>OZ026520.1:60033652-60648652 GCA_964019695.1 Loripinus fragilis | reverse complement strand
AAATGCATCTTCTTCTTAACCATAGGATGTAGCAACATCAAACTTTGCTGATGCATAGGTCACATCTAGTCGAGGGTACTGGGCAACATTTTGCGTGACCTTGACCCCCTTGTCCTTGTTGTCAAGATCAAATAATGTATTTTCTTCGAAATGCAACTCCTTAACCATTGGTCGTAGCAGATTCAAACTTTGCAGGTACATAGATCACATAATGTAGAAGGCAATGCTTCATGTGACCTTGATATTGGGTCAAGGTTAAATCAAATATTTCTTGTAAATGCATTTCCTCCTAAACCCATGGACATAGCAGCTTCAAACTTTGCAGGTGCATAGGTCATATCATGTAAAGGATGCTGGGCAACGTTTTCTATTTTTGTCCATGACCTAAGGTCAAGGTCAAAAGTGAAATAACGTACTTTCTTGTAAATGCATCTCCTCCTGAACAGTTGGACGTAGCAACTTTAAACTTTAAGGATGCTTTGGCTAGCTCAAAAGCGGGTATTTGCGATGGTGTACCATCGACTGAAGTCTAGTTCTAATCTTTTTTGTGTAAGAATCGAAATAAATTCGCACTGGCAGTGAGTTGTTGCTTAACATATCACAGGCTGTTTCTTTGGCACCAAAATTGCGTACGCCACTGCCTCCCTATGCCTCCTTTAGGGTGGCGATTTCTGTACTTAATTTGTGGTACGTACCATGAAGAGGCAAACAGGCCTCGCCGCTTCCAGCCTTGGTCGATATACGGCGAGCTTGGCGTACGCGAATAGAGCTCTTATCGGGAGAGCCGTTCACGTGAGAATTTCCAAGAAAACGTAATCGCCGTTTCACAGCATTGAGACACTGGAACCTTTCTTTAACCACAAATAATATATTATTACTAGAAATGGCTTATCGGTTTTGTGTCAAATATATGCAGGGGCTAAGTACAAGAACGCGGACTGATGCCGCTTTGAGTCTGCTGGGTATGTTTTCTATTGAGTCCGAAATTGACCTCAGAAACTGACACTATTTGGACAGTTCTGTAGAAATAATATGAAGTGTTGGGTATTTGAATGTTTTTATAGACGGATAGCATCATTTATGGTAAATAAAGAAACTCAAACAGGTTATTTTCCCGATATATATAGAATTATGAGAAAATACGGGCTTTCAGAATATTTTGAATCTTACATTAGACTCAATGTATTTCCTTCTAAAATCATCCGGAAACGTTTAGTTAAAACTCGTATACATGACAATGAGGTCAATTCTTGGCTCAATAGACTGTCTGGTCCTGAATTTAATAGTTTCAGACAGTTGCATACTGACTATAGTCCCCACACTTTATGGATTGAATCAAAAGATTCTCGTTACTTACTCCCAATGAGTAGGTCTTGTGTGCAAATGATAGCAGGGATGGCTGAAACTGCTTTCAGCCATGCATGTTGTTAGTTTTGCAATAGAGATCTACACATCAATATTATAGACCATTATATTCACAGTTGTTTGTATCTTGATGCAGAGAGAATCAGTTTATGGTACAATATGCTGCAACTAAATGATTTTACTTATGTTACTTTAGTACTTCTTGGTCTTGAAGATGATGCGACTAGCCTGTTGCTTGGTGACCAGTCTCAAAGGTTTAAAAATCTATGCTTGTCTGGTCTACACAAAATATGGTCAAAAGTGAGTAGGTACACACGCTAAATGTAGACCGATTTTATGTCGGTCATATAAAGTCGTCAAACTGATCTTGTCCCAATGTATGTGTGCATTGTGGTGATAATGTTATATTCGAAATTGTATGTCGTGCGTCACATTCAGTACGCAAGTTGTCTTCATCTACACGTTTTCAGGCGTGTTTGTACATATTCACCTTGTAATATACGTTTAAATATTCTGTACTTAGGAAACTATGGAATATGCAATGATTCCTAAATGCGTAACTAATTGAACAATATGCGGAATTGTCCAAGTAAGTGCGTATTAGCTATGGATGCTTGTGTGCACATTAATATCGCATGTACATATATTGTACACTAGCGTTCAGTTTTGTGAACATCATTTGTGTCAGCTGCATATACATATTTTCTTAATTATATTCCACTGTACTTTGCATTATATATGTTCCTTTGTATTATGCACTCTTCTTTTTGGAGGAAATAAAGAATTTTTTTTTTCAGCTCAAATTTACGAAACACAAAACAGCTGCTAAAATTGATAGATAAGAATGTAATATTGATTTAAGCTTCAAAAATATGTTTATCTGATTGATTGATTGATTGATTGATTGAGTTAAGGCTTAAAGTCCTAGTCATCAATAGTTCAGTCATGTTGGGACCCCTTCCAGAGAAAGGAGAGAGAAAAGAATTAGATCACTCTACCTCCCCCCACACCAATTTTGCCTCAAGAGAAACGAATTCCACCGTGTCAACAAATAAAATTACAGGGTCACATCCCTTGAAGCTACAGCAAAAAGTGCACACCCTAATGCTTTATCTTGACTTATGTGTAAGGCTATTATAGGAAGTGATGTTAAAATGCCAAAAAAACATGACGTTATTGTAAAACGCCAAAATGACTTTGATGTTATTGTACACAGTTGCTAGGGTCTGGTGCTAAAATGCCACGCATATTGGGCTTTTCGACAGTAAAATATAACTATTTGGATTCTGGGATTAATTGTTCATACTTTTCTGCATGATTTGTATTTTTTTTTTAATCAGAATATCATCAGTGTCAAACAATTTAGATCCATATCAGGTCCATCGGGCCTAATCTGTGTTCAAAACTGTTTGCAAAAGGATAAAATATCTAATAGGAATACAGAGTGTCAAACACAGTTTGGATTGAGATCATGCTGGACACTATGTCGGGCTTGATCTGGGTTTAAACTTTTCACCAAGATATACAGTAAATGTTAAAAAAATGAACACTCTGAAATTTTGAACACCAAAAATTATTGCCGAAAATAATTTTTAAAACATTCTGAAATATAGAACACTGCCCTTTTTATAGAAAGTGAATTTCTAAAAGTATGTAACGCGGATAATCGATGCCCGTTTATATGTTTGTCTCATCCTTGTTCTACCGTACAGCACATGAACGGCTGTGTCATAGGTAGGCGACATTTGGAAGGTTCCATTCTACGTAGATGGCTAATCATGCAACAATGTTCTTTTTCGCGTGCCGAGCACGCGAGAAAGCGCCCGTCTAAGCTTGTGTTCACCATGTAGTACCTGATTCATACAAAAGGGCCTTTTCCCACGTTGTGGTTTGAGTCGTGAAGCATATAATTAATCCATTCACACACTGTGATGCTCGAGTTGTACTCTACTCCCCAGCGTTATGAATATGTTATTATTTGCATGTATTGCGTCAATAAAAAAAAAATATATGTGCGTACAGAGGGATATAGTGTATCAACTGAGCCAATAGATGCTGTAAATATTTTGCCTCTAGCGAGATTCGAACCCACGACCTCGGCAACACCGCCTAGCACTACACCAGACATCAACGCTACCAACTGCGCCACTGAGTCATCCCCAAAAAAGGATGTTCAGGAAGCGCTGATACTGATGACGACTGATGCAGTACACGTCGTACATTGGTTCTTTTTCAATGGATGGCATCTATTTCCAGGGGTAACAACCTACGTCATAGCGTGGGTGTTGTAAACACGTAGTATGACGCCATCTTTGATTTGCAAGGTTAGTTTTTCCCTTCGTAAATGTCGTACAAATTAGTGTCTGTCAAAACTAAGCAGTGCAGGCGTGCTAACATCACACTTGAACAGAATATACAATGGTCACGTCCAGAAATGCCGTTGCCTTTGTAAACATTCACCCACAAGAATCGAAGTGGATGACTGCTAAAATTATCCTCGTGTCTCCCGCTT
This sequence comes from Loripinus fragilis, assembly GCA_964019695.1. Classification (NCBI taxonomy): domain Eukaryota; kingdom Metazoa; phylum Mollusca; class Bivalvia; order Lucinida; family Lucinidae; genus Loripinus; species Loripinus fragilis. Next base: position 60,644,775 of record OZ026520.1, on the reverse strand, counting down.
CGATTCTTGTGGGTGAATGATTACAAAGGCAACGGCATATCGGGGCGTGACCGTTATATATTCTGTTCAAGTGTGATGCTAGGCACCGCCTGCACTGCTTTGTTTGTACAGACACTCATTTGTTTAATTTTACGAAGGGGAAAACTGACCTTGTAAATCAAAGATGGCGCCGTACTACGTGTTTACAACATCAAAGCTATGACGTAGGTTGTTACCCTTGTATTTCGTTCGCAAGTGAAAGCCTGATGGATCCAAGGATACAAGTGAAATTAGATAAATATCAGAAGTGCGGAAATATAATTTCACAAACATCATTGCTTTCGAGCTACACAGGATCAGAAACTGATGCAGATTCAGACGGTAGATAAATACAGAGGGATATAGTGAATCAACTGAGCCGATAGATGCTGTTTATATTTTGCCTCTAGCGAGATTCGAACCCACGACCTCGGCAACACCGCCTAGCACTACACCAGACATCAACGCTACCAACTGCGCCACTGAGTCATCCCCAAAAAAGGATGTTCAGGAAGCGCTGATATTGATGACGACTGATGCAGTACACGTCGTACATTGGTTCTTTTTCAATGGATGGCATCTATTTCGTTCGTACAAAAATATATTTATTACATGCCTTCTACATTTTACATAGTAAAATTGCCGTTAGCACTCGGTAATATTTTCAAGTGGACTAAATCCATAATGGCACAGTAACTTGACGATGCCAAAAATCCATATTGGGCCTCATTATGGATTTTTGGCACTGCCTCATAGTGATGACGTAAAGGAATCGTGCACTTTTTCGATTAGATCTAGGCTAGGCTACTCTTGATTCTTGATTCTTGATTTATAGAGTCGCGTAAGCTCTTTTGAGCTTGTCTACTCCCTCTGAACAGTCTCTATACTTTTTCGCGGTTTTCCCGTTCCGGGTATTAACAATGTCTTTTCAGTAAATCTCTGCCAGAATGTATCTTTCTGGCAATAGCACCTTATCAAGTCTAGTATTGAATTTAAATACTGTATCACTGCACACAATGTCTTCACTTAAGGTATTCCACTTGTTGATACAACGTACAGGGAAACTATTTAATCTTAGTGTTTTCTCACATCTTGGTTTAACTATTTTGAATAAATGTCCTCTTGTGCAGTTATCATTGAATTCAAAAAAATTATCTGGTTTGATGTCTTCATATCCATGTACTATTTTAAACAATTGTATTAAATCATATCTCTTTCTTCTATAATGCATTGTAGGTAATGTCAATGATTCCAATCTTTCTCCATAAGATAATCCTTTCAACTCCGGTAATATTCTAGTAGCTCTGCGCTGAACGTTTTCTATCAATTGAATATTCTTTTTGGTATATGGGTAATACACACTACCACCATAATCAAGTATAAGTCTTATTAAACTTTTGTAAAGTATCAAAAATGAGTCTTTATCTAGTGATTTAAATGTCCGTTTGATTAGTCCAACAAGCCTATTTGCTCTATTCACTATATAATTAATATGTTCATCAAATTTTAAGTTATTTTGAAACCATATGCCAAGATCCTTCTCCTTTGTGTCCTTAGGTAAAACTTGTAAATTTCCATCTTTGTCTTTTAGTTTGTATTCAAAATCGTAATTTACATTTCCATATTGTACCAGTTTACATTTCTGAATTGAAAACTCCAATAACCAAATTCTACTCCATTCACTAAGCTTAGGTAAATCTTGTTGTAAACTCTCCTGATCACTTCTTTTGTCCACCGCTGCATAAACTTTGGTATCGTCCGCAAAAATTTTACAAAAATTTTGAAGACTGTCAGGAATGTCATTTACATATATTATGAAGAGAATAGGCCCCAGGACTGAGCCCTGGGGCACACCAGATGTGACTATTTTCCATCCTGAACATTTTCCGTTTAACATAAATCTTTGTCTTCTTCCACTTAAAAAGTCCTTGACCCAATTTAATAATTGTCCATCAAAACCATACCTTTTTAACTTTAATAAAAGTCTATCATGTGGAATTGTATCAAACGCTTTCTTTATGTCAAGATATATATTGTCTATTTGTTTACTTTCATCATAATATTTACTCCAGTCATCTAACACATCTAACAATTGTAAAACACAGCTCCTCTTATTTCTAAAGCCATATTGGCAAGTACTAAATAGATTATTGTCATTCATATGTTTCATAATTTTATCTCTGACTGTTTTCTCACATAATCTACTTGGCAAACATGTTAAGCTCACTGGTCTATAATTTGTGGTTTCACTTTTCTCACCTTTATTCTTGTATAGAGCAGAAATATTTGCATCTTTCCATAAACTTGGTACACAACTTTCTTCAAATGTTTTGTCAAAAAATTTTTGCAATGGTATATTCACAATGTCCGCAGTTTCACGTAATAAACGTGGGTGACATCCGTCAGGGCCCATAGATTTACTTGCATTCAAATTTTTTAACTGCTTGGTTAAAACCTCCATATCAGTTTTTAAACTAGTCACTGGTGTACCCTGGTATCTAACGTCAAATACTGGTAACTTTCCTGGTGGTTCACTTACAAACACCGAGGCAAAAAATGTATTCAAAAGATCTGCCTTTTCCAAGTCACAACGTATTATATGTCCATTTGGGTCTTTCAAATCTGAAACTGTAGTCTTAGACTTAGTCTTTTCTCTTACATAACCCCAAAATCCTTTTGAGTCAATCTTTACATTTTTAATAACACTTCTTTCAAATTTCTTCTTTGAGTTTCTGGTTACTTTTGTACACCGATTTCTCTCTTTACAATATTTAGAATAGTCTATTCTATCTTGAGTATGAATATACCTATTCCAAGCTTTATGTTTGGCTTTTATACTGTTTAAACAAGCCGAGTCCACCCACCGCTGTTTTTTTCCTAGTTAAATTGACTTTTTTCAATGGAACATGTTTTTCAATGCTATCACACACTTGTTTTATGAAGAAATTCCAACTATCCTCAACATCCATCTCATCCATAGTGTTCCATTCAATGTCACTTAATTTGTCTCTTATACTATCATAGTCTCCTTTATAAAAATTTCTCTTGATTGTCTTGGAATCTTCATTATCTATAGCACAGTTCAACTCTGCAATAAATGAAACATGGTCACTGGATCCCAAATTAGAACTATATGTAATCTTTGAAACAATTTCAGTTTTGTCTACAATAAACAGGTCTAGAATGTTGGCTCTTTGCCCTTCACGGTATCCTGTAGGATGACTAATAAATTGGTTCATAAAGTTATCTCTAAGACATTCTATAAATTGAAATTCTTGATGTGTATGATTATATGGTGTTGTCCAGTCTTTCCAACTTATATTTGGGTAATTAAAATCGCCCACCAATACAGTATAATCATATTTCAAGTTAACAGCTGTGTTTATTAGTTCTAATAATTTCTTGGAATTTATAGCACTACAATTAGGACTACGGTATATACCTCCTATCAATATTTTCTCATTTGAGTTCAATCTTAAAATACACCAACACGACTCATTGAATGCCGAGTTATTTAGATTTGTACATTCACAAAATGACAATCCATCTCTTATATAAATACACACACCCCTGCACTTTTCAGTTACTTTACCTAGTATTAAATTAAAACCACTTATTTTCAACTCCTGATCCATTATATCCGTGGATTTAATGCCTTTAGGGAATATTTCAGTCAATATAATTATGTCAGGTTTATATATTTCAATTTCTAACTGTAACTCATCCCTTTTGTTCAAAACACTATCACAGTTTGTGTAGTAAATAGCAAGATTTCCTATTTCGTCCTTACTTTGGTTGAAATGTTCTACTTTTAACATACTTGTTTGTGAGTTAGTACCTGATGAGTCATATATAAATGTGTCAGAATCTGTGACATCACTGGGTTGAGATGGGATCTCTGAACTATCAGCATCAAATGAGGTCTCTTTACTGAAGTTTAGTGTCTCTATACTGGTTTCATTTGAACTAATATTATAAATATATGTTCTGTCACATAAAACAGAAATATTCTCTGAACTATATGTACTCTCCCCTGAGCTATCACATTGTGGAACTAAAGTATTTTCATAAATATATGTCACATCTGAGGCTAACGAACCTGGGGAACTCAAAACTGAGTCATAACTCAAATCATTTTCACTATCTATGCTGGTATTGTCCACGTAACTAATAGTACTACTTAGGAATCTTTGGCTATTGCTTGAAACGTCTTTATGCGGGGTCGAAGTAACTTTATTACTAAAATTCATGGGGCTGCAACATGTGGGTGAATCTTCAACAATGTCAAGAACAAATTGTGAGTCATTTTGAATATCGAAAGTTTTATTCTCACATGAATTATCAACAGAAACTCTTAAAACTTCTAAAGAACTTGAACTGGAACAGTTAATAAACGTATTTACATCATTTTGCTGTAATTGTAAAACATTACTGGGGCTGGGAACCAGGAAATGGTCCCCTACCCCCTCCACCGTCCTCTATAGCTGCACCTTCGGCATTTTCTGACCTTCTGCTTTCTCTTTTCGCGAACGCCTCCGCTCTTTGCTTCTTTGTAAGGTCTGGTTTTAAAAACAACTCTTTCAATTCTGGATCACTTGAGCCTTTTAATTTAATCCTAGCCATTTGCAAAAGTTTTTTCTTCCCTACAAAAGCCTTGGCCTCAAACCTTAATGGCCTGACCTTATTAGGTTTAAGCTGACCAATTCTGATTGGTTTGATATCATCATCATCCTCTGGAATTTCCAAAACATCATATATAATATGCTTCAAATTTGATGTGTCATCTGCATGGTCATCGTCTGTCGTCTCTTTTAAGCCGAAACACATTATGCTCAATTTTCTAACGTCCATCTCTCTCTGTTCCTGCATGGCAACCTCAATTTTCTCATCAATGCCTTCAGTTGTTTTTTCAAGATTATCTAGCCTTTTCAAAACATGTGATTGTGTTTCTTCAACTTTGGTTACCCGTATTGTCATTTTCTTCACACCCAGGACACTAGTTCTGCAGTGCTTACAAAACCACATTGTCGCATCCTCTTCTTTGGCTACTATACATAGTTTTTTATACTGAGCTTTAGAGCTAATGTCAGAGCATTTATAACAATAAACGTTATCGCAGAAATCACACTGAACAGGGGTGTCATTTGTGTAAATTGTTTTCTTACAATCATAACACTTAAAAGAGTCCAATTCCTCAGATTCAGAACCTCCAGTTGGAATATCTACAGATGTTATGCCTCTTGTGTTTCTTTGGCTATAACTATGATCAGTGTTAGGTTTTTCTGTACCGCCATGTGGGGTTTTGACCTTGGGCGCTTTGGGTGGCATGTTTGGTCGCTACAAATTTCTCGCTAAAAACAACACTATCTACTAAAATTTCAGATAATATATGAATTCAAGTTTAGTATTCATAGTTTCTCTTATTACATTTGTATAGTGTGCATTCGATCTCATCATATGAGGATTCAAGCCGATATAAATAATTTTTTTTCTCTCTCCAGAATTTTCCATCTGTACACGGCGACCGGAACCGGAATGTTACTCGTTTCAACATTGCAGAGTAGATTTAGAATCGTTAGGAGACCCTGTTTTTCGATGTATTTTACGCTCTATTCGGGCCATGAAATAGCGAAATGCGAGAAGAATACAGAATAGGACACCAGAACAGTTCTAGGCTTTTCGCCAGTTTCGGTTAAACAAACAAAATGACTAGCCCTGAGGTTGATATTGTGTCAAGCTGATCGGATCGATGAGCGATCGTTACTGTTAAATTCCTGTTACCTCTTCAAATAAACCACTTTTCGGGGAAAGGGTTGACTTTCCATGAAATACAGTGAAAGAAAAAAGATATACCCGTATAACCTCGTATCTTGATATGCATGAATGCTAATCTTAAGGCTAGCTTTGATTGTTTTATTGACAAAAGTCTGTTGAAATGCCTCGTCGTCAATAGCAATGTAAACAATGTTAAGCTATCTAATGACGTCATTTTCTATGTCACGCTATTTGTTGCTGCAATTTTCATCTCGCCAGTTTTTCGGACTCACTGGCGCTACTGGTTAAAAAGGCAAAAGAGTTTACGCGGATGTAATAAAAAGGTTATGATATGGCCGAGGTGTGCCTCTAGGTCATATTGGCACTGGATAGCCATATAGGCCCTCGGGCTAAAGCCCTCAGGCCGATATGGCTACCCCAGTGCCAATATGACCTAGAGGCACACCTCGGCCATATAATAACCTGTATATATTGTGTGTGGCACAAATAGCAATGAAAGGTGTTTTAAGAGTGCACATTTGCGCTGGCTCAAAGTTTGGATCCAGATCAAACATGACACTGTTTGCATGTCCGGATCCAGAAATTTTTGTCAGAGGGAGTCAAACTTTTACACTTTTTTTTTTTTTAAATTAATGAGGGGAGAGAGGATCCAAATACCACTATAACCGGGCCATCATCGGCCCGCCAGCGAAAAGCCATTTAAATGACGTTTCGCTAGAGTGCCGATATTGGACATATATAAAAATGTGGCTTGGTAGCTTTGTGATTTTTCAGGGGTCCGGACCAATTGCTAAAGAAACTATATTTTTGTGATATTTTAGAACGGGTCTTCTATATGAGGCTGAAAGTCGTGACCAAGGTCAATATTTGTAATATTTGCTTATATCGAAGGAGTCACAACATGACAGGAATGTTGTTGATTAGGGTTTTAATCAGTCTCTGATCAACCAAAGATAGATACGTTGAAATAGCATAGGTACTGCGCATCTACAGATAGTTAGCATGAGGTAAAGTACCCTTTCCCTTTTATCATAATATGCATAAAAAAGCGTGCATAACGACAGTGATACCAAATAAAGTGTAAAGAGAGCGCACTTATAATTTACAAGGGGTATACTAATAATATTATTAATAATAATAACTGTAAGACAATTATATAATAAGTAAGGAATAAATAATATGAATTTGATATTTAAAAAAAATACAAATACTTTCATTTAAAAGAAATATATATACTGGATACTAGTTTAACAAATCTAGATAATAGAGATTAATACGGTATAATATACAAATACCCCGTGCGAGACATGTACTTGTCGCTTGCTCACCTAGCTAAATCATACATTCAAGACGACACAAGCTTACACCGAACTATAGGAAGCAGTAAGTGAATGGAATTCGTAAATATTAAATTTAAATTATATGCATATCATAGTAAACTTCGTATACGCATAGACGCACGTGCGTACATTTTAATATCGCGAATATAAGAATATGCGATGGTTTTAGTAGGTTTCAAATACAGTAATAATAAGTTGCACATTTGAATGTGTTGACCATGTGGACACTAACTAATTTTCATTGACATAGCTCACATTAAGCAATACATGTACACGCACGTGCGTAATATAATATGGTAACATTCGGGGGAGCACACCTGAGGCAAGTTCAATAATGCGAGCGCTCTCGGGCGCTCGTTGTACTGATGTCCGGCTTTACACATTATGAATAAAGATAGGTACCAATCAACGAGCGCTCGGCGAGCACTCGCATTATTGAACTCGCCTCGGATGTGTTAGGGATGATTTTTTGTGCCTTCAGGAGCTGCTTTGGGGAGGGGATTCGCTCGTTCTCTCATTAATGAGCAGTTCAAAATTTGAAAGGGGAAGTAGGTGTAGGGAATCATTGCGTGGTAAATTTGTTTGTTTGATTTGATTCTTTACGTCCCATCAACAATCTTCCAGTTAAACAGGGACGGGTCTTCCTGTGTTGAACCAGTACTAAGCTAGGATAAATGTGTCTTGCTTAAGGACCACAACGCAGTGACGCCGGTGAGGCTCGAACCCGCGGCCCCTCGGTCTCGAGTCAAGCACTCTTCCACTGAGCCACTGCTCTCCCATTGCGTGGTACAGTAGTCTCCCTTTGATGTACGTATTTTTAACAACGTCTGACTACGCATTTATTTTACCACTACTGAGATACCCAATTCACTTTGGATATATACTGGACAGCAAAAGAAACGCATATTTTGAACACTGTGTGTTTTGTATAAAACGGACTTTAAAAATAAACTAATGATATGAAAGGTACCAATGATGCGTGGAACATGTGTATAAACCAATGCATCGTAAAAGGTTGACTTTTCAGGACAAAGCTTGTAAAGGGGAAAAACTCTGGAAGTTATAAATAAATTAATAATGAACTTCGAGATGCTGTAAACCAAAAACCACAGAGCGCATTTCAATGAAAATCACTCTGCGTTTTTATCAGGCCATGCAGGCTACTTCTGAAGATTAAATTGTCCAAAATTATTCAAGACAAACCAATGTGTACGAGTTGCATTGTCAAACAATAAACCGGAAGTGTGCATTAGACATGTTTAAATGGTTAAGATTTTAGGATCTGCAGTAAACCTTCTACAGCAATGATTTCAAAAGTTATATACCGTTTTCTAATTTGTTGCATAGTTCTGTGGCAATATGAAGTAAAGTCGGATTCAAAACATGGCTCTTTCGACGATCAGCACTTTTTGACGTTTTTTACATTATCTAAATAAACTTTTATTTACTGTGTAACGAGGAATAAAGAGGCCTGGAACTAGCGTATGAGTCCTGTCAAACATATTACTGACATTAAGGATACATTTCATAATGGTTTCACATGTTAAATAAGTTATGAAAATTATGCGTTTCTTTTGCCGACAAGTATACGCTCTAGTTGTACCAGAGTAGACACACACGGTACATAGAAGTACTCCAGTAATTGTATCATATTGTAAGGATGTAAAATTGAATAATGGGCCCCAAGGGGTTTTCGGGATCTAGGTAGAATGGCTATTTATTTTCAGGGAGCTGGGGAACACTGGTAATTATTTTCAGGGATTTGAGGAGCAAGCTCAGTTTTGGGGATTTAGAGAGCCCTGCAAAAAAGTAAAAAAAAATCTCATCTTAAAGGAAAAGCCTTCATTTCGTTTGATTCTTACTAAAATATCTTTGGCTTCTGGGGGGAAGCCCCCCATACCCCCCCCCCCCTTTGATAATCTAAATGTATTTACTTTCGAGCTAACTTGCTAATCTGGATTGGTATTCGTGACTGATATGGCAATATTTTTTACTATTGTGCGAAATTACCCTTAAAGAAGTTCTAGCGATAAGGCGTATATTTTCCCTAGTTGACATGATTACAAACATCAAAATTTCGAACTGTCCTATTGTTTTTAAAATTGGTGTAGTTTGGCAGTAAAATATGCATAACAGGCAACAAAATACGTTTCAAAGCGATTCGCCATTTACAATACCGTGAAAACGTGCACTTTCTACTCCCACCCCTCGTTATACGTCTTTATACTGGGTGCCGTTTAGGCCAAGCTTTAAGTAAATGCATTGCTAGTTTTAAAAAAGTAAAAGTGCTAAAGTGTTAAAGATAGGAATGCTCTTCATTTCCGACACCTTACCGTATTCCTTCTGCGCATGCGTACAAAATACACCTAAAATTGTGACGTTTGTCATTGGAAAGATGAAATTGGTGTCTTTCAGTTTGCTTTTAGATGCTTCCCCCCCCTAGACCCAAAATGCCCTTTACATATGTTGTAGTTGTTTATAGCGACATGTCGTTGTCCAAAGGGCATCTAGGGAAAGCATCTAAAATAAACTGAATACTCAGACCAGCCTGTGCATCCGTGTAGTGTGATAAGCATATTCGATCGGCGCTACGTCCAATGTTTCTTCAGGCGGATAACAACGACTCTGGTCAGGCTGTGTGGACGAGCAGACTGGTTTATACCTTCGCCGAACGCACATGCCAATTTGCACCTAATGCTAGACAATGGCTGAGTTTGACGGTACATGTGCGGATCCAGAGGGGAAACAGGGGCTCCGGACCCCCCCCCCCCCCCCCCCCCCCGGCCGAAAAATCACAAAAATATAGGGTTTCTTAGCAATACTGGTCTGGATCCACTGAAAATCACAAAGCTGCCAAGCCAGAATTCAATGTTGGGCCATCATCGGCACGCCAGCGAAAAGCCATTTCAATGGCGTATCATCGGCCCGCTTATAGTGGTATTTAGATCCTCCCTCCCCCACCAACTAAAAAAACAAAAACGAAAAAAAGAAACCGTCAAAGTTGACCACCCCCTGACAAAACTTTCTGGATCCGCGCATGCTGTAAAGGCTAAGGCCAACACCAGCCTATTCGCATTTTGTGCAGGGCTGAAACGTGTCTTTCAACGACATGTCTTTTACATTTATCATATGACAATCTCCCACCCCGAGGACATGTCCCCTTTGTATATGTTCCTTTCTGTTAAAATAGTAGTACTTAAGGTCTGACTAATAATAGTGAAACACACCACGTCTCAGATATAGTCAGTTTTCTACGGTGGTATGTTTAGGACATTCATTTAGAAATAGATATTCCGTGTGCACAATTTAATAAAATGTGCAGACGAAATAGTAATCCGTGCAAACGGAATAATAATCCATGCAAACGGAATAATAATCCGTGCAAACGGAATAATAATCCATGCAAACGGAATAATAATTCGTGCAAACGGAATAATAATCCATGCTAACGGAATAATAATCCATGCAAATGGAATAATAATTCGTGCAAACGGAATAATAATCCATGCTAACGGAATAATAATTCGTGCAAACGGAATAATAATCCATGCTAACGGAATAATAATCCATGCAAATGGAATAATAATTCGTGCAAACGGATTAATATTTTGTGCAAACGGAATAATAATCCATGCTTACGAAATAATAATTTGTACAAACGGAATATTATTCAGTGCACTCAAAATAAGATTCCGAACTCATGAAATAATAATTCGTGCGCACGAATTAGCAATCCGTTAAAACGAAATCTAAGAGCTCGATTTCATAATCTATGAGCTCGAAATAATAATCTGTGAATACGGGTTATTATTCTATGTGCACGAATAGAACAAACGTTCTGCAAGTTGGATTTTGAACGGTTATAGCTCATCTGAGCATAGTGCTCAAATTAAGCTACTGGTATCAGTCAACGTCTGTAGTTCATTGAGTTTGTCGTCAACAGCTTGAAGTGACAACTCGTCAGTATTCACAGGAATGTTCCCTATATAAAAGTGAACCTAATCGTCAAAATATGTCACGAGGCGTGGCTGGTTTCCCTTGTAAACATGTATAGGAAACTTTTAACATGCCCACTGGAACCAATTGTCAGAATTGAATAAAATTTGGCAGGGATATTTCCTCGGCGACGCACTACAAAACAGATAAAACAAACTTGGTCCCTCAAAAACATGGCAGCCAGGGGCGTGACCTTCAACAGATAAGGAAACTGTTGGAATCTTCTCTAAAACCGATCATCATTTGACAGAAATTGTGACAACCTTCCGCAACAAAAGCTATAACGAATTTGATCTGTTGTAAAACATGGCAACTTTTGTACCCGAATATAAGAGATGCTAAGCCTTTGTATACTCTTTATAGACCAGAAACCCCTAATAGGGTACTTTAACGAACAGGGAAGACCAAGATGAAATGCCACACGATGCGGCATTTCATACGGGTCTGCACTGTTTGCTATGATAAAATCCATATTCAGAAAAAGGAAAGAAAATATTTCGGACAAATTATAACATCCACTGCAATAAATAAGTGTAACCTAACACCAATTTGTTGGAGGCTTAACTTTCCAACGATATTGGTGTTACCCTTCAATGGCTTTGCAAAATATGTTCTGTTTGATTGTATTGATCCGAAGAATAACTACATCAATAACAAGTAGAATTGTTGGACTAAAGTTGTTTAGTAGGAAATTAAGTGTGAGATTAGACCAAAAGGGATTGCAACTAAGCTGCCACCACTTTTGATATTAACTTGAACGTATTTGTATAGTGTGTGACCAGAGGGCGTTGCTTATTACGGCTAAGGAAACTTGAAAAAAAATCTCCTCTGAAATGGTTGAATACCTGGGTGGATGATGCACTTAAAACTCAAATATGAATGCTCACAATTCAGAGCGGAACAAAAACTACAGAAAACCCGAACACTCCTAAACGATACAATCTTATCGCCAACAGCAAGCCAAAAGAGCTCATTGCAGTCGAAGTTGACAGTGGCCGATCCGCGATAGTAAAAGCCTAAGCATTAAACTGGGCAATGCCGTCCAGCATCGTGTATCAACTCCTGATCTTTGTCTTCTTCCCTACTTTGTCCGACTGGACTCCTGCAGGTCGTCATATAGCTCAAGCCAATCAAATTTTTGATAAGAAATCAAAGTCGTTTGGGTAGAACCTTCAACAAAAATAGTATAAACAAATGTGATCTGTCGAACTTGAATACTTGTATGTCAACAGGGGGCTTTGCCAGTTTCCAACAGATACACATATATACAAGAAGACATTAACTCAGGTGAGCGATACATGGCCGTTTGACTCTTTGGTTATTGAATCAGAAGAATACACCAATCAATTCACGTCGATTGTTAAATTGTGCTCTCAAATAATTATATCGTGAAAACGGATTATTATCTCGTGCGTACGGTTTATTATATCGAGCGCATGGATTCTTATTCCGTTTGCACGAATTATCAAATTAAGCGCTCAGATTATTATTTCGTGCGCACGGATAATTATATCGTGCAAACGGATTATTATATCGTGCAAACGGATTATTATATCGTGCAAACGGATTATTATTTCGTGCGCACGGATTATTATATCGTGCCCATGGATTATTATTCCGTGTACACGAATTAATAAATCGTGCTCTTGGATTGTCATCTAGTGCATATGAAATGCTATATAGTGCACACAGATTATAAATCCATGTCCTCGGATTTATATATCGTTTGCATGGATAACGATTTCGTGCGCACGCTTTATCAAATCGTTTGTTCGGAATATTAAATTGCGTGCACAGATAAGTAAATCATGCGAACGGTTTAGTTAATCGTTAGCATGGAATGCTATTTCGTACGCACAGAGTATTTTTCCGTCCAAACAGCTTATTAAATCGTCCCCTCGGAATATGTTTTCTGAAATCAAAATAATGAATGTCCTAAAGGTACCACCGTATTATTAGTAGTGCATGCATGATACTTCGATATTTTGAGATATTCTTTCGACTTAAACATGTTAAAATGGAATTTAATGGTATACACGTTTGTTCTCATAAGCTCATAGAATCATGACGATTCTTAGGTGTGCAAAGGGGTTTCTATTGTGTATTTGTTTTTTACTGTTGGATGTATTGTACACCTTTTCAGATAGCCTTTTAATTGAATTTATCACTAGATCCGCATCATCATCGTATCATTTTTCACTGTGAATTTAGGTGGTTATTTCATTTTTCGCTGTTTATTACGTTATCATACTTTTATCATAATCATTGAGCAAAACACTGTATCATTGCCGAATGAAATTTCCCACTGTTATCAATTTGACCAGTCCATTACCATTTTAAAGGTTTTGGGTGGTATTTTACATTTTCAATAAATCATCCTATAAACAAACAGTGGAGACGCTGATCAGACGCCGCATGATGCGGCGTATGATCTGTGTCTGCTCTGTTTGCCTATGTCCCATAAAAAGGACGCTAAGCTTTTTTGAGTTAATACTGGTTCAAACCCGGTTAGACAGGAAAACGTCCCGACATGATTGAAAATTGTTGACTGTGACGTAAAGCATCAACTCAAAAAAAACTTTTATTATACGTTCCCGTAATTATTTCGACTCGTATCAAGTAAGCTCTAGTGATAATGCACGAGGTAGCACGGCCAGAAACGAGTCGGCTTCCATGAGCTGCAACCTAGTGGACGTGAGTTCGGGCCACGGTCCGGCCAAATATTTTCGTGGAGATAAGTCCTTCCCTTGCGTTAAAAGAATCGCAACACTTGATATGACAAGATGCCAAACAGTAAGCTACAGATAGTTAGGCCGCGCTAGATTGTATATTTCTACTACAATGAGCAGATGAGATACCCTTTTCTATCCAGCCTTTAGCACGGCCTCCAATCTCTGCCTCCTTCTCCAAAAAGAGCAGAACGTAAAGGGAGGCGAAGGCCCTTCCGGGAAGCAGGCAGTGGGCATAAACAATGGAACACGATAAGTTGTGTTGACACATTTTCAATCATAAGTAAATTTTCAGCGCAAAACTCGAAAATCTAAGAATGCTATGCTTCGGGCAATTGTTCAAGCTACCCGTAGAGCATGCCGTTTGCACATTTGAACTTAGTTTGTAAGCGTGAGAGCCTTCTCCTGCCCTTCGCCTCCTGCTCCTAAAGAAATTTGGCTCTAAATCACTCAATTATCATTGAAATATCTCGAAAAATTGCATTTGGGACAACATGGGTGTGGAGGGGCCTCGGTAGTATGAATAAGGGTCCAAACGCTACTATTTGTTTGGTTAGAAGGCAAAACCATGCGGGAACCACCGTTTCTTGGACAACTGTGCAACGGGAGAAAAGCTCTCACGCTTACAAACTAAGTTCAAATGTGCAAACAGCATGCTCTACGGATAGCTTGAACAATTGCCTGAAGCATAGCATTCTTAGATTTTCGAGTTTTGCGCTGAAAATTTACTTATGATTGAAAATGTGTCAACACAACTTACCGTGTTCCATTGTTTATGCCCACTGCCTGCTTCCCGGAAGGGCCTTCGCCTCCCTTTACGTTCTGCTCTTTTTGGAGAAGGAGGCAGAGATTGGAGGCCGTAGACAACCAGTCTAAAAAGGCAAATAAAACATTTACCTGAAAGGTGATAATAAAAAAATCTTACCGGGGTCGATGTGCGGTTGAATTGCTTAGTTTATTGGTTTGATTTTATTCTTTACGCCCAATCAACATTTTTTCATAGATCAATTATGTCGGGGCGGGTCTTCCTGGATTGAACCAGTATTAAGTAAGGATTAATGTGTCTTGCTCAAGGGCACAACGTAGTGAGTCCGGCAAGGCTCGAACCCGCAACCCCTCGGTCTCGAGTCCATATGTGCTTCTTTGAAACGTCACTTCCTGAAGAACATGCGACGCGGCAGTGGATGGGCATCTGAGCCATACAGAAGTTTTTAATTTGTAGGTTATATAATAATATACAAATATCAATAATAGAGCCACTGCATGAGATTTCCAACAATGTGGTATGTGCGACCAGCAAAGCCTCAGATCAGCCTGCGCATACGTGCAGTTTGATCAGAGCCTTTGCTTGGCGCTTGACTATTCTATGAGAGTTAAGCTACTGACTGGACATAATTTGGAGTTTCTAAGTTTAAAAGGAGGCTGCACAGTCTCGTCTGAGTCTAAACTTGTCAAAATACCACATTGTTGGAAATCACATGCACTGGCTATTGAGATTTCTAACAATAAGGTATGTGCGACCAGCAAAGCCTCAGATCAGCCTGCGCATACGCGCAGTCTGATCAGAGCCTTTCCTAGTCGCTTGAGTATTCTATGATTGTTAAGCTACTAGCTTAACATCATTTAGAGTTTCTAAGCTTAAAAGGAGGCTAAAAAGGCTCGTCCGAGTCTTCACATCTCAAAATGCCACACTGTTGGAAATCTCATGCACTGGCTCATTACTTATGTTGAGGTGGACATGATGGCGGACGATATTGAACCATAAGTCAACAATTGTTTTATTATACGATAAGATAATAAATGTCACAAAATGTATCCCCTACTGCAGTCGTGATTGGCGGTTTATGGAATAATCTTGCCAAATTATGATTATTTTCTATTTACAGATACCATACTTAAATGAAGTACTGCTGCTCTTGAATGAGAAGTCAGCAATAGTTCTCACCATGAATAAATGCGGAGTTATCGCCCTTCGGAATATATTGCTCATCATTCTTTGTGTAGCTTCAATATCCTTTCTCCGAAATTATCAGATTGTAAAGACTACCGTGTACATTGCCTCCGAGAACGTCGAGAAGGAAAACTTGTCAAGCGGTTATAATGGCGGCGCAGTGTGGCCCCCCGCCTTAGGCATATGGAACTTGTCAAGCGGTTCGTCACATGGTTTATCTAGTGTTCATGGTTCACTGAAGTCATTGCACGATGGACAGATTGTTGGTGGATCTCTCAATATGCCTGACACAAACATTCAGAAAATGGAGCACCCACACACTAGTCTGCTGTCAAGACTTTTGAAGGTAATATCCCGGAGTATAAAACATATACACTCAGTGGCCATGGGTGAGTTCCCAAAATGGCAAACGTTGTTTCATTTGCAAAAAAATTAAGTACATTTATAATTTAGATAAGGACCTCGGACAGATTCCTATTCAATCTACCCAAATTTTGACAGCCTCAGGCTAGGATAATGCATAACTAACAACTATAGTTTTGGGCTTATATCAAACTTTTACATTTAGTGCACCTAGCACAATAAAAATATTTTGAAAATATTGCATAATTATGCCAGGACTCTAGGGTTTAGGGGGTGGGGTTATTTTTGTGACCAAATTTTGTTTCACAGAAAATCAAAGTTTCGTCGAGTATACACCTAAAAACATGTAAATATTATGTTTGCGGCATAAAACTTGAGACGAAAGTGATGCGTTTGCAAAAATGTGGGTTGAGAAGATTCCATTATTTCATCTAAAGAAGTGTGCTGTCAATTACTTTTGACTATTACCTGTAATGTTTCAAAGTCAACTAGTTTGACTGGTGCACTGAGGTGTATTATAACTGCATACTGTACATATCACAGTCTAGATAAACACAATTTTTTAGCACAAAATCGTTAATATTTTCTTACACATTAGATTTAACCCATAATTTGGTGCTTTAAAGAACCGTCTCATTGAGACGGTTCTTTTGAGTACCCATAACATGTTTTGGTTGAGAAATGAGACAAATAATTACTTTGTAAGCACTCATAACTAAAGCCCTGATACATGCCATTGCATATTGCTATTTACCTACAGGCTTTTACAAAATAAGTTTCTAATACGTTTTTATACTAAAGTGTTTTTTAGCATTTTGACAGCGTCCCCCCCCCCCCCCCCCCCCGTGACCAATCATGCCGTTTTTATATGATGTGTGCAATTTATTTATTTATTTATGTAAAGCTACAAGCAATGTAAAGCTACAACTGTATGCAAAAGGATTAGTTTGGTCACGGGGGGGGGGGAGCACTTCAGTAAAACCTTTTTTCTATTTTCTTATGTTGAAAAGCAAAAACTGAGTTTTCAACCCATATTTTTCAATAGGTACTTGTCCAGTGAGAAAACGGCTTTTGTGGATAAGTCGAGGTTTGAACCTACTATCTTATTCATAGAAAAATATCATTTTATTTGAAACTTTTTTCTGGTCATTTTTATGGACAATCCTTCATTAAGACTGTCCGAGGTCCTTTGGAAACGAGGAATGCAAATTAACTGAAATTTTGAACATATCACTATTTGCTATTTTCCACTTAATAATGCTAGATTATTTTAGAAATAATATCATCTAGAGGTCATGGGTGTTATTCTCTTCGACCAACCCCGATTTCTGAATTAGTTTGAAAATTTGATTTGGGTCCTAAAACTTCTTCCGTTTTTACATGACGATAGATATTGCTTATTTTCTATATTTTTTTGATGATAATGGTGTTAAGATGTTATAATCGTGAGCTATGAACAATATATGTTCACATCTTCCAAATTCATTCACCGTCATATTGAGGGTTGGTGGGGTATTCGTACCCCTTACCCGAAAATCTAAATTATTAAATGAATCCACATGAAAACTTAGCAACAAGTATAAGTCTTTCTAGGGTCTATATATGAGTACTTGAAGCAATTAGTCTTTCAATGTTTCACTATTTCAAATCGAAAAGACAGCATCCCTGGGTCAAGTTTTGCTTTACGAGGGGGTACCCAAACATTCATACAAAATCAAAGAATTGTTCTTCCTAAAAATAAATGTTCTGTAGAAATGTAACCCCAAATAGTACGTTCAACTGAAAATAATTATTACACAAATATTATATCATTGATTATGCTGCTTGTGGCACCAATACCAGGGTTGACAGTGAAAATTAGCAGATTTTCTTAGGATCCAACCATAGCTTTTATCATCAACATCTATTTAAAAATATTTTCAAACAAAACACTGTTATGATACCTCATAAAACATACATATCCCATAGCCCTGAATTTGTTTATTTAGTTGTTTTTACAGCAAAAGTATATTGCAGTCGGATCATTTTCATGGCATTATATCCCATCCACTTCTCTGCTCTGCATACTTGTTTAGCTCACCAGTTCCTAAAGCTCAGGGGAAGCTTATAGTATGGGACTCGAGCCGGCGTCCGTCCGTTCATCCACACTTTCAAACATGAATATCTTTAAGACCAGCCGGCAGATCGTAATCAAATTTCATCTGGAGCATTATTGGGGTAGAGGATTGACTGCATTAGGTTTTGGGCTAGATCGAATCAGAACTCTGGTTTCCATGGCAACAGATAGCTCCCATAGGGTTATAATGGAAAAAACCTTGTGACCAGACTAACTCCTTCATTTTTAATTGGTTCTTCTTTATTCTTGCAGGAAACGAAGACAACCATAAAAGCTTAGATGCAGGATCCGACCATGGACTTATGAGATAGCCTCCCTTGAGCGTCTGGAAAAATCCCCATAGACTTAAAATGGGAGAAACGTTGTGACCACTCTTGTACCTTCATTTTCCAATGGATCTTCTTTATTCTTGCAGGTAAAAAGGTCAACCGTAACAGCTTGGATTAGTTTGAATTTCGGCAAAATTCCATCACTGACTTTGGAGTTGGCTGCCCTTGAGCGTCTGAAAAGTTAATGAATTATGTTGTGACCACTCTAGCGCCTTCATTTTTGATTGGATCTTCTTCATTCTTGCAGGCAACAAGGTCACCCATAAATTTAGAAACGAAATGAGCAGTGACTATGTGGCATTTTGACAAGTGTAGACTCAGACGAGCCTGTGCAGCCCCTTTTTAAGCTTAGAAACTCCAAGTAGCTTAGCAGTCCTATAATATTCAAGTGACTAATGCCCAGGTCACACATTCACGGAGTGGACGCCGGATTAGCCACGGATACAATCCGGCATCATTCGTGGCAATCCGTATTAGTCCTTAGCTTTTCGTATTGCATCCGTAATCATACGTAGTGGTACATAATCATAAGTAAATAGTACATCCGTATCGGACTACGGAAATTGGCATTTCCTGGGTCATCCGTGAGATTTAATCCGAAGTAGAACCGGCGAAGGGATCCGTGAATGTGTGACCTGGGCATAACAAAGGTTCTGATAAGTCTGTGCGTATGCGCAGGCTGGTCTGAGTCTTTGCAGGTCGCACATACCACATTGTTGAAAATCTCATGTCACGGCTCAAATGTCTTACTAAAGCTATGTTATGTTATTTTCTTCCCTTTTTATAGATTGAAGAATGTCAGCTGGAACAAATAAAAAGGCGACGAGTTGGTATTATAGGTTCTAATATTCTTTTCGAAGATCAGATCGCAAACATGCGGAGATCATTCACATCTTCTAGACAAGTCATGGAACATATAAAAGGTAGGTACATATACACTGCTCAAAATATTTAAAGGAACACTGCGTTTTTTGCTATTGATCACAATACAAAGTCACTCCTAGTCCGACTCATAACGAGAGCTGGAATAATAAGGCGAAAACATGTTTCTCCTGTGATTAGTTTGGTTACGCATCACAGATTATGCTTGTTAATAAAAATGAGGTAATCCATTTTCTGAAATCTCCATGGAACGCTTTATGTAAAAATGGAAATTTGTTAAAAAATACCCATTTTTTCAAAACCAAATTTTAAGAGGATGTTTCAATCAAGCACCACAAAACCATCATTTCTGTACAGTCAATAGTCTTTCAATGTTGTAGAAATCATTAGGTTTAGTTGCGCTATTAACAAATTCGGAAGATTCTACAGAGTTCCAGAAAAAAATTAAAAATTACCAAATTTGAGACATGAACTAAAGCAACAATTGTTTTATCAAAAACTTTTTTTCTAATCCAAAACTTTGACTATCGTAGCACAAATGGCAAAAGAACTGGTTTTCTGCCTTATAGTCACTTGAAATACATTACTTGTCTCTTGACAGGGATTAACATTATACCTATGAAAAATGATAAGGTGTTCCTTTAAATATTTTGAGTAGTGTAGTACAACCCTAGACAAGGTATGTATAATCCTACACTAAGTATAAAAAACTACACTTATATGCCAAAATAAAGTTCACAAACTTAAAAAATGCATAAATGTATTAGAAAAGACATTCATTTCTTCTTACTTCAATGTATTCATTATATGAAATTGATAATAATTACATGTATGGGAAGGTAAATGCAAAGTAATAAAGGCGGCAAAGATCAGGAATCGTTACAATCAAGTACCACACCTGACCCAGGAAACCACATGGCAAGCCTTAAGACATTCACAAAATAATAATGTTTTTCACTGTTTTGCATACTGTTGCTAAGCAACTGATAAAACTAGCCAAGAAGCCAATATTACTCATATTTTGGTGGTTACCATGGTTACAAGGAATAGGTTTCTGATCTTAGTTTTAATGCTACCCAAAGACATCATATTTTTATATTGTTTATTGTCAATCAAAAATTTATATTTGCTAGCTAGACTATGTAAAATGCAAAAGTGTAAATACACTTAACAACACTTATAAGTGTGCACATATAAATGGGCTCATATCTCCGATAATACTGGTCATATCATTTTCAAATTTTCAACAAATATAAACGACATGTGGGTTATAAATTTGTATTTATATTCTTTCGAATAAAATAAGAAAATAAAAATGCGAACGCAAAATTCAAATTTATGGTAAAATCAAAGTTCACATTTTTTCCAATACTTTAGAAGAGACCAATCTTGATCTAATATATCACAAAACATAGTAAATATCCAAATATTCTTAAGTCAAATTCTGCAGCGGCGTTCATGTCTATGTAAACCTAGTAGTGGGTATGCCCGCCCCCCCCCCCCCCCCCCCCCGCAATTGTAACTAGGCAAGACTACGGTGTCTCATTGACGTCACATAGCGCTAAACGTAATTCTGAGGGCGGTTGTTCCACTCTCAGATAATTTTTGCTCTCAGTTAATTCAGTGTCCAGAGGGGGTTGGGGGTTCCTCACCCAAATTTTGAAAGACACCCCCTAATTTTAAGAAGGCGGGTAATTTTTTTTAATAAAGAGAAGGAAGAGAAAAATATCTAAATTTAAGTAAAATGCTTGAGATTCTATAAAAAATCCCCCCCTGGTTTTCGAATCCTAGAATAAACCCTGAGTGAGGTCGGAATAGGCCCTGTTCTCCTTAGATGGTGGTTTAGTACATCCCAAAACCATGAGCACGTTTTTACAGTAAGAATTCCCAGGGATATTCCTTGGAAATAAGCCAAAACTAACCCCACCTAATTTTATTCAAAAATGCTTAACTATAAAATTATATGCATAAATGAAAGGTCATCGAAAGATAAACTCTAAAACTAAGAAAACTGTGAACTTTGATTTTACGATATATTTGAATTTTGATTTCGCATTTTAAAAGTTGAAGTTTTAGGAAAATTAAAATTTAGTGAATATCATGTCATGAATGTCTTCTATATCTGTTGAAAATTTCAAAATGATCTGACTGTTATTTATGAAGATATGGGTCCATTTATATGTGCACACTTATAAGTGTTGTTAAGTGTAGAATATATCAAGTTTCAAAATTCCTTAAAGACAAATATAGATAATTATATGTGATAAAAAGTCATATGTACTTCAAATTATACATAAATCTTAACAACATACATACTCTGTCAGTAAAATATCTTTAAAAAGTTAGAATTATGCATTCAAATAATATTGTCATGGAAACAAAGGTGCAGTATTTTTGAAAATCACTCGAATGTTCATCTTTTTGTGAACAAATGTGTAAAGAAATGTTGATTTTACTACTTTGTTATGGATAGAAATTGAAATAAAACTTCACATAAAGACATCAATAAGTCCTACATGTTATAGCATAAACTCAAGTAATTATTGAATGTCTGGTTGTCATAGCAGTTGTTTTATTGTACTAGATAGGGCAAATATGTCCGTTTTTGTCTTGTTGCCACCTCCAGTATGGAGTAAAAATTTGTGAACATTTGTAACGATAGGGATGATAATTATGTATCCAAACATAATCTTTATTAATGCTGTAAGTCTTTTCTTTCAGTTTTATAGTATTATAAGTGTTGAAAAGAAGTATTTTTGGCCTTGAAATTCACCTTGTGAACTTTTATTTGGCACCTGACTGTAGATCTCACAAATCGCTAGATGGTATCCACCGTGGGCTTTTGTCCATATACTGGACTTTTCCGAAACGGACTTCCGTAAATTGGAGGTTTTCAAATTTAATCGGACTTTGCTCCATACATTGGACTTTTGTGTTAATTGGGTTTATTCATAAAATCCAATGGATTTACGACTATGCCTTGGAACCTCATTTTGCAGGGTTATATGTGTGACATCTTCGAAAATGGTATTTACACTCTACGCAATACAATTTAGATATTGTTGCAAAATTATTCCATATATAGCTATTATAAGATATTTTTTCAGAAGAACGTGTAATCGGAGGTAAAGCAGCTGTTATACAAAGTAACTACTCTATGATCCTTTGTGTTGGTACAGCAAGCTCATGTCCTGAGTCCATACGTAACGCTGCTGGTGAACTTCAAATGGTAAGATAGGGATTTGTATAGGATGTGTTGTAATCAGATTTTAGTTTCGAAACAGTAGACAGGTGTCTTTAAAGTTCTGCAATTTGCCATTTCGTCATAGTCTAAATGTGATTGAAACCCGCAAATTTCCATCTGCTTACCCTTGGCCTGTTACATAATCAACCTCCAATCACTTTATCGAAAATGGGAGTGTGAGTTTCAGCCAAGTTATGTTAATTATAATACAAGATCTCAGCTAAATTTCCCATGCAAATTCTCTATATAACATAATATGCTGCGGGTAAAACTAGATTTTCATCGCTAAGGCGATTCTAATTACCCAAAACGTGTGTTTTAGCGATGCGGAATATTATGATTCAGCTCTTACTTGTTTTGTTTTTAGCTCACCTGCCACGTAGTGACAAGGTGAGCTTTTGTGATCGGTCTTTGTCTGTCGCCTGTAGTCCGTCCCTCATCCGTCGTCCGTTAACAGTTTACTTAAATGACAACTTCTCCTAAACCCCTTGTTCAATTTTGAAATAATTTCACACAAATGATCTTTGGGTAGCCGTCTACCAAAATTGTTCAAATGGTTTTGGTCCGTTGCATATCTAGGTCACGGATGCTAAAATAGATTTTCGAGAAAAACTTTAGAAATCTTCTCGTCTGAAACCTGAAAGTCTGGAGCCTTGATATTTGGTTTGTAGCATCACCTAGTAGACCTCTACCAGGTTTGTTCAAATTATACCCCTGGGGCCAAAAATGGCCCCGCCCTGGGATCACATGTTTTACATAGGCTTATATAGGGAAAATGTGAAAAAAATCTTCTTGTCTGGAACATCAAGGTCTAAAGCCTTGATATTTGGTATGTAGCATCTGCTAGTAGACCTCTACCAAGTTTGTTCAAATAATGCCCCTGGAGACAAAAATACCCCCCCCCCCCCCCCGGGTCACATGTTTTACACTGGCTTATGTAGGGAAAATCTGAAAAATCTTCTTGCCTGAAACCACAAGGCCTAGAGTCTTGATATTTGGTATGTAGCATCACCTAGTAAACCTCTACCGAGTTTGTTCAAATAATGCCTCTGGGGTCAAAAAATGACCCCACCCCCGGGTCACATGTTTTACATAGGCTTATATAGGACAAACCTTAAAAAATCTTCTTGCCTGAAATCACAAGGACTAGAGTCTTGAAATTTGGTATGTAGCATCATCTCTTGGACGTCTACCGAGTTTGTTCAAATTATACCCCTGGGGTCTAAAATGGACTGGCCCAAGGGGTCACATGTTTAACATAGGCTTATATAGGGAAAACATGGAAAACTCTTGTCTGAAACCACAGAAATCTGGTATGTAGCATCACCTTATAGACCTCTACCAAGTTTGTTCAAATTATGTCCCTGAGGCCCAAAATGGCCTGGCCCCGGGTGTCACACGGTTTACATAGGCTAAATAGGATAGGGTAAAGATAATGTTTTAGTATAAATAGGAAAACATGAAACAATATTCTCGTCTGAAACCACAAGGCCTTCGATATGTAGCATCATCTTGTGGACCCTCTACCAAGTTTATTCAAATTATGCCCCTGGCGCCAAAAATCCCCCCCCCCCACAATATAAAATTAACTTTTTCAGAATATGGTCATGATGCATATCAAATTATAGAGAATGCTAAAGAAATAAATTAGAATGAAGCATATGACACAATGCATGCAAATGTTCTGCCCTTTTACCCACCATTCACTCCTGTATGGGGACAAAAGGTAAAACATTTTGTTTCTGAAGAAGGGTATGGTGCACATCACATTTTGCAATTAAAATGTTTGACATTATGCACACCCCTGGCCTTTTTGGGTTGGGTAAAAAGGTCAGACATTGAGATTGTGCAGATAAGTATTATTTGATTGAACTTAGTGACTTGATAGGCTTTGGTTATGATCTGAGTGAGACCAAAGATGGACTTAAGTGTTGGAGAATGGGATTTATTATATTTTGTGGTAAACATCCTCTTCTCCTGACAAGAATTCAGGTGAGCGATCAAGGACCCATGGGCCCTCTTGTTTACTTTTCAGAACTTAATTGATAGATAATGCAGTTTCATTATTCTATACCCCACCACATAAAAGGTGCGGGATATTTTGTTATTCCCTCCATTCAAATTCTTTGTTTGAGTGTCCATCCAGGTTTCACGGTGTGATTGTGGTCTTTCCTGATCATACTCACATACATTTTTGACCAATTTTCTTGAATCATTGTATAAGAGTTGATTTTGGGAAGGTGTGAGTTTGGATTGTAGATTGTCATATTTTGTCAAATGAATGCCGTGGTATGGCATTTGCTTCACTTTAAAAATCACCCCAGCTCTCTACCATGAGCATTTATGAGTGGTGTTTTTCAAACTGTGCATGGAAGTTGATATTGGGAAGGATTGGCTTAAGATTGCAGGTGGGTAAATTTTGTTTAATAACTACTGAGTGAAAAAGAGTTAGTTTATAAATCTAATAGAAATGTTTTAAAGCCTAGTTTATGTGATCATTTAAATAGATAATTAAACGTTAAAAAAGATTTGGATATAACATGGATATCATGCAACAGTCTGCATGCCTGGTTGTTAACCCAATCACGGTTTATAGCTATGGTTTCCTTTTTTAAATGCATGACGGTGGTTCAGGTCTCAGGCTCACTGCCGACCCTGATGTAAAGCTTTAATTTATTGGTTGGTGCCTGATGCTGGTCAAACATAGCTCAACTTGAGGTTTTCTTTAGCTCTGACTATCTGTGCGTCATGAGTTGTTTTCTTTTTGTCATCACAGTGTGTTAATTTGATTAGATTGTTTCTCTGTGATGATGAATTGCATTAGTTAGGAAGTCTACATGCAAGCTAAACAATTTTGTGTTTTATTAACAACAGAATATTGGGCCAAGATTCGATTTCGGTAGAATGCATTTTAGCCCCGGTAGCTTAAGCTGTTGTCCGTTTCAAAGCAGTGCTTCTGTTGTTGTCGATGTAATGTTTAATGTAGTCGATATATTGTTTTATATACCTCCCTTTGTTTGTGGGGGTTCTTAGTTGGTCTTTTGTTTTGGAATGCTTTACTTTAGTTTCTTCCTAGTTTTACAATCATCTTGACGAGGAAGAGAGAGCTAATTGCTTTACTTTTATTGTCTTTTGGATCTCTTGTTACTGTTCATGTCCTGTGGCTCTTCCTCGCGGTGCCGTTGGTCGGTATGCAGTGTGTGATTGTGGTATTTCCTGATTATACTCATTTATTTCTTAAAGCCTTAATTGATGTTCAAAATTGCTGTGACAGAATAGCTTTTAAACAAATGAATTGAATTTGATAAAAGTTTATGTTATCACATACATTTATAACATCTTGGCTTGCCTTATTCAAGACTCATTAATTTTGGACAAAGTTAGTGTCTTTGATGTATGTGAATATTGACTTTACTCTACATCTTTAAATGATGAAAATTTGTGTGTGATTTGATGTATATAAGAGCTGTATATGTTTGAAAAACTGTATCTTATTTTTCATTCAGTTTTTTTCTGAGTTTTGGCCCTTGATTTAAGAATTGTCATTGCACTGAACCTATTTCTTGGCTGGTATAATTCATGCCTGTACCCTTTTATTTATAAGTTGGTTCCTTAAAAATTCCTGTCTTTAATACATACATTACATATTTTTGTTAGGAATTCTAAATAAAACATTATTTCGTAATGTTCAGAATATGATTTGTATTGTCTATCTGCTACACCTATAAACAATGGGAGCGCAGTGGCTCAGTAGTAGAGTGCTTGACTCAAGATTGAGGGGCCGCGGGTTCGAGCCTCACCAGCGTCACTGAGTTGTTTCCTTGATCAAGACTCATTAATCCTAGCTTAGTACTGGTTCAACCCAGGAAGACCCGTCCCTACATAACTGAAAGATTGTTTATGAGATGTAAAGAATCCAATAGAACAAATTAAAACCTATTAGCAGGTAGACAATATGGCGGGCCATGCACTAATTTAAAAGAATTGATCTTCAAAAAACCTGTTAGATGTACTGATACTGCATATTTACCCAAAACCATCCTTAACTCACACCTGCCTTATAATGCGTTTATATTTACATCATGTTTAAAACCAAGATCATCAATAATTTTAAAAGAGTAAGATATAGCATGGATATTATGCGACAGTCTGCATGCCTGGGTATAAAAGTTAAACAGACAGCAAAGATGAGGAAACGATACAATCAAGTACCACACCTGACACAAGATACCACATGGGAAAGTAACAAAAATACAATAAACATCACCAACAAGAGCCAAGCGGTCAGTCCTTCACCAGCAGGTGACCACAAGGCAGCAATTAACAGACGCAAAAGCATGAGAAACGATACAATCAAGTACCACACCTGACACAAGATACCACATGGGAAAGTAACAAAAATACAATAAACATCACCAACAAGAGCCAAGCGGTCAGTCCTTCACCAGCAGGTGACCACAAGGCAGCAATTAACAGACGCAAAAGCATGAGAAACACAAGACACAAAACTCACAAATGATCTACAAAAAAGTACCGCCTTGGAACGGTCAGTAAAAATATTTTACTGGAGGGCTTAAACAGGTTTCATGGCACCAACCTTACCCTCAGTTCAGATGTGGATCAAGACACATAGATGTTTAGTTTGCATGAAAGACCCCTAGCTTATCAATGCATCATCTCCAAAAACATATAAATCAAGATATAAAACGGAGATAAAGCAATGATAAGGAATCAACAGTACATAAAACTGAATACAGGAGCAAAAGAAATCCCAACAGGTAAACCCAATTACCGTTTATAGCTATAGTTTCCTCTTTAATTGCACGAATGTGGGTCAGGCATCAGACTCAATGACGACACTGACTTAAATCTTTAATAGGTAGGTCTGGAGGGCTTAAACTAGTTTAAGAGACACATAGATGTTTGGTTTGCAAGAAATATCCCTGACTTATCCATGAATCATCTCTAAGTACATATGAATCAAGATATAAAAAAGTTAATCAAACAAGGATAAGCACTCAGCAGTACATACAACTGAATACCAGAGAAAAAGAAATCCAACAGTTAACCCCCCATGGGCCAGACAACAGAAACAGCATCAGGCCCCAACCATCTAACCTATAGATAAGTATTTATGTCGGAACCGTGATAGTCTGATGTCCAACCTGCCAGCATGCAATTAAAGAGGAAAGCAAAGTTGCAAACCGTGATTGGGTTGACTAGTACCATGCTTGCAGTTTGCAGCACTACATTTAAGTTTTAACCTATCTTTTTATAAATAATGATCGCTATTATTGCATACATTAATGAATTTATGCTTCAACATTTGCGAAAAATATTAGACTGTTGTCACTATTTTTAACATACGCTTTCACTCAGTATTAATATTTCAGGGACATTCATAACATACTATTGTTTAATTAATCTGCGCACGTAAAAGTTAGTGGCCTGAAACGAGTATATTTAAGGTACCAACGCCGTACATCAACAGACTGTGGATTGCTTTGTTAAATACATGGGTTTGTGTTCGTTGAAACATTACTGTTAAAAGCATTCAGCATGAATTCCATGCAATAATAAATCATACGAGGTGTAGTTAAGGTGTTATGCAAATGAAGATCTATTTTAATTGGAATTACTTTTTGCATAGTATTAAAATAAACGGAATTGAACATTGTACAAATCTAATACATTTAAGATGACTTGATGTAGAAACTGCAATCCCAAAGAAAATATGACTTCACCTTTGATATTGTAATATCATGACAACGCTCTCTTAAGTTTACTAATTAATGAATGCACATACATGTACGTTTTGGTAAGTTATAGTTAGATCATGAGACAAAATGATTCATTCTGGCAATACATAGTTTATAAAAATCAGTAAAGCAATACAGATAGCAGCGTATTACTTACAAATGCACTGCGCCGAAGTTTGACTCAATAATCATTAGAATATGAAGTGTATACAATCTTGCAACGACCCAATTATTGTAAGGATATGAAGTGTATGCAGTCTTACAGCGATCCAATTATTATAAGGATATGAAGTGTATGTAGTCTTACAGCGATCAAATTATTATAAGGATATGAAGTGTATGTAGTCTTACAGCGATCCAATTATTATAAGGATATGAAGTGTCTGCAGTCTTACAACGACCCAATTATTATAAGGATATGAAGTGTATGCAGTCTTACAGCGATCCAATTATTATAAGGATATGAAGTGTATGTAGTCTTACAACGATCCAATTATTATAACGATATGTAGTGTATGCAGTCTTACAGCGATTCAATTGTTATAAGGATATGAAGTGTATGCATTCTTGCAATGACCCAATTATTATAAGGATATGAAGTGTATGCAGTCTTACAACAATCCAATTAATATAAGGATATGAAGTGTATGCATTCTTGCAAATACCCAATTATTATAAGGATATGAAGTGTATGCAGTCTTACAACGACCCAATTATTATAAGGATATGAAGTGTGTGCAGTCATACAACGATCCAATTATTATAAGGATATGAAGTGTATGCAGTCTTACAACGATCCAATTATTATAAGGATATGAAGTGTATGCATTCTTGCAAAGACCCAATTATTATAAGGATATGAAGTGTATGCAGTCGTACAACGATCCATTTAGTATAAGGATATGATATGAAGTAAATGCATTCTGGCAAAACTGCAATTCTGCGAATTTTTATATGGATGATGGGAATACTTTCTTTTTAGGCAGACACTTTTTAAAAGCAATATGTTATCGAAAATGAGCATTTGAGGTAACATAATTAATATGACGAAAACAAGGAATCTTCAGTTGCATATTTCACCCTTTATGAAGAGAGAATTTATATCATAATAATGCACAGGTTTTTAAATGTGTTAAAAAATTTGACCCAAACCCTGCCCTACAAATCCTTGTGTATACATTTTTTCGCAGGTTGTCAGGTTAACAACTTTGTCTAATGAGTTTAGCATAAAATTACGCACTCAATGGTATATAGCTACGTTGGTAACTAGAGGGGATATTAAAACAATTTTGATGAATGTCATTGCATAGACTGTATTTGATTGTGGCATTTCCTGGTCGCACTCTCATGCTTTTTGCAATTAAGAAATAGTAACTACTGGTGAGTTTATAAACAGTGTAGGCAAAGTTGAAACGCCACTCACCACACAGTTCTATAATTAAGCAATAGCTACACTGTTCGCAATTGATGGTACACAATAGCTACACTGTTCGCAATTGATGGTACACAATAAAGTTTCAAGTCACGTTTTCAAAAACTGTCTGAAGCTATTAACTGCTAAGTCTGTTCATTCCAGGCGGCATCCTGATCACGTTCGTCCTAAGTTCACGACCATTACTGAAAATATATAGAAATAAAAGGCAGTAAAAAGAAGAAAAACAAATTAATAGCCACATACAAGACAAAGACAGTCATTGCATATGTGCCCTGTGAAATAATTTTAAATGTTATTCTTTGGAAGCAAAAAATATATTATATCAAAGAGCTAATAAATTGAGCATGTATGTGTTCTTAGTCATACTAGTCATTAAAGGCTTGCTTTGAAAATGTAAATATTGTCTGATGACAGCCTAAATAAAAACTAAAGCAATAATTGTTTTATAATGTATATTATTTTCCAATCGTTTTCCTCCAAAATTAAATTATATACACTACACTAAAGAATATAATAAAATCTTGATATTGGACCATTTAAGGTCTCGCCATGATACCTCGCTGTCTAATTACCATGGAGTTAAACCTCACACACTAAAACCACACAGACAATAGCATTCGGGAAAGTCCCCCACAATTCGAGAATCGAATCATGGCTCGGGTGTATTTAAGGAGCATTACGCGTAGTACGGGTACTGGTCAACTCGTACCTAAGTTAACTCGTACCTTAGTCAACTCGTACCCATTTTCGGTCAACTCGTACCTTAGTCAACTCGTACCTAAGTCAACTCGTACCTTAGTTTATTTATAATAGTATATGGGATAGTTTTAAGCCACTATCTAAGCACGCTAATCATAGCAAAAGCAAAATGATAAGTTTTGTAACGACTAAGGCGAATTCTGCATCTAAATAACCATAGAAAGAGGATTCAAGTGATTTGCAGTAAAGTTTATACTTTAATCTCCTCATTGTGTTGATTCTAGCACAAGCCTTATCTTTGATATAATTAATGTGTTGATGCCAACTGCAGTCATTAGAGAGAAATAAGCCAAGATGCTTGTTAGCTTCAACTTCGTTAATAGGTGTGTTTTCCATAAAAAGTGGTGGGTGAAGTGGGTGGCTGACTTTGCGAGAAAGTAACAAGGCTACACTTTTATTGGGATTAAAGGTCACCAACCATGTAGCTGCCCAACGTGATATCTTTTCCAAATCAGCATTCAGAGTTTCAGCAGCCACCAATGGGTTATCTACAACTACATATAGGCTAGTGTCATCTGCAAAAAGACGTATGTTGGAGCCAATATCAGTTACTATGTCATTTATGTAAACTAGAAAAAGCAAAGGGCCCAAAATTGAGCCTTGAGTAAAACCTGCCTTAATAAAGTTCCAAGCAGTACAACTCTTTGTTTCAGAAAGATAATTTTTGAACCACTGAAGAACATTACCTGTGACACCAGCAGCATAAAGTTTATATAAAAGGCCAGTATGCCAGACACAATCAAAAGCTTTGCTGATGTCGCAAAAGACAGCCCGCACCTCTTTACCAGCATCAAGAGCCTTGCAAAATGTATGATACAGGAAAGTTAATTGATTTTCAGTTGAATCTCCTGGAATGAAACCCGATTGAAAAGAAGACAGAAAATTGTTATCAAGAAGATGATTATAAATATTTTTAAAGATAAGTCTTTCCAAAACTTTATTTTCGGAGTTTAATAGAGATATTGGTCTGTAATTGCAGAAATTAGAGCGATCCCCTTTTTTGTGTATAGGACAGATATTAGCTTCTTTGTAGGATGCTGACACTATCCCCGACTGAAGAGATTTATTGAAAAGACAACACGTTATCAAAGTAGATCCTCAATGTACATCCGTGGTCTGATTCCACGGAAGTTTGCGGCACTTCCGATTGACAATAGCTGAAGGGACTACTGTGATTCCAGGTTTTAAGTGACCCCCGTTTTTCTTTTATTTAACAGCTTTAATCCTTACTAATACGATTGACGTCTAGCATGTGGATGTAAATGCACACCGTGTAACTAAAACTTATTTTTGGTGACACCCCTTATTTTAAACTAAGGCCTGAATGCCCTGTAAATCAGAATAACTAAGTCTTGTTTAATTAGATATATACCCATTTTCGCCTCTATATAAGCTTAATGCACGAATTTTACACCACCGATCGGTATAAGACATAGTTTATTTTTATATTGATAAGGTACACTTGGGGACTAATTCAAAGTGGAGGAGCAAAAACACTCCAAAATTCCTTCTAATCCCAGCCGATATAAAAGATATATAATTGCAAAAAATATATCTAATTACGCGGTCTATATCTAAATTCATTTCTGTAATTTCTTTTTCAATTAAAATCACCCATTAGGAATAATTGGCAATAAAAGGGGGTAACGTTTGACCTGGAGTCACAGTGGGAAACACACACAGTTGATGACATGGTGAGATAAAATATTCCCTTAATTGTCGCATTATACATCACATTCTTACAACATTACACAAAATGCATTAACCATTATATTGCCGCACACACGATGGGCCACCTAGTCAGCGGCATGAGCTCTCCAAAGAAATCAGTGTGAACCCTAGATATGTTTCAGTTCATCAGAGGTAATATGGGAAGTACTTAAAATTAAGAATGCTTCAACATTTATTAGTTTGTTCCCGTTGATCCTTTAGAATGTCTGTATTCAACAACACCAACATTCTAAAGGATCAACGGGAACAAACATATAAATGTTGAAGCATTCTTAATTTTAAGTACTTCCCATAATACCTCTAATACCACGATCAATTGATCAATAAGAATCAATTATTTGCACCCAAACTCCCAATTCTGTGAGCCTTCCTTCTTAACGTTCTGGTGGACATGTAGAATAAAAGCAGACAGGGTGTCTGAAAATTAACACAAATGTATGTGGGACCCAACATATGGTACATGTAGATCACCAACAGCAAAGAATCCAGGTAGATTGAGGTGTTGTTCCATTCCCCATGTGATTTAAGGTCGTTTCAGCAGCATGGTGGAGGATTTAAACCTAAAAAAGCACCATGCCATACAACAAAGCAGTCAAACCTGTCCTGGGCAAACCCACGAGAAATATGCAAAAAATAATAGTGAAAGGCAGTGCATAAATTTCCTCAAGCTCAACGACCTCTACAAAAGAGGCAAATTCACCAACTTGTGTCGCCATATAAGCTCTTTAACTGATTCAGGAACGTGAAACGCTATATAATCATTGCAAGGGTTGTACTCTGGAACACATGAATTATTCACCCTCCTTATGACAACTTGCTCTGAGAATGTAGTGGAAATGGGAGTCCACTTCCAAAAGACTCATGAATGAAAGACTCTAGGTCAATTAGGCCATTGTATCTGTCCCAGCACGCTGGACTGACTCTAACAGCCCGAACACACACACCCACACCTCAGCCCATAACTAAAGCATCACCACATTTTCCTGGCATTATGTGTTATCTTAATCGATCAAACAGACTAATTATATCATATAATTATTTTCACGATTTATTGATAGTGTGTTTAGATTATGTCACCTTGAATAATTGGTGTACCATGCAACCTTAAACTGAATGCAAACAAATTATCGTTAGAATTCGGTAATTTGCGTTTGTCTGCCTATTATAAATGATGTCTAAAACATTCCAACCACACCTCGCGACAGTAAGATTACACAAATAAATTTGTATTATTGCCAGAGAAATATGACAGAGCAGTTATGGTTGTTAGGGTAAGCAAGAAATAATTATATAGAGGATCTTACATGAGTGCTCATGTTTTATTGAATTTATTAAACGAGTTGGGGAAAAGAGATAAAATGCGAGGTTTATAAATTCAATAATACAAGAGCACGAATGTTAGATTCTATTTATCACATGACCTCAAAATTAATTAAAAATCGCATTTTTGGCGTGAAAACGTCAAGATTTTGCCATCTTTTATGCAACGTTATAGTTGATGTCATAACGTTTCCCGAAAATATGTAAACCACTAGTGGTTTATTGATTCTATTGCATAGCGTTATATCACTCCCAGACGCGACGTCATGTGATAAGCAGTGTTAATTATTTTCAGATAAATAGAAATATGGTGATTGAGCAAGAACTTTGCAAGCCAAGAAGAATATGTGCTGTGGCAAATTTTATTCATGAATGTAAGTTACAGCAATTCCATCTTTATTAGGTGATGGGATCAGATTTTTATTTTCATTTGGATGCCTAAGTATGACCAGGAAAACCCATAATCACATACTGCAGACCAACCTTCAGCATCATGACAAAGAGACAATTAAAGTAAAGCAACCAGGGTGATCTCGTCTTCAGCATGATGATTAAAATATACTCAGAAAAACAATTGAAGGATATTTAGATTCAGTTCCATCTCTAACATTTAATACAATAAAAAAACTAAACTAATTATGCATGCATTTCATACTTCCAGATATCTGCAATCAAAATGAATGTTTGTTTTAAGTCACGCTTCAATGATTAAAGTACAGTACATGTCAAAATGGTGCAACCCTCTATACTGAAAAGTCACAAGCATTCAAAAATGATTGAAACCCATTTTTATCGTTTGTATTCCATAATGGCTGGCTCCAGAATCATCACTGGCTCTCAGCCAAAGATATGAGACAAAATTTTGCAGTTTTTGTTAGTGTTTTACTTCCAATTTGTTGTCATATTGGCTGGGGTATGCCATATCTGTGCATTTTTGCTGAAGAAGGTGTCACGTTATTAGGTGGAATTACTGATAAATGGGTGTAAACACTTGTCTGTGGTCAGAAGTAGAACATAAGTAATGACCAGGTAAAGCTTGCAGCAAAAAATATAAATGCCATTTTTTTTGCTTGTGAACTTTGGGTAAAGAGGGTTGGTACGTTTGGTGTGGTACTGTATCATAACCAATGACCCGTAAATTTTATTTTGCATTCCGCTGAATTGCACGTTGGTAGTTCTATCAGATACAAAAATGATTTGTATGCAAAATTATTTTCTCAACTTTTATATAGTCAAATGAATTTAAATATCCTTCATTTGTTTTTCTGAAAATACTAAAAAGGACACTAAACAGGTGGGTAGGTTTGTTCAGGAAATACTATAATTGTACACTGCAGACCAACCCATGGTACAATGAGGACGAGACACAGAGCACAAACATTCTTAAGACATCAGGCTAATATTTTAAGTAATTAAAGTAAAGGGATCAGCTTTTTTTCTCAGCATGATGATTGAAACATCCAAAACAATGATCAATCACAAACCCTTACAAACAATAGAAGCGACAATAAGCAATATTAACATTCTCAGTGTAGTTGCCTTACATGAATCCAACATTTCTAGCTGCTTGCATTTCTCGATGCAAAACATTGAAATGTCATTTGATCTAGACCGCGCCTCTAGATCGAGTAACGTCAACGTCAGCCAATAATTTGCTTTTTTATCGACGTTTGCGTGACATAATTCACGTATCGTCACGACGTTATGTACACGAGTTTCGCTCCCCGGCTGTTCCAACACCTCCGTTACAAATACAATATTCCATTTTATAAGGGTAACTAGCCGGGTTGGGTGGAAGATAATTAAGTAAATTTGATAGATAATATAGAATGTAAATATAAGGATTGAAATTCATATTTACGCTTGCACTGGATGATAAAAAACATTAGCTATTTTAATGTTTCCGAGAAGCACTTCGGGCTTCACAGACATTAAAATAGCTGATGTTTTCATCATCCTTAAAGCAAGCTTAAAATATGAATTTCAATCCTTAAATGATTCACGTCAGCAAAATCACCACCTTATAATGGACAGCGGCCAAAGCACTTATGGACTTAAATGCATATTGGCGCCAAATCCTCATCCTAAATTATTTTGTTGTTTATACACAAACATTGTGTAACTCGCATGAAGTTTCTCCAACACTTATGCACATGACTCACAGATAGCCACAGGGCTTAGAAAACCTAAACTTGATCGATGATAAGCCCAGTTAAAGACACGCACCAGGGACCAACCCACTGATCAAAGTTTTATGTCAGGCCATTATTTAGTCTGAGGCCTGACCGTCTTTCGTGCAATTAAAAAGTAAACCAAAGTGGTACACCCTGACTGGGTTAACAACCAGGCATGCAGTCTGTCACATGGTATCCATGTTATATCTCACTTTTTATAACGTTTTAATATCGTTAAGGCTTTAAAACAATTATTTTGATTGTAAAAACTAAATCATTGTAAAACATTGGCATTGTTATGTCCTGTTGCAGACGTTTGTTTTAATCAACTGTGTGTTTAGCAATCAACTTGGAGTGTATGTTGGTTGGTTGGTTTTGTTGCTTTACGTCCCAAGTCAACAGCTATGGCCATTGCGGGACGGTCAATTCACCTGACCACACTTTTTCCTGGGCTGGCTTGAATAAGCGGATAACCAGTAATTTGTGCACATACTTTCCCTTGTAACTGACAACAACCCTTCTTGAATGAATCAGCGGAAGGGAGGAGAATGACCATAGAAATTATTTCATGATCAATCTCCACGAAAGTATGGGACCGGGCCGGGATCGAACTGGAGACCCCTGGAATTGCAGTCAGACACGCATCTGTAGCCAGACACGTTACTGACTGCGCTACACGGCCCGGTTTGGAGTGTATGTGAGAGAATTTAGAAAGTACTTTACTTAG
This sequence comes from Loripinus fragilis, assembly GCA_964019695.1. Classification (NCBI taxonomy): domain Eukaryota; kingdom Metazoa; phylum Mollusca; class Bivalvia; order Lucinida; family Lucinidae; genus Loripinus; species Loripinus fragilis. The sequence continues at coordinate 60,608,127 of OZ026520.1, read as the reverse complement.
TTTTTATATCAATAGCCTTGTTTTAGTAATTCCGCAATCAAAAATTAACTTCTGTTGTTGAAGTCTGGAATATAAGAAAATACTCTCAATAAAGAAATAACTAGGTGTGGCATATCTAAACCATTGGAATGGGAGCACGGAACATCACCATCAAGATATTAGAAATTAACTATTCAAAAGTTTAAATCATCCCATTTATCATAAATTTTAGATGAAACTATGCCATTTGTTTTGAACAAGTCCACGTCTAAATTGGGAGATTAAATATCCCTCAGTTGCGCTTACTGCTCTATGTTCCAGACATGAGGCAAATTAATCATTAATGCTAATGCATTATTAATGCTTGCTTTTTTCAGTAATTCAAGGTGATGGTTAATTCACCAGTTTTTGCATTACTTTAATGCTAATTCAATGCATTACTTTTGACAAAATTCACTGCATTACTTACATAACTTTGAATTACTTTCTAATAGAAGCTTTACCATAAGGATACGGACTATACAGAAGAGAGCTTGATACACAAAAAAAGATAATGACATATATGAACAGATTCTTATTGTCATTCACAACTTTCTTTTGTTCAGTTTGCTTGTATAGACTGTTCTTTGACCAAGGTTATGAACATACAAAATGAACTGTGAAACTTGAAAGTAAAGGCTTTGATTATAAATCAAGAAAATGTACCTGGGAAGTGTGGAATTATGTATGATATTTGATTCCACTTTACTTAATCCAAATGTTTTAATTTATAAACTATTTTGTTTGTTTGATTTGATTCTTTACGTCTCATCAACAACCTTTCAGTTATATAGGGACTGGTCTTCCTGGGTTGAATCAGTACTTGGCTAGGAATAATGAGTCTTGCTCAAGAACACAACACAGTGACGTCGGTGAGGCTCGAACCCGCGGCCCCTCAGTCTCGAGTCAAGCACTCTACCACTGAGCCACTTGACTCCCTATAAACTATTTTAAAGCCAATTTAATGAGCTTTAAGATGGTGTGATTTTTGCTACTATCTATTATTAACAAAAGAAACAATGTTTTGATCACAATATAATTATTGGAAAAGGGGTAATTATCACTCAATTGTGCTGTTCACACATTGTAACACTTGACCACTGACATCGCGTCTCTTTGACCAGTTTTGCTACAGGCTAGATCTATCGGGGTCAAAAATAAGAGATTAGGGATTAAGATGCAGGATGTGCTTTGTCATCGGATGATCCAATCAAGATACATACAAGATACAAGACTATTTATTTTACGTTGGTGTTTCAATTTACAACATGCATTAAACATTAGCCCTAAGGCTGTTTTACCAACCAACAAAGATACACATTTATACAACATAAAAAAGCAAACAGAAATCACAACATACAAAGAACTATATCAGATAGTAGCAAAGTCAAGGGATACTAAGTAGGAAACTCCAAATGCTTGTAATTTTCCTGATATAATACACTTTTAAATAAGAAACTGTTTTGGAAAGCTTTCATCGAGATCTTTTCAGTGGTATAATATTCAATGAAATAAAAAGAAAAAGCTGGGGTGCTACAGTTATAAATCATTTCTCTGTGTTATTTCCTCCAATCCTTAAAAAAATTAAAATTCCTATAAATGCTACTGACAAGAATACAAAATTCAATAGAAAATGTGTACAAACCATGGTTCATGTGAAATATTTATATATATGAAATATTTATATGTGGAATTTACATGTTTACCGTATGCACACATTTTGTTTCTGTATTAAAATGTCCAGAGTTTATATGAGCAGTCTGTTCTGGGTCCACGCTGTTTGCTTCTATACTTAATTCGTCAGTAATGTTAGGCAATTATTTGCAGCAGACGACTTCAGCAGACGACATTTTAAGATGCATTATTTTTCTTGGCGCTTTAAGGGTTAACTAGTATGAAATAAGCGGCTATCATAGGAGTCCTCTGAAGACCAATGATTAGCCTGTTTAGCTTAAAGTGTTGTTTCTATCTTAATTAAACATTATGTATTGAGAGGATACCAGTGTATGGTGATCTATAAAACAAGCTCTAGTTTATTGGAATCCTATTTCTTGAACACTTGAATTTCAGATGGATAAAAAGCCTGCTCACTTGCCACTATTTTGTTTATATCATAATTTATAGTCTGACGTCTTCAACCAGCAGTACATATGATAATGAATGATTGTACAGACTAACCTGATTCTTTAGCTCACTTTGAATCAAAGGGTAAGTGAGTTTGACCAGGAAATGCAGCAGTCACACACTGTAGACATCGTATGGAAAAGACACAGAAGCTGACGGCCACAAAGGCTTTTTCATGGATTAATATTAACCCATATAAGCCTAGCGCCCTTTTTGTGGGACATCGGCAAACATTGCAAAACCAGATCAGACGCCACAGAACGCGGCATCTGATCAGATTTTCCACTGTCTGCAAACAGAAGTTTCTTTTGAAATTTTAATCAAAATGAAAAAATACCACCCAACAACCCTAAAATTGGAAATGGACTCGTCCAATTGATAAAGAATGGAAAATACATTATGTATAAATGGGTTAAGCTTACTGCTGCTATAAACGTTTATTGGTATTCTCTCAACTTATATACTTTTTACTAAACAACCTAAACGAATATTTTCTAAATCTAAACTGGTGGATCTGATTTACAGAGTTTTCTTTTACTTCCCTACCGTGGATTTTATTTGTTAAAGTGTAGGGCTGAAACATTATTTTGGTCAGTTTACATTCAATGAAAGTTGTTAGTCACTAGTAGCATTCATATTGGTAATATAGCATCAAGTTGATATAAGAGCTGTAAAATCATTTTGTTGAAGCATAGTTTTACTGCCATAGTTAACTTATCTTCTATGTACCCAGGCTCCTTTGGTTGGTCAATTTAAACAAAGGGTGATGTAAAGCACTATTATCTTATGACATACTTGCTAAACAATCACACCAAACCTTTCAGCTGAATTGTCATTCGTGTATGATCCAATATATACCAAAGAAGCTAGATTAGAAATACTGATACTTATAAATAATCAGGCAATTTTTTAAATTGGTAATTTAAAAATATTTTTTCCATTTACTAAAATCAGTCCATCAGTTCATAATTTTAGTTAGTTAACTATTGATTTGGTGAACATAATATTTTTAGTATAATTATGTGAGATGATAAATATAGCATGGCGCTCAGTATCATAGCATATATATGCTCTTAACTTTCCAACCACACTTTACCTTTGTTTTCTATAGGTTTTGAAGGTAAAGTGTGGTGTCCACTTATGCTGTAATACCCACTGAGACCAAGTGTCTTTTATAATTAGTTTCTCAAGTTATTCCTGGTCAGCCTAGAGAACATGTGATTAAGAAGCTCTAGCGATACCTTACCTTAGTTTAACGATCTATTTCCCACACATGTTACTGAATAGCGAGCACAGTTGATGATCAAAATAAATTCTCATTCAAAACGAAGTAGATATATTACATGCATTTTGGAAAACCCGTTTTAAATATACGAACTAGCGGGCATAGGTACATAGACGGCTCGTCTATATGCATTTTTTGACTGTGCCTGGTGTCTCCAGTCGCTATTTCAACAAAATAAAACGAACGTCTTATTTAGGGAAATAGCCCGCCTTATCGCTAGAAATTCTTTGTCACATGATAGCTGACATTTCAGGTATCATCTGGTGTGTTTCTGAAGTCTTTATACATATTTTCATTTGTTGGTAAAAACCCAAAATAGAAGCTACTTATGCATTTTACGACGAAACATAATTAAAAACGCATTTTCAATCGTTATAATGTTGACACAGTTTTGTGGTAAATGATATGTTTAAATTTCTATAAACATACCTAGAAAAGGCAGATCTATTTTGCCTCAGAAACTGGCTACAAATCATAAGTTGTCATTGGTTATATTGCTCTTAATATCAATGAGGTGGAATTCTTTAAGCTAAGAGGGAGTACATAGTATGTGTGCACGCACTAATAGAATAAATGAGTCGTGACATGTGATTTCCAACAATGTGGCATTTTGACAAGTGTAGCCTCAGATGAGCCTGTGCAGGCTCCTTTTAAGCTTAGAAACTCCAAATGATGTTCGGACAGTAGCTTAACAGTCGTAGAATATACAAGCGACTAGCAAAGGCTCTGATCAGACGTATGCGCAAGCTGGTCTGAGCCTTTGCTGGTCGGACATACCACATTGTTGTTAATCTCATGTCGCGGCTCAAATAATTGCTACGGTATTGTAAAATATACAGAATCCTACACGTTTCTTCTAAAAGATTTATACAGGATACATGTTTAACACATTTTAGTGGGGATGTTTTACATATGCAGATCCAGAGGGGGGCAGGAGGTCCGAAACCCTCCCCTAGAAATACACAACTGTCTATTGGTATAGACCCCTATGAGAAGCATTTGGGCCCAAGTGGAGATCTGCTAGGCCTTCTGTGAAATATGTTGATGACCCCCTCACTAAATTTTCTGGATCAGAGTAAGTTTTATGTTTTAAAAACTACTATCGTACTTTGTTTTAGATAAAGATGGAAGACGCTTGGATCGCCCTTGCATTACTGGTTTGGAAGCCAGGAAGTATAGTAAAAGCCAACTTAGTACCCACTATGCCATGATCTATGTAACATCACCTAACCAGGGGGATAGTATAAAAAGCAACACAACTCTTGACGCTATCGTTCAGAGGTAAGTAGCAAGATAAAATATTGTAATGAATTTTGTCCTATCAAAAAATTTTCAGCAACTGCACGTACTGGCCAGATTTCAACAAAACTTCACAGGAACCAGCAGTATAAAGAGTGGATGGACATAAAGCCAACACGTTATGGTTTGATATTCTTTTTTGGAGTTAAATAACGTATTGTATTCAATTTGGTCTACAGAATATCAGAATCCGTTTGAATACAAACCCCTAGATCATGCACATTAATGTTTTTGCAATCTAAGGGGTACATGTATGCCCCACCACAACAGTTTTGGTAGACTTGATATCTTAGAAACCGTTCAAATTACAAACCTTAAAACACAAAGTGTTGTTCATTATGATAATATTTTCAATGACAACTACCTAGGGTTCCCCGTCCTTTCCAACTCAGAAAAGATTGTTTCTGTGACAAAAAGCAATTTGGGAGCATACCCTGGCTTTTGTTTTAGTAGGGTAAATAGAATTTCATTTTTCTGTAAAGTTACTTATCTCAAACAAACCTTAGAGTATTTGTGTGTTACAATAGCGGTAGTGGCATTTTTAAGCTTGAATACTGTCAAGTATTATTTGTGTCAACTTGAAGGAATGTTGTGACAAAATACATTATGATACAAAGTGACACATTTGTAAGTAATAAGATGTTATTAGTATTCCAGTAGATCTGATTAAATAACCAAAGTCATTGATTTTTGTTTAATTCAGCATTACAATGATCTGTTGTATATTTATCGACAAATAACTGACCAAAATTATGAGAAATGCAAAACGTAATAAAACAGTAATAAAAGACACCATAGAAACCTTATAGCATTGTACACCGGATATAGCGATTAGTGAGGCAAGGTAATCACAACAGGCTTAGTTACAAGGTAAGTATTTCTTCTATTATTTTTCATATTTTATAAGATTCGGTTTAGAGGTTATAGCTGTGAGATCGTTGAAACATTGGTGTACATCGGTGGCCATAAGAAATAGCCAGGAATAATCGGTCAGCACTACAATTGAAAAAATGACCTGCCCAATCACTGGTATTTTACACGACTCTTGCCTCCCTACCCTGAAATCTGTTTATTTTATCAGATATAGACCCAACCTAAAGTTGTTGCATTTGGTTAAGCTTTAAACTGCTTTTGGATTGGTTTAGCTGGCCCTACTAATCTCAACCTGAAACAAGTTTAGTGTCTCTTAAAACATGCAAAAGAAAAACGCTGCTGTGAAGCAAGGACCAATAATTATAATGGCCATGTCTTCAGGGTTTCCGACAAAGCAAGACTCAAGCCAGTCTTCTTAGCTACAGAAACTAGCTAGAAAAGCGAAAGTTTGTTCGTAGCAAGTCGAGATATGATACTTTCCAATGAGAGAAAAACAAATGCGCTGATCAGACTGCGCAGATGCCAGATGACAGGTTTTCTCGCATCAAGGCCCAATTCGTCTGTATCATATAGGTATCTTCCGTGAATGTCCTGAGATGCAGTTTTGGGCATTGCATATACAGTAAACACACTTCTGAAAACGTATGGAAAATCACCCAAGTTTGAAAGCAGGGAATCTACAGTATCCCTTTATCAAAGCACAGAAACATATCATGCTAACACACCTATGAAATAGACCTCACCAAATCTCACTTTTAAATTAGAGTAAAACATGCATCTATAGAGGGTACATGATGAAATCCGAAAATTAACAGCCAAAAGGAGAATCACCGTAGATGAATAACATTCGTGATATTTGTTCCAATCTGGAGCGGGGACAGGGTGTCCAGTACAAATCTCAAGTTCAATCAATTAGCAATTGGACTCCACTCCCTTTGAAAATAGTTTGACCCCCCCCCCCCTTGAATACATATGTTGGACCCCCTGGAGCCTTGAAATAAGCCAGCAGACCCCACTTGTTAACTGTTAAATAAGTTGAAGACAGATTTTAGACAAAAAAACGCTAAACACCAACACAGCAACTGTCAGTGGGCCTTGATGCCCCCTAACTGGATCCCTGCGAGCTGTCTATGTGCGGATCCAGGGTTTTTCATCAGGGAGGGGCCTTTGTGGGCTGAACACATAAGCAGACAGTTCAGGCTCAGATCTGGCCCAACAGATCAAAACTGTTTGAAACTCTTACGATATTCCTGATTTTTTTTTCATACACAGTTTCTAGAAACAAAGGTGCTGATAAGACAGCCGGTGCGCAGTATGATCTGCTCATTTGTTGTTTGCATGTAACAAAGCTAGATTTCTCATGACAAGGTACATATGATCCTTAAAAATACTACAGGCATGTGGTAAATAAATTTCAAGGTCTATGCTGTTTTCAAAATTATACAACCACCAAATGGGGCTATAGCCCTAAATATAGTCATGTATATTTATCTTTATTCTTTCTATATGTATGTGAAGAGTTATGGCTCTGACGATTTACTGCAGACGTGCAGGCTCGTCTGAGCCTTTACGCTCACATATGATCTCATGAAAAAAACCAAGGTAAATATTAAATGCATTATGATGCAGAAACAAGCTACAATTAGTTTATTACTTTGTATGTGCGTTGCGCGTACGCGTGATGGGCCACAATAATACAATAATACTGCAGTACAGTAAAAGTAACAAAGAAGACATCACGATGACTAATATCATTAATGGGGCGGGCTCTGTGCTACGTTTCACAGACAGTAATTTGTCTGTGTACATAAATCTCTTCAAATTATAGCACTAGACAACATTTTCGCAATGATTTTGTCTGGCTATGGACCGTACACTACAAGCAGGAATTTTTGCTATAAAGCGTACACTTCTCTCCTATAGACTGTACTCCAAACGACTAAAAAGAAGATTCAATCGTCAAACGCAGCTTTAAAAGTAAAATTGGTGTATTTTGGTGGCTTTCTATGATTTTCTGGGGTATTTACCATGGTTCCTAATATACTTAGTATTAATATTTTACTTAAACAGCCTTTAAAACACGTATTTTCGTGACAAACAATAGAAAATCATCAGTGATTAGTGGAACAGTTCTGTTATTCGTAGCTGCTATAGATTTTGACTGACCATTTGTTGTAGTAAGGAACATACATCCATGTATCAGCATCGACAGAAAAATGTGCCTGCAATGAAATTTCACATGATTCAATTCATTCACATGACCATTCTCAATCAGATCAGAGATAATTTATACCTCTCTTTCAGTAGCCTGGTCAAAGACTTTTCAAGCTTATGGACATTTACCAAATATCCAGTGACCTTCCAGTTTGGAGCACTGTTACAATTGGAAGTATTGGTAATGTCGTTTAATCCGCTTAGACTCTACATAAGCCCAAGTGCAGTCGTCGGCCCAGTTGATGCCCTGGAAAAAACACATTTATTTAGAGAACAGGTACATTATGTTGATATCATATAAATTAAATACAGTAAAACCTGTCTTAAACGGCCACTCAAAAAGAAGACCAAAATTGGTTTTCAAGACCAATTATCGCTTAATGCAGGTCAAAAGTATTGCAGAATGCTCCAAATACTTTTGACCTTCATTAAGCTACCATTTGTCTTTTAAGACATTTGTTTTGTCTATTTATGAGTGGCCCCTAAAGACAGGTTTTACTGTAGTACTGTATATTACTTTTATTCTTGATTATATGGAGGATTTGATATAAGTGGTCACCATTACTGAATTCATTTAATGAGTCATAAGTTCAAAAGAATTGTTGAAGAGCCTTGATCAACATCAATTCAAAACGAAAACAAAAAAAAAACTATAAAAGAGTGAAAAAAAAAACGACGTTATAACCAGGATCACTGGTGAGCTCTGATTGGTAATGTAGGTCCCAAAAGGAAGCATGATCAGGCTGAGTTTAATACGGCGACAACCACGACATTGCGTGAACTTTTTTACTACTCATTTGTACCTTCAGAACTGATTGCAATTAGCGACATTAAACTTAATTGTTTCTTACGTAAATTTTGGATTTCCCAGTTAAAACTGCTCGCCGTATGTCTTACAGCCCTTCATAATTTACGTGTTTATTTGGAAATAAATTTGTTGAATCGAGCCACTTTAATTAAACAATGCATTATTGCATCTATGACACGTTATACAGTGCGATAAAGCACTTTAAATCACTTTGATATAGTTATCTTAACAACCACCAAAGTATGGGACCACACATATGGACCATTTTTTGATAGTTGACCTTTTGGACTACTGTAACTACTTTGGTGTCTTTTACTATGGTTTACTGTATTCAGAAAATGATTTTAAGCATTGAGATGTACTTCTGGTAAAAGTTAAGAGATGCAATCTGATAGAGGGAAATTTATGACAAATTCAGCCAATGGTTGTCGTAGAGATATGCTTATATTTTGCATCTTTAAGTGTTTATCTTCTTTGTTTGGCCTCTCATAATGCTAACAAGTTTCTCCAATTGTTATTTCAGAGAAAAAGAACTGCAGATATTTATATTTTGCCCTTATTTTTTAGGTTATATCTTAGGTGTAGTGTCTCTAACATATCAAAGGCAGGATTGTGTACCCCCCGGCAGAGAGATTATTACCTGTATGAAATGGTCAGTGGGTGGAGTGGGCGCCGCTTTGCTATTGACCAGGCCGCTGTCCCAATCTGGTCTAGCAGATAACAGATAAGCCTCAGGCTACTACTGTTCTGTTTGCTTGTCTCAAAACATGACAATTATTTTGTAATAATTATTGGTATTTTGCTTTTTTGAAAAATAAGAAAAATAAGACCAAACAATTGAATGAAGACATGAATGATGAATGCAACTTTCTTCAGTGAATTTGGTTGTCATCAATATAATATTTGTTTATTTTTCATTTTTACATTCATACAATTTTTTTCAATAATTATCATGCTGAATATTTATGCACTTGATCCCTCTCAAATTTGATCAAAATAATTTTAACTAAGATGCAGTTTGAGTTCTGATCAGAACAGCTGATCTGGCCCTTCGACGTTTTCTAAATAAAACTTTGTAAGATTTACCCTGAACAAATATTTATCAAATATAAGAAAACAAAAGGTGAATTTGCAACCATGCGATTGATGCTTATTGCTGTATAAACAAACATTCACAGTCAACAGTTTTGTGATCTTTGGACTGTGTAGGACCACAGTAAGCTAAAAACCAATTATCTAGAGTAATTACAGAGTAATTATGAACCAGTGGACACATAACAAACATGACTCACTCATTTATTTTCATAAGCAGTAATTTATGAAGTATCATTACATGTATGTGATTATCTTAGATAAGTATAATAAGTAAGAAAAATGTAAAATAAATGAGACTTTGTTTATTAGAGGGGTTTTTTTAATATTTGTCCATTTTGTCACAATAAACGAACTTTTTAGTGATTTGAAAACAAGAATGTTATAAATCCTATGGTAAAAAAATATAGATGAAAAAATAATTTATTTCTATTAATTTTTCTGCTAAATGATTTATTATAAAAAAAAATTAGTAGCATATATTGATCTATTTTTCTAAAATTTCGATATAAAGAAAAATATCCATAATAAAATACTTTCAAAATTCAAATTTTATTGGTTAGGTTTTGACTAAAATCCTAATAATTGATAGTGATTGCAGGATACCCCATATGTCAAAAAACATGGCCACTGAGCTGATAACAGGTGTCAATCATTTTCAAAGTTTATTGGATTAGCCAATCAAATTAGAGCTAAGCCTCCAGTTCTCCTGGAGATCTTCACAGCTTGAGTGCAAAACAGAAAGCGCCAGAATTGAGGCTTATTTTTCCTTATATACCCCGCTCCTGCCTTTAACAGGCGGAAGTTAAAGTATAAAAAAATCATATGAAGGAATATTTTCGAAAACAAGGGCAAGTTTTAGGTTAGGTGTGTAAAAAACAATGTAGTAAATGATAATATATTATCGCATTGAGTGCCTTATTTTTTACCTAGTTAGACACTCATCAGCACCAATACTGTGTTTTAACCGTTTATAAATTTGATAATACTGGAGCACGACTGTTAGGTTCTATTTATTGTTTGACCCTTAAACTACTTTTAAATCGTGTTTAAAAATTGCGTGGAACTACGCTTTGATTTTGCCATATTATTATATGCAAAACCATTACGGATGTCACTACATAGCGTTAGCAAAATTTGTAAACCACTAGTGGTATATACCGGGCTGCATAGCGCAGTCGGTAACGTGTCTGGCAATAGATGCAAGTCTGACTGCAGATCCAGGGGTTGCGAGTTTGATCCCGGCCCGGTCCCATACTTTCGTGGAGATTGATCATGAAATAATTTCTATGGTCATTCTCCTCCCTTCCGCTGAATCATTCAAGAAGGGTTGTTGTCAGTTACAAGCGAAAGTATGTGCACAAAGTACTGGTTAACTGCTTGTTCAAGCTTGCCGAGGAAAAAGTGTGATTAGGTGAACTGACCGTCTTGCCATGACCATAGCTATTGACTTGGGACGTAAAGCAACAAAACAAACAAACAAAACTAGTGGTATATCGAATTTAATGCATGTCGTTATATCACTCCCATGATAAACACAAACAAACAAACAAATAAAGAAACAAACAATCAAGCAATAGCGCTCAAAACAGGGGCGTCTTGGTCTCAGGTTGAACATTCTACCACTGAGCCAATGGGTGAAGAAGGGATGATACACGAAGTTGATTCTTTTCATATAGATAATTAGTTAATGCTAAGACAAGCATGCATATATAAACTGCCATATTAGATTATTCACATGCTTATACATGATAAGCCTCAGTCAAACAACATCCTACTGGCTAGCTAAAATAGCGCAAAGGCACGCCCCAGCATTTGGCGAGCGCTTTTACAGTGACCAATATGTTGCTCTCGGGTTTCATCCGAGCTGAAAAAAGGGAGCCCTGGCACCCACAAAATTAATTAATGTTAGAAGCACAGTGGCTCAGTTGGTAGAGTGTTAAACTAGGGATCGAAGGATTGCTAATATATGAATCACCAGAGATATAGTGTTGTGTCATGGGACAAGACACTTTATCAGCTAATAGTAATGGTTGAAGACAGGAATTCGTCCAAGCATGACTATAATTGTTGATGGGGAAGTAAAGGATCAACACAAACAAATGAAACAAATGGGCGTAAATCACAAATACTGAAAGGCATACACCAGAGACGCCACACATATGCCTCAACTGACTCTCTTAAAATTGTAACATTAGCAGCAACTTCTTATTTTTTAGAAGTTGCGTCATAAAAACAGCCTTTGAAACAACGCTGTTTCGGTGCATGTCTTATTAGTACTGGAACCAGGATATGTTTCAACCTTTCTTGTTTGCTTAATTTGGGTGGTTTGTCCGCAGATTCTGTTTTCTGTGGGGTTTTTTCTCTCTTTTTTTCGTCCATCATTAAATATTATAGCCGGGTTTTTCGAAGAAATAATACGGTTATTAAATTAGTGTTGTCCAGGTGGGAGGGGGCGGCGGGCGGGCATCTCGTTCTTTGTTAACGTTTTGGTTAACCTATTGGCAGATTCAATTTTTTCGCAAAGTATTCAACCTGCGTTCTTCAAATTTCACACATGGTATCTTCAGGGTCTCTGCTTTTATGTGATGCCATGTTTTTTTCAGTTGGTTTCCAATTTTTTGGTGAAAAATGCATTTTTTTGGAGAAAGGTATTTTTATAATTATTCTTTCACAATTTCTGTGTATATTCCATAACTCCAAAATTATTCAAGGTATATGTCTGGACCTTTATACAGATGTAGATCCAGATGATCAGGCACGCTGCACACAAGTGACATAACTCTAGCCTGCTTACTTTCCTAGTTATTGCCCTTTGCATTTTTTACATTTTTTTTGTGTATGTTCTATAACTCCAAAATTATTCAAGATATTTGATACCTCGTAGGAATGTAGACCCACATGAACAGACACACTGTACACAAGATTGATAACTCTAGCTTGCTTACTTTCATTATTATCTCCCTTTGCAGTTTTTTAACATTAAACATTTTTGCATCTGGACTCCAAAGCCATTTCAGGTATGTTGACAATACAAGGTAAGAATGTAGATCCAGATTAGTAGTTGAGCTGCACAAAAGCTGGACAACTCTAGGTTTCTTATTTTCTTAATTATCTCCCTTATCAGTTTTTGGCCTTATACTATTTATTTGCATGTAACTTCAAAAATCCTTAGGTATATTTTGATAATACCTAGAAGGGATGTAAACCCAGATGAATAGGTGTACCATACAAGACGAACATTACTTGTTCATACTTTTTCAGTTTTCTCCCTTTTGCAATTGTTAGCTTTTGACATTTTTCTTTCTGTAATTCAACATCTCTTTCAGTTATATTGATATGTACACCCAGATAAATAGGTGCAGTGCACACAAGATAGATAACTGTAGCTGACTTTTTCACTTATCTCCCTTTGCAATTTTAGACTGTGCTTTTATTTTGAAATTAACATCTGTAATCTCAAAACCTTTTGTGGTATTTTGATAATACTGAATAGTATTTCCTGTTATCTCCCTTTGCACATTTTTATTGAACTCCACAGCTTTACCCTGAGGTATGTACATTTTGGTGAGTGGGCATGTCCCGTGCGTGAGTGGGCATGTCCCGTGCAAGAAAAGCATCTCCTTCTATGTTTATGGACTTAACTTGTATTCCATGAAAGTCTAATACCTTCATAGATATATATAATGGTGAATTGTAGTAAATATGTAAATTTTGATATTACACTTAACATTCATCAAGCTCAAAATGTTGTGCACAAGTTCAAAGATTAAAATATTTGAATCAAAACATGTTCCTCTATATTACGCATAATTATCCTAATCAGATATGTATAGACAAACCCAGCTTGAATGCCTTTTGGCATTTTTTTCTTGTTTATACCGTCATATTGGTTTGGTAAATTAAAACCAGAAGACATTGACAGATAAAGCAAAACACCCCATACGACGTATAATTTGAAAACAGATGGGAAAGCAGATGCTTTGATCAGCCTGTGCGCGCCTGCAGGCACATCAAGATGTTTATTTTTCCGTAGTTACATCATACAAATAGTTTATTATTCAAACCCTCCGTGTGCATAGCTTAAAGAGACTAAGTCTGCAACCATGAACATTTTTCGAAAAAAAAATTATTTTCTTTTTAAATCATTTGTAAAAGTAGAATTAAGTTATGTTTTCACAATAAATCTGTTCACTATAGCTGAAAACTGCACGAAAAACTGAATTATCTTACAAAACAGGTGTGTTTTTCTCTTGTTAGTAATTATTTGCATCAGACAGTTAATTTCAACATAAATGCTGTTGTTTTGATACTGATAATTTGTTAAGATTTACGAAATTGGTAAAATGTATACCTGAATTTTAGTTTTTTACTGTGTTCTTGAAAAATAGAAACATTTGTTCTAAAATTAAAAGATCAAAAGTTACCGACTATGCAGCTTTAACTAGAGACATTAGTGACAACTATATGACTTCAATAAAGCGTGGATGACGTTATAGACATTGAGTACGCATAAATATAAACTTTTTCTGACCTTTTTTCTGGCGAAACTGGACCTGATGGTCAAAATATGCTAGGTCATACAGATGTGTTGATAAATTATAAGTATTTTGTGAACGCCAATACTTGTACGTTTTAAGACAATAAATTAAGATAACTCTTACTTTTATAAAAACACTGGGTTAACTATAAGCATGGGTCTGGTATCACCTTAAGTAGCATTTTCACTACACAATTGCAACAACATGTGAACTTCCATATGTTCGGTTATTGTTGAATGGAAAAATACTTTAAGCCCCCCCCCCCCTCCCGTTTAGGCTGCTGTCCGTTCTAAGGTGGTGGTTCTGTTGTTGTTGACTTTTTGTTTATTGTTACTCCCATTGTGGGAGTCTGTAATTGTTCTATGTTTTGTTGTACGTTGCTTTGTGCCCGTTCTAGTATTGTAATCATCTTGATGGGGAAGAGAGAGCTGGTTGCTTTGCTTAATTTGTCTTCCTGGTGTCTTGTGATGGTTGAGCGGCTCTTCCTCGCCGTGCCACAGGGTTTTCTGCAGTTTGTGATTGTGGTATATCCTGATCATATTCACTTACTATTTTTGGTGCACATGTCTTTGTTTTGCTCAATGTGTGCAGATTACAATCTATAATTGTGGTTTTCCTGGCTATAATCAATAATTGTGGTTGTGTTTAAAAACAGTGAATGCTTTATAAAAGTTGTGCTTCTTTTGTGGATCTTTTTTGTTATTTGTGTTTTTGTCTCTGCCATACTGTCATGTCTTTTTCTTGCAATATTGTAGTCACGTGTTGGGAAAGGGTGACCTCTTGGCTCTCTTGTATGTGATGTTGTCCTGTGATTTTGTCACTTTCCTATAGGGTGTCCTGGGTCAGGTGTGATACTTGATGGTATCAATGTTTGCCTTCTTCCTTACTTTGCTACCTATCTTAAAATAAACTGGTAAATAAAAGTTAAGCTGCATGTCACTTTTTTCCATAGCCATAATGTTAAAATCCCAAAGTTTAATTGTTCATTTAAAACATATCGACTGCAGGTGAAAATTCTAATTCAACCCAAGTTAGACAACAATGTCTTGGGTGTAATTACACAAAGTTTCAATTGAAACCTCAGATTTTCTTTTGGTATGTGCTACTTTTTCCAAGAGTATCCAAATTTGTGCCAATTTTACTATAGGAATGACACTTACTGGAATGTGTGGAGCTCCATGGAAAATGTATCAATAAAAATGAAACCTAGCACATGTTGAGAGGAAGCATTGCTGCTACTTCGCCGAAAATTTTATGGAAAAATCTTAATTCAGTATAATGTTATGATAAATCAAACATGAATGTATTTACATTAAGTCTATGGGAAAAGTTTATGTGGGGCTTAATTTATTTTAAACAGTTTATGTGACAATTAGATAAGAAATTAAATACTATATGATTCAGGAGACCAGTTTTTTAGAAGTGGATGATTTTGTTTATATGTGCACTCTTGCATGTTAAATGTAATGATGTACAGGTCAACATTTGCAAGATATTAATTTATTTTTTTATAAAGATGGCCTTAGATGAATTGTTGCAGTATATTGGTGAAGAATATGGACTGTCTGCCTCTAGCCAGTGGTGGTATACTCTTCAAAGCCTTCTTGTTAAGACTGTAGTTGCAGCTGAGATTGCTGCAAGTAAACGCTACCCCAAACTTGAGTAAGAATATGTCCTTGTTTTTTTTTATTTAAAATGTATACAGGTCATGTTCAACAGTGTTACATATATATATATTCATAAATCAATTGAAATTAATGCATAAACACCTTATTTAATGATATTGACAGTCATTCTTGAACTGGCACAAACCTTTGTGCACAAACAAGGTAACTTGTGCTAATAATAATCAGCTTTTTGGCGTGGTGTTTATGCATTCTGAAAAGCATCACAAATTATGCATAATCAGTAATGTGCATAGAAGTGAACATACTTTAGTCGCGCCAGGGTGGCATATTTTTTTGTTCTGGGACAGGTGTTTAGTACATATAACCATACGCAAAAATAAGAAAAATGTTTAAGTTTTAATGCATCATTCAGTATTTTGCCTGTCATCGTAGGTAATTCTAAAATGAACAATTTAAAGCATTTTCTCTCAAGTTAAGCTACAATATCGAATAATTGTAATGCATATCTGCTAGATACCTCGAGAGTGTTGAAACCCTCACCTTTCAGGCATGGGTTACATCATCACTGTTTGGCCCCATCAGATGTTTAAAAGAAGCCGGATTTATGTTCTTAAATAAAAATAAATTCAAGTGTAGTTTGATAATGTAAGCTGAATTGAACCAAAGCCTCATTAAATGACAATAAATGATCCAGTTTATTAGATTTGGGGACCACATATTCATTAATTTATTCTTAAGTCCTGCATTCACAGCTATCTATAAGGCCTTTAGACCTGAGGTTTTACCTCACTATTTCATCTACACGTTTGTGTTTGCAGGGCATTTTAAATAAAAAATGAAATCACAGTTTGTCTACATTCCTGTCTACCAATTTTCTATATGAAACAGTCAGAATAAAACAAGTGTCTGTTCTATGTTGATTGCAGATGTGGACGATGCTTCAGCGCTTACAAGGCAGTTATAATTTGTATGAACATAAGACACTGTTACATTATCAAGGTACGTATGTTAGTTGCCAGGTCTCAAGGTTATAAAGAAATGTTCATGCTGAATTTAACTGAGCTCATACATGTTAAAATGTGTTAGTTTGTATTGATGCTTCACCTCCAAATCAACAATTTTTTAGTCATGTCAAGATGTGTTTGTCTACCTTGGTTACGACAGTACTAGGCAGAGGATAAAGTGTCTAGCTAAAACTCTTCTCGTGCAACTGAACATGGAATTTCAACTGCTCATTAACATCAAAAAAAAAATAGAAAACTCTCAGGACTCTATATTTATCATGCTAATAAATATTCAAATGCCAACAATTGTTGTCATTTGAATATTTTGAGCATGATTTTTATGCTCAGTTTAGTATAGGAATGAATTAATATTTTTGTGGATTTTACCGATGTGTAAACTCTGGCGAATCACTCACAAACCGAGTAAAGCCCAAAGGGCTTTATGTAAAGTTTGTTTGTGATTTGCCCGAGTTGACACATCGATTAAATTCACAAAAACAATGCATTCCTTATAATTCCAACTTTGGAACAAAACAGCTCATTTGTAAAGGGTTTTTGACAACATTTCAAATTTCAAAGCCCGCTGAAGGAAAATAGTTCGTAACTACTGTCCATGAAAGATGGGACAGCCATCTTAAAAATTCTGTCATTTCAAAACTTTGTATTGCTAAATAATGATTTGAATGTCTTTCTATTGGGAGCGAATATGTGAGTATGAGCTCAAAAACAACTCCATTTAGTTTTGAATTGTTTTCTTTTGTCAAACCGATTGCTGTGCTGATTGAAAAAAATTTAGATTTAAGCCCTACGTACCACGGATCGACAGGTTTTAAAAAGCACTTACCTTCACAAGTCCCTGCCTATAAAAAAACAACATTAGTAGGACCTAAGCGTAAATTTAAAAAATTCGTTTTGACGCGGTTAACCTGCGTTGAAACATTTCGTTGTTGATGTAGCATTGACATTGTTTTGATGACGATTCAATTCAATGTCATGATTGTTTGTTAGTGGACGTCACATAACTTCGTCATCCAGTTCATTTCTTAGAATTACCTCCCGTTTCTTTTAAGATGCACCACCATACGGTGTCAAATGAGTTTTCAACATGCTTAACTATATTTAAACTGGTGAAAGTTTTATATTGGACACAACAATACTTGTGTTCGAAGTTTTATGTACAGTTCGTTATTTTTGTTAACACTATCTTAGCACAGTGAAATCAAGGCAGATATCAAATATTCATATGCATGATTCAAAACTCTTTTTACAAATAGTTTCTATCAATTAACTCTGAAAGACTAAATCTCGACAAATTTTAGTCATGTTTGAGATGCTGATAATAAAATTTTATGATCCACAGCCAAATCCCTGGACGTAAAACTGAGTCTATTATCATTATAGAAAAAGAAAATTCCATGCCCCTTGAGAAACAAGAAAATGTCATGCTCATAGACAAAAGACAAACCCAAAGATTACAAATATCCAAACAAAGCAAGAATTTAATTCATACAAAGTACCGGGCCGCGTAGCGCAGTCGGTAACGTGTCTGGCTACAGATGCGTGTCTGACTGCAGATCCAGGGGTCGCGAGTTCGATCCCGGCCCGGTACCATACTTTCGTGGAGATTGATTATGAAATAATTTCTACGGTCTTTCTCCTCCCTTCCGCTGATCTATTCAAGAAGGGTTGTTGTCAGTTACAAGCGAAAGTATGTGCACAAATTACTGGTTAACCGCTTGCTCAAGCCTGCCCAGGAAAAAGTGTGGTTAAGTGAACTGACCGTCCCGCAATGACCATAGCTGTTGACATGGGACGTAAAGCAACAACAACAAAATTCAAACAAAGCAACCAGTTTTCTCTCTCTAAGAAAGATAATTGCAAACTTAGAAAGAACACAAACAAATATTCCACAACACAAGAATTAAACACTGACATTCACATACCATGGGAGGACTAACAGACAAATAACAGACTCACCAATATAGAATAGACAGCCGCTGAGGCTACTGGGAGTGGGATGGAGGGGCTTAAACATATTTAATTTGTCAACTCTTTGCCATAAATTCTGTTGATGTTAAACAGAAAAATATTAAACTGGCATAGAGCAATAGGAACTGCCTCGGCCAATTCCGCGAAAAACCGTGGAATCAGACCACGGATGTACATCGTGGATCTACCTTAATAATGCAGGTGATAACGTGACGCTGACGTTATTTAACGTGATGCTGACGTCACAGAAGCAATGTTAACACAATAACAAGTGTGATTGCAGCAAAACAAACGGCTTACAGGAAGTTTAAGTTTTTTCAATAAATATCTTTTTATACCTGAATAGAGCATCAGTGTAATATGAAAATATAATAAAAGTAAAGAAGGCAAAGATCAGAGATCGATACATTGAAGTACCACACCTGACATAAAACAAAGTGTGGGAAAGTGAAGAAACTTAAGAAAACATTAAATACAAGAAAGTAGTCTTCATTATATGTCAATGGCCTGAAAAGCCAATTCTTTAAAATAGTAAAAAGGTTCATAATTTTATAAAAAAAAATCACATCAGCTTTGGTTTGATAAAGTTTTGTCCTTAAAAATCATGAAAAGTGCCTGTTGCTCCCTATGACTATGATTTACAGTTGCGTTGTACCAAATCCTGGGTATATCCATTAACACTTTTATGAGTAACATATTCAATTATATATATCTTGAATTAACATTGATGTTATTACCTTCAAACAATTTGCTTGTTTTCTTTTCAGTTGACACCAATATTATCTGAACTGAATAATCGAACAACTGTGCTATTGCCATCATTATTACACTTATTGACATCTGAGAGAGTGGTTTCCATTGATGTTTTGAATGCATTAGAAGAAGTTCAGCGTCTCTATGGATATAAGGTTTCTTTTGGTTAACATTACACTTGTGTTCTCTGTAATTTATTGTCTTAGACACAAGGGTGCATTAATTTGATCATTTATGTAAATATATGTTAAGACTACTAGTGTGCTTCCAAGTTGACAATGTTTTACTATTTCCAGTTCTTTTTGTTTTCAAGATATGAGGATACATATTGATATAGCATTATATTACTTTATTAACTGATATGTTAGGCGCTAGAAACAATTTAATAATAAAGATAACTCTGCATACATATGCGTCTTTAATTTGTCCAAGAATGAGCATCAGATATTTTAATAGGATCACTGAAAGTAAGAAAAAGGGCAAATATCAGGAATCAATACAATCAAGCACCACACCTGACCCAGAATACCAATGAGAAAGTGACAACTTCACAATTAGACATCACAAATCAATAACCAGACGCACACGAAAGCATAACAAAAACAAGACAGAAATAACATAATTGATCCACAAAAGAAGCACAGCCTTGGAACAGTAAGTAAAATATGTTAATGGAGGGCTTAAACCGGTTTCACAGCGTGCAAACCTCATCCTTAGTTCAGATGTGGATGAAGACACAAACACAAAACATAAATAACACAAACGATCCACAAAAGAAGTACCACCTTGGCATGATTGGTAAAATATTTTACTGGAGCGCTTAAACCAGTTTCACAGTGCGCCATCCTCAACCTTAGTTCAGATGTGGATCAAGACACATAGATGTTTGTTTGTTCTCCCTACTTCTAAAGAATTGGCTTTAATTTACAGATTATTAAGAGGTCACTATAGCTGTTGTTGTGCCACGTTGAGTTGGTAGAGCTTCTTTACATACATCCATATAGTACTGATTATTATCCATAAACTGGTCCGAGGGGATTGTATAAGATTTGGGAAGATACCAAGTAAGGTCATGCCGCCTGAGCCTATTCTAGGTCTATGAAAAGTGAGTTGCTGCACTTTATAATATAAAGTAATATATCATAAATTCTCATAAACACGCTATATGAATCCTAGTTTGCTATTTTCTAATTTTGTATTTTTTCAATTTCTGAAAAATCTTTTTTTTTTTGAAAATGCCTTTGATGCATTTTGCTTATTTTTTTTATTCTCATTTTGTCACTTTAAGAATAATTCATTACAAAATGCAACTTGAATGGTATCAATCCACAGGGGCATACTGCAAATGTCTGCACTTACATCAAACAGTCTTCATCCTTTGAGAAACTGTAGAATGTTGTACCTTAGCAGACACTACACAGCACTGTGTTTTAAGATCAATATACAGGGACAAACGAAAAATATATAGAGGATCTTACATGAGTGCTCATGTTTTATTGAATTTATTAAACGAGTTGGGAAAAAGAGATATAATGCGAGGCTTGCCGAGCATTTTATCTCTTTTTTCGCAACGAGTTTAATAAATTCAATAATACAAGAGCACGAATGTTAGATTCTATTTATCATATGACATTAAGATTACTTTGAAATCTCATTTCTGCCATAAAACGTTATAATTTTGTCATTATGTACGCAACGTTGTTATGGACGTCATAACGTTTCCCGAAAATCGATAAACCACTAGTGGTTTACAGATTTTATTGCATGGCGTTATTTCACTCCCAGACGCGACGTCATGTGATAAACAAATGTAAACATTTTACCTGTAACGCCTAATATATCATAGAGTGTCCAAACATTCCTGTATCAAACTTTACTAACTATTAAGAGGACTCATACATTTGTTGTTATTGTCTAGATATGTGAAAATAACATTCCTGGCCAAGATTGTCTGACAGATTTGGACCTGCTTTATCTGCTGGATGACCGAAGAGAAACCATGGCAAATACAAACTTAATTAAGGTAAGCGCTAAGAGACCTCACACAAAGGAACATGCATGAACACCATAGTGTTAGATATGAAAGGTATCCAATTGGCTTAGTTTTCTTATTTCTTGTAAACATATTATGAGTCATTATACATCATCCATTAAAACACTGCAACAATTTTACGAGAGCGCAGTGGCTCAGTGGTAGAGTGCTTGACTTGAGACTAAGGGACCGCGGGTTCGAGCCTCACCGGCGTCACTGTGTTGTGGTCCTTGAGCAAGACACATTTATCCTAGCTTAGTACTGGTTCAACCCAGGAAGACCCATCCCTGTATAACTGAAAAATTGTTGATGGGACGTAAAGAATCAAATAAAAAAGCAACAATTTTACAAGAGAAATAAAGACATTGGTAATCTGCACAAAACAGAACAGAATATTTATTAGATGTAAACTATACATATTTGAGCCGCACCATGAGATTTCCAATAATGTGGTATGTGTGACCAGCAAAGCCTCAGATCAGCCTGCGCATACGCTCAGTCTGATCAGAATCTTTGGTTGCCGCTTGAATATTTTTTGAGTGTAAAGCTACTGACTGAAAATCATTTGGAGTGTCTAAGGTTAAAAGCAGGCAGCATCTGCTCGTCTGAGTGTACACTAGTCAAAATGCCACATTGTCACTGCTCATGTCGTCTCTAAATTTATTCCTAACAAATATTATCATTGTTCACATGCATGGAAAATTTTTACTATTGAAATATACGTCCTTAACACTCCAGTAGAGGCCTGAATTTGGCTGATGCCTTATCTACCTCCTCACATGTTGAGTATGGACATTAAAGGGTCTTCTAGACTGTGTTTTTGGACAGGCTAGTCATAGCATTTGCTAGTCGCCTGACAACTGACCATCAAAGCACTGCGAGGAAGAAATTAGACCAATTACAGCCACACGACACCAAGAACACAATTAAAGCAAAATAATAGGCTCTCCCTCCCTCTGCGAGATAATAACAAAACTAGAAAGAACATATTTTGGTGTGGACCATCTAAGCTGTATGCGAGGAGTTGCACTTAAAAAGTTAAATATTCAAAATTTAACACACCAAGGCCCTTTACCCTGCCATACAAATAATTAAAGAAAGACATCCTGCTAATATGCACAATACAACCTGTCACTTTCATTGTAGATAATTTACAAATCGAACTATAATAAAACACAATGTTCAACACTCGATTTCTATAATCGCTAGTGCCATTTTATGGGTACATTTGCTTTACTATACAGTGTACAACAGAAACTGAGAGCGATTGCGAAATTATCAAGAATAAATGACAATAATTTTTTTTTAAATGCATGTTACATGTATCATCCAAATTCATCTTAAATAACAAAAAAAATGAGCGGCAACATGAGATTTTCAACAATGTGGTATGTGCAACCAGCAAAGCCTCAGATCAGTCTGCGCATGCGCGCAGTCCGATCAGAGCCTTTGCTACTCCCTTGTATATATTATGAGTATTAAGCTTCTGACTGACCATCATTTGGAGTTTCTAAGATTAAAAGTAGGCTGCACAGGCTCGTCTGAGTCAACACTTGTCAAAATGCCACATTGTTGGAAATCACATGTAGCGGCTCAAATAACAAGATATGTAACCTGTAGGACATTACTCATTTCACATGGTAGAACACCTTTTAATGGTACTCTTTGGCTGCTAACCGCGATTAAATGTCGACTGCTGGTCCTTTTCAAACGTCTCCGTTGCAAACAGTGTGGGCCAAGAGCACTGTGATTTCGGTCCAAACTGCTTGTCTGTATACATAAATTAGTATTTTACTCGAGCATTTACATCTAGCAAACGACTTCAGCAGACGATATGTTGTCAAAAAACGTTTCGTAGCAGGGAAAGTGTTAATACATGTCATATTTCTTATTGTTCTAGATGTACCCAACCCAATCATTATCGATGTTTACACCATTTCTGAATAATGTTCGAGCAAACTACTCATTTAAAGAAGGACGATCTACAGCTAACTTCCACTTCATTTTAATGAGCTTACAAAAGTATTATTCAGTATTATCAAAGAGTAACCCAGATAATATTGAGGTTTCAGAGTAAGTATCATCATCATCAGCAGCAGCAGCAGAGCATCATCATCATCATCATCATCATTGGAATGAATATATAAGATTGCTTTATAACAAATAAGAAACATCAAATCTTTTAAAGATGTACTGATTGCATAAAAAGTATGCCATCTACATTTGTAAGATTGACTGATAATGAAAACTGTCACCTTCAAACAGGGGATAATGGCCATAAACTGTCAATCAACTTCCCTGGGCACAACAACCTACAAAATTTGGTTTCTTTAATTAATTTCAGCCTCTTTGAAAATAAAATGAGCATTTTGAAAAGCTTTTTTCACAGGGAAAATGGACAACGTTAAGTTAAATGAGTTTTAGCTTAAAACTGCTTTATGGCATCCCTTTTAAGTGCTTTTAAGCAGGAACTTAAAAGTCCGTTGATTTTAAGCACCTATCAGCCATTGCGTAAAAGCACTAAAAAGGGATGCCATAAAGTTTTCCATGTGTGCGTTATGGTGCTTAGATATATCTTTATAGAACTTTTCAGCTATAGTTTTAAGCTATGACATAAAGCTGTTACGAGGGACTAAAAGGTGCTTAATATAAATGGATATTGTCTTTTTACCCAGACAAATTAAAGGTACTTTAACATATTTTTTTTACGCAGGAGAATCAAAAGTGCTTATGTAGCTATGCTAAAACTAGAAACAGTTGAAGATATTGGCTGGTAAACAGCATGCATAGTGGATTTAGTGCTAAAGTAAAATCAGCTTTTGACAAACATCTGTGCAGTCTCACACAATATATTTACTAAAGCCATGTTCGGTGAATTTTCTTTCGTGCACCATAAATGCGTCTCCAAATTATTAGTTAAGCAAAGATTTATTTAAAGGGGCTCTTGCATGGTATGGGAAATTAACATGGGAGTCTGCCCACGCTTGGATTTTGAAAATATTATCTTATTTAATTGTCTGGGGTATAACTTTAATATTTATGGTGCGTTTGAGTTTTTATGCAATTGCATTGCTAATTTATGACGTCATGAATGATATCACTATAATACCTTAGGGTACCCAGTTATAATCATTTCTAAATTGACATATCATGTAACGGGCGGAGAAATGTTTTATTAAATAGCTATATCATTGATAAGTTCGCTGTTACTTAAAATGGCTTTGTATTTATTAGGATATTGGGTGGACATTCATTTTCATAGCATGGTACCCCAATTTTCGACTGTATATTTTGTATTCAGTCAAATTTGGAATTAATATTTTTACAGGTTGCAGTCTTTGTCAAGATACCCTTTCAACATATAAACTATTCATATATGTTTAGAATATGTAGACCAAATTTCATGAATTTCAAGGACCGGTAACATATTTTTTTAGTTTGATGTAAACACATGGCCCAAATTCATTGAAATGTAAAAAATACAATAATTATGTTTCAGTGTAAAACATACTTGAATACTTGCTTAGTTTGAATCATCAAACTAGTACGTTTATTGGTAGAAGTTGATATGTTCAGTGTTTTCCCCTATTATGGATTGGAAAAAGAAAAAACAATATACTTTGATATTAAGTGCCACGATACTTATTTAATGAAGTGCTTACACAATAATATTAGCCAAAATGATACAATATGTTGACACCTGTACTTAACACATCTAGATTCTAACATTAAAACTACATCTAGCCAATGTTACACTTAATATGTAACATTATTAAGAATTTTAATTCATACAGAAGAGAAACCTTATGACAAGTCAGTTCATACAGGAGAAGAACCATATATCTATGATTTAATAATTGTAAGACTCATTAATAAACCTGCTTCACAAAAATACCCCCTGTCAAACATATTGGTTAAAATTAACCATTTTGGTCACAGATAACTCTTGGCTTCAAAGGTATTGCTAATTTAATTCTTAAATCTTCCCTGTTCATTCTGTTTTGTAAAACTGATGCTGATTTCCATCAAATAGCAACATTTATACTTTAGCTGGCTGTATATTCTAGGCATACTGTTTTGTTTCTGGACCCCACTTATTCATGTAGAACACTGTTTTATGATACCTTTTATAAGACTCTGTTACACGTTATCCTGGTCACGGAACCAAAATGTGGTTCCTCTAGTTCAGTTGGGATGTAAAGGAAATATTAAGTCTTCTTGTTTTCACATGTTTATTGTTAGGATATTATGTTTCTACTACTACTTATTTCAGACAGACATAAGCGCTTATTGAGCTCAGATCATTACATGAATAAGAGCAAGAATATGGATCCTTGGACCCAATATACTGTGTCCGAAACAGATCATATTTTTACACAGGTCATAATGTATGGTACTGCCTTAGACACACAAGGCGGCTGCAAATAAACGCACTTTCAGGGCCTCTGACCAGGAGAGTCCGAAGCCAGTATGTGTTGCGATCACTGGTAATTTGTGAGTAAAGATTGTGCTCCATGTCTCTCCCAAAAGGTTCCATATGGACCAGTTAAACCGATTAATTCAGGCGATATCACCCACTGGTGTTCTGCTAAGTATACTCGCATCTAAGACTCATTCTGATGAGATCACTCACAAGTGTTCTGCTTGGTATGAAATATTATCGCATCTGAGACACCTTCTGGTGAGATTACTCACAGGTGGTCTGCTAAGTTTAAGGTACTTTCGCATCTGAGGCACCTTCTGGTGAGATCACTCACATGAGTTCTGCTAAGTTTAAGGTACTTTCGCATCCAAGGCACCATCTGGTGAGATCACTCACAGGTGTTCTGCTAAGTTGAAGGTATCATCACATCCGAGGTACCTTCTGGTGAGATCACTCACAGGTGTTCTGCTAAGTTTAAGATATCATTACATCCGAGGCACTTTCTGGTGAGATCACTCACAGGTGTTCTGCTAAGTTAAAGGTATAATCACATCATGTGCAACTTCTGGTGAGATCACTCACAGGTGTTCTGCTAAGTTTAAGGTCACATCACAATCAAGGCACCTTCTGGTGAGATCACTCACAGGTGTTCTGCTTAGTTTATGGTACTATCGCATGTAAGGCACCTTCTGGTGAGATCACTCACAGGTGTTCTGCTAAGTTTAAGGTATCATCACATCCGATGCACCTGGTGAGATCACTCACATGTGTTCTGCTTAGTTTAAGGTACTATCACAAATAAGACACCTTTGGGTGGGATCCTTCAAGGTGTTCTGCTTAGTTAAAGATATCATCACATCCAAGGCACCTTCAAAGTTGTTCTGCTACGTATAATGTACTATTGCACCCAGGCACCTTCTGGTGAGATCACTCACAGGTGTTCTGCTAAGATTACGGTTCTTTCCTATCCAAGGCACCTTCTGGTGAGATCACTCACAGGTGTTCTGCTAAGTTTAAATTTATCATAACATCCGAGGTACCTTCTGGTGAGATCACTCACAGGTGTTCTGCTAAGTTTAAGGTACTATCGCATGTAAGGCACCTTCTGGTGAGATCAATCACAGGTGTTCTGCTAAGTTGAAGGTACTATCGCATATAAGGCACCTTCTGGTGAGATCTCTCACAGGTGTTCTGCTAAGTTTAAGGTATCATCACATCCTGTGCACCTTCTGGTGAGATCACTCACAGATGTTCTGCTAAATTTAAGATATCATCACATCTGAGGCACCTTCTGGTGAGATCACTCACAGGTGTTCTGCTAAGATTAAGGTTCTTTCGCATCCAAGGCACCATCTGATGAGATCACTCACAGGTGTTCTGCTAAGTTTTAAGGTATCATCACATCCGAGGCACCTTCTGGTGAGATCACTCACAGGTGTTCTGCTAAGTTTAAGATATCATCACATCCGAGGCACCTTCTGGTGAGATCACTCACAGGTGTTCTGCTAAGTTTAAGATATCATCACATCCGAGGCACCTTCTGGTGAGATCACTCACAGGTGTTCTGCTTAGTTTTAAGGTATCATCACATCCGAAGCACCTTCTGGTGAGATCACTCACAGGTGTTCTGCTAAGTTTAAGATATCATCACATCCAAGGCACCTTCTGGTGAGATCACTCACAGATGTTCTGCTAAGATTAAGGTTCTTTCGCATCCAAGGCACCATCTGGTAAGATCACTAACAGGTGTTCTGCTAAGTTTTAAGGTATCATCACATTCGAGGCACCTTCTGGTGAGATCACTCACAGGTGTTCTGCTAAGTTTAAGATACAATCGCATGTAAGGCACCTTCTGGTGAGATCAATCACAGGTGTTCTGCTAAGTTTAAGGTAATTTCGCATCTGAGGCACCTTCTGGTTGGATCACTCATAGGTGTTCTGTTGAGTTTACGGTACTATCGCATATAAAGCACCTTCTGGTGAGATAACTCACAGGTGTTCTGTTGTTTAAGGTACTATCGCATATTAGGCACCTTCTGGTGAGGTCACTCACAGGTGTTCTGCTAAGTTTAAGGTATCATCACATCCCGTGCACATTTTGGTGAGATCACTCACAGGTGTTCTGCTAAGTTTTAAGGCATCATCACATCCAAGGCACCTTCTGGTGAGATCACTCACAGGTGTTCTGCTAAGTTTAAGGTATCATCACACCCTGTGCACCTTCTGGTGAGATCACTCACAGGTGTTCTGCTAAGTTTAAGGTACTATCGCATTCATGCACCTTCAGTTGAGATCACTCACAGGTGTTCTGCTAAGTTTAAGGTATCATCACATCCTGTGCACCTTCTGGTGAGATCACCCACGTGTTCTGCTAAGCATAACGTATTATCACATCCAAGGCTCCTTCTGGTGAGTTCACTCACAAATATTCTGCAAAGTATAAGGTATCCCACCCGAGACACCTTCTCATGAGATCACTCACAGGTGTTCTGCTAAGTATAAGGCATTCTCACATCCATGCACCTTCTGTTGAGATCACTCACCGATGTTCTGATATGTTTAAGAAATGATCACATCCGAGGTACCTTCTGTTGAGATCACTCACAGGGTTTGCTAACTATTAGGTATATATTCACATCTTATGCGCCTTCTTGTGAGATCACTTACAAGCGTTCTGCTTAGTATAAGTTATTATCGCATCCCATGCACCTTTTGGTGAGATAATTAACATGTGTTCTGCATTAAACGGATTGAAAGAAATTCATATTGCACGTGTTCACGTCTTACAAAATAGATTAATCTTTGTTCCATCAAGCCTTTTCTTTTTGGGGGCAACTCCTTTAATAGTCAATCAAATTTATGAAGTAAATATGATAGTCTATCAAATCAGTTTTTGGTCTTCTCGGTCCCCAAAAAAGGTTCATAATCTAACAAGAGGGGGCTAATCATGACAACGTTCCTCGTTCGTTCAGGGGTCGCCAAATTATCTGGAACCAACGAACTCATTCTGATTCACCCAATGGTGATCTGCTAGATGCCAGATCACTGACCCCTTTTCCTGGTGGGATCAACTGCCGAATAGGTGAGTCCACTCACCTGATGCCTTGGATTACTCAGGGAGATCGCCTGCCCTAATCTATAAGCAATCTTTAGTTGGTTCCATGGGGATCACCCCAGGCTTTACATTCAATCGATTTCTCAAGGACCTATGGGGGAATGTGAGAAGACTGCCAGGAGGCTGTCCCCAACAAAGAGGCAAATTAAATTATTATTATGTATACAGCTGTAGTTTTTGTTAATGATAATCACATGATCATTTGCAATATTGCGATCGTTCGAGGTATTGTACATCGTACTGCATCAGTGACATTCCAATCAAGAATATCTCAGTCATTCATAGTCTTCGTGATGTTATTTGTTACAAATCCATATTTAATATGCCATCCTCGCACATTCTTGGAAATAGGGTTGGGTATAAATTAACAATTTAATTTAATTGGAATTTATACGCATCCCTGGTTCGCACGATGCGCTTCGAACCATTGCTAGTACATCATATCTCAGACGTATCATAGTGAAGGCTTCTGTTTTACGTATAAAATATCATATGTTTCATAACAGTTAATCAGAGTAATAATAAAACCATCTCCAGGCATTATATCGTACATGTATGCTAGAACTCCATTTCAACAGGTTTAGGCAAACATAGAGAAGCGCTATTTCTATTGGTTAACTAAGGTACATGTAGCTATCAGATAGCGGTTAAGGGCGAGGCTACGTTGCTCCTTTGTTCTCAGAGCAGTCAGTTGCTTTATTGGGACAGGAAGCTTAACCCAGCCACCACCCCAACACCTCCTACTTTCATTTGTTCATTAAAGCTGAATGTACCATTGTCAACAATGCAAATTTTATTTTGATTTTTTTCAATATACTGTATGTATGGCATGGTAATATATCAAGGAGTGATGCGATAAGTTAGAGACTGCTGAATGTCACATGATTGTTATTATTATTCCTCTGATCATTTGTTCTTTTATCAGTTTGAACATGTTGATTATTTTACTTTTCATGTTGAGCATGCATGGGTCTAGTCTCCTTTTAGTCAATGTCTTCTCCGTCCCCCAAAAAGGTTCATAATCTAACAAGAGGGCGCTAATCATGACAACGTTCCTCGTTCGTTCATCGGTCGCCCAATTATTTGGAACCAACGAACTCATTTTGATTCACCCAATGGTGATCTGCTAGATGCCAGATCACTGACCCCTTTTCCTGGTGGGATCACCTGCCGAATAGGTGAGTCCACTCACCTGATGCCTTGGATTACTCAGGGAGATCACCTGCCCTAATCTATAAGCAATCTTTAGTTGGTTCCATGGGGATCACCCCCAGGCTTTACATTCAATCGATTTATCAAGGACCTATGGGGGAATGTGAGAAGACTGTCAGGAGGCTGTCCCCAACAAAGAGGCAAATTAAATTATTATTATGTATACAGCTGTAGGTTTTGTTAATGATAATCACATGATCATTTGCAATATTGCGATCGTTTGAGGTATTGTACATCGTACTGCATCAGTGACATTCCAATCAAGAATATTTCAGTCATTCATAGTCTTCGTGATGTTATTTGTTACAAATCCATATTTAATATGCCATCCTCGCACATTCTTGGAATTAGGGTTGGGTATAAATGCACTATTACGGTATGCTTAAATTGCTTATAGATATCTTTTTGCCCTGTGTTTGTCAGTTTGGTTTGGGAATTTAGCATCAGCAAAAAAAAATGTGCTTAATGTTTGTAAATTAAGTCTCATTATTTCATACAAAGAAACACAAGTTTATCTTAGATTTTTTATGTTTATTTGTTACTCTCAAATGATTTTTTAACACTGTAAATGGCATAATTAATATGATTGCAAAATTGATATGGCTTTGAATTTTACAATTGATCTCTAATACAAGAAACAATAAATCATATGCTATTTCAATAAACCTTTAGAGGGTCACTGATAAAGTCTTACTGGCAATAACTAGCTTGTCTGACCCAACACACTTGTGCACTCTCCCCTTTCAGATCTGTGTTGTATTCTTTGCATCCAAAGGATAAACTTTTTAAAGCTATACTCCACCAATTTTATATGTTTAAGGTGTAAACTGGGGCATTTTTTCAGAATGACAAAAATATTTTTAACTCGTCTTTTTGCCTCAGTATTTGAGCTGTGACATGAGATTTCCAACAATATGGTATGCGCGAGCAGCAAAGGCTTAGACCAGCCTACGCATACGCGCAGTCTGATCAGAGCATTCTCTTGTCGCTTGAATATTCTATATATAAGTGTTAAGCCACTGACTGAACATATTTTGAAGTTTCTAAGCTTAAAGGGAGGCGGCTCAGGCTCGTCTGAGTCTACATCTGTCAAAATGCCACATTGTTGGAAATCACATGTCACAGCTCATTTGTTTTGCAGTGAGCTCGACATAAATGGTACAAATAGAAAAATGAACTATACTCTACAGATGACTAATTACTCAGGTATGTTTCATTTAACAAAAATAACGCCAGACATAAATACGTTTCTTATGGTATTTAATAATTAGGAAAAAGAAACCCTTCAGAAATAAGATTTGTTTGTTTGGTTTGATTCTTTATGTCCCTGTCAACATTTTTTCAGCTATGTCCAGACGGGTCTTTCTGGGTTGAACCCGTCTAAGCAAGGATTAATGTGTCTTGCTCGAGAGCAAAAACGCAGTGATGCTGGTGAGACTCAAACCCGCAACCCCTTGGTCTGGAGTCAAGCACCCTACCACTGAGCCACTGCCCTCCCGCAGCAATAAAGATAACTTACAAAGTTTAACAGGAGATTTTAAGTATATACATTTCTTTTTGTTTTCAAATCCTGTCTTTTTTTTTATATAGCATGCTGTTGTTTACTCGTAGGTATACAGTGGCGAAAATGTTCTACTTCACCATAAAAGCGCAGCAAAAATTTGAACAAAAGCACTACATTTTATTCCAGTTTCTAAAAAGGTTCCCAACTGTTTGTTTCATTTAATAGTCGTTTAATAAAGCAGAAGAGCGAATATGTCTCTAACTTGATCAAGATGAGTTTTGTGTAACTCTGTTATGTTTTATTTTTGGAATGAAATAGGTCCACTGACAATATCCCTTAACAAAGTGGTAAAGGGAAACACTTTAGTATGTTGAAAAACGTGAAGCAACGGAAACGTAAATTCTCTTCAATCAAAAAAAGTATGTCAAGTAAAAGTAATACCATGATCACAAACTGCAAACTAACCCATTACACTGTCAGGAAGAGGCTCAAAAAGCTAACAGCCACAATTCCGGGTAAAATTTGATCTAATCTTGCAGAATAAAAATGATAACAGACAATAGATGAGCTTTTTAAAACCTACAGATTTGGCCCTTTGTCATTTTTGGGGTCAAATCCAAGCCCCTTCCCCAATTTAAAAATAGTTTTAATTTCAAAAATGTGTAAATAATTTCCCATTTCTTAAGAATTTGTTGTAAGTCAAACTTTTTTTCTTTAACAAGTTTCCTATATTATAATTGTTACCTGAACTTCATTACAAACCATATAATTCACGTTTTATTGCTAAGTCTAGTTTGTGTACTACTACTGACATATCCTTCATTTTTTTATCCTTTTGCCTCATCTTGATTAAAACCATGTCATAAAATATTGTGACAATGAATAGTAAACATCATTGTCAGGTGTGGTACTTGATTGTACCTATTCCTGATCTTTGCCTACTTTCTTATGTTGGCATATCATTTAGGCGAGGTTCTAAATAAATTAAAATCTAAAGGCTTTAGCATCTAATGTGTCTACATGTGATTTGTCTACTTAATATGCTATATTGCCTTATGATAAAAAAACTTATAACTGAGATTGCTCTCTTTTGTTGGTTTTTCATGAGTTACACAGCAATTGGACCCCAATGATAAGCAATTGGATCCCCCTTTATGAAATAATATGTTGATAGCTTGACTCCCTAGAAAATCAAAAGTGCTAAAGAATTCGATAGGAATACTGGTATTGATCCCTCTCACCTCCTTAAGAACGCAGAAGCAATAGGAGCCCTGATGTAAAGTAAGCTGAAGGCTTAATGGGACAACAAACGTCGTTGTCAGAATCTTTTACAGATGGAGCTGGACCCTATGATGAAAATTATTGAATCTGCGCATGCTTATGTCGTATATAATGTTCAGCTAATTTATTTGCAAGCGTTTGTTTAAACGTCAGCTATATCATTAAGACAAAAAAATTAAATACTAAGTCACTTAAAGAGACCAAGTCTGCAACTATGATTATTTTTCGAAAAAAAAAATCTTAAATCATTTGTAAAAGCAGAAATAAGTTAAGTTTTCACAATAAATCTGTTCACTATAGCTGAAAACTGCATGGAAAAGTAAATTATCTTATAAAACAGGTGTTTTTTTCTATTGTTTGTAATCATTTGCGCCCTCCAATAATTATAGACAGTCAAATTTTAACATAAATGCTCTTGTTTTGATACTGATAATTTGTAAAGTTTTACGAAATTGGTAAAATGTATACCTGAATTTTAGTTTTTTTACTGTGTTCTTGAAAAATAGAAACATTATTTCAAAAATTAAAAGATCAAAAGTTAGACTATGCAGCTTTAAAGTATGGATTGCCTTCAAGAGGGACCCTATGCAAATCTGTGCTTGTTTGGCGCTGATGTGTTAATATCTATTTTTATGTTTTACAGGCTATTCCTACTTTGAAGAATGCTCTGAAGGTAAGATTAGAGTAGAACTAACTAAGTAGAGTATGACTGACATATTCGTAAATAGAGAATACTAGGTGAGTGTATTTTGATATCAAGTTTACCAGGCAAGGCTTTGAGAACGCTTGTTGACATTGTGAGGCTTGCCGAGCGATTCAACATGCATTCTGAAAGCAGAACCTGGTATTCTATTTATCAGTATACCCATTGGTTCACTCTTCAAACTAACGATTATGGCGTAATAAACGACGATTGTGTCGATTCAGCATCATTGGCGCATCATTGGCGGCGTCATTCAAAAAGTGCAACGTCATCATGACCTGATAATGGCGTATGCCCTGACAACGTTTATTAGACCAACGTGTAACAATGCAATAATATAAGCAGTAACTGATAAAACTGAGTAAAGTATGGGTGACATATTCGTAATGTCACATATGAATCAGTTCTTAAGTATTTTAGTGCAATTTAGCATTGGTTCTAGGTTTGACCTTTAATTTATGTTGAAACCCAAGTTAGTATGTCCAGAAATTGAAACAATAAATAATTGAGTATTATAAGGAAATACCATAATCACACACTGCATACTAGTCGGGGAAAAATCAGAAAAGTTAACAAGTACAGGCATTTTGTGAAGAAAGGGGTTTGACACCATGATTAGGGTTAATTTGGTACGCTGAATCCAAAAAACCATGTTGGCAAGCTGAGAAATGACGTCTTAATGACCTTATTTGCATATTTTCAAAATGGTCGCCAAAAATCATGGAATTTGACATATGACTGAAATATTTTTATTTTTTGACAATGTTTTTGTATCCAAATACACTTGTAATCTGTCCTAAGATCGTTTTTACAATTGTAGTACATGGTTTTGGTGGCAATTTACGTAATTATTCCATGATATTACCGTATTCATGGTAATAAATATAAAATCCTATATAAACATGCCTGATTCAGTATCCTGCTATTTAAATGTTAGTTTTATCCATAGCACGATTTTGGACTGTTTACCAGGTCTTCAAGTAATAAAGTAATAGATGAGAAAGAAAGTTTGATAATCAGCAAGTTATGTTTGAAAATAAATATGTCATAATTTACATGCCCAAATATATGGTACATTTGTATCTATAAAAAGTAAAAGCATGCACATTCCTTAGTACCCTAGGGTCTAATTAGACCAACCTTGCACCATCAGGAAACTTCTACTGTTTGTCAAATTGTTTTGGGAGACACCTAAATGGGGAAAAATATTGCCCTAAAGAATAAACCCATTTGAGCTATGTGAAATCACATGGTTTCCATGACAACGCATAATGCACTTCTAAAGAATGGGGCTAACCCTACAAAAGTACTCATATCTTAGCAGCAACTCATCTGAAACTTTTAAACATGGTTCCAACTAATTGTTAAGACATAGGAGAGGGACTTTATGATGTCTCTTTCTGATGATAAGCAGGCTGATGTTATTGATGCGTTTAACAATTCCAGATATTTGGACGATATTTTAAATATTAATAATGTTTATTTTGACAATATGGTTAGTCAAATATACCCTTCAGAGCTCCAACTGAATAAAGCCAATGCCTCTGATACCAAAGCCGCATTTTTAGACTTGCATTTGTCAATTTCTAATGATATTGTTTCTACCAAAATTTATGATAAACGTGACGACTTTGATTTTGAAATTGTCAATTTCCCATTTTTAGATGGTGATGTTCCTCGTTCTACATCCTATGGAGTCTATATCTCTCAACTCATTTGTTTTGCTAGAGCATCTAGCTATGTTGCTGACTTCAACACTCGCAATAAATTGTTAACTCAGAAACTTCTTAAACAAGGCTATCGGAATCATAAACTTCGCAAATTATTTTCAAAATGTTATAGACGATACTATGATTTGATTTCTAAATTCCAAGTTGGACTTAAATTTCTCTTGCGCCAAGGACTTTCGGAACCTGATTTCTATGGTGACTTGGTGTATAAATTGAAGAAGATTGTTGGCTCTAATAATTTTTCAGCGCAGTTCATTAAAATAATTTCCCATTATAAAAAGATTGGCTATAACATTAATGTATTGCAACAGACTTCATGCTTGGTAGTCAACCCAATCACGGTTGGCAACTTTGCTTTCCTCTTTAATTGCAGGCCGGTGGGTCGGACTTCAGACTCTATGATGGTTCCGACTAAAAGACTTATCTATTGATGAGATGGTAGGGGCTTGATGCTTTGGCTGTTTGTCGGGCCCATCGGGGTTTACCTGTTGGATTTCTTTTGCTCCGGTATTCAGTTTAATTTACTGTTGAGTCCTTATCCTTGCTTTATCTCCTTGTTATATCTTGATTTATATGTTTTAGGAGATAATGCATTGATAAGTTAGGGGTCTTTCATGCAAACCAAATATCTATGTGTCTTGATCCACATCTGAATTAAGCGTGAGGTTGGCGCCGTTAAACCGGTTTAAGCCCTCCAGTAAAATTGTACTGACCGTTCCAAGGCGGTTCTTCTTTTGTGGATCTTTTATGTTTTTGTTCTGTCTTGTGTTTGCTGTGTCTTTGTAAACCTTAAGCGGCCCCACAAGAAGACCAAAAATTGGTTTTCAGACAAATTATCGCTTAGTGAAGGTTTTAAGTGTTGCATAGTGCTTTAAGGGTAGCATTCTGCAATACTTTTGACTTTCTATGTGTCTTGATCCACATCTGAATTAAGGGTGAGGTTGGCGCTGTTAAACCA
Organism: Loripinus fragilis; assembly: GCA_964019695.1. Lineage (NCBI taxonomy): Eukaryota > Metazoa > Mollusca > Bivalvia > Lucinida > Lucinidae > Loripinus > Loripinus fragilis. The sequence continues at coordinate 60,571,541 of OZ026520.1, read as the reverse complement.
GTTTAAGCCCTCCAGTAAAATATTTTACTGGCCGTTCCAAGGCGGTACTTCTTTTGTGGATCTTTTATGTTTTTGTTCTGTCTTGTGTTTGCTATGTCTTTGTGCGCGTCTGTTTATATGTGCTTTGTGGTCACCTGCTGGAAAAGGGCTGACCTCACTTTCCCTTTGGTATCCTGGGTCAGGTGTGGTACTTGATTGTATCGATTCCTGATCTTTGCACCCTTACTTACTTTCATCCAATGTTCAGATTTATCAAATTTGCATATTCATGAATATTAATGAAAATAATAGAAATAAGAGAAAATCGTAAAAAAATACATGCAAGTTTATCTACATCTCAGCTGCTTTCTACCCTATACTTCCAGCATTGGCACCAATTTAATGCTAATACATAGCATGTTTACTTAATGGTCCATTATGAAAATTATCTTAAAATTGTATTCATGAATATTAATTAAATATTAGAAATAAGAACAAATTATGTCTCAGCCTTAATTTGATACTAAGATTAATTGTCTAGAACAATTAAAAGATGAGATAGGAGTATTTTTAGAAGTAAACCCCACTATTTTTTCTACTTTTTTTCTTTCATTTCTAATGTTTACATTAATAACAATAAATTTAAAAAATGGACAATTTCACATAATGACTATCCAGTAAAGTAAAATGTCTTAGCTTTAAGTCGGTACCAAGTGTGGTAGTCTAGGTATATTAGCAGCTACGATAAGAGTAATTTTGTAGGTACACCCCCTTGATTTTATTACAATTTTTCTCTCATTTCTAACATTTAAATTAATTGTCAAGAATATAGTTATGAAATGATTTTTCTATCTCATCACGGCATAAAATGTGCCATGTCTTAGCATTTTTTTTGTTTGGTACCAAGCTTGTTAGTCCAGGACAATTAGCAGATGAGATATAGGTTATTTTGTTGTAATTCACAAATATGTAAATGGGAGCGCAGTGGCTCAGTGGTAGAGTGCTTGACCCGAGACCGAAGGGCCCCGGGTTCGAGCCTCACCGGCGTCACTGCATTGTGTCCTTAAGCAATAACATTAATCCTAGCTTAGTACTGGTTTAACCCAGGAAAATCCGTCCCTTTATAACTGAAAGATTGTTGATGGGACGTAAAGAATCAAATAAAACAAACAAAAAAAAAACAAATATGTAAATAAGATTTGTATATCAGACTATTGTGTTAAAGTACTATGATTCACCTTTTCATTTGGTACCAATTTTGGAAGTTTAGAATATTTAGCAGCTGACATATGAGTTATATTGTACGTACACCCCTTTAAAATTTCTAACATTTTTCTCTTATTTCTAATGTTTTCATAAATATTCATGAATATGCAAAGTAGATTATTTGCATATCATACTACTGGGTTAAAGTGCAATGTCTCAACTTTTGTTTGGTGACAAGTTTGTTAGTCGAAAAAAGTTAGCAGCTGACATCTTCTCTTCTGACATGATTGCAAATTAGAAAGCACACGCAGTACCTCATCATAATACAAAGGCTTAGCAAGTAACCAAGACATGCAGTGTAGACAACAACATTAACAGCCACACAAAAACATTACAAATGTAATACTAGGGAGAAGGCAAAGAGCATGAATATACACAATCAAATACCACACCTGATTCGGGACACCATATGGGAAAGTGACAAAAACAGAAGAAAACATCACATACAAGAGAACCAAGAGGTAAGCCCTTTCCCAGCAGGTGACCACAAGGCTGTAAGGAACAGACAAGACAGCATGACAGACATGAAATTCAAATAACAAAAATGATCCACAAAAGAAGTGCTGCCTTGAAATGGTCAGTAAAACATTTTACTGGAGAGCTTAAAAATGCTTGATGGTACCAATCTCACCCATATTTCTGACGTGGATCAAGACAAATAGATGTTTCATTTGCATAAAAGATTCCTAACTTATTGATGTATGATCTCCTAGTACTTACAAATTAAGATATAAAAAGGAGATAAAACAAAGTTAAAGGCTCAACAGTATACACTGAACCGAAGTTATAAGTAGCCACCATACAATTTTTGCTCCCGTTCAGAAAGTAATAATTGCTCTTACAAAATTTAAATTCTATAAAGAGGTCCAAGGCTTTGTCAAGACTCTGCAAATTATGTAATTTCAAAATGACATGTAGACCTTGCACAAACGAGGTCCAGTAAAGGTACCCTCATTATAAAAAGTCACACTTTTTAGTGTGATATCAACTATTCTTCAGATACATTATCCATTTATATTTTAATTAGTTTGAAGAAGTTTATAACAGTTGTGATATAAGATTAAAAGAATCAAAAGTTTTTTTTGACAATTGAACACTCCATTTATCTTCTACGTTAGCATGAAGAAAGCCACGGTCAACAACTTAATCAAATGATTTTTAGCTAAACCATGTAGTTTGCATACTCACTTTGCATTGCTCTGTACGCTTTATTATCTGCGGCATAGCAGTGTAACTTTCAGGGGCCCTTCATTATGAATTGGCGTCACTGCTCTGCTTCGAAATTAAAGGAAATCTTAAAGCTGCATAACTATGAACATTTTTCAAAAAAAAAAATATTTTCTTTTTAAATCATTTGTAAAAGTAGAATTAAGTTATGTTGTCACAATAAATCTAATTTCTACAGCTGAAAACTGCATGGACAAGTAAATTATCTTATAAAAACAGGTGTGTTTTCTCTTGTTTGTAATTATTTACGTCCCTCCAATAATTCTAGACAGTTATTTTTTAACACAAATGCTGTTGTTTTGGCACTTATAAATTGTTAATTATTACGAAAAAGGTAAAATGTATACCTGAATTTTAGTATTTTTAATGTGTTCTTGAAAAATAGAAACATTATTTCTAAAATGAAAAGATCAAAAGTTACAGACTATGCAGCTTTAAACAAATGCCATTTAAATGATCTTTAAAGTTACACGTTAAAATCGGAAGTTGATACCAAATTAGTAAAAATATCGTTAGAAAATGGGCTCATCAAGTTGCATGGTGTTTTGTCAAACATATTAACATAAAATAAAAAACATACAATGATTTTAGTATGAGCAGCTGATGATTTCCGAAAATTTCGGAAAATTCAGAAAATTATCAATTTTTAAAAAATTCATAAAAATCTGTCAAAAGCAAAATGTCAAGTGTTTGGTGTTTTTTCAAGTCGACTAGGCCGGTTTGCAATCACCTGTACTTGAATTCGATAAAAACTGCACTCAAAGCGCTTATTTTCTTCAAAAAGTTAATTTTTGCATTTTTGAACCCAAAAATCGTGAAGTGATAGAAAATTCTTCTAAAACACCGCTTAACTTTAGTCCATTACAATGCATATACTTGGGCAAAAAGTCATTTCAATATCACTAGGGCTTAGTCAGAAAAAAAGTAATTGAAAAGTGGCTACTTAGAACTTCGGTTCAGTGTATACAACTGAATACCTGAGTAAAAGAAATCAAACGGTTAAACCCCGGTGGGCCCATCTACACACACAACATCGTTGTCGGTAGTCGGTTTTGCGTGAACGATTACATAGCAAAAATGCATTCGAAAAGCGTTTGTAACATTCGGTTGGTCGCTATGATGTTCTTTTGCAATTAATACCACCGTTTTTGAAATTTACAGATTCAATTGTACTCATAAAGTACCTCTAAATACATCATTTGAAATAAAAAAATCACTAAAAAATACCATCTCTGGCTTACACTGAAATAGATCCGACAAAATATTTTACCATAGTTTGCTTTTGTATGCATTTTTTGGACATTTTTTCACGTATTTACATGTAAATAATCTGCTGGGCCAATTTCAAACAATGAAATTATAAGAAACGAAAAAGGTATACCACTCGGATAAGATACCCCTAGATACTGTTTCAGTTAACTGGCCTGGTGCCTATGCACTGTGTATATTGAAACTGCGATACAATCAAATTTGTCCCTTCCTGATACAAAGTAAGAAAGGTACCAAAGATCAGGAATCGATACAATCAAGTACCACATCTGACCCACAAAGTCACAATACTGATTTTTAAGAACCAGGTGCAATTTAGTGTTATATCCATTGCTTAAAATGACGTCAACGTAACAGGGAGTAACATAATAATACCGTGACACAACAATTGGTACCAATCAAAAGTTGGCTACGTTTTAGCAGATAAAAAGGAAATGAGCCCACAAACTCTGAATCTGTGATTCATGCTTGTTATTTTTTTTTCTTTAGAAAATACAGCATGCCTTTCTAATTTGTTAAAATGATCCTTTAAAATTAGGAGGAAAAAAATATATAGTGTGTATGAATGTGCTTTTTCAAAAGCCTGTAACTTATTAAATTTGGAAAGGTTATATAAGGATTTATGCACCATTAAAATGCCAAGCTTAGATCTTTTGTTTCCTTACACGTTTGTGGATAGAGTTATGAATGCGTTTTCATTACATATTGGACCCCCCTCATATTCATGACTATAATTGAATTTTCTTTTAATTATTTATATTTATAAGAATGCTATATGTTTGCACTACGTGACGTCATACACGATCGCACATTACATCATATTAATGATGACGTCGCATTACGTGTCTGTCAGCTAAAACTGAGACCAGACGAGCTTGAGTGGAGAAAGTGAGTTTTTCAGGAAATTCCAACAATTCTATTACCAAACTTTTTCTTACAATCTAATTAAGAAAATGAATACCCACACTTTGTGTTTTTGTCCCTTGATAAAGCTATAGGCTTTTAAAAATCTGAAGTGATCTTAGAGACATGAAGGAAGAAAGCAGGGGACATCCAATTTGGACTGTGAAAAATGGTTATTTATATTTTCTCATGTGAAATAAAACTTTTTTTATATTTTCACATTTGAAATATAACTTTATAAAATATACATAAAATCCAATCAATATTTTCATAATAAATACGGATTATGTGGAACAAGAAAAGTGTTGTATTCGAAAAACAAAGATTGAGTACATGTGCACTCTTATAGTCTTTTGCTGTGCAGATAGTCAAATGCATCATTGCTAAATCAAAAATTTCAAGATTCAAGCCAGCCGTTGTAGATACGCTTGTGTGTTATGTGTTACCCGAGGAGATTCAACAATGCGAGAGCAATCTAGCGCTTGTTTGTATGATCATTACTACTTGCTCAATAAAAAAAGGCTGTGCCCTGTAATTAGAAAATCAAACGCATCCATATTTTTGAAAGCAAAGCGAAACACCTTTCTACATGTAGTTTAGATTGTTTCCCTTCATATATCCACACAAAGAAACGAACCTCGGCATTCTTAAAATCGAATCTGAAGATATAACACTCATAGTCCCTCATGAAAACCCATTATTATTTTGGTAGCCATCTTGGATTTTCGGGCGAAACACATATAGAGTTGAAAATGCGAGCAAATGCAAGTGCCTAGAGGAGCGCTTGCGTTCAGAGAGAAAGCACACGATAGCACTCCGAGCGCCCCCATTCTTCAACACGCCTCTGGTCACACAATCCAAAAGACAGGTTTTATAGTAACCAGCCTTATTAAAAAAACTCTGATTTCTGTGCACCAGGAAGTGCTTTGATAAGTATGTAGAGTTGTAACATTATATGATTTGCACTGATGGCAAATATCTTAAAAGAAAACAACGCTTGGATAAAGTCATTCTTACTATACTGTGTCAATTTCATATAAACTTCTTTGTTAACTTTTAAATTTACACGATGTTATCATATGACAGCACGTCTGGGACTGATAAAATCCCATGCATCAAGATTGATGAGCCACTAGTGGATTCCAGATTTTGGTTACGTTATGAAATGACGCCGAGAACAACGTCGCTTATAAATGGCAAAGACGTACTACTACCAAAACACGCTTCCAAAATAATTTAACATCATATGATAAATATAATCTAGCATTTGTACTCCTGAGTATAAAACACGTTTCAACAATACAAAATCTAGACGATTTCATATAAATAACATAATTTCAAAATGATTTAACGTCACATGATAAATATACTGAAGGACTTTATAAACGCACCACCTGCTTAAATGCTAATTTATGTCGAAAATTGAATATTTTCATTATGTGAAAATAAAATTGACAAGTTCCGTGATTTAGCTTGCTTTCAATAAGAAAATCGAAACGCTGGGACTTGTGATTGCCGTGATTCGCTATAATTCTGAGACAACTCAAATCCAAAAAGTCACAGAGTACCAATACTTTCCATTATGAATGAAAAAAAGGTTCGAACCGATGTTTGTTCTTGAAAGCCAAAGGAAATACAAAATCAAATCATGAAGTTTTAGGCCTCTGACAACGTTCATTACGTCTACATGACGTCATTGATTTTTGACGTAATTGGCTGTTTATATCCTAAGAATCAGGAATAATCAAAATATTTTTATTTGCCAACAGATACTCCTCAATCAGTTGCATAAAAGACAAAAGTGTCGCGACATGCCCTGACATCACCCGTCTGTTTATGATGTTTAAAAAAATGTAACACTGACGTTAGCAAATAAACGCTGCGAGTGGGAGTGTAATAAAACGATTATTTCTGGAAACGTTTGTGTTTTTTCCATTTGTTAAGACATCTGGCAACCACCTAAAAGTGTGTGTTTTCAAATCGAATCAAATTCAAATTTGTCAGACAACAATTGTTGAAAACACTTACGTCGAGAATACGTCAGAATGAACAGCATGAGCAAATCGAAATCATGGCAAATGATGGTCCATTTTGCAAGAGGATAAAATGATAAAGAAAACATCCTCAAATCAATTATGTGGAAGAGACAGTGAACGTAAAATGGTGCGTTTCTAAAGTCGCTTAGTATATAATCTAGCATTCATACACCTGCTTTAGAAAAAAATATTAAACTTATTGCAAAAAAGGGATAAAATGCTTGTCATAATAGTAAATATAATCTAGCTTTCGTGCTCCTTTGTTATTGAATGTTTTTATTGCTTTTCTCCAACTCGTTTAATACATTCAATAAAATTGAGCATTTATGTAAGATCCTTTATTTATATTTGTTTCAAATGTTTGTATATTTCAGATGTGAAAGCCTACAAAGAATACACTCTTAAACTTGAGCCAAATGTATATCTCCAGCAGATTTCTGAAAATGACTATCAAGCTACAGTGGACTATGATGTTATTATGATTGAAATATTTGCAACTGCTAAGCATTGTTCATGCGCTATTAGCTTTGGAGATTTGTTTAAATCACAGAGGTATTTTTTCTAAAAGTTATTATCCAAAACTGAAGGTTGAATATGATGTTGTTTTACCATTGTCCTTCTTTCTTGTCTTATCATCTGTCCCTCGACCCATACACCTGACTGTTTAGTGTATTATTTATCTTTAACTCCTTGGGCATCACCAAGTGCCATGCAATTGGGGAGTGTTTTAATATGATTTTGTAAAATGCCAAACAAAATGTCATACAGGAAACTATTGCAACATAATTCAATGCTCCTAACGATGGGTCAAAACTTAAGTATTAAAGTGAAAATTCACGCTTTTTTTCAATGCATTTATTATAGAGCTTACAGAATGGTAGGAATAACCACTCGTTAAATATTTGTGAAATCTCTTCAAGTAGCCTGTCATTAATTACTTTCACTTGCCACTGGAGTCCAGCCATATTTCAGGTCAATGAGCTCCTCCAAACAAGTGGACTGGACGCACTATGACCTGCGTATACACTACCAGAGCAGAATCATAAATGCTTGATAATGGCAAGAATTCACAATGTATTGGAGTAATATTTTAAGCAATGTGCACATTATAGTTTGATACATTGGCCATGTTTGATAATTATTTCTAAAATTTTACCCCTAAAGATTTAATGGTTACTATAGCAGATGACATATTTTGTAACAACTTCATTTTGGGGTACAGTAAGACATAAAAAATCAAATGAACTTATTGAATAACAAAATATTTTTAAATAGTCATAACATTCTAATTTGCATTAATCCGACTGGTGATTGTTATTAAAACAGAATATCCATCATCCAATATTGATATGGAACAATGTATGGTACCACTAAATATCTGAACAGATAATATGATTCCATGAATCATGTAGCTTAGAGAAATATATGTTTATACCCATATATTTAATTTACATAACTGTAAGATGCCTGCTCCCATATGTTTAGATAAAGCAAAAAATTCTCTGTTATTAACTTATCAGATAAAGAATGATCTATGAGAATTAAATAAGTGCATTATGAAATATTTATTTTTGATTTACGTGAAATGTTCAAAATCATAAACATACACTTTAATACAGTGGTATGTGTTGGACATTCATTGTTTTCCTTTAAGAACTACATATTCCATGTCTACAATTTATAAACCTGTGTGGATGAAATAATAATCCATGCATATGGAATATTATTCCATGTGAACGATTTAATAATCTGTAAGCATGAATAACTAATTTGTTCACACGATTTAATAATCTGAGAGCATAGATTGATAATCCATAAGAACGGTATAATAATCTGATTGCACAATTTAATAATCCATGCGAATATAATAATAATCAGAGCTATGAAAGATTCCAAGCACGTATGTAGAATGATAAACTGTGTGCTTGAAATAAGATTCCGAGCTCACGGAAAAACACTCCAAGGGCACAAAATAAGATTCCAAGCATATAGACTAATAATTTTTGCGCACAAATTATTAATCCATCCAAACCAAAATAAAATTCTAACAGCTCGATTTATTAATCTGTTAGCTCGAAATAACATACTGTGAATTAGGGTTATTATTCTATGCGCACAAATAAAATAGAACAACAGTTCTGCAAGTTGGATTTAAATCTGTTTTAGCTCACATGAGCATTGGAATCAGTCAATGTATGTAGTTCATGGAGCGTGTCGTCAACAGCTTATAATAACAACTCCTATACCACTTGGCTAATTTTCACATAAATGTTTCCTCAACAAAAGTGCTAAAACGAACTTAAAGGGTCGGCAACATTGAAACTTGTAGCTTGTAGTATGGCGCAGCGCAAATAATCACATGTTACTGACACCTGACGAAATTTACATTCGCTCCTCCCTGCATCCGGCCTAAGCTATCAATTATATTACATTTACCTACGGGTTAAGGTAGTACCGGACTCGCCGGCATATGTCCAAAAGTGTTTTATCTTTTAATGTATTATAATATAGACTTGTACTTATAATCTAAAACAAAAAAAAACAATACCTCACCGTTCTTTTTAAAAAGTTATTTGATGTCAAAAACTGCAAAATCGCAGGTTTTTGAAATAAACAAGCACAGATTTTGTTAACAAATAAACAAGTAACGCAATACAGTTTTTTTTTCAGAACAAATACTACTCACACCAGAGATATAAATAAAAACAAAAAATAGTGAAATAACATGTATTTACACAATTTATTAAGCAAAATCCTAATTAAGTCAAACGAATAAATGCCAAAAAAAACATTAATATTCAAAATAAACATATCAGAGAATGTAACTGGAACAACAAAAAACATATTTTTACAAAGATATTTTCATGAAGAATCTAATGATTGAATAAAAAATATGTGTCACCGTGCTCGTTTTTTTGTTTTGGTGACTTTTCTGAAAAATCCTGAAAAAAATAAAGACTATAATAAGTGTTGTCTCCCCTTTCAACCAATTTTTTTGTTTGTCTACGCCCTATCTATATCACTGGGCGGAGACATAGCTATTATTGATTAAGCACTGATAAATGGGCGTAGAAAATGACAAAAAAGATTTTGACCTAGCATATGTGACCCAGCACATTACATTATGATTCTCATTAAAGCATGGCTATAGATTGTCTTGATACTTTGAAGCTTTCTTACACGTAAGATTTGTGTAGATAAAAGCTAAAAATTATAGCTTATTCCTGATGCATAGATCTAAATGTCACTTACAAATATGCAATAAGAGGATAAAACATTCTTTTCCTTGTATTAATGTTTGGCAAGCCTGAATGTGATGTGTTGCAACCAGAACCACACAGCGGTGAGGCCTGCAACACATTATCGCACAAGGGCTTGACAAACGTTAATATACAGAAAGGAATGTTATATTGTCATTGTAATATATTATAGGACTTTTTGGGTACTGTAAAGGTGGCAACTTTAATTTTCATATCTGGGCGTGGTTCGGTTATTTCAACTGCTCAAGAATGGAAATCAGGTTCTATCCATTGGTTAAGCGTTTAAAAGTTGCTTGAGCCGCGCAGGTCTGCGTGCATTTCATGAAAGTCCTGTCCGTTAATGCACTGAACCCACATTTATTAACCCTTAAAGCGTATATTACAACACAATCAAAAGTTTATTATCGTCTATTGAAATATTATGAAGCCTCTTAAACGAATAGTGTAGATCTAGAGCAGACTGCTCACCTAGAGCAGTCTGATCTGGGTCCACACTGTTTGCCTCTATACTAATGTTAAACGATAAACAAACACTTTCGAATGTAGTTATAACGTCTCATTTTCAGATTTTACCTATGTCTAAAGTAAACTAATAAGGCAGTCATGAGGTGCCACCTTTACAGTATCCAAAAAGTTCTAGAATACTTTCCTTTCAAGCAAAAGCATTTCCAAAAAAATGTCTACTGTAACGTCGTGAAGCATACAACAAAACCACACCTCAGTATAGGCGCAATCAAAAACATCAATACTATCGACGATTATAGACCAAAAATAGTTAGAATCATAGTTTTTTTTATTACCATCACTCATCGAACAGGCGACGCTTTGCAATCAAACACTGTTTCTAGCGAGTTTTGATCCGCGTTCGTCAATGGTTAAGAGTGTTTTCGATTGCTCACTATCCGGTGTGGAAACAAACTATTTTTTCAACAGAAACATGACTGAAAAATGTAGATAACTCCTAGCTCTTGTTTCAGATTGTTTTGGTTACCTATTCATTGTATCAATACACATCCCCGATAGGTGGCAATCGAAAACGTTGATGCTATCGATAAACGTAGATCAAATACCGTCAGAAACAGACTTTTTGGATTGCAGTTTGTTTGCCTGACTGGCGACAAATGGTAAATTCTAGCGATTTGAGATCCACGTTCATTGATTGTTCAGAGCCTTCTTGATTTAATTGTCGCCTATCCGATGTAATAAAGTAGCGTATCTTATGATAATTGAACATTTTGGTCATTTCTCAATAAAGCATAAGCGACGGTATCTTAACTTGCAGAGGATATCCGTGAGCAGGTTGAAATGGCAATTAAGCCCTCTGCAGTCATGTTATATCAGAAATAAAGCCCGCGGTCAGTGATTGGTCAACGATCAACCAAAATATGACACATTATTAAATAAAATGTACAATTGTCAGCGATTGAAACACCTCAAGTTTCTATAGTAAACACTTATTATAAGGTATATAACAATAAAAGGATGATACATTCTGCTGTCTATAAACGTTTGCCAAGCCCAAATGAGATAATGTATTGCAGCCTTAATCATGAAGCTGTGAGGGCTGCACCAAGTGCGGATCCAGAGGGGGGGGGGGGGGGGGGCAGGGGGTCTGGACCCCCTCTGGAAAATCACAAATTATATGGGTTTCTATAGGGAATAAACAATTGGACACCCCCTGGAAAAAGTTGGACCCCCTGGAAAAATTGGACCCCATCTGGAGCCTTGAAAAACGATAGATTTCTTTGAAATTGACCATTTGACTTCTGTAAAATAAGCTGAGGACTAAAAAAATCGTTGTCAGAGCTTTTTCGTCAAACTGACCTGGACCCTCCCCTTCCCCTGATGAAAATTCCTAGATCCGCGCATCTGTACCATGCTTGCCAACCGTTAATATACAGAAAAGAATGTTATATTTTCATATATCTTCCTTTCAGGCACATGCAGTTCCAATTAATTTTATTAAATTGTATGCAGAAATGTCCATTTTATCATCATGAAACATGCAACGAAACAAAATATTTTTTTCAACAGAAACATGAAATAACTCCTAGCCCTTGTATCAGATTGTTTTGGCTACGTCTTCAGTATATCAAAAACACACTAGATAGGCGGCTATCGAAAACGTTAATGCTATCGACGAACGTAGTTAAATATTGTAAGTAACAGAATTTTGGATTGTTGTTTGTAGTCCGATGGGCAGCAAATGGCAATCACAAACACTGTTTCTAGCAATTTGTTATCAGCATTCATCGATTGTTTAGACTGTTTTTTATTGCTACCTATCCGGTGTGATAAGGTAATTGAAATAGTTACGTCATTTCTCCATAAAACATTAGTTACCATGTACCTCCATGGGACCTAAAACATGAGAATGTCACATACAAGGCATGTGCACGTCTACAACCCCCACCCCTTTTTAGGGGTGGGGGTGGGTCTTAGGTTAGTGGCAGCATGCAGAAATAGCAACCGAGACATGTATATAGTATGTATATTTATACAGTCCGCAACTTTTAACCATCAAAATACTAAATGACTTCATACTCTGGGTGATGTTTTTAAAAGCTAATACTTGCATTCCTTCTTTTTTGTAAAAGCAAAATACTTACTGAATTACGTTTCAAGCATCAAAGAGTTGTCAGGGGAGAATAATATCTACCGTCTTACAAATAAGTATTCTCTTTTAAAAACAAGATTTAGGAACGATAACTCTTACACTCTTACTTTTAAGTAAAAGTAAGGTTATTTTTTGACATGGGTCCCGCACTACCTTAATTTGTTGCTATTTAGGAAGTTCCTGCCTACATCGCTGTTTAACTAAAATTGGAAGTTAGAGTACGGTTTTAAGCTCTCCTTCGTCGTTATTCTAGGGTGTCTGATTTAAACATCAGCAAAGATCAAAGAAAAAAGCATCGGCCATACTACAATTGCTTAATAGAAGTCAGAATTTTGATTTTCTATTTTCTATAACTTTCTTATTAAATGTTTGATTTCGATTGGTTTGCGGTATATTGCATGGTTTAATAAGGTATTGTACCTCAGATTCACATGCTTTCAAAGTTGCCGTCCCCTTTAATACGTCAACATATTATCACAAGGCATGGCTGGTTTCCCTTGTAAAACTTTATGGGTAACTTTTATCATACCCTCTGAAAACAACCGTAAGAATTGAATAAAATTTGGCATGAATATTTTCTCGGTGACCTGCTACAATTCATCTAAAACAAAATCGGTCCATCAAAAACATGGCAGCCAGGGGGCATGACCTTTGGCAAATAAGCTATCTGTTGGAATCTTCTCCTCTAAAACCGCTTATCAGAATTCAAAATTATTAATTTTTGTAACCGAATTTAAGAGATGTTAACCCTTTGTATACCCTTTGTAGACCGGAAACCCCTAATGGGTACTTTACCAAACAGGGAAGACCCAGATGAAATGTCAAACGATGCGTCATTTCATCCGGGTCTGCACAGTTTGCTAAGACAAAATCCATCTTCAGAGAAAGTAACATACCATATTTCGGACGAATTGTAACATACACTGCAAAAATTAAGTGTAACTTAACACCGTTTCAATGATAGGTAGAAATGTTGGACTAAAGTTGTTTTACTAGGAAATTAAGTGTAAGTTTACACCTAAAGGGATTGCAACTCAGCTGCCATCGCTTTTGATATTAACTTGCATGTATTTGTATAGTGTGTAAGCCTTCAATGTTCATATACACAATGGACCCTCAGGTCGTCATATAACTGAAACTAATCATATTGTTGATTAGTATTCAAAATCGTTTGGCAGAAATTGTTTTTGGTGACCTTCTACAAAAATAGTATAAACGAATGTGATCTGTTGAAAATATGTTTATGTCAACAGGGGGATTTGCCAGTTTCAAACACATACATATAAAGAGGATCTTACATGAGTGCTCATGTTTTATTGAATTCATTAAACGAGTTGGGAAAAAGAGATAAAATGCGAGGCTTGCCGAGCATTTTATCTCTTTTTCGCAACGAGTTTAATAAATTCAATAATACAAGAGCACGAATGTTAGATTCTATTTATCATCTGACATTAAGATTACTTTGAAATCTCATTTCTCGCGTAAAAACGTTATAATTTTGTCATTATGTACGCAACGTTGCTATGGACGTCATAACGTTTCTCGAAATTCGATAAACCACTAGTGGTTTACAGATTTTATTGCATGACGTTATTTCACTCCCAGACGCGACGTCATATGATAAACAAAAATATAAAAACTCTGTCGAGCAATACAGGACCATTTGGGTCTTTGGTTATTGAATCAGAAGAATACATCAATCAATTCACGTAAATTGATAAATTGTGCACTCAAATAATTATATCGTGAAAACGGATTGTTATCTTGAGCGTATGGTTTATTATATCGAGCGCATGGATTCTTATACCGTTTGCACGAATTATTAAATCGAGCGCTCACATTATTATTTCGTGCATATGGATTATTATATAGTGCGAAGGGATTATTATTTCTTGAGCATGGATTATTATATTGTGTGCATGGTTATTATTCCGTGCACACAAATTGATAAATCGTGCTCTTGGATTGTCATCTCGTGGATACGAAATGTTATATAGTGCGTACAAATTATTAATCCATGCCCTCAGATTGTCATATTGTTTGCATGGATAAAGATTTCGTGTGCAAGCTTAATTAAATTGTTTGTTCGGAATAATAAATTGTGTGCACAGATGAGTAAATCATGCAAGCCGTTTAGTAAATCATTAGCAAGGAATCCCAATAAGTATGCACAGAGTATTTTTCCGTGTGAACACTTTATCAAATCGTGTCCACGGAATATGTTTTCTAAAATAAGAATAATGATTGTCCTAAAGGTACATATACCACCGTATTTTAAGGCTATGACAATACCATTGTAAAGAAGCATTGATAGAAGGATGTAGGGGATAACTTTAAAATTCATGTTTTGAGTAGTGTAAGAATGAGGGCTTGAACCTTTTGGTAAACCTCTTCAGTATTTTTATTGACCATACAAAGGCGATGCTTCACGTGTGAATCCTTTTTTATTATTGATGTTTCATCTTTGTCTTTGTTATGCTGTCTTGTCTGTTCCTTGCAGCTTTGTTATCACCTGCTGGGAAAGGGCTGACCTATTTGCTCTCTTATGTGTTGTGTTTTTGTGTTGGCCAGGGCTGCTTTCAGTTCAATTGTTAATGATTCTGATGTTGTGAGCTTTTGGTTTTTTATTGCGCTTGTTATGATTTGAGCTTTCATGTTTAAAACTGGGTCAAATGTGTTGTTCTGTTTTGCTCTTTGCTAGCTTAGCAACTGTGTCAACGAGAAAGAGACAGAATATTATATCTTAAGTATATTTTAGTTCTAATATTTTTGTGCTTGTCTGTGTTGAGCAAGAGTATTTCGCGTCCTCTTGTTCGAGATTCGACTTTGATCAATGATAGTAACAGTTCCATGTTATGCGTAATGTAATTGTTTTCAAGTGTGTATTATTTTACTTTTTGTGACTGGCACGTTTTTCTTTAAGTAATTTGCGACGTCTCCTAACAAAGGTATGATGTTACTCTGAATGTAGCAGTTGATGTTACTTCTTTCAGATGTATAGTTGTCCAATAAGTAACATTGACGAAATAGCAAGGGGATCACACAGGCACTTGCTTGAAACAGGTATCATCATCTTTAAATTGCTAACTGATAGAACAAGTCCCAGAAAACGAGCTGAATTTTTTTTTGATTACTAGAGTATGAGTCTGCGTCCAATTCGGATGTGCTGCTCATTCGAACATACATGTATGTGTTTTAATTTATATCAATCATTCTCAACAATTTCTCTTCCAGACAAACCAGTTTTACACTGGGACTTGGTGAAAGTGTTTTAAAACTTGTTCTGATTGACACCAAATACCCAGACCCTAGAGTCCTTCGAACAATAAGAATATCTATAAACAGAACAATGCGTGGACGATTGGATGAGCCTATTGAGATCACTAAACTGCGTATGTGTTACTTAAAACAGGTATGATCATTTTTGATAGGGCTTCAATTATTAATCATTGTAATTGTTAAACAAGTCGAAGACCAGTTTAAGACTACAGGTCTGCTCAATTCTGTCTGTCTATCTGTCAGTACATCAGTAATGCTTTCGTGTCTGGGCCATATCTCCTATATTATTTGAGGTAGGGATCCCAAATTTGGTTTATGGATGCATCTTGGAATGGTAGAGTGTCACCTGCCATTTTTGGGTCACTGTGACCTTCGCATTGACCTTGACTTTTGGCCTCATGTCTTGAATCATCGTGTCTGGAGCATATCTCCTACATTATTTGGGGGAAGAATCAAGAATTTGGTGTGTGGATGCATCTTGAGATGGCCATGTGTGGCGTACCAGTTTTAGGTCACTGTGGCCTTGTCGATCTTGACCGCTGACCTGGCTTCTCAAATAACCATGTCCAGAGCATATTTCTTACATCTTTTTAGTTAGGAATCCCGAATTTGTAGTGTGGATGCATCATTGGATGGCAATGTGTCGTGTAACATTTTGGGATCCCTGTGAACTTGACCTTGACCTCTGACCTCATTTCAATTAAAATTGTGTCTGGAGCTGATCTAAACTATTTGATTTAGGGATCCAAAACTTGTGTGTGGATGCATCTTATGGTGGCGGAGTGTCTCTTGCAATGTTTGACCTCATTTCAATAATAATTGCATCTAGAGCATAGCTCTTATATTTTTTGAGGTAGGAATCCTAAATTAGGTGTGTGGGTGTATCTCAGGATGACAGATTATTGAGTGCCATTTTGGGTTCCTTGACCTCTGACCACGTTTCTAGAATAATTGTGTCAGGAACATATCTTTTATATTATTTGAGCTAGGAATCCCAAGTTCGGTGTATGGATGTATCTTGGGCTGGTGGAGTGTCGCCTACCATGTTCAGTCTACTGTAAAGTTGATCTTGACCTCTGACCTCATTTCTAAAAGAATCCTGTCCGTAACATATCTCCTCTATTAATTGAGATGGGGAATCCCAAATTTGGTGTAAGGATGCATCTTGAAATGGCGGAGTATCATGTACCATTTTTTGGTCAATTTGACCTTGGCCTTGGCCTATGACCTGGTTAAATCCATTTTTTAGAATATGGCCATGTTGCATATCAATGTAAAGGGAATGCAATATACGACAACATACAGGAACAAATTGCCCTTACACACACCCTTGACCCCTGAGTGGGCTCAAAAGGTTAAAACAATTTTCTTTCTGAAAATGATCATATTAAAATTAAAGAGAATGACATATGTAACAACATGCAAGCAATAATTTTGCCCTTTCGGGCACCCTGGAACCCTGGGGTGGGATTAAAAGGTCAAACATTTTTTTCTGAAAGTAGTCATGTTGTATATCAAATTAAAGGGAATGAAACGTACGATAACATGCAAGCAGATAGTTTACCCCTTTCAAGAACCCTCGACCCGGTGGGGCAGGGCTTAAAAGGTCATACTTTTTTCTTCTGATAGTATCTATGTTGCATATTAAATGAACAGGAAGGTTGGTCATGCACATACCATGGTAATCCATACCATGGGTGGATTGGGGGAGTGGGGTTTTCTTTAGTCTGGTAGGTGACTCATATATTGCATAGCAATACGATATGCCCTTCTTTGCATGGCTTTTGCCATTTGCAATATGCCATCACAGGATATCAATCAAATTAATTTACTAACTTTATTGAAATAAAGAAAATACCCTTTGAAAAACAGTCAGAGTTAAAAATACATATCTTAGCTACTCTCAGCGTAGCCACACACAAGCATTAAACACAAACCTATAGATAAAAAGTTAATGTCAAAGAAGTTATTTAGTCTGAGACCTCTCCTTATCTCTGTGAACCTGTATGGCGCATATAGGTTATCAAGGGCATATGTTGTGCCTTCCTTTACGTTGAAGTTGTTGTTGGGCCCACGGGGGTTTAACTGTTGAATTTCTTTTGCTCAGGTAATCAGTTGTATGTAATGTTGAGTCCTAATTTTTGTTTTATCTCCTTTTTATATCTTGATTAATATGAAATAGGAGATGATTCATGGATAAGTTAGGGATCTTTCATGCAAACTGAACACCTATGTGTCTTGATCCACATCAGAATTAAGAGTGAGGTTAGTACCATGAAACTATACTTAAGGAATTAAGAAACGCAACAATCACTTCAATTCATGGTAAACATAAAACGTAATGCAAGTCATTGTGTAGATGATGTTATTTCATAAAAGCAGCATGTATCCATCACATTACAGTACGTACATTACGTATGCCGGCAAGCATGAGCGTAATAATCCTGACCTCCAGTAGAAAACTGTGAAAAGAGTCAATAAAAGTCAACTTTCTATAAAAAACTGGTTTGTTGTTTACAAACCTTTGGAATTAATTTGGGGATCTAGGAGATGATCAGCTTGCAACCTTACAATATGATTTCAAATGCTCATTAACGTCAAGATCAAATATTGTGATAAATGCTGTAAAGTTCTATTTCTCTTGAGTTTTATTCAATAAAAGCACATTTGCTGCAAGAAGTATGCCTTTAGAACGTTAGTCGTCAATTAAATGTGTATTATGACGTCAAAATACATTATTCTGCACTTTGAAGGCACCATGATGTTTACGCATTTTTCTGATGAGGGTAAGGCCAAGTAGTAAAGTTTGGTTACAGTTAACAAGTTTAATGTTTACTTCCCACATATAACAGGTTGTTTTTATTTGCAAATTTGTGCTGTGTTTAGTTTGACTAACCTCAATGTAAGGTCCTGCTGACACAATTCTACGGGTTCTGTAAGGTAACTTTTGCGGACAAAGCATGTTCTGTTATCTTTAGGTTCGAAAAATCTCGTAATGCACCAACAAACTCATCTCTACGACTTTAAGTGACGTTAAATGCTTATTCTTTGTCATTGTGTATCCTTGCATGCCTGTAAGTGGTTTTAAAGGAACATTTGACTAACATTTTAGCATGATGCGATGCTCTCTTTGTATGCACATTGTGGAGTCGACGCCATGTAACAAACCCTGAACAAAGTTGGGTTTCATTATCTTTCTGACGTCAACGTCACATTTTTTACGTTTTAAGTGTTTTCATCTTGTGGCGTTAATTTTATCATTAAAGTGACATTTACGCAATTCATCACATGCCATTAAAAGTCATTAAGCACATTCTAAAAGAAAGGACCTTGGACAGTCTCGTATTCAATCTGCCCAAATTTTGAGAGCCTGTGGCTAGGATAATGCATAAACGATAACTATATTCTTGTGCTTAAATCAAACCATTACATTTAGTAAAATATATTGTAAAAATATTTTGAAATATTCCATAAATATGCCAGGACTTTAGGGTTTAGGGGGTGGGGGTATTTTTTATCATCAAATTTTAATTCACAGAAATTCAAAGTTTCGCCAGGTATTCACCTAAATACATGTAAATATAATGTTTGGGGCATAAATCTTGAGAGAAAAGTGATGCTTTTGCATAAAATTAGGGTTGAGAAGTTGTCATCTTTTCTTCTAAATAAGTATGCTGTTTATGACTTTTGACTATTACCTGTTATGCTTCAGGTTCAACAAGTGTGACTTGTTCAATGAGGTGTAGATACCTACATACAGTATACACCAGAGTCTGGATAAGCACATTTTTTGACCGTAAAATTGTAAATATTGCCCTACTTGTCAAATTTAACCAATAATTAGGTGCTTGCGACGGCTCTTTTGAGTACCCACAACTTATGTTTTGGTTGAGCAATAAGAAAATTAATTACTTGGTACCCAAGCATAACTAAAGCCATGATTCATGCCATAGTAGGTTGATATTTGCCTACAGTACAAACTTGGTTCCAAATAAGTTTTTATAAATAATTGTTTTTGAGT
This sequence comes from Loripinus fragilis, assembly GCA_964019695.1. Lineage (NCBI taxonomy): Eukaryota > Metazoa > Mollusca > Bivalvia > Lucinida > Lucinidae > Loripinus > Loripinus fragilis. The sequence goes on along the minus strand of OZ026520.1, from coordinate 60,551,684 downwards.
ATTTTGACAGCGTTCCCCCCACCCCCGTGACCAATCATGCCATTTTTAGCTCACCAGAGCCGAAGGCTCAGGGTGAGCTTATAGGATGGGACTCGAGTGGGCGTCTGTCCGTCCGTCCATCTGTCCCTCCATCTGTCTGTCCACACTTTCAAACATAAATATCTCTGTGATCAGCTGGCTGATCGTGATCAAATTTCATCAAAAGCATCATTGGGGTGGGGGATTGACTACATTAGGTTTTGGACTAGATCAGATTAGAACTTTGGTTTCCATGGCAACAGATAACTCCCATAGGGTTATAATGGGGGAAACCTTGTGGCCACTCTAGCTCCTTTATTTTTGATTGGTTCTTCTTTATTCTTTCAGGTAACAAGGACACCCATAAAATCTCCGATGGGTTCGAAATTGGGCAGTATCCGACGAAGGACTTATGAGTTAGCTGCCCTTGAGCGTTTGGAAAAATTCCCATAGACTTATAATGGGAGAAACGTTGTGACCACTCTAGTACCTTCATTTTCCAATGGATCTTCTTCACTCTTGCAGGTAACAAGGTCAACTATAAAAGCTTGGATGGGTTTGAATTTCGGCAAGATTCCATCACTGACTTAGGAGTTAGCTGCCCTTGAGCGTGTGAAAAGTCAATGAATAGTGATGTGACCACTCTAACGCCTTCATTTTTGATTGGATCTTCTTTATTCTTGCAGGCAACAAGTAAACCCATAATATCTCAGATGGGTTTGAAATTCAGCAGGATCCGACCAGGGACTTATGAGTTACCTGCCCTAGAGCGTTTGGAAAAATCCCCATAGACTTTTAATGGGAGAAATGGTGTGACCACTCTAGTGTTTTCAATTTTAAATGGATCTTCGTCATTCTTTTACACAATAAGGCCAACTAGTAAAGCTTGGGTGAGTTTGAATTTTGGCAAGATTCCATGACTGACTTTCGAGTTAGCTGCCCTTGAGCATCAGAAAAATTAATGAATAATGTAGTGACCACTCTAGCTTCTTCATTTTTGATTGGATCTTCTTCATTCTTGCAGGCAATAAGTAAACCAATAATATCTCGGATGGGTTCGAAATTCAGCGGGATCTGACCAGGGACTTATGAGTTACCTGCCCTTGAGCGTTTGGAAAAATCCCTATAGTCTTATAATGGGAGAAATGTTGTGACCACTCTAGAGCTTTCAATTTTGAATGGATATTCCTCATTCTTGCATACAATAAGGACAACTATTAAAGCTTGGATGAGATTGAATTTCGTCAAGATCCCATCACCTATTTTGGAGTTAACTCCCCTTCAGCATCTTAAAAATTGATGGATAATGTTGTGGCCGCTCTAGCGTCTACATTGTTGATTGGATCTTCTTTATTCTTTCATCTAACAAGAACATTCATAAAAGCTGGTATGAGTTTGAAATTCTGCAGGATCCGACCAAGGACTTATGAGTTAGCTGCCCTTGAGCATCTGGAAACCTTCATTTTTGATTGGATCTTCTCCATTCTTGCAGGTAACAAGGTCAACTATAAAAGCTTAGATGGGTTCAAAATTTGGCCAGATCAGACCTTTGGTTGTGGAGTTAGCTTCCCCTGAGCGTCTTAAAAATACCCATAGACTTATAATGGGAGTATTGTTTCGACCACTCTAGTGCTCTCATTTTTAATAGGTCATATTCATTCTTGCAGATAAGAAGGACAACTATAAAAGCTTGGATGAGTTTGAATTCAGTCAAGATCCACTCACCAATTATGGAGTTAGCTGCCCTTGAGCATCTTAAAAATTGATTGATGCTGTGACCACTCTAGCACCTTCATTTTTTATTGGATCTTCTTATTCTTTCAGGTAACAAGGACAGCCATAAAGGTTGGATGAGTTTAATTTAAAGTAGAACCAACTTTAGACTGTGGATTAAATTTTCCTTGAGCATCATAAAAAATCTGCATAGATTTACAATGGGAGATCTGTTGTGAATGGATCTTCCTCATTTGTAAGTAACAAGGACTTCCATAAAAGTTTGAATGAGTTTGATTTTCCGCCACACCCATCCACCAGCTACAGAGTTAGCTGCCCTTGAGCATCTAAACTATAACTATATAATGTTGTGACCACTCTAGCAGCTTCATTTATCATTTGATTTTCTTCATCCCTGTAGGTTACCAGGACATACATAAAAGTATGGATGAGTTTGAATTTTGGTCAGATCCCATAGCTGACTACAGAGTTAGCTGCCCTTGAGTATCTGAAAACTACACTTTCACCAGTTTTCCAAATGTAATGCAATTTTTATTCAGATCTTTTTATTACTTGCAGATAACTAGTCTAAGAACTATGTTTTGAATTAATTCCTGGTCACTGTTTCAAGTTCAGAGTTATCTGCCTTTGAGCATCGTAAATTATGGTGTCTCCAAACATTATGCTGGCTCCATGGTGAGCGATCGTTGCCCATTGGGCTACTTGTTATATGATGTGTGCGATGTGAAAATACAACTGTATGCAAAAGGATCAGTTAGTGTTCGGGGGAAGCACTTCAGTAAATCGTTTTCTATTTTCTTTATGTTGAATAGCAAAAACAGAACTTTCAATCCATATTTTTAATTGGTACTTGTCAAATGAGATAAACACTTTTGCCAATAATTTGGGAGTTGAACCTACTATCTTTTTCATAGAGAAAATATAATTTTCTTTGAAACGTTTTGCTGGCCATTTTTATGGGGAATCCTTCATTAAGACTGTCCGAGGTCCTTTAATCAAAACAGCTACGCAAAACATATTGTTTCATCTGTTGCGTAGCTTTCTTCCTTAAATACAGTTTAAGCCCCCTCTAGTTATTTTCTTACTGACCATTTCAAGGCGGTGCTTCTTTTGTGGATTTTTTTGTTATTTGTGTTTGTCTTTGTCATTCTGTCATGTCTTTTTCTTGCAGCCTTGTGGTCGCCTGTTTAAAAGGGGCTGACCTCTTGGCTCTCTTGTATGTGATGTGTTCTTGTGTTTTGTCACTTTTCCATATGGTGTCCTGGGTCATGTGTGGTATTTGATTATTTTGATTTCTGATCTTTGCCATCTTTCTTAGATTAATCAAACATGCAGACTGTCGCATTATTTTCATGAAATAATCCACTCTTGATTTATTTAATTTGATCAGGACTAGACAGCCTTGTAAGGTAATTAAAGTGTAATTAAATAGAAAATGATAGGATTAGCCACTATCCATTATTTGGCTTTTATTAAAATAATTTCCCATTATAAAAAGATTGGCTATAACATTAATGTATTGCAACAGACTGCATGCTTGGTGGTCTACCCAATCGTGGTTGGCAACTTTGCTTTCCTCTTTAACTGCACGTCCAGAGTCTGCGATGTTCTAACTAAAAGACTTATCTATTGATGAGCTGGTAGGGGCCTGATGCTTTTGCTGTAGTCAGCCCACAGTGTTCACCTGTTGGATTTCCTTTGCTCCCGTATTCAGTTTTACGTACTGTTGAGTCCTTATCTTTGCTTTATCTCCTTTTTATATCTTGATTTGTATGTTCTAGGAGATGATGCATGGATAAGTTAGGGGTCTTTCATGCAACCAAACAACTATGTGTCTTGATCCACATCTGAACTCAGGGTGAGGTTGGCTCCGTAAAACCGGTTTAAGCCCTCCAGTAAAATATTTTTAATGACCATTCCAAGGCAATACTTCTTATGTGCATCATTTGTGTTATTTATGTCTTGTGTTTTTCATGCTTTCGCGTTTGTTCATTGCTGCCTTGTGGTCACCTGCTGGGAAAGGGCTGACCTCTTGGATCTTGTTTGTGATGTTTGTGTTTTTGTCACTTTCCCATATGGTGTCCTGGGTCAGGTGTGGTACTTGATTGTATCGATTTCTGATCTTTACCACTTTTCTTATTTAAATCAAACATGCAGACTGTCACATTATTATCATGGAATAATCCACTCTTGGTACATTTGATTTGATCAGGACTAGACAGTTTTACAACCATTCTTTTGAAGTTTACAAAGTAAATCACTTTAAAGTACTGGCTCTGATATGCCCTGTTGCAGTGGAGTTTTAATCCAAATTTATCTATCAATTATTCTGAGTGCCTAATAGAATGTAGCAAAACTTTATGAAGTTTAAGATATTTATGGCTTTGAGTTGGCAACTAACAGTCAAACATTTTTTTTTTCTATTGTTGATCACCAACATAAGAACATACTCTAACTAAACGTTTAAGCTGCAGAATATAAATAGACCATAATAGGCAGAGCAAATGACATTAATATCAAGAAATGGAAATTAATATGCATGGCCTCTCTGGCTCTCCCATTTTAGAAATCTTTTAAAAACATGCCATACTCCTCTTGTGCCACTGGTTCTTAGGAACTATATGAATTAGTATAGAAAAAGTGCAATTTATCTTTCTCAAGGTGCAATTTCAAACACTGTACCTGTTGTAAGTATTAATGTTGAAGATCTGCTATCAAATCCAGCGTTTATGGTAGACAATTTAATTTAAAAAAAAGACAATAAAAAAAAATTATAGGCATGCAATATTTGGTCAAACGTCTATTCTTCTAAAAACTAGATCCACTAAGCACTATCATATATTGATAACCATTGTATATAATATGCCTTGTTAAGGATAAAGAAGCTAGTTTTTCTTCCTGAAATCACTCATAAGCTTGAAAACTTTTGCTCATGCTGTCAGTTTAAAATTCAAGTTAAATATTCCTGTAAATATCATATGCCTATACATTGTAATAAAGCCTAGTTATATTAGTTTTGGGCTATATATCCCTATAATATCAAAACTACTCTGCTATTCGTGAACTACCCATGCCAGTTATAGGATTTGTTAAGATATTAGCTGTCCCTAGAAAGCTGATTGCAGTTTTCTATAATACATGCAGTAAAACCTCTGTGAAACGGCCACTCTCAAAATAGACAGAAAATTGGTTTTTAAGACCAATTATCGCTTAATGCAGGTCAAAAGTATTGCTATTGCAGAATGCTCCAAGGAAAGCATTCTGCAATACTTTTGACCTTCATTAAGCTACCTTTTGTCATTAAGATCTTTGTTTTGTCTATTTTTGAGTGGCTGTTTTACAGAAGGTTTTACTGTACACCCAACAAAAAAATACACAATGGGAATGATTCTGCAGGATTGTAAGAACAAACGTTTCCATTTTAACAGGTTTAAATTGAAAGAATAATTATCGCAAAATAACGAAGTATCATACACGCTCTATTAATAAGTGATCCAATGTAGTAGAAGTGATATGACAAACAAAACGCCCAACACGAGAACGAATACTTTATAATGAAAAACTGACACTATCTGAGACATGTACATAACATTATCTGTCCTAGTGTTTCGTCTTCACCTTTATATACTAACATACTTTCTGTATGCACGCAACATATGTTTTTAGAAAGACTTGGCAGGTGCACTTGTATGTGTTTCCTACATGATATGATTAGGCTCATTTTAATTTACAGGATTGCTCACTGCCCTATACACCTAAAGATGAATGCGGACTCTACGATGCCCATTCTAATTTGCAGGCCTTTAACAAGCTTCAAAAGCCTAGGTGTAAACTTGGAGACGAGGATGGTATGTACATGTAATAGTCACATTAGAGATCTCCATAGAACATTTTAAACTAAGCCTTTGTATACCACTAGAATATTCCTTCTGGATTGATATAATAATCTTAGATAGTCCATTGTACATATCAAGAGTTGTCAGGTGATTATTTTCAAAAAATATTGCTTTTTTTGTCTGAATGATATTTTACCTTTTCAAACAATATAGACACTAATCAAATGCTACATTATATGGCATGATGAAATGCCGCACTTTACGGCATTTCGGCTGGGTCCTTACTGTTTGGAAAGGTACCTGTTTAGGGATTTCCTGTATACAAAGGGTTAAGGAAAGAATATATATAATCAAATGCTTTACATCCCAGTATATAATTTTCAGTCATATCAGGACAACTCCTGTGCTGAACCAGGTCTAAGCAGAGGATAGACATTCTGTGTGATACAAATGAAGTTTCTGCATAGCATATAATATTCAGGAGCCATAAGTAAGCGCTTTCTATATTACACTCAGAAGAAAAAGTTTAGTCAGTATTTATGTTTTCTCACAAAATCAACAATACTGGAAATATCATTGTCAAATTGTATACATGAGTTTTATTATCGTAACTTTACATGTACCTGTTTATTTTGTGATAAGTAACGCCTCTATCAGACTGTATAATCAAATTTCAAAATACACGATAAGCACGTGCTGTTATAAACCGGCAGGGTTACATTATCATATACCGTTCAATATTGTATGAGACTTTCAGTTGTTTCTATAGCAATAATGCTGGAGAAAATTCAGTGTTAGCAAGCTTAAGTCAGCATCCAGTCTATCAGCAAATTACAGAAATATGGCGTTTTGACTTCTTGAAGCAGGTACACGTGTTGCTGATCTGCCACGCAGTTTGGGTGTAATGAACAGACAATTTATCGTCTGCAAACACGTTTCCAACAGTCTGGCCGTAAAATGACAAGCCTCCACCAGGGAGACCACGGATAACGACGCCACTAGAGGTTAGGGTCAAAATGACGTCAACATGACGTAATCGCTTCATGGCTGCTTGGAAACTTCTTAAACACCTTTAGACATGCAACAGGTACGAAAATTTCCGTCTATACTGCCAGAAATTGTCTGAGGGGCGCTAGACTGATTTTTTAGTTTTGAGTTTTGAATTTTGATATTGACCCCTTTATGTAATTTTGATGAAGAAAGGGGGTATATTTTCGGAATATGTTGTTGAATATGTTCACATTTGTAAGAAATAAGTTGCATTCCATATTAAGTAAGTTTTTTGTCAATATTAAAAATAGTAAGTGAGTATGATCAAGAAATACCACAATCAAAAACTGCAGACAACCCCGTGGCACCGTGAGGAAGAGCGGCTCAACCATCACAAGACACCAGGAAGACAAATTAAGTAAAGCAACCAGCTCTCTCTTCCCCATCAAGATGATTGCAATACTAGAATGAACATAAAGTAACGTACAACAAAGCAAAGAACAATTACAGACTCCCACAATGGGAGTAACAATAAGCAAAAAGTCAACAACAACAGAACCACCACCTTAAAATGGACACCAGCCTAAGCCATCGGGGGGGGGGGGGCTTAAATGCATCTTACTGGTACCAAATCTTCGCCCTAGATTCTGCTGTTGTTTAAGTATAAGAAATGTTCAGCTCGCATGGAGGCCATCTAACTAATGCAATGTAGCATCATGGTGAAACACTCTAATCAAATTAACACAGCATGATGAAACAAAGAAAAGGGCTCATGACTCACAGATAGTCAGAGCTAAAGAAAACCTCAAGTTGAGCAACGGTGGGTCCAGCTACAGATAAGGATCAGACACCAACCCACTGATTAAAACTTTACGTCAGAGCCGTCATAGAGTCTGAGGCCTGGCCCACCGTCGTGCAATTAAAGAGGAAACCATAGCTATAAACCATGATTGGGTTTAAAGTTAGGCATGCAGACTGTTGCATGATATCCAAGTTATATCCAACCCTTATATAGCGTTTTACTATATTTTTGAATTGTTCACTAAAATTAGGTTTTCAAACAATTCGTTTTAATTTATAAGCTAAATCACCATAAAATATAGGTTCTGATATGCCTTTTTGCAGAAGACTTTTTATCCCAATGTTGTATTTAACAATTAACTCTGAGTGTCTGTGGTAGAATTCAGAAAATGCTTTTCGAATTTTATGATATCTATAACCTTGTTTTAACAACTTAGCAGTTAAAGATAAGTTTCTGTTGTTGAAGTCATCAACATTAGAACACACTCTAGCAAAACGAATAAGCTGGGAAATATATACACCATAGGCAGGAGAGCGAGGAACATCTCCATCAAGAAAGGGGAAATTTACTATTTCAAAATTAAAATCATCCTGTTTATCATAAATTTTAGAAGAAACTATGCCATTTGTTATTGACAAGTTCAAGTCCAAAAACGGAGCTTCAGTATCAGAAGAATTCGCCTCATTTAACTGAAGTTTAGTGGGATATATCTGACCTACCATTTGTTCAAAATAAGGATTATCAATATTAAGTAAGTCATCTAAATATCTGGAGGTTGAGTTAAACGCTTCAATAATATCAGTTTGATTGTTGTCTGACAGAGACAACATAAAGTCTCTCTCATAACAAAACAAAAAACATCTGCAACAAGAGGAGCACAATTAGTACCCGTTGGAATAAGTCTCACAAAATCATTGCACACAGTATCTGTACTGACTAAATTTTTTTTCCTGAGTATATTTAGAACTTGACCTTGTTAAATAGACCGGGCCACGTAGCGCAGTCGGTAACGTGTCTGGCTACAGATGCATGTCTGACTGCAGTCCAGGGGTCGCGAGTTCAATCCTGGCCCGGTCCCATACTTTCGTGGAGACAGATCGTGAAATAATTTCTACAGTCATTCTCCTCCCTTCCGCTGATTTATTCAAGAAGGGTTGTTGTCAGTTACAAGCGAAAGTTTGTGCACAAATTATGGGTTAACCGCTTGCTCAAGCCTGCCCAGGAAAAAGTGTGGTTAAGTGAACTGACGTCCCGCAATGACCATAGCTGTTGACATGGGACGTAAAGCAACAAAAACAAACAAAACCTTGTGAAATAGTATAAAAACTAATAAATGACGTATTCTGTGGCTTACATCTGTTAGGTTGCTATAGATATATAATATATTCTGAGAACCACGGTTTGTCATCTGAAGGTTTCTTGACTGATACCAAAATGTAATCATGAGAAGATCATTTGCCCCAGCTCTGAAAATGCTTTCAAGATGTATGTTCCTGCATCTTTTTAATCATAATAGTTGTCTGACGTTAATTCTAATGTCGATATTTCATCCAATGACGTTACTAAGCACTCATTTGGGAGCTTAGTGGCTCAGTGGTAGAGCAGTTGACTCGGGACCAAAGGGCTGTGGGTTCGAGGCTCACCAGGGTCACTGCGGTGTGTCCTTGAGCAAGACACATTAATCCTTGCTTAGTACTGGTTCAACCCAGAAAGACCCATCCCAACATTATTGAAAAAGTGTTGACTGGGAAGTAAACAATCAAATCAAACAAAAATCAAACAAAAAACTAAGCACCCATTCACGATGGCTGAACAATTTATTTACATGCATAAATCACATGTGTCTTTGTTAAGTTTTACCATATGGACATGATTAAAGATATCCCATGCAGAAGTCACTATTAATATTTTTATGTTTTTGATTAGAAATTATTTCGTTTCAGGCAGCTGGGTAGTACCATGTAAAGATTGCATGAATATAAACAGCTGTTTTTGGAAACATGCACGGTGGGAGCCAATGCAATGCAGATACACACAATATTCATCTAAGGAAACAAGTAACTGTCTTGAACACAAGAAATTGTTATTTATTGGAGATTCAACAAATCGTGGGATATTACATTATATCTTAGAACAGATCAATGGAACACTACATTCCATGGATAAAACTCACAGCATCAAGGATTACACTGATCTAAACAGTGGTATGACAAATATGACATTTGGATATTATCCGCAGTTCTGGTTGCCAGCAAATCACAGGCAGAAGTTTGATGAAATTATTCATCAGCTCATAAAAAGGTACTTGTATGTTTTATAATCAATTGTTTTAATAAGATATCAAATTGTAAATTATTTTCAAATGCGTTTGTTGGTTTCTAATTATGCTAAACATTGTAGGACTAAGTCTTGCAGATGATGCCTTTATGTCCAAGCCAGTCATGTTTGTGTGGTCAGCAAACCTTTTAGAAGAAGCTTTTCTGGGTCTGTGCCTAGTCTTAAGCTAATCTGTTATGTGTTATAAATAAAGCTTTAGCAGAGGCTCTTGTGAGGCACATAAAGCTTTAGCAGAGGCTCTTGTGAGGCACATCAAAGGTGTGTTTTTATATTTGTACATGTGCCAGCCTTTGCATATTGCAATGTTTTTTACATTAATATTTGGCCTTACTAGCTTTATTTTTTTTAGAAACTTAACTATGATATATGGTGTTTACAAAATATAAAATTTTGAGCCAGTGCATGAGATTTCCAACAATGTGGTATGTGCAACCTGCAAAGGCTCAGACCAGCCTGCGCATACGCGCAGTCTGATCAGAGCCTTTGCTAGTCGCTTGAGTATTTTATGATTGTTTAGCTACTGACTGAACACCATTTGGAGTTTCTAAGCTTAAAAGGAGGCTGCAGAGGCTCGTCCGAGTCTACACATGTCAAAATATCAAATTGTTGGAAATCTCATGCACTGGCTCAAATGTTATCTGTGATAAATGAGATAATATGACGGAAAGAGTAATTCCATATATAGAGAATACTAGGTGAGTGTCTTTTGATATCAAGTTTACCAGGCAAGGCTTTGAGAACGCTTGTTGACATCGCGAGGCTTGCCGAGATATAGAGAATACTAGGTGAGTGTCTTTTGATATCAAGTTTACCAGGCAAGGCTTTGAGAACGCTTGTTGACATCGCGAGGCTTGCCGAGCGATTCAACATGAGTTCTCAAAGCCGAGCCTGGTAAACTTGATATCAAAAGACGCGAACCTGGTATTCTATTTATCAGTTTACCCATTATTGAACACTCTTCAAACGAGCGATTATGACGTAATTTTTTATTTTTCGTGTTGATTCAGCGTCATTAGCGACGTCATTCAAAAAATGCAACGTCATCATGACCTGATAAAGGTAACATGCCGTGAGATAGGAAACATTTATTAGGTTATGTTGAAACAATTCAGTTAATATTAGGGGTGACTGATAAAATGTTGTACAGTAATACTTCGAAAATTCGAACTCCAATTTTTCCAAATAGAGTTGTCCAGGTTCGCCACATACTAATAAGTATACGTAAAAGGAAAGGTATAAGAACAACGTATTAAAACATGTACGCGGTAGGTTAAGAGTGGTATTAGTGATAGGTTGCAAAAAAATTTAGACTGTCCAAAGCTAATACTGTAAAGCGACTCAAAAGCTTTGATATAAAAAAGTGATGCACACCCAACTAATGCAGCGTGTATTTAATTTGTCTGTGTATACGCTTTACATTCCAGTTAACGTTTTTATCAGTCATGTGGGGACGATTTTCTGTCTTCATATATTTGAGAGGCTTGTATAGGGGGTTACTAGTATGCTATATCCCTGGAAGTAAACAGGAAAGTATCCTATATCACTTTAAGTAAATTGGAAAATATCCCCTTAATTAAATTTGCTAAATACCCTGTGTCCCTGAAAGTAAACAAAAATATCCCTGAAATTACCAACACAAGATAAACCTACGAGTACAGAAACATTTTGTCAAGCACATACTTTATGCAATGGTTTGTGTTCTATAACTTTGCGCATCCTAATTTCTATTGATTGTTATATTTCATCGAGTTTGTTTTTCCATATACATCTTCAAGTTAGCAAAACAGACACTACACATTGATCCTTTTAGGTCATCATGTTTTGCCTCAAAATGTGTTCCTCCAGTTGCAGTATATCATTTATAAGCTCATATGATCCAAAGGCTTAAGCGAAGATTTAGAAAGATAATGGTCTGGCCTTTTTGGTATGTATTGTCATTATTGTCTTCGTCATACATTTAAATTTTGATAAATATATTCCTAATGTCAGTCGGCCAATTGTGATCAAACTACATGTGTATAATGGGAAAGGTTACATAAATTTTATTGGTTGTCATGTCAACATAAAGCTTCCGTAGACTTATGATGGGTTTGTTTTGTTTGTTTGGTTTGATTAATTACGTCTCATCAACAATCTTTCAGTTATATAGGGATGGGTCTTCCTGGGCTAGGATTAATGTTCTTGCTCAAGGACACAACGCAGTGACGCCGGTGAGGCTCCAACCCACGGCCCCTGGGTCTCGAGTCAAGCACTCTACCACTGAGCCACTGCACCCCCACTAATGATGGGAAATCTTTAAAATACATGCCATGATGGGAAACAACTCACATATTTAGCATGTAAGAATACCATGTGTCTCAATATAAATCGTGCCATCAAGTCCATTTCAATAGCTCCTATATACTTTTTATTGAGACAACTTTAAAACATCTCTCAAACCTTTATGCTTACAGCTTATTCAAGTATTAGCAGACCCGGAAGGGCAATCAGTAGTGAGTCTGATTGTAGATCCAGTAGCCTTGAGTTTGATCCTGGCCTGGCCCCATCCTTTCGTTGAGTTTGATGATGAAGTAATTTCTGTAGTCATTCTCCTCCTTCCACTGAACCCAAGAAGGGTTGTTTCAGTTGTACACGAAGTACTGGCTAACCCCTTAGTCAAGCTTAACCACGAAAAGTTTGATTAGTTTAACTTACTATCCCGACATGATCATAGCTGGGGCTTAAAATCACTAAACAAATCTGAATAAAAACAACTTACATATTTACTTTGTAATAATGTTTAGTGGTCCCCTACGTAAATCCTGCCAATTATGTCCATGGAGTCCAAATTTGCCACGTATATTCAATAAACTTAGAATGGAAATAACTTACAAATTAGTGAGGCCCACAGTTTAAATAATTAATGTTTAACAATAAGTGGCGCCCTTCATAAATCCTGTCAACCATGCCCCTGGAAAATATATTGGTCATACCCCAAGGATCAACTTCTATTACAATTCCTACCAACCATGTTCTGGCTGCGTATTACTTATGCATGGTACTTACACTCTCCGTTTGAACAGTTGGTGACACCTACGTAAGACATATTACCTTAGAACTTTTATACAGCACATTGTCTTGCTATGGTGGACATTTATGCTAAGTGCTAAGATTTAATAATTGGTAGAAGGCTTTGCAAATTATAATCCCGCAACAAATTTTCAACAAAAAAATGATCTGTGGCCTCAGCCTTCCACATTTATACTAAGGGTGATGTTGGCGCGACGTAAAACTGGTTTAAGCCCTCCAGTAAAATATCTTTACAGACAGTTCCAAGTCGGTGCTTCTTTTGTGGAGCATTTATATATTTATATTATTTCTGGCTTGTTTTTGTCATGCTTTCCTGCGCGGGCATATGTTTATTGATGCCTTGTGGTCACCTGCTGGAAAAGGGCTGACCTCTTGGCTCTCGTTTGTGAAGTCTAATTGTGAAGTTGTCACTTTCCATTGGTATCCTGGGTCAGGTGTGATGCTTGATTGTATCGATTCCTGATCTTTGCCCTTTTGCTTACTTGAACATATGCAAAACATCGTCATGGTGGACACTTTTTTGATTGGGTCGATGATTATAGATGTTTAAAGTTATCGTGGCCTGTGACCTTAACCATACAGATTAGGGTTTGTACACGACAAATCATCTTGTTATGTTGGACATGTGTGCCCTGTGACGTAATAATCTAGAGAAGGATTATACCCTTAAACATGTTAAACAAAATTAACCAATAAATTTTCCTTTTGATATTAACCTGTGACCGTCATCACCAGAAACGTAAGGAAAAGACACAAAACACAGACAGCCATAACACAATTAAACTAAGGCAACCAACTTAACAAGCTAGAAAGGACAATAACCACACCACAATACAAGTAAGGAATCAACACAACACACCACACACATCTGAGGAAAATCAAGCAATGGATAAAGAAGTTTGATCTATATAGATTCCACTATATACAGTATGCGTCTAACCTCCACCTCCTTTAACATTTTTGGCGAGGGAATATATAATAAGCGCATTCCTGCTACAAGTTATACTCTGTCTAAAGGTCCCGGTCGAGATAAACTTGCCATGTTGTGTACATTCAGATTTTCCTCCTTAGTGGAAAACTTGAAATGATTTTTATTGATTTTATTGGTATTTCTACTCTGTATTTGTATATTTTGGAGGAAAAAAAGCAGATAAAGGTATGCTAAACGAGCAAATTCGATAGCGAATTGATATTCCCTGCCGAAACTATAAAATTTAGGCAATAACTCCTGTTCTAATGAATATTCATGTGCATCGGAATGAGTATTTATGTGTATGGCCCGAAATTCATTGATATTTAGGCAATCAGAGGGCAAATATTCTCTACACCCAATGACATCCTTATAAATCTTCACATGCATCATCACACCGTTGCCATATATAAATGTCATGAAAATCCTTCTATTGCTTGCTAATCAATGGCTGAGGACTGGAAAACCCATTGGCATTCTGAAAGCCAAAGGGCAATAAGTCATATATTGCCCAGGAAATCATGACAAACCTTCATGTGCATTATAGTATCGTCACATAAACTCAGAATAAAATCCATGAAATTTGATAAATTGCTTACTGAAACCGAGGTTACATTGATCCCACTGACAGTCTGCGGACTGTCAGTGACGGTTATCGGCCGACAGTCGGCTGATTTTGTGTGCGAGTTTTAAGGGTCAGCCGGCGGCAAAAAAAAAAAACAACTGACCAGTCTTTGAGACTTGGCAAACGGTTCGGAGTCGATCGATAGTGGGATTTAATAAGTTAACTGACGGTCTCACGTTGACTGGGGCCTAAATCCACAAACCAAACAAACATACTTACGAGTTCATTTATTATGCCACCAACATTGGAAAAATGTAAGGGGCATATTGCTTTGGGCTTGTACGTCCGCCCTAACACATTTTAAGATAGGATTTTGAATTTCATAGATGGATTCCTCATAAAAAATAACTGACACATATTTCTGTAAGTGCTGGATTATCTCCCTTTACTATTCGGTGATCAAAATCAATAGTGGCTCTTTTTTTGCAGGCTCAAAATACTTGTGAGGTTGACCTAGCTGCGACCTTTGTAAAATCTTTGCAACATCCATTGTAACTCCTCTGCTATTGTCATTTTTCAGTCGCAGAGAGGTTGCAGCGTGGTTACAAGCTCTGTTGGACAGGAGTTTATATTTTTAGGATGGCCCGTGAAAAGACTACTCAACAAGTCTGCACTTTTGACGAAAGTATTTGGCAGCAATGAGCTATATGTCAAGTTAAGTTTATACATTTAATATTTTCCAATGTCTGGTTTTATAAATGCATTTTGGCGATGTGAACGGACCTAAATGTTACCTTATAAAGTGTTCAATTTAGACTGAACAAATGTATTATTTTCAAAAAGATACAAAAATACCAAACCGACTCTGTGATCACTAAATTTCACCTAACAAACTTTAAAGGCTTGTGTGCAGACAGATGCTCAATTTTGATATTTCTCTTTTACGCAAGTGACTGTAGCATGCACGGCTGTATCAGAAGGCTCGATCCAATTCCAGAGGAAATTATTATTGTTTTAATCATACTGACTTTAGGTTTGGCCCTAAATATAAGCTATCCAAATTCCATGTTATTTATGCTAATGATTCTTAGGCTTATCAAAACCTGCAAAGGGCCAATAAAATTCTCGAAGGGCCCATTAATACTTGGTTATATGCATGACTGTGTTTAAATGGGATGTTCGCCGTGGTCCCATTTAAGTGCATACCATCATTTGGACCTGGTTTATCACTGCCCTGTTAAGTCCAGGCATACATGAACGCTGACCTCAACTATTTCTACTATCGTATGCGATACGTGTCGTACATACATTTACATGTTCAAGCTAGCATTCTAGATTGTATTTAGCAAACACACTACCTACAGTTTTAGACGCCAGGAAGACCACAATTGCAAGGAAATATAAACAAAAATAAAGAACTCTCTCCCTTCCTCTCTCTCTCTCTCTCTCTCTCTCTCAACATGGATGTTTTGCTCTCCTGTATTCCGTGTAAAAAGTTATGATATCTTCAATATTATATGTATTACATGATTTTATGAATTACTGCACTGCTCAACGTCCTCATTAGCTCCGTACTACTTCCAATATGGTGATATCGCTTTAACGTTTACATATCCGTAGTTGTATGCTTATGCTGCTTATCCCGAACATCTCTATTACTCCTTTATTCGAAATAAATTTAGGGCACGCTGGATTCAGAGAATAGGGCCTATTTATGAACTATTCCAATCACTGTCAATAAAAAATATATTAGTTTGGTGCGTAAAGGAAACGTCTCCCCGAGACATTTCTTTTATGCACCAAAAACATACGTTTGATAAGAAAACACTCTAATAATCATTTTTGGTGGGTTATATATTTCTATGTCTACCTCCCTATAATTTGAAAATGTAGACACTTCGAAATATAACTTCGAGTCCCTACGACTCCGAATTTACGTGATTCTGTTGTATGTAATTTAATATTTTGTGCTTCAGGAATATATACTGAACAAAAGTGAATATGCTACACCTGAATTGTTTGCCACCTATATACAAAATTATGCAAACCAAGAATGCAATTGAAAGTGTATCTTAATTTTCAAAGTCTGGGTAATGCATAACAGTAAACGTTGTCACGAGGATACACATGAAAGCCATTTAAATGTGACAGGGTCTATTTTTTCAGGTTGCCAATTTGAACGGAAATCTAACACAATTTAGGCCTTCAGAAATCCACTACCTACGAGATCCGACTCCATGATATGGTAGTCTAGACATGGGCCACCCAGAAATGTGAAGGACATATCTCAAGTGTGTTTTGATCGTTTAGAAATTTTAAAGCAATCTTGAAAAGCGGATTTTCCATCAAATTGCCAAGTTTAAAAATTTAACACTGAAATCTCCATAGGAAAATCAATGTGTTGTTGCATCTTAGTATGAGGACATTACTAGTCTAGAAATGGTAGAATCAATGTGCTGAGAGGCCTACCTGATTTGGCAAAAGAAAATTATCGAAAATCGTGATAAATCGAAGATTACCAAACATTAAATATTCCCTATTTGTTTTTGTCAACGGGAGATAATTTTCAATATTTCACAAATTTGCTAAATTCGAAATTGATTTCTGAGCTTGTTTCAAGTGATTAAGCAGTTTTCTTGTGTTTTTATGCAACACAATTAAGACCAATTTTGATAAGCATAACAATTTTAATTTGCGCATGCGTGATCGCAAATTTCAGTGAATAAAGCTTTAAGCACTTAAAAGAGCATAACTCATACGTCAAACGAGACAAATTGGTGGAGTTCCAACGAATCGTTTGCTGGATGTAGGGGCAACATTATTAAGCTTTAGTAAATACTTTTTGCCCAAAACTTTCTTCTTAAAATATAGATAATTGTAGTGAAGCGTTTTCACTTTTGTTCGGTATAGTAAGTTCTTGCAGAAATCAGAAACCTATTTAACCAGGGGGACATGTCAGTTATTGCTCATTCCATCAATTCTCATGAACAGATCCAACAAAACAGTTTCAGCTGTTTTGAATTAAATTTTCCGTCTTGTTCTAAGGGATCCTTTTTAGCTTGACAGAATGAAGTAAAAGTAGAGCTATAGCTATGAAGTAAAAGTAGAGATATAGCAGTTACACGGAGTCAGCGTGTGCACCAGCGTTAGTGTAACGTTTTTGTTATTTCCCATAACTCCCATTACATATATTTTTATTAATCATTAGACAAATGTAAAAAACGATGAGACAATGGAGGTAACATAAAAGCTGTAGGTATGGTCTACATACACCTAAGTCATGGCCCTTTAAACATTTCTGTTGTATACTGGCGTCCAGCACGTAACTGAAAAAAAACGTTTGAAATAATTCATAAAACTTTCCACTTATGTTCAGTAACGTTACACTTTCTTTTGTTTTATATCTACTGGACTCGGCTACATCTCAGTGGCTCTGTTGTTGGTTCATTGCTTAGTGTTGCTCCCATTGCTTGACGGTGTCTGTGTTCGGTCCTTGTTTTTATGCCCCCCAACTTGGGAAAAGTTGAAGGGGCATATTGCTTTGGGCTTGTCCGTGTGTCCGTCCGTGCGTCCATTCAAAAAGTTTTAAGATACAGTTCTGAAATTTCATATATGGATTCCTCATCAAAAAATAATTGACACATATAATTTTAAGTCTGAATTATCTCCCTTTGTGTAGTTATGCCCCTTTAAAATTGTCATAATGATATTTTTAATCAAGATATCTCAAAAACTGTAACAGCTATGAGCTTCAAACTTAGTCAGCTAATAGAAGATAATGAGTAGATAACCTGGTGAGAATTAAAAAAAAAGTTATTTTTTTTTAATTATTGCCCTTTGCAAATTTTTGCATTGAAAACTTGTTATCAAGATATCTCAAAAAGTATTATAGCTAGCAGCTTCAAACATTGTCAGTTGACAGAAGATGATAAGTAGATTACCTGGTGAAAGTTAAAAAGTTGTTGTTTTTAGTTATTGCCCTTTGCAAATTTTGTCATTGAAAACTTTTAGTCAAGATATCTCAAAAATTATTACAGCATGTAGCTTCAAACTTTGTCAGCTAATAGAGGATAGTAAGTTAATTACCTGGTCAAAATTTAAAAAAAGAGTTATTTTATTTTTTGAGTTATTGCCCTTTGCAAATTTGGGCATTCCAAATTTGTAATCAAGATATCTCAAAAATTATTATAGCCATCAGCTTCAAACATGATCAGTTGGTAGAAGATGATGAGTAGATTACCCGGTGAAAATTTTAAAAAGTTTGTTTGTTTTTATTTTTAAGTTATTGCCCTTTGTAAATTTGGGCATGGAAAACTTTCATAAAGATGCATGTATCTCGAAACATTTTATAGCTTGTAGTTTCAAACTTTGTCAGCTGATTACTGGGTGAAATTATTTTATATTTTAGTTCAAATTAGGTCAACTGATAGAGGATTATGAGCAGTATAGCTAGAAGCTTAAAACTTAAGATGACCCTTGTGTTTTGAACCCTTCTTGACAAGCAAAGGGTTGGGGGCATAGTGGTTCATAAACATCATTTCTAATTATGAAGTACTTTGTGTACTTTTTATTTTTCCAATCATCTTGATGAAGAAGAGAGGGCTGGTTGCTTTAATTAAATTGTCTTCCTGAATTCTTGTGACTTAGCGTTTTGTGGTTGTGGATTTTTCTCGCAGTGCCGTGGTTTGGTCTTTAGTGTGTGTGTGATTGTGGTATTTCATCATCATAATCACTTTTACTGTGTAGGATCCTTGAATGATACTCTACAAAATGCGCTCAAATTATCTTGGTCCACCACACACATGGCAGCCAGATGATGGCACGTGGTTTACATTGGCTTATATAGGGAAAATAAAAGGATATCCGTTATTCTGAAACCAATCGGCAAATGCTTTATATTCTGTTTGTTTGATATATTTTAATCTTTTACCAAAAGTGTTTATATTTTGTGCTCGAAATAATTTTGTTCTATAGGTATATTGACATAGCTACATAATACATGTATATAATAATATTCTTGTATTTAGATTCAAATACCAGATTCGCTCTTGTCTTTAGAGGTTGGCGCCGTGAAACTGGTTTAAGCCCTCCAGTAAAATATTTTTACTGACCGTTCCAAGGCGGTACTTCTTTTGTGGATCATTTGTGTTTTTTGTGTCTTGTGTTTCTCATACTTTTGCGTCTGTTCATCGCTGCCTTGTGGTCACCTGCTGGGAAAGGGCTGACCTCTTGGCTCTTGTTGGTGATGTTTATTGCATTTTTGTTACTTGCTGTATCTTTTCCTGATCTTTGCCGTCTTTCTTACTTTTACACTATTTGCCCAAGAACTTTGATTTTTGGTATGCAACATTATACAGTGGCACTTGATGTGTAAGTGAAACTCAGGTACGCGAACTTAGGCTCTCTTTTTAACTTTTGTTTAGTCATGCAGATTTTGTTAATATTTCTATTCAGGTTACTTCCGTTAGAGAACAACTCTAATACAGTTATAGTGGTTGGTGGTGTACATTGGATAGTCAAGAAACACATTGATATTATATTAGAAGTTCTTAAAAGGTATATTTTATACATTTTTCTAGACATATCCACCTAAATATTTTCATAATGTTTGAGTAGCCTATCAAAAGGGATTGCATTTAGATTACTTCCTTTTTACATGACGTTGTTTTTTAGCTCACCAGAGCCGAAGGCTCAGGGTGAGCTTATAGGATGGGAGTCAAGTGGGCGTCTGTCCGTCCGTCCGTCTGTCCGTCCCTCTGTCTACACTTTCAAACATGAATATCTCTGAGATCAGCTGGCTGATCGTAATCAAATTTCATCAGAAGTATCATCATTGGGGTGGGGGATTGACTGCATTAGGTTTTGGACTAGATCGGATTAGAACTTTGGTTTCCATGGCAACAGATAGCTCCCATAGGGTTATAATAGGGAAACCTTGTGACCTCTCTAGCTCCTTCATTTTTGATTGGTTCTTCTTGGCAGGTAACAAGGACAACCATAAAATCTCGGATGTGTTCGAAATTGGGCAGTATCCGACCAAGGACTTATGAGTAAGCTGCCCTTGAGCTTTTGGAAAATTCCCCATAGACTTTTAATGGGAGAAACGTTGAGACCACTCTAGTACCTCTGTTTTCCAATTGATCTTCTTCATTCTTGCAGGTAACAAGGTCAGCCATAAAAGCTTGAATGGGTTTGAATTTGGCCAAGATTCCATCACTGATTTTAGAGTTAGCTGCCCTTGAGCGTGTGAAAAATCAATGAATAGTGTTGTGACCACTCTTACGCCTTCATTTTTGATTGGATCTTCTTCATTCTTGCAGGTAACAAGGGTACCTAAAAAATCTTAGATGGGTTTGAAATTCAGCGGGATCCAACCAAGGACTTATGAGTTACCTGCCCTTGAGCGTTTGAAGAATCCCCACAGACTTATAATGGGAAAAATGTTGTGACCACTCTAATGCTTTCAATTTTGAATGGATCTTCTTCATTCTTGCATACAATAAGAACAACTATTAAAGCTTGGATGAGTTTGAAATTTCGTCAAGATTCCATTACCTATTTTGGAGTTAGCTCCCCTTGAGCATCTTTAAAATTAATGAAACATGTTGTGACCACTCTAGCTCCTTCATTTTTGATTGGATCTTCTTCATTCTTGCAGGCAACAAGTTAACCCATAATATCTCAAAATAGTTCGAAATGCAGCGGGATCCGCCCAGGGACATACGATTTACCTGCCCTAGAGCGTTTGGAAAAATCCCCATAGACTTATAATGGGAGAAATGTTGTGACCACTCTAGTGCTTTCAATATTGAATGGATCTTCTTTTTTTGCCTACAATAAGAGCAACTATTAATGCTTGGATGGGGATGAATTTTTGTCAAGTTCCCATCACATATTTTTGTTTTGGAGTTAGTTTCCCTTGAGCATCTTAAAAATTAATGAATAATGTTGTGACCACTCTAGCTCTTTTTATGATTGGATCTATTTCATTCTTGCAGGCAACAAGTAAACCCATAATATCTCGGATGGGTTCGAAATTCAGCAGGATCCGACCAGGGACTTATGAGTTACCTGCCCTTGAGCGTTTGGAAAAATCCCTATAGACTTATAATGGGAGAAATGTTGCGGTCTCTCTAGTGCTTTCAATTTTGAATGGATCGTCTTCATTCTCTCATACAATAAGGACAACTATAAAAGCTTCATGAGTTTGAATTTAGTCAAGATCCCATCACCTTTTTTGAAATAAGCTCTTCTTGAGCATCTTAAAAATTGATGGATAATGTTGTGACCGCTCTAGCATCTACATTTTTGATTGGATCTTCTTCATTCTTTCATCAACAAGGACAAACATGAAAGCTTGGATGAGTTTGAAATTCTGCAGGATCTGACCGAAGACTTATGAGTTAGCTGCCCTTGAGCATCTGGAAAAATCCCCATAGACTAATAATTGGAGAAATGTTGTGACCACTCTAGTGCTTTCAATTTTGAATGGGTCTTCTTCATTCTTGCAGATAAGAAGGACAACTATAACAGCTTGGATGAGTTTGAATTTCGTCAAGATCCCATTACCTATTATGGAGTTAGCTCTCCTTGATCATCTTAAAAATTGATGGATAATGTTGTGACCACTCTAGCGCCTTCGTTATGATTGGATCTTCTTCATTCCTTCAGGTAACAACCATAAACTTGGATGAGTTTGAACTTTAAGTAGAACTAACCTCAGACTGTTGAGCTAACTGCCCTTGAGTGTTATAAAAAATTTGCATGGACTTACAATGGAACATCTTTTGTGACCATTCTAGCACCCTCTTTTTTGAATGGATCTTCCTCAGTCTTGCAGGTAACAATGACACACATAAAAGCTTCAATGAATTAGATTATCCGCCACACCCAACCAACAATTACAGAGTTAGCTTCTTCATTTGAACTTCTAAAATATAGCTGTATAATGTTGTGACCACTCTAACGCGTTAATTTTTCATTTGATTTTTTTCGTCCATGTAGGTTATCAGGACATACATTAAAGATTGGATTGGTCAGAACCCATCACTGACTACAGAGTTAGCTGCCCTTGAGCATCTAAAAATCACTTTCACCATCTTTATTCTGATCTTTTTGAAACTTGCAGATAACCAGGACTGGCATAATATCTTATGTTTTAATTAGTTCCTGGTCACTGTTTCAAGTTCTAAGCTACCTGCCTTTGAGCATCATCAGTGATGGTATATCCAAGCATTATGCTGGCTCCCAGGTGAGCGATCGTTGCCCATTGGGCTACTTGTTTCATTTTGTTTGTTTGTTTGTTGTGTGTGTGTGCGTGTGTGCGTGCGTGCGTGCGTGCATCCGTGCGTGTGTGTGTGTGTGTGTGTGTGTGTCAATGTGAATTGTTTAGAGTATGGCGTGACGATTAATAAATATTTCTGTACTTATCCATGCAAACAAATGCCAGATTCGCTCTTTAGTACAATATGCACATACATATGCCAATATTCAGGATCACCTAAACTTAGCTCAACATAAAACATCATATCATGACGATCAGTATATAGGATGATTTACCGAAAATGTGACGTCATCTGTCCAAATATGCTCAAAGTACCAAGATGAAATCCAAGAAGAAAGATAAAGACGCGCTGTGAAACGTTCATGATGGGTGTTAGAATGTTTTACTCTATTTATTGTGTGTTTTTTTTATTTTAGAACAGGTTTGGGTAACATTACCAAAGTGGTGAAAGGACTAGGTGCTGGATTAGACACGCATATCTCAGGACTGCGATTTGGTAATAAGGTAATATAACGATGGTATAAAAGCATGTGAACACTTCGCAAGTTTTAAGCTTAGCAATGTTTGAATATCTACTGAATCCTTGTGTGGACTTATTTCAACCATATTAACTAAGAATCACTTTCTGTTAATAATGCTAACTACCTACAAACTATGGAGTGTGCCTTGTGTATAAAAATGGTGCCTAGTTACGCTTTTTTGTTTATGGGTAAATTTGAGGAAAATAAACTGAATCAATATCACCACCAAGCCACCATCTGGTTAAGATTCTTGGATGACATTATCTTTATATTGGAATATTCTGAAGAGGAGCTACTTGATTTCATAAAGTATCTAAATAGTTCACACCTGTTTACTAAATTGTCATGTCAGTATTCAACTAAAAAGCAACATTGCTGGATGTTGACATCAGTTAAAACAGTGATGGTTCTTTAAATACTCCAAACGACAAAAAATCATCAGTACATAAAATGTGCCATCCCCTGTCATGCAAAAAGGCATGCCTTTTTTAGCCAGGTTATGCGACACAGGACACAGACTCATTGTTTCTGATGATGAAACTGTTGAGAAAGAGCTTGATTAACTTTATAAGTTAATTCAGAAAGGAATTTACCGTCCACACATTGTGGATCATGTATACTTAAATCCATTAAAAACGCAACTGGTACAAGTGTTATTTTTCCTATAAATATCAGCTTGATACACTTTGTCTTTGTACTAACAAGCGCCCCTAACGTAGGAAAACGTTTTACCAAAACTTGAGCTCAATTGCACACTTCTGTCAAAAAATTTGGTGAAAAATGACAAATTCATCAAATTTTTTGGTAACCATATTAAATCTTGAAATTTTATTCAATTTCAGCGTGCAAGTACTGCGTTTCACTCAAACAAACAAAAAACGGTTTACAACACAAAAATTCACTTTGCTGGAAGCACCTAAAATTTATGTTTTATACTTCATTTTTTGTGAAATTTCCCCAAAATTTGAGAAATCACTATAGCTTCAATTAAACTGAATCATTTAAAAATTGGCATACTTAAGTTGTAAGGTCATAACCTATGACTATCATTTATCGCAAAATTTACCATCGAAAGTGTCGCATTTTCGGTAACTCCCGGTTTTCATGCTGAAACTTTGATGACCCTTTTGAATTTCAAAGCTTCAAGACAAAAATAATATGTTGCGTGTGCATAGAAAGTAGAGCAATGTTGAACTTTTCCGAAAGTTTGAATCCAAAAGAGCCATTTATAATGAAGATCTGATATCCAGATTATTAAGGTGATTTTGCAGTTTTTGTGTCGAAGTTTGGGTTGTGTCCCTTTATCAAACAATACAGCCTGGCTAATTTTGACTGCTTTATCTGCACCAAAAGAGTATTGGCTTGATATCACGACCATAATGTTTATGCATTTATTTTATTAGAAGGGTAAAAAAGCATTTAATCTCGAGTAAGGTTGTACTGCAAAAGTTGCGTTTTTACTGGCGTTAAGTATATTTAAGGTCACTACCAACACCAATAAACATAACTCTTATATGAATAAATACATTTTGTGTTATCAATTCAATATGTGCTACCGTGTTTACCTGAACTTTTCTGTGATAAATGGAATTGGTATGCCAGACGCAAATATAATGCTTTAAACTATATACATATTTCAGCAAGAGTTACAGCCCCTGTTTATGTCTGCCATGCAAAAGGCATACCTTTTTAGCCAGACTAAACGACACCATGCATAGACGTTTTGTATTCCTGATGATAAAATTTTTGAGAAAGAGCTTGATAAACTTTATGAGTTATTTCAGAAACTAATTTATCATCCGCACATTGTGGATCATGTATTTAAGGTCACTACCCACACCAATAACCATAACTCTTGTATGACTAGAATCTAGTGACTCTTTGCATGCTTGATTAGTTTGCATATTTTGTCAATATATTACTATTTTAGGAACATCACCAGACAGCTACAGATGTTTGGTCTGGTCTGATCTAGGTTCAAACTGTTTGCAAGGGTTATTGGCGGCAATCTTTTTGTGTCACTTTCGGGAGAAACTGACCTGTTAAAATTGTATGCAAGGCAGGCAGTGTTAAAACGACAAGTCTTTTTGCGGACAATTAAGAGATTTTGTCACCGAGACAGTTTAAAATGTATGTTTGGATAAGAATGATGAAGGCTTTGTATATGTATTAATTGACACAACAAATCCCCAAAATAGAACACTGCATGACGTGTTGCATATATTTC
The DNA here is from genome assembly GCA_964019695.1 of Loripinus fragilis. NCBI lineage: Eukaryota > Metazoa > Mollusca > Bivalvia > Lucinida > Lucinidae > Loripinus > Loripinus fragilis. The sequence goes on along the minus strand of OZ026520.1, from coordinate 60,526,331 downwards.
ACACAGGTAGGCTTTGCTTTCCTAGACAGTTTGAAGCATTTTGGTTAATAACTTTACACAGTAGGCGGGGAGAGAACAAACCAATCTACATCTAGCACGTGACTGAATCATTTTTATTGACAAGCAACTATACATCGTCGCTCAGACTCAATGTCCACGTTCAAATTCCATCGACAGTAGTTTCTTTACACACAGATGGCATCAAAACATTACAAACACTTTTGGTCTGTTGTTAGTAATGGTATTCCTTGTTATTCAGCTTACGTTCTTATGGTTATGATATACAAGTTTCACAAAATTCTATTCTTTTGATTTCCTAAAATATTTGAAAATGTAATGACCGAACGTAAACATTGCAATGATTTTGACTATTTTTTTTAATGTAAAAGTTGGTTGGTATATAATGGCTAGATTCACATCAATAAACCATTCCAGTATTTCAAGTAAACTGAAGCTGTTTGATGCAATAATTCACAATAATCCATAATCATTAGCTACAATATGTTAGACTTGTTTATCTCTTACTTAAACCCTGAACATTTTTGGAGAGAAGGGGCATATTGTGCCTGTCATTGAAGAGCCTTAGCTCAAATACTAAATGGTGAAATCTACTTTTATTGTTTTTTATCATTATTAATAAAGTGAAACAGCAAATATTAGAAAATGAAGAAAATCTATTTTTTGGAAGAAAAATACCCAGATGTCGGTATTGACCTTGAAATGCAAGTTTTCTTTTCAGATATGTATCTATAAGATGAGACTGCAAAAATTAATGTCAAAGTTGTTCCTCGCTTACTGCTCAACAAAAGTTTAGCATGGATAAATCAAAATTGATTTTTATTTGAGCAAATGGCTTAAAGTGACAAAATATCTGCTGAAATGATGGTTTGATATGTGAAAAAGTTGAGGACAGCACTTGGTGTACTTTAATTGGATGTCTACTGCATCATTCATTACTTTAAACAAGAGAGGGGTCAAAAACGTGTTTCAACTGCATTATTAGCAATACTAAATTGATACAGCATTGGTTTTTAAAGGCCTTTGTTTTCCAGCTTTGTTGAATCAGCCATTCTGAAAAAAATTAAGGTCTTTGAAGCATTTGAAACAAAAGTTGAGTCTTGATATCAACTAACGTCGTTGTTATAACGGCGTTGACAAGTCAAAAACACTACTGTTATCATTGTGTAGGCATGATTAATAAAAAGGTTTTTGTGTTTTAGAGGATGCCAAAAGAGAGACAATTAAGGGTAAGGCACGTTCATAAAATTTTGTCCCTGGGTATTTAATTCATAAAAAGTGACGTTAATCTGAAGTTGAGGCTAAGTATAAGCGGTAATGCTATCTAAAGCAGACGATTTCAAAGGATCAACTAACATAAATGATCCAGGTACTTGTGCCACTCTAGCATCAAAAAGATTACTTGACCGCTCAATTCAAGTTGCTGAAGAAGTCAAGAAGTGAAAAATACCATTTTTAACGTCATAATGGAACGGTAAAACGTGGCATAAACGGGTATCAAATTTTGAAGTCTTAACGTTTTTCATCATTTAGAACCTTTTGCTTTACATAAGAATCAAAAGTTTAAATTTTCGATGTAGACGTGTCTCCTTTATATGGCCATGACCTGAAATTTAACGTCAATCCACTGACGCCTAACCAGATTACCTTTTTTTCTGGTGGACACAAAATACCAAGATCCCCATACATGCTGATTACATCAAATAAAATGTTTTATGTTCATTCAAAGTGGGGCATCATATTAAAATACGTGCTAAATTTTAGTTGAGCAGTATATTATAACCTACAACCCCTCACTACCTAGGCTTGGTGAAATAAATAAACAAATACTTAGGGAATAACGGTATTCATAATTTTTCATTTAGGGAGGTATATCGTCAGATATACTGTTGGAAATTAAGTTTTACGGAGACGGGTGAGCGTAGCCTTAAAACGTGATTTCTGAACGTATATCCAACAATATATCACCCCAAATGAAAATTTTGAATATGGTTATCCCCATTCTAATGCACATCTGCAGTTTCGTATCAAATTGGAGCGTTGCAAGACGCGTATCACTTCACGTCATCCAACGAAATGTGAATGTTATTCATGACGTCAAACTATTTCTGACAGTATATCACAGGATATACTGTCGCAAACTTTTGATGTTATTTAAATCAGATGTTACGTTACAAAATTAATTGCATTAAGATGAGGCTTACTTGCTCTATCTAAAAAACTAGCGTTAAATATATCTTCGAACATAAACCTGTATAGGTATTTTACAAACCACAAAACCTTTCTGACATGTTGACCAATTCAAAAAAAAGAATTATCAATACATCTCCTACATAGTCTTATCTTTATGTAAAAGACCAAAATGTACCCATTGTGAGATTATCAAGGAATCAACAAAATTTCTTTCTTCCAATACAAATGAAGCTTTTTGGCTTTAAAATGATTTTAATTGCACGTCAGAAAATTATACTTATCTAATAACATGTAAGAAATGTTATGCACAATATGTCCAACAGGCACATCAAAAAGCTTCAAAGAGAATGAACTGTCATCGATTTAACATTTGTCATTATGTGGATAATTTTTCAAATGTTTATGTACATTTCGATAAAAACTGCCATACTTTCAGGAGAAACAGTCTAAATTGTTACAAAGAGAACAAGATGTGTTCAAGCATGCCAAAAACTATGGATTTAAAGTCATTGGTACATTTAAGATGACAATGTCTAGATACAAAGACTTCACTTATGGAAAATGTGCATGCCATTTTCATAAGGTAAGTACAAACAGTTCTATGCTTCTGCTGTCTCCATTGCCTTGCTTAATATGTTTTATTCGCCAGAACAGTTTTGAAACATATCATGTGTGCACAAAAGCTTAGTGAAGTGTGTATCATATTTCATTAAGTAACTGACAACTGCCTTATTTTAATAAAAGGAGAAAAATGATAATATCTATGAAAACATGTTGTTAGACAGGGTTTGAACTCACAGCTTTTCTTTTACAATCATTTTTGCATTTAGTTTTGATTACATTAGATCTTGTTTGTATGTCAGACTTCTTTCTTCACATTGCTATTGTAATATAGCGATAAACAGACTCAGATTGAAAGTAAGTAAGGGTGCAAAGATCAGGAATCGATACAATCAAGTAATACACCTGACCCAGGATACCAATGGGAAAGAGACAAACTCACAGTAGACACCACAAACAAGAGCCAAGAGGTCAGCCCTTTCCCAGCAGGTGACCACAAAGCACATATAAACAGACGCGCACAAAGACATAGCAAACACAAGACAGAACAAAAACATAAAAGATCCACAAAAGAAGTACCGCCTTGGAACGGTCAGTAAAATATTTAACTGGAGGGCTTAAACTGGTTTAATGGCGCCAAACTCACCCTTAATTCAGATGTGGATCAAGACACATAGATATTTGGTTTGCATGAAAGTACCCTAACTTATCAATGCATCATCTCCTAAAACATATAAATCAAGATATAACAAGGAGATTAAGCAAGGATAAGGACTCAACAGTAAATTAAACTGAATACCGGAGCAAAAGATATCCAACAGGTAAACCCCGGTGGACCTGACAAACAGCCAAAGCATCAGGCCCCTACCATCTCATCAATAGTGGGAACCATCATAGAGTCTGAAGTCCGACCCACCGGCCTGCAATTAAAGAGGAAAGCAAAGTTGCCAACCGTGATTGGGTTGACTACCAAGCATGCAGTCTGTTGCAATACATCAATGTTATAGGCAATCTTTTTATAATGGGAAACTAAAAAATAAAAGAAAGCAAATATTTTGTCAGAATGAAGAGGATGCAAACTATTGAAAAGCTTACAAGGTCAGAGTTATCAGGTGTTTGTTATTATGTCCCCCACCTTCGATGTCAGTGTTGGCCTCATCTGCACTCTAATTATACCCCCGGTACGAAGTATATAGGGGGTATATAGTTTTTGCCTTTTCTATAATTATTTTTGTCTGTCTGTAAACTTTTTTTCTGTCAAAGATTTCTCAGCAACTACTTGACTTAGGATTCTGAAATTTGGTTCAAAGCTTGATAGTGATGAGTTGTATTGTGTAACAAAAAAAACAGCCACATATTGCTTATCAGTCCCTTTATTTGTTCATTTCTCTTTCTCGCCAATGGAAATTTCCGTCACAGATTTCTCAGCTCCTTTTAGAGCCAGTGTTTTCAAATTTTAAGTAAACCTTCAGGTAGGCAAAGTGTATTGTGTAAATGAAAATAAAGATGCTCATCCTCATTTTGCCTTCATTTTTCAATTTTTCATTTTTTCCTTCTCTCACTCTTATATAATACATATGGACATTTTTCCATCAAAGATTTCTCAGCAACTACTTGACTTAGGATTCTGAAATTTGGTTCAAAGCTTGATAGTGATGAGTTGTATTGTGTAACAAAAAAACAGCCACATATTGCTTAGCAGTCCCTTTATTTGTTCATCTTTTCTTTCTCTCCAATGGAAATTTCCGTCACAGATTTCTCAGCTCCTATTAGAGCCAGTGTTTTCAAAATAAGTACACCTTCAGGTAGGCAAAGCGTATTGTGTACATGAAAATAAAGATGCTAATTCTTATTTTGCCTTCTTTTTTCAATTTTTCATTTTTTCCTTCTGTCACTCTTACATAATACATATGGACATTTTTTTCTGTCAAAGATTTCTCAGCAACTCCTTGAGTTAGGATTCTGAAATTTGTTACAAAACTTGATAATGAGGAGTTGTATTGTGTAACAAAAAAGCAGCCACCCTTTATTTGTTCATTTCTCTTTCTCTCCAATGAAGATTTTTGTCACAGATTTCTCGCTCTTATTGGAGCCAGTGCTTTCAAATTTTGATACCTTCAGATACTCAAAGTATATTGTGTAAATCCTCATTTTGTCTTCTTTTTTCAACTTTTTTTCCTTCTGTCACTCCGATATAATACATATGGACATTTAACTGTCAACGATTTCTCAGCAACTACTTGATTTTGGATTATGAAATCTTTAACAATTTTGTCTTTTCTCTGAAAGTGTTAAAACCTCTGATGGCTATTGCCAGAGGTATGTGAGCTTTGCTCACTTCTTGCTATATTTTATGAGCTGTTGGATGGGTTTAACCAAAATTGCACAGATACTTTATTGGGACAGCTAAAAGGAATGATTAGATTTTCAAGACGTTGACCTAATATTCAGTTTCACCAGACTCATAATCTGGGCTGCACTACATTATTTCTCAGCAACAGGTCAACTTTAACTCTGTTGCACAGCTATCGAATCATTGCGTTACAGTTGTTGTTGTTTTTTTCCATATAAAAATAGGGTTTCTATGCAATGTTTTGATTATTTAAAATGTTTTTTGTGATTATTTTAGGTTTGTGTTCTAAAAAAACGTTACACGATTACTATGTTTATTTTGTTTTCAGATATCAAAGATTGCGAAAACCAACGCAACAGAATACAAAGTAGAAGGAGAGATCAATGCAGCTTACTCACAAATATTACTTCATAACATCTGTGGCCAGACATAACTATCTTTACTATATTACATTTATTATACTGTTAAGTATTTGATTCATTTACAGCTCATACGTTCATACAATCAAAGGTTTAGATATACAAATTGTATGAGTGTACAAATGATAAAATATGAAGAAAAAACCTTCCAGATACAGGCTACAATCCAGAGTTTAACCAAAACTGTGTTGAGTTATTGTTGTGTTATGCAGTATTTAGTAAACTTTATAGTTTTCCAATCATCTGGACGGAGAGGAGAGAGCTGGTTTCTTTACTTTGTCTTCCTGGTGTCTGGTGACTGTAATTGTTCTGCAGGTCTTCCCCAGGATGTCGTGGGTTGGTCTGCGATGTGTTATTGTATTTCCTGGTCATGATTATATGTTATGTGACCGTCTATGCCTGGTTTTTAACCCAATCACGGTTTTAGCTATGGTTTCCTCTTTAATTTCACGACGGTAGGTCAGACCTCAGACTCGATGTCAACCATGGCATAAATTTTAATCAGTGGGCCAGGGTCTGATGTTTATCTTTGACTGGGTCACAAAGTTCAACATGATGTTTTCTTAGCTCTGTCTGTCTGTGAGTTGAGATTTGTTTTTCCTTTTTCTTTTTCATCACATTATATTAATTGGTTGGATTGATTCCCCATGATGATAAATTGGATAAGTAAGGAAGCCTCCACATGAAATAAACTTTAGTGTTTTGACAAAAGCAGAATATATGGTGAAGATTTAACGATAAAAAAATGTAACCCCCCCCCCCCCACCACACACACACACAGTGGCTGCGGATGTTGTCCATTCTAAGACTGTAGTTCTGTTGTTGTCGGTTTATTGTATATTGATGCTCCTATTGTTTTGCTGTGGGAGGTATGATCTGTGTTTTGTTGTGTAGTACTTAGTGTCGTTTCTAGTTTTGCAAGCATCTCGCTGGTTGCTTTACTTTATATTGTCTGATGATTTAATGTGACTAAGTTCTGTGTCTCTTCCTCGTGGTGCCATTAGTTTGTCTGCAGCGTGTAATTGTGCCATTTCCTGGTCATACTCACTTATTTTTTATGCATTTGAATATTTGTACTTATATCTGTTTGCCTGAAACTTTGATATATCAGAGAATACACTCCCTAAATATGTACCTACTTTCCGATAGTCAGAAACATATGCCACCAGAAGATAAAAAGTCTAAAAAAATAATTTTGAATACGTTTAACTGACATAGTAATGTTTAAGGCTAGAGGCAGTCTATATATGTCGTTATTGCAACGTATTTCTTTTGGTATTTAACATAAAAATGAAGAATTAAGATTGATGTGTGTTTTTTGTTTGTTTGTTGGTTTTTTTTGTGGAGGGGGGGGGGCAATTTTCCTCTCGCATAAAGCCCAACTCCCCCCCCCCCCCCACACACACACCATTTGAGATGTGTTCAAAATGAAATCTTTTTGTAGGTACGAAACATGACATGATTAAAAGTAGAAAATTGGTGCTGTGTTTTTCATCAGAAATTGTCCAAAAGAAAACATGCATTAGTTTGTGGCTCAGTATATTTGTCTGATATTTTTAGAATGTGAACTTCAAACATTTTGTGAAATGGATTAACACAGGATAGGATGCACTATTACTTTGCTAAGCCTGAGTATGGTAATATGTTGTGACACAAGCTGCAAAAGAATTAATTTTGTTTGCAGGCAAATTGTACTGAGTAGAGTTACATGTAAATGGTATTAGTTCTTTGGTATGACGTCTCTGCAATGTAAGAAAATACATGTAAGTTAACAACAAAAGAGGTGGCAGCTTAGCTACCACTGAAACCTGGAAGTCATTATTTCTCCAGTGATATATTTTATCATTTTGCCTGTTATTGTTGTTGTTATTTCCGGATCAGTACACTCGAACTGAGCATAGCTAATAAATGACTATGTTGATTTAATGAAATGACTTTGTTAATGTTACTTGGATAAGAAAAAATGAAACCATTTGAACTTTTGTTTTATTTCCTTTTTGTTTCCGTTCTTGTCTCAACTAAACGTTTTTATCAGTGCACTGTGATTTACATTTTATTTAATTCATTAACTGCTGAAATGGACTGACTTATCTATCCTTGTAATCTTTTGGTAGTTTGCTGATGGAATCAAATAAAAAACCCTTGGTCAGAGTGCGTATTTTTTTATACAACTGTCAGTATGAACAGATTGGTCATTTCCAAATAATGTGGACTCGATTGTCTGCTCTTCTGGTAAACCTCAGGTCTATCCTTTTGAACCGGGCCGCGTAGCGCAGTCGGTAACGTGTCTGGCTACAGATGCGTGTCTGACTGCAGATCCAGGGGTCGCGAGTTCGATCCCGGCCCGGTCCCATACCTTCGTGGAGATTGATCATGAAATAATTTCTACGGTCATTCTCCTCCCTTCCGCTGATTCATTCAAGAAGGGTTGTTGTCAGTTACAAGCGAAAGTATGTGCACAAATTACTGGTTAAAGCCTGCCCATGAAAAAGTGTGGTTAAGCGAACTGACCATCCCGCAATGGCCATAGCTGTTGACTTGGGACGTAAAGCAACAAAACCAACCAAAAATCTATCCTTTTGTTTTCATGGCAATATCAAGTGTAATTATCCAAAACAAAATCTCCATGCGTTATAATTCTGAAATTTTACAAAGTAAGAAAGGGTGCAAAGATCTCGAATCGATACAATCAAGTACCACACCTGACCCAGGATACCAACGAGAGCCAATAGGTCAGCCCTTTTCCCAGTAGGTGACCACAAGGCTACAATAATCAGACACACACGAAAGCATAACAAACACAAACAGAAATAATATAAATGAAACCACTCTATCACATTATCAACTCTTATACAAAAATAGTAAGTGAGTATGATCAGGAAATACCACAATCAAAAACTGCAAACAGCCCCGTGGCACCACAAGGAAGAGCCGCTCAACCATCACGAGACACCAGGCAGACAAATTAAGCAAAACAACCAGCTCTCTCTTCCCCGTCAAGATGATTGCAATACTAGAAAGGACACAAAGTAACGTACAACAAAAGATAGAAAAATTACAGACTCCCACAATGGGAGTAACAATAAACAAAAAGTCAACAACAACAGAACCACCGCCTTAGAACGGACAGCAGCCTAATCCACCGAGAGGTTTAAATGCATTTTACTGGTACCAAATCTTTGCCCTAGATTCTGCTGTTGTTGAAGTACAAGAAATGTTCAGCTCGCACGGAGGCCATCTAACTAATGCAATGTATCATCATGGAGAAACACTCTAATCAAATTAACACACCATGATGAAACAAAGAAAATAGCTCATTACTCACAGATAGACAGAGCTAAAGAAAACCTCAAGTTGAGCCACGTTTGGTCCAGCTATAGATAAGCATCAAGCACCAACCCAAAGATTGAAGAAAATTATTCAAAACGTTCTCAGGTTGGAGAGCCAAATAAAAGTGCTGATGGATTGACAGACAGACAGTTGGACAGATGGATCGACACACTGACGAACGTATGGGTGAACTCTAATATTCGAATTTTGGCACAAAAAATATAACATAATACAATAACCAACACTTTTTAAAAGTGCTGCGTATAAAAAAAAGTATGATCAGAAAATACCACAATCACACACTGCAGGCCCCTTCAAAGGACATATCCTCCTTAACGGCCGGCTTGATTTTGACCACACTTGGCAGCAATGTTCCTTATATGGCCTTCGATGAAAATTGTTCAAATGGTTTCGGTCCAATGCATAATGCAGGTCACACAGCGTAAAATAGATTTTCGCAATGCAAACTTTAAAAATCTTCTTATCTAAAACCACAAATCCTAGAGCCTTGATATTTGGTAAGTAGCATCACCTATAGTGATTCCAGGACTTAAGTGACTCCCGTTTTTTGCTAATTATTCTTTAATGGTGAATTTAATTGAAAAATAAATTAGAGAAATGAATTTAGATATAGACCGCGTAATTGAATTATTTTTTTCCACATAAATGTGAGTTTTGTATAGGCTGGGATTAGATGTAATTTTGGTGTGTTTTTGTCGCTCCTCTTTGAATTAGTCCCCAAGTGAACCTAATGATATAAATAAAACATGGCTTATACGGGTCAGTGGAGGTAATTCATCAGTCCTACAGATAAGAGTGCGTAACAGAAAATTATTTTTCCTATTTCTCAGCCAAAAAATATTTGCAAAAAATATTTGGTGTGTACTCAATACAACCGTCTCGATGGTACGGGTCTTTTGAGCACCCAAAACACGTGTTTAAATTGATGAAGACAGTCGCAGCTTCACGCTAAAATTGCTTAACTGGACCAATCTTCGCGCATTAGGTTATGATTCACTGCTTATACTGAATTATAAACTTCACTGTACATCTAAGACCAATGCATTGAATTGGCCTGTGTTAAAAAGAGATTCAAGTAAAAGTATTGTCTAAACCTTAAATGCTGGGTTGTTGTTGTCCTCTGCTGAATTTCTTTCGAGATAATTATTTTCTAAAAATATGTCTTTCAAGAATACAAGTAGGTTTTCAAACCGTATGGATCCAGATAATGCCCAACATTTTAGCCTGAACTTGGCTTCGGCTGTTGACAAAATTTATCAGCCAAATATCTTAAGCATGCCAATATTTGATGCTCTTGAAGTTTAATGTAATCCCCGAATTGCTATTTCTCGTCAACTCTCTAATTTGCTTGAATTGTCGTCATAAACTCTTTACTTACTAGTGTCGTCTGCTGATAACCTTTGCAAACAATTTAGACTCAGGTCAGACCCAACCGGCATGATCTGGATCCAAACTCCTTCACACTCTACTGATATTATCGAATTTTTTAGAAAAAACAACAAAAAAACTGATTTTGAAAAAAAAAATTAGCAGACGACAAAACCATGGCAAGTTACCTCGTAGGCAAGAAGAGTCGATGAATTGAAATGGAAGGTGCTTCATGTACATGCAGGTTTCATGCTTAAGCCTTATATTTGCCTGCTTTCAATACGGCACAGTCTAGGACCCATATAGACTTTTACAATTGCATGTGTGCGTGCGTGTGTGTGTCAAAGTGATGACGAGTGAGGTTTGTGGAATAGATTTTCGTTGAATCAGCGGATATAGATATTCCTGTAGGCTAGTATATATCATCATAGCAATGCAAATATACCACGTGTATCTATAGGGGTACACATGGGTATATTCATAGGGAAAAACAACTAAGTTATTCTTTTGTACAGGGGATTTGGGCTTCATTTACAAATAAGGGCGTCTCCCAAAAATAAGTTTTAGTTACGCGGTGTGCATTTAAATCCACATGCTAAGTCCCGTTCTTCTAGGTTCAATTTAAAGCTGTTTAAAAAAAGAAAAACGGGGGTCACTTAAACTCTGGAAACACATTAGTAGTCCTCTACCAAAAATAGTGAGTGTGATCAGGAAATACCACAATCACAAACCGCAGACAACCCCATGGCACCGCGAGGAAGAGCCGCTCAACCATCACAAGACACCAGGAAAACAAATTAAGTAAGGCAACCAGCTCTCTCTTCCCCATCAAGATGATTGCAATGCTACAATGGACATAAAGTAACGTACAAAAAAATTGCATGCTTCATGCTTAAGCCTTATATGTGCCTGCTTTCAATAGGGCACGGTCTAGGACCCCTATAGACTTTTACAATTGCGTGTGTGCGTGCGTGTGTGAGTCAAAATGATGACGAGTGAGGTTTGCGAAATAGATTTTCGTTGAATCATCGGATATAGATAGTCCTGTAGGCTAGTACATATCATCAAAGCAATGCAAATATACCACGTGTATCTATTGGGGTACACATAGGTATATTCACAGGGAAAAACAACTAAGTTATTCTTTTGTACAGGGGACTGGGACTTCAGTTACAAATAAGGGCGTCTCCCAAAAATAAGTTTTAGTTACGCGGTGTGCATTTAAATCCACATGCTAAGAGCCGTTCTTCTAAGTTCAATTTAAAGCTGTTTAAAAAAGAAAAACGGGGGTCACTTATAACCTGGAAATACATTAATACCTGTTTTGCACGTGGCACACGATGCTACATGTTTTTTCGCCCTGTGTATACTCGCATTTTTATCGACAACTATCGGACAACTTTATTTTATCACAAAAATAACAACGTTTGGGTTGTATGAGTATAAAGTAGAGGGGTCGGACTGTGGGTTCAATCGAAATAGGGGCCTCGTTGAGACTGATTCATAATTTATTACAAGGTTTGGCATGTTTTGATAGAGCCGACAGTTTACACAACAACCTGCCGGTCATTTTTCATTTTTGCACTCGTATGACGAGAAAAATCGACAAAAACTGAGTAGTGCGTATGTCATAAAATGTCCTGTATAGTTCACCATACTTTGGTGCGGTGATGCACAAACGCTGCATTGGAATGTCGGAAGTGTCGATATTGATGTGCAGTACACGCTTAATGGGTGACGGATGTTTCAATAACTTTGTCGACAAAAAACATTTCATCACCATAAACACATTTTTGTGTTCTTTAAGGCCATACGGGCTTCCATAGGAGCACTGAATTGCATGAAAATTGCTACTTTATATTACTAAATCAACACGATAGTGTTCAACAATGTCAATTTACAGCACCAGAAAGTTCCAATAATATTGTGGACAAAAACATGTCATCTCCATAAAACATTCTTGTGTTGTTTTATGTCATATGGGCTTCAATAGGAACATTTTGGATTACCTGAAAGTTCCTACTTAATAAAAGCGAAACCCAAAATTGTTCAATAATGTCCATTTATAACACCATAAAGTTGGTGTCTTTCACTTTAGGTCCCTGGAAGACTTGATTTTAAGCGATGAGTTCAAATCTTAGCGTTTGTGTGAAAATTAAATGCGATGGTGCCTTTATACAGTCTATCAATTGAGCATGTTAATTTCAATTTATGAAAATGCATTTTTGACAGGTTCAGTTTAATTGATTTACCATATTGAGTGTATATTTATGTATCATATACATGTATGTTAAGATATTTGAGAAAATATTGAGTGGCGGTTTAGAAGTTTCGTTCAGTATATTTTACTGACCGTTCCAAAGCGGTACTTTTTTTTGCGGATCTTTTATGTTTTTTTCTGTCTTGTGTTTGCTATGTTTGCGCGTCTGTTTATATGTGCTTTGTGGCCACCTGCTGGGAAAGGGCTGACCTCTTGGCTCTCGTTTGTGGTGTCTAACTGTGAGTTTGTCACTTTCCCATTGGTATCCTGGGTCAGGTGTGGTACTTGATTGTATCGATTCCTGATCTTTGCACCCTTACTTACTTATATATGGAAAAACATGAACACATCTTGTCTGAAACCATAAGGCCTATCAGAAGGCCTAGAGCTTTGATATTTGGTATGTTTTATCACCTTCTAGGTATCTATCAAATTTGTTCAAAATATATCCCTGGGGCCAAAAATGGGCCCGCCCTAGGGTCACATGTTTTGCATAGCCTTATATATGGAAAAAATGAAACAATCTTCTTGTCTGAAACCATAAGACATAGAGCATTGATATTTGGTATGTAGCATGACCTAGTGGACCTCTACCAAGTTTGTTCAAAATTATGCCCCTGAGGCCAAAATGTTTCCGCCCCAGGGGTCACATGTTTTACATAGGCTTATATAGGAAAACATTAAAAAAATCTTCTTGTCTGAAACTATAAGTCCTAGAGTCTTGATATTTGGTATGTAATATCACCTATTAGACCTCTACCAAGTTTTTTTTAAAGAACTTCTAGCGATAAGGCGTATATTTTCCCTAGTTGACATGATTACAAACACCAAATTTTCAAATTGCACTAATGTTTTTAAAATTGGTGTAGTTGGGCAGTAAAATATGCATAGTAGGCAACAAAATACGTTTCAAAGCGATTCACCATTTACAATACCGTGTAAACGGGCACTTTCTACCCCTACCCCTCATTTAACGCTTTTATACTAGGCGCCGTTTAGACCAGATTTTCAGCAAATGCATTGCGAATTTAAAAAAAAATAAAGTGCTAAAAAGTAAAGGATATAAGTGCTCTTCATTTCCAAAACCTTACCCTATTCCTTCTGCTCATGCGTACGAAATACACCTAAAATTGTGACGTTTGTCATTGGAAAGATGAAACTGGTCTCTTTCAGTTTATTTTTAGATGCTTTGCCCCCCTAGACCCAAGATGCCCTTGACGTATGTTGTAAATGTTTATAGCGACATGTCGTTGTTCAAAAGGCATCTTGGGTCTAGGGGGGCAAAGCATCTAAAAATAAACTGAAAGACACCAATTTCATCTTTCCCATCTAAAACACAAAGCTGCATACACTGGTAGGGAGGTCGAAATGTTTTACACATGATATACGGATACAAACGACATACATGTAATATAGGTTAAGTGATTACACATTATTGAACAAACCCAACAAACAAGTTGACATGAGTTGACATGAAAGACGCCTTCAAAAACTGTAAGTATTAATCGGCTTTAAGGTCACTGTCTAGCCACGCCCATATTGGTTTCCATCTCCCTTAGCTTTACATGAGACCGGGATTTTGCATACCACGTGGCTATACAGTGACCAAATAGCTGTATAATGCATGTAGAGTCAACCAGTGGTAGAGTGCTTGACTTGAGATAAAGGGGTCGTTGGTTTGAGTCTCTCTGGAGGCAACATTTTGTTTCTTTGTGCAAAACACGTTATACTCTACACGTATTTAGTACTGGCTGAAGCCAGGAAATGTTCCGGCATGACTGAAAATTTCTTTACAGGGATGTTAAGTATCAACTCGAACAATCGAGGTCAACAGTTGCACAGTACTAGTGTGTTAGACCTGGGGATTAAAGAATCGCTATTTCGAGAAGGTTCAATGAAAGCACTTCGTAATGTCCTAAGCATAACACTTTATTCTCTGCTAAGTACTGGTTCAACCTAGGTTGACAGGGAAACGTCGCGTCATTGCTGCAAAAATGTTGACAGCGACGCAAAACATCAATACAAACAAACAAAATCATCTCAAAATAACAAAAGAGACACTCATCTCTAACCTTTGCTGCAGTTGTGTGCGTCTACTGGTGCACAGGTTTACCATAAGTATGCTACTTGGAAGATATCCGCGATGAAAATATTCTTCCAAATTCTGTTGGTTTGGCAAGAAAATGATTTGGTATTTAGCTCTGAATTCGAAAAAAAATAGCATTAAAAACAACAACATAAAACCTGCCCTACACACACACAACACACAAATTAAAATGCAGCATGCTAAGAGTTCAATAAATGGGCCACAGGGAAAGGGTACACATATCTTTTCTAAAACAATGAAACTTGTGTGATTGTAGACTTCATTGTCGAAGATTTATGTTTTGCTTGTATAGTTTAAGATACACGTACGTGTTTAAGATACATGTATGTACATTTTTCAAACAAGGTATCTGGGCTGATCAGATTCATCTACGCTTATTTTTCCCCATACGACAACTATAAGACTACAGGTACGTAATTTTGGTGTGGAGAGTTTCACAGATGGGTGAATAAGCGAACAATGCAACTTGACTAACCGATTTCCAAATGTATTTGTCCAGGGCTGGAAATTAGCTAAGAACCGCACAACGTCTATTATCTGGACAGGTATATCAGTACTGACTAAAGTTATGATCTTTAGTGCATTATATCATCTTATCGGCCAAGCGTATCTCATGAAAACAAAATTGCTGTCAGAATACATTAGGCTGAGAAAACGACCTCGGTTTGAGACTGTGGTTCCCAGCTTCTTGAGACACTGGATTTTAGCCACTTTTACTTTGTTTCCAGACACAATCCTTTGACAAGAAAAAATGTTTTACCGTTGTAAAATCGTCTCTATTTTACCGAAAATGCGTTTGTAATGTTTAAACAATGCTTGTATGCGTCTGCTGAACGAAACAACTGACCCCACCCACCTTTTTGTAATGCATTTGAGTAAACCTCGTTGCTTTGCAAAGTTGGTGAAACTATTGTAACGAATCATTTGCAATAGTCTATAGTCTTTAACCAGCAACGTTTAGTGAAAAAACGCAATCTGTCTCGTGTTCCAGATGGCCGTTTAAGATGACGTTAACGTAGACAAACGATTGGCCATTGAGAGTGACAGCTAATCTTAAAATGGCGTAATTTTATGAAGGCATATTCTTTGTACATTAGCTGACGTGCCCTATCATTTTTACCATTATTCTAAGCAAACGAGAATATTGGCAAGTTTCATAAAAGGACCTTACATTTTGTCTTTAATACGACGTCATAATTTTATAAAGTTATTGCTCGCAAGCACGGCTGTTTGAAAAATTGATCCAAAATTTGTTCATGGTTTAGCAAAACGTTAACGGCACAAACTGTGTGCAAAATCGAATTGAAATCATAAGCGATTGATGAATAATGCCGTCATGTGTACATTGAACCTGTATGACGTCATCAGAATAACGCGTCACCTGCATATCAAATTAAAGTCATTTTCCAACCTCGTCCAAAATGTACATAAAGAAGCCATACGTAGCTGTTCATTTTTGATTAACATCGCTAAGAAATCGGAGATAATGAGTGAGGCGTTTTTTGTTGACGTCCGTATATCTAAAAGTAGCTTATAGAGATGTTTCTGAAAATGAGCTGTCACCTGATGTTAAAATGTGACCTTTGTTTTGGTAATATTGAAATGAACAATTACTTTCGTGTAAACTACTTTGCTGGTTTTGGCATTATACTCGCCACAGTATAAACATTAATATAACCATAATACATCAGCTGACTTTGTAAAAAGGTGCTGGATAATAACATAATGCACAGATATGGCGTCATCAGCAACGTCGCGTTATGATGTTGTCAAATTAACAACTGATTCATACCACTTTTGCCTTGCACATTAAAACCCGAGAGTGGTTTTTCAATCGCGCGTAATCTTTTCGAAAAAAAAATGCAAAAATTATAGTGATGCGTTTTAAAAGTCCTCCAGTATAGATTTATCAATATTGTGTTGAGCCTTTCTTACTCTTATAATCAAAATCTTGCACAATCAGCTGACGTTCGTTATTTTCAGTGAAATATATTCAGTTTTCCCACATCTGACTTATTCTTTACATATTCGCCTTTGAATTTAAAAAAATCTATGATCTATATATAAAAATCAATAGCACAGCATAATCGAAGTAGCCCCAAAGTAAACAAGCGCTATTGATTATCTTCATTCAACGACAAAGGTAAAACACATCAACTTCGCAATGGAGCATTCGTCATGTTATTTTATAAAATGGCGTGCAGGATATACTATCTAACGTAAGTCACGTAAGTCGTGAACCCAGTAAAAATAATTGGGCCTCGCCGCAACAAATCCTGTCTCCGTGGGTTTTCCGTTCAGGTCATACCAAAACCAGCCTGCTCGGCTACAGAGGCTAGTTAGAATAGTGAAATTTCGCTTGGATCGAGTTTTGATATGATAGTAGTAATGGTAGGCACTCTGGCACAAATTTTTTTAAGCCTGAAAAGAACTTAGAATTTTTTCAGGCTAAAAATTTGTGCCAAAGATGCCAACCCTGGTAAGCTTGAGTGACTAGCTGTGAATAACTTAGATTATTTTTAGGGTTGTTCTGGCTTGGTCTATGATTGTGATAGTTTTCTGGGTTGTTGAGAATAACTTAGTTTATTTTGCGCAAAAGCGCTGGCTGATCTGTGATTGTGATATTTTTTTTCTGGACTATTGAAAATAACTTAGTTTATTTTTGCTCAAAAGCGCAGGCTGATCTGTGATTGTGATAGTTTACTGGGTTGTTGAGAATAACTTAGTTTATTTTGCGCAAAAGCGCAGGCTGATCTGTGATAAATTCCTACCCACTCGTCTCTCGCTGGTAGGCCTATT
This sequence comes from Loripinus fragilis, assembly GCA_964019695.1. Taxonomy (NCBI): domain Eukaryota; kingdom Metazoa; phylum Mollusca; class Bivalvia; order Lucinida; family Lucinidae; genus Loripinus; species Loripinus fragilis. The sequence goes on along the minus strand of OZ026520.1, from coordinate 60,508,902 downwards.
GCGGTTATCTTTTTATAAAGACTAACTTTACTCGCTTCACAAACAACAGGGTTTCTAATTTGCATATCGTACATCTAGTACGTTGCAATAGCGAATTATATTTTAAGTAAGGAAATTGGGTTCATGAAATTCTATGTATCATATAGTCTCTTTAGAAAAAATAACTTAGATATTCAAGGCTAATTTCTGTAGCTAAGAAATATCACATTTAGCACAATTTTTCGCTTCTCGCGACTTTCAATGATAAGTTACGTCATATAGATTATACATGACGTCATTGAAAAGCAAGTAGTATCTTCTAAAAGCGACAACAAGTATAACTTTTCGAACCAATAGATAACTTGGTCATTTTAAGAGGAAAGGTGTGTATTCAGATATGATGGGCCTATTTATCATTAGTTAAGCTTTACATTTTGGTCAGACTCTTAGCTTGATTTCAACTTAGTACTTATAATAGTTGATTAGTTTTATTTTATATGCTTAAAGTAAAGTTGTATAGAATGTCGCTTGAGGTTGTATCTCAAGACCTCAACTCCTAGATGTAATATTCTGTAGAATCAGTCAGGACTTTGAAAATAACTCAGTCATTTTATCTAGAGTAGGTGCGTACTTAGCGATGATAAGCCTGCTTGAAGGTTTCTAAGGATTATACTTTTTTCAGGTTCTTGCATGGTGTCGTATTTGATAGCTAGTATCAATCTTATGATTAAGTTAGAGCTTCTGTTGATATTTTTGATAATCATCATTGGCATGTAATAGTATTGGGGTTTAATGGTTAGATGTTGATGAAAGTGTCCATATCACTTGAGATGTGGATGCAATGTGGACCTTCACACGTAAAATGTGGATGCAATGTGGATCCACCACATCTCCACATTTTGAATGTGGATGTAATGTGGAGCAATGTGGATGTATTGTGGAGCAATGTGGATTTCCACATTTCAAATGTGAATAAATGCAGATATATTGTGGGTCAGCATAATGGAGATTTACGTTAATTCTTGGATAAATTCGAAATTAATGTGGACCGCCACACTAAAAATGTGGATCCACCACATCTCCACATCTTGACAATGTGGATCCACCACATCTCCACATTTCCACAATGTGGAGATTCCACACCTACACATTCGACAATTTGACTTATACCCTCTCTCCAATCAACCCTTGTAGGCCTGAGCATTGGGCTGTGAATAACTATGCTTGTGAAAGATTTCTGGTCGTATCCACTAGTTGGTCTATGATAGTTTCCTGATCCTGCTGTGGAAATATATTAAATAACTCAGTCAAATTTAGCTTTGAAAATAACTTAGTCACTTTTGTGGAATAAAGGTCCTTCTGTGATGATATATAAAATAACTAGGTAAAATTCATGAGTCCAAATTATATTTTGTATTTCTGTCTGTAGATGATATACCATAACTGATTTGCTCTCTTTATGTGTTACCTGCAAATGAATTATTTCTAATGTGATAAGATAGCAATTGTTCTAAGCTTTTATAGGGTGCAAAAATTTTGAAAATCGGTCCAAGCAAACTCAAGTTATTGGGAAAATATGATTTTACTTTTTTAGAAATCCGGTTCTTGCTTTTTCATGCCAATAAATTATCTCCCTTGAATAAGAAAAATATGCGAAATTTTGTCAAATTTGTAATATCTTGGGTATTTTTTATCCGATTGACTTCAAATTTTTACCATAAGATAGCTCTTATATTCAAGTTATCGATTTTACATACTTTAAAGGCATGATAACTATTATGGGGTGGTGTATGCAAATTTGAGACACCATTTCAAACTTATTTTGTTATAGGATTACTTTATATATGAATCGCAAATATTTGCTTATTAAGTCAGTAGAGATATATGTTGAATATATAACTGACCACTGGTACTCTATAGTCGGCCGAGGCCCGTAGAGAAGCTTTGTGCTTCAGAAACTGTTGAATATGCATTTAAAAAGGTAGAGCAGCTTCGGCTGCTTAAGGGCGCCGACCTTCGGGTTGGAGTGGCTCCGCCTCAAATTCTCTGGTCCATAGAGACATGCAGGAATTTGACTTGTATTTGAAACAGTTTCAATCGCCAGGGATTCCGAGGTTAGGATAGTACCGGGGGAGTAATGGTGCTGTTTATACAGTGCCTGATACTTCTTGCATTTTTTTCTCGCCTGACACTTTGTGAAAAAATCATATAGTTTTGCTTGTCAATTTTTTTTGCTAGTGATTTCAGCAGTTTGGCTTATAGAAAATATTTGATCTGATGAAAAATTCAAGTAGATTTGCATATCAAAATAATTTGAGAACTATTCTTGACTGAGGATTTTTTCTTAAAATTTCAGTAGTTTGACCTATGGAAAATATTTGATCGGATGAAAAAATCAAATAGTGATTACGCTTGATGAAACAATTTTGAGAATTTTCAACTGTTTATTTCAGAAAATCTGAGTTTTTCCAAATCTGGGTTTTTCCAGTTTAAAAAGCTGATTTATTTCGCTATCGGTATAAATAGGGTGGGTCGAACCGCCACACTAAAAATGTGGATCCACCACATCTCCACATCTTGACAATGTGGATCCACCACATCTCCACATTTTCACAATGTGGAGTTTCCACACCTACACATTTGACAATTTGACTTATACCCTCTCTCCAATCAATACTATTTTCTCGCTGTATCTCAAGTTGATAGTAGCATGGTACATTTGCTATGACAACTTTCAGAGAGATGGTCCTATCATATTTGGATTGTTGGCAAGATAATATTTGTTTCATTTGATGCAAAATCTAGATTGAGCCCATTTCAGTCTTCTATCCTATTCTTCCTTTCTTTTTTATTGTCTCTGGGAGGATCCTGACTTTACTGAAATATTGTTGACTGGGACTAAACTCCATCTAAAAATCTCTAAATAGTTAACTTCTGATAACCTTATCTTTGGTTCTAGTACCACCCATCACCTTTGATGGTCAATAAAAAAATGTATAGCCCATGCATTATTAATTATTCAACTCTTTACACTGTGAATTTTCCACATTTACATATTTAACAAGTTAATGAATATGTCTAGGATTAAAACGTGTAATATACATCTTCACATAGTTGATATTTCAGATCTGCATTACATACAAAGTTTGCATGATATATATTCCATCTTAATATAATTAATATGAGAGTAGCCATTTCATATATATGGTGTTAAGCAAAGTCTAAGTGTCATTATATTTCTATCAAGTGTGGTGGTTGTTTCACATATGCGATCATGGACGAATTTTATCTGAGCTTACTGAGTGATAGTTCTATGGATATTTTCCCTAAAAATAAACAGTTCTCATTTACCACAAAGCTAAATCATCCTATTCAAGTCCAGAAAGAACAATGGGTTGTAGCGTTGGTAGAAATTATGACTCCTTCAGAAGTATATAACATTTCACATAATAGCAATTATTTTTATATTCACTTCTACGATGAGAATGTTTGGGAAAGACTGGGGAAAAGTAAAATGAATACTGTTTGCATGAAAGATGGAAGTTGTCCTGAAATAAAATTGTTTATCCCAGCAGGAAACTATAATTCGCCTCAGCACTTAGTAGAGCAAATTCAGATTGCAATTGAAGAAAAATGTGGAGCTATTCTACGTCAAATCCACAGTATGATCTCATTAAGTTATAAGAAATCAGGTAATCGTGTAAACTTACATGTTGAAAATCCAAATAGAGTTCAAATAAGATTTTCAAAGTTTCTTGGCGAAATACTTGGATTGAATCCTGATCTTTCAAATAAACTGATTGGGAATGATAATCAGGCTTTTACATATGCTGTTGATTTGAACATGACCCACCATCAGATGTTTGTTTATTCTGATGTTGCAGATTACACTTACGTTGGAAATATAACAGCTCCTATACTTAGAATTGTTTCTTATAAACAGTCAAAATCTAGCACTCAATCGCATCAAGAATTTGTGAATTTGCATTATGTACCTTTGGCAAAATCTTATATTGATCAGGTTCATATTGATATCAAAGATGAAATTGGCAGGTCTGTCCCTTTTGTTGGTGGGAAAACTTTAGTAAAATTACATTTCAAACGTATAAAAAGTTGAGCAATTTCGCTATCAGTATAAATATGATGGTTTTGGTTAACACTTCTTATTGTTCTTCAAACACTACAAGAGGAATAATGGATCTCTCAGCAAGACAGAAAAATACAAGCTGCAATGATGATATGAAAACACCTGCATCTAAAAGATCAACTAAATATCATAAGAGCTATGGACAAATTCGATATCTGATGAAAAGGCTAAGTACAGCGTTGGATAGTAAACTCAAGCAAGGAAGACCACCAAAGTACTGTAGAATGTGCCATAGAGAACTTCGTAAGCTGATAGGAAACCAACTAGAAAGAATGCCATTAGAGAAGAAATGTATGAATGGAAGAAATATAATTGAGCAAAGATGTGATAAAAGAAAGAATTTTTCTTCTGCAAAAGAAAGCATTAAAACAAGAAAATGCAGTCCTCTCTCAAGTGTTGCAGCAAAAGAAGTACATGCAAATAATAAGACAGAGTAGAAAATGTCATATTTTTGTGAGAAATGTTGACAAAACTGTGGGTTTTTTATGTCACTACAAGTATAAAAGGACACAACCAGAGAGAAGCTATTCATTTACCAAAACGATTTCAATGGGTCAACATCAGTGTCCAAAGTGTGAACGACAGTTTGCAAGATCAGACAGTTTGAGACGACATCTGACAAGTGGTATCTGCAGTGAAGATATGGAGTCAGAAACAATGTCAGAAAATGAAGACTCTACTATGTCTGACGAATCGGATGCAGAGACTTCTAAAAGTCATCAAAAGGAAGATATCTTTGGGAAATATACAGACAAAGATTATGGCATTCGAGATGGTAGTGATACAGACTATACTGATGAAGATGATGAAGACCAACATTATTCTAGAAAAAAGAGCAAGTTTGATCCTTGGCAAGTTTTTGTTGGTGGAGCCCATAGATACCTACAAGATACTTTCAATGAAAGTGTACAACATACAGTAGAGAAACATCCAGACATGGACACAGAAGAGGCAGAGGAGGTCACTTATGATAAACTAGAACCTAGATACAGAGCAGAGGTCATTGATCGCTACCAGAGCTTCCTTAAAGTATCTAAGGCCATGAAGAAAGATCCCTTGCACAAGAAGATAACAGCTACAGCAAAGAGACTACGAGATGACGATGAGTTTGATGAGGATGAAGCTTTGAGATATGCTATTAAAAAACGAAGATACCTCTTGGATGGAAAACTTGAAGAATATGACCCACCATCCTATTCCTTAGGTGAAGATGATGAATCAGATTCATTACAACAGAGTTCAGGATCAAAATATGCACCAAGTCAGCTGCAACAGAACAACTCTGGACCAAGATATACTCAAAGTCAACTAGGCTCTGGATCAATGTTTAAAACATTCTAATTGAATTCTACTTTGTATGATGGCATATATTCTTTAATTTCTCTTATTGTAAACAATGAACAGAGGGACGGCCCTAATCCTCTGTCATTGTAATCAGTTATAGTTAGCGGGGCAATAAAGTTATAAAAATGGTCACCAATCTTTGTTGTTCTTTTCATTAAAAAATCAGTAGTAGTAAGCTTGAGACGGCTAGCTATACACTAGTTAACGCTACAGAGTGATGCCTCTAGGAGTTGAGGTCTTAATTGACCAAGAGACTCTAAGACGCATGGTACTTAGTAGCCTTGACTATTACACACACCATATACCACCACATACTATACCCCCCTAAAATGACTAAGTTATTTTCAAAGCTAAATTTGACTGAGTTATTTTATATATTTCCACAGCAGGATCAGGAAACTATCATAGACCAACTAGTGGATACGACCAGAAATCTTTCACAAGCATAGTTATTCACAGCCCAATGCTCAGGCCTACAAGGGTTGATTGGAGAGAGGGTATAAGTCAAATTGTCGAATGTGTAGGTGTGGAATCTCCACATTGTGGAAATGTGGAGATGTGGTGGATCCACATTGTCAAGATGTGGAGATGTGGTGGATCCGAATTTATCCAAGAATTAACGTAAATCTCCATTATGCTGACCCACAATATATCTGCATTTATTCACATTTGAAATGTGGAAATCCACATTGCTCCACAATACATCCACATTGCTCCACATTACATCCACATTCAAAATGTGGAGATGTGGTGGATCCACATTGCATCCACATTTTACGTGTGAGGTCCACATTGCATCCACATCTCAAGTGATATGGACACTTTCATCAACATCTAACCATTAAACCCCAATACTATTACATGCCAATGATGATTATCAAAAATATCAACAGAAGCTCTAACTTAATCATAAGATTGATACTAGCTATCAAATACGACACCATGCAAGAACCTGAAAAAAGTATAATCCTTAGAAACCTTCAAGCAGGCTTATCATCGCTAAGTACGCACCTACTCTAGATAAAATGACTGAGTTATTTTCAAAGTCCTGACTGATTCTACAGAATATTACATCTAGGAGTTGAGGTCTTGAGATACAACCTCAAGCGACATTCTATACAACTTTACTTTAAGCATATAAAATAAAACTAATCAACTATTATAAGTACTAAGTTAAAATCAAGCTAAGAGTCTGACCAAAATGTAAAGCTTAACTAATGATAAATAGGCCCATCATATCTGAATACACACCTTTCCTCTTAAAATGACCAAGTTATCTATTGGTTCGAAAAGTTATACTTGTTGTCGCTTTTAGAAGATACTACTTGCTTTTCAATGACGTCATGTATAATCTATATGACGTAACTTATCATTGAAAGTCGCGAGAAGCGAAAAATTGTGCTAAATGTGATATTTCTTAGCTACAGAAATTAGCCTTGAATATCTAAGTTATTTTTTCTAAAGAGACTATATATGATACATAGAATTTCATGAACCCAATTTCCTTACTTAAAATATAATTCGCTATTGCAACGTACTAGATGTACGATATGCAAATTAGAAACCCTGTTGTTTGTGAAGCGAGTAAAGTTAGTCTTTATAAAAAGATAACCGCAATAGGCCTACCAGCGAGAGACGAGTGGGTAGGAATTTATCACAGATCAGCCTGCGCTTTTGCGCAAAATAAACTAAGTTATTCTCAACAACCCAGTAAACTATCACAATTACAGATCAGCCTGCGCTTTTGAGCAAAAATAAACTAAGTTATTTTCAATAGTCCATAGATTTTCCGGGAAATTGGAAAAGCACGCGACATTCTGACGTCATCACAATGACTGGTACCCGGTTCCGATATATGTTATATACTATTATTGATTTTTTTTGCACTGGTTCCCTGGCTCCCTCTCCCACTCTCCCAAGCTACGCGGCACGTCTATAGTAATACTAGAATAGACGTGCCAGAGAAAGAGAGACTATATAAAAAATGAACCAGTAATTTATCACAACTGCACTTTTCTCGCAAAATAAACTATCTAATAATACTCAACGTATGACAGACCAGAAAAAAACTATCACAATCACAGATCAGCCTGCGCTTTTGAGCAAAAAATAAACTAAGTTAATCTCAACAGCCCAGAAAACTATCACAATCACAGATCAGCCAGCGCTTTTGCGCAAAAATAAACTAAGTTATTTTTAATAGTCCAGAAAACTATCACAATCACAGATCAGCCAGCGCTTTTGCGCAAAATAAACTAAGTTAATCTCAACAGCCCAGCAAACTATCACAATCACAGATCAGCCAGCGCTTTTGCGCAAAATAAACTAAGTTAATTTTCAATAGTCCAGAAAACTATCACAATCACAGATTAGCCAGCGCTTTTGCGCAAAATAAACTAAGTTAATCTCAACAGCCCAGCAAACTATCACAATCACAGATCAGCCAGAATAATCCTAAAAAAATAAACTAAGTTATTTCCCAATAGCCCAGGAAACTATCATAATCATAGACCCAAGCAGAATAATCCCAAAAATAAACTAAGTTATTCACAGCTAGTCACTCAAGCTTACCAGGGTAGGCATCTCTGGCACAAATTTTTAGCCTGAAAAATTCTAAGTTCTTTTCAGGCTTAAAAAAAAATTGTGCCAGAGTGCCTACCATTACTACTTATGATACTTTCCAATAAGCGAATAAAAAAATAAAGGCGCTGATCAGACTGCGAGGCTGGTCTGCGCCTTTGTTGTTCGCACTCCCCCGAAGACAGGGTTTCTCGCGCCGGGGCCCATAATGCAATCATTACAAACTCACTAAACTTTCTTCGTGTCTGCAATTTTGAGTCGCGCAGCTTTTCATGATCCTCTAGCGTATTAAGAAATAAATAACAATAAGTTCTTGAAAATTAATAAGAATCAACTGACAGTAATGTGCACGACCCACGTTGAATGTTTGCTAATAAGAATGAAACTCTAGGTATTTAAATTGAAAACAATGTTCAGGTAGCCGAACTGAGTAATAGACATTTTTACCCACAGGCTGACACCTTACGCTTACACCTTACACTGACTTTATGGGTGCAGTGTATTGTGCATTTGCGGTCAACATTTTAATTTTTACCAAGCAAATTTTATGCAGATATATTGTCTTATATGCTTTAGTGCATTATGAAAAGGCTGTATCTATAGATTGTTCTGCTATATATATCGTCACTGAACCTTATGTGAATTAAGAGTGATGACCGCAAAACTCAAATGACATTTTTCTAGGAATTACAAATATTTCAGCCACTATTTTCATGTGCTTTAAGCGAATAAAGAACTTCATATATATGGACAACACTCTGCTCTGGGTTACATATAACAACCTCCGAGCAAACAAGACATCTTGGGGTAATAGGAGTAATTGACCACAATAACACAATCGCTATATTACACGCTCTGGTTAAGATATTGGGGGATTTTCTCAGAATACGCAGGATAACTTTACATGTACATCGGTACGGTCTATGCGTCTGCAGTTTAAAGATGTCGGACACTGTATTGCAGAGTATGTCAGTTGTCTATACGCTTTTGATATAATAACCTTTGCTCGTCATTTCACATGCTTTACAGTCATGACTATATCCTCCGATTAATGGCGTAAAGAAAGGCGTCCATTGTCCTTATAAATTTCACCACTGTCTAGGACACATTAAAATATGAGATTCTTCCATTAAACATTGACTGCTGCACCGACGATTTCTCTCTTATGTGGAATATCCTACATGTACATGCACCTCAGTGGATGTATATAGAACATGTGGAATAACCTACATGTACCTCATCGGATGCTTATGGAAAAACCTACATGTACATGTACCGAACAGCTGTACATATATAATTGGATGCTGAATTTACTTTTTTAGAAATGGCGACCTCGAATGCCTCAAGATTTTGCACCATTCCACACATGCTTCTACATGTTTGTATCTTGCCAATGTAACTGACGAGATTTACTCTTTCCGCGTTAGTTGCGAGTTGTGTCTTCTGCTACAGTTTAAAGCCAGATCAGACCGACAACATGATCTTTGTAACAATTTGACATTCTGGTGGAATTCTGGAATATGTTTTAAAATTACCAATTTAGAAAAAATGAGCAGACTTCAAAAAAGCATGCAAAATTACCCAGCATGTAAATACGTTAACTGAATAAGAAGTATCCCGTTTTCAACACTGTAGACAATGTGGATTAAGGTGCTTTTGAACTTCAGCTACGGTCTTTTTGAAGTTGTCAGACTGTTCCATGGCATGTAAAACATTCACAGTCAAATATGTGATGATCTGTGGTGCTCATGAAATAGCATGCACATAATGGTAGCGTCAACTTTTTTAGCATAGAATATATTTGTATGCGCCGTTAAAGATTTAAAAGCGATATTTGGTCTATCTTTCTTTGATCTATAGGCTATTCTGTTCACGGTGTGTGAGGTATAACATCGGGCAGGCGGCGATGCTGAGCGCAATTCTTAAACCTAAGAGTCCAGAAAATACCACAATCACATACTGCAGACCAATCAACCACACCGTGAGGAAGAGACACGGAACACTAACAGTCGCATGACTGCAAGTAGATAGCAACCAGCTCTCCCTTCCCTTGCGGAATGATTGCAAAACTAGAATTGATACTAAGTACTGCATAGAAAAACTAGCACAAAACACAAAACTCCTACAATTAGAGCAACAATAAACTGAGTTTTATGTGCACGACCCGTGTTGAACGTATTTCTTAGAAACAACATTTTAAAGTTAAATAAGTTTTTACTACTCTAACTTTGCCGAGCTTGAAGAAAGCGAGAGCGTTATTGGGGATATATTGATGTTGCGGTTTACATACATCCGCCTGAGATTCGAATTAGTTTTCTATCTTGCTGTGACTGGTTGAGAAAGGGATAGTGTTGAATTTGGGAGTGAAATAGTTTTAAGATATTCTAGTATAGGGGTCCAAAATATCATATTTGAGTTTAAAATCATGATAAATGAGTAAATTTCACCTAAAGAGACTTGTAGGGTGAGTATTTCTATAAGTTGAAATGAAAGGCGAATCTCAGCACTGGTACAAATGCAAAATAATTTCGCAGAAATATTTCTCATAATGCTCTCTAACAAAATTGCCTTTAAGCTAATAATTTTGCTCCGCCAAACAAGCTGGCTGCCAGAGCTGTAGATAAGAAATATCTCTAAATGGCTTACTCCCTCGAGCAACTGGTCCCAATTCAAAAACAAATCACACGAAGGTTTATTATAAGGTCATCTTTTAAAATTTCACAATTGGGTCTGATCAGCTGAACAAAATGACTACCAGAGTTAAAATAAGAACACAAAATAACACAACATCAGATCCTCAACTATTTTTCAAGATTCAAAATAATTATATTATACCAGTGTCAAGGATAAGTATGATTTTTTTTTATCAAAATACATGTTTAACATGCCGTTCAAAGTTATGAGCATTTTCACTAAAATACCTCGACCTGCTAAAATGATGCTTGACAAAGCGTCGTCACCGTTTTGCATACCAGCGTCTAAACAATGTTAAACTGAATAAATAATAAGTATGCAAAATTTGATCGAAATATAGCATGTGGTTTAAGATTTATGAGCATTTATACTAACTGACCATTACCCGCCTGACTGATGCTCGGCAAAACCTTGTCTGTCAAACGAAACTGTTACGCATGCCAGTGTTTGGACAATGTTGTCATGTATACGTATGCAGAATTTGATCAAACTATACCATCTGGTTATAAAGTTAGGAGCAATCAACAACGACAGAGCCACCTCCAAAGAATGGACAGCAGGGGAAGCTACTGGTATCTGTGCTCTGGATTCTGCTGGGTTTCTTTTAAGCTCTTTTTTTTCTTTCAAACGTGTTAAGCTCGAATAGAGGATTTCTAACTTATGCAAAACATTATCACAGAGAAACAAACTATCAATGATTTGGTGAAACAAAGAAAATGGCTCACAGAGAGTTAGAATCAAAGAGTATCTCTCAAGCTTAGCCACGGTGGGCCCAGCTGAAAACAAGCATAAGGAGCCAACATAGAGACGAAAGTATCTGAGACTGGGGTCTGCTCCATCGTGATGCAATTAAAGTGGAATCCATAGTTAAACCGTGATTTGGTTTTCTACCAGGCATACTGACTGTCGCAATGCATTGCATTGCTGACCTCCAATGCAGTGGTAATACAGTTGCAATAAATAGACTACCTTCCACTGTTTCTGGCGTACAAGCAAGGTCCTGGCCAGCCCAGCTTACCTTGATGGTGATTGGCTTGTGATATAGAAAGAAATACGAACCTAAAATACATTTACCACATGACACTCTGCCATCCCAAGATACAAATGCACACCAAATTTGGAATCCCTAGCTCAAATAATATAGGTGAAATGCTCTGGACACAACTGTTCTAAAACTAGGTCAGAGGTCAAGGTCATAGTGACCCAAAAAGTGGTACACGACAGTTGTCATCCCAAGATGCATCAACACACCTAATTTGGAATTCCTTCCTCAAAGAATATAGAAGTTATGCACTAGACTTGATGCCAATTCTAGAAACTAGGTCAGAGGTTAAGGTCACAGTGACCAAAAATGGGACAGGACAATCCGTCATTCCAAGATGCATTCGCACACCAAATTGCCACCAGAGATGCATTTACACACCAAATTTGGAATTTCTACCTCAAAGAATATAAGAGATGTGCTCCAGACACAATACTTCTTAAAACTAGGTCAAGGTCAAGGTCACAGTGACTCGAAAATGGTACGTGACACTCCGCCATCCCAGGATGCATTTACACACCAAATTTGGAATTCCTGCCTCAAAGAATATAGGAGATATGCACCAGACTCAAAGCAGTTAGGTCAGAGGTCAATGTCACAGGGACCCAAGGATGGTGACCGACGCTTTGTCATCTCAAGATGCATCCAAATACCAAATTTGGGATTCCTTCCTTAAATAATATAGGAGATATGCTCCGGGCACGATTATTCTGAAAACTAGATCAAGGTCAAGGTCACAGTGACCTGAAAATATTACGAGACACTTTGCTATCTCAATATGCATCCACACACCAAATTTGAAATTCCTGCTCAAAGATATAGGAGAAATGCACTGGACAGGAAGCAGGACGGACGGACGGCGGGATGGGCAGTGTGATTACTATACGCCTACTAAAGTTCCTTTGGGGGGCACAGAAAACAGTTTTGTTAAAAAATTGAGCTCTTGATTGCCGCAAACCCAGTGTGTATAAACAGTACGTCATTAAATAAAGCCTGAATCGCAGTCTGATGGTCGGTGTTTTGTACTTTTGGTATCAAAATGAATGTTGAGATGTTCCCTAAATTTAAATCCGCAGTCAGTTATCCGCTATCAGCAGTTCGCTTTGTGGGTAAAAATGTCTAATATCTATCAAGGTAAACGGATAGCCGTTCTGAAATATATAGATTCTGTACGGAAGCATCAAGGTGAGTTTACTACTACTAGTTTCGGTTCTGATGTCGGCGCATTGCGGCCCCCGCCTCTAACATATAGAGTGTGCACAAAACGCCCAGTTTTATGTACCCACGTAGGCTTTGAGAAGTTACGTTTTCAACCTGCGCTTAAGATTATATATCGCCTAATTACGAAGGGTGATCAGAAAGTTCGCGGAAAAGTGCTATTAAATCGCATTGCTTATATCGATTTCTATGAAAATTCATAGATATAAACTACCATTCATAGCAAGTTGACTGAAATTAAAATTTAGAAAATGTGACGCCAGACGTATGAGCACGAGGCGCCGCTGTGACGTCACTTCGCTGGAACCGGCCCATCTGTACCGCTGGCATACTTCCCGGGGCTAAAACTCGTAGTTGTGTTTGAGATGACTGGTATTTTTAACGGAAAGTAATGTTCCGTCATTCTTGAACATAATATGAGGTATTAATGTTATTCCGCTGCGCTATGTATTCAAATTGATAGGTTTCAGTCCACTAAAATGCGTCAATTTTTTTTCGAATTTTTTGTAAATTTTAAATAAAAAAATATTTTCTTGTCAGTGTTCATCACAATAATTATAATATCGGACTTAACTATCAATATTAGATCTACAGTCCTAAAAAAGGATGTTTTTCGAAGTATGTAAATAGTTTATTTTAAAGAATTGACATGCCAAAACAGGCAATGGGTTTAATGAAATTGAATGCTTTGCTTTTTTGACAGTACTGTTATTCGTTTCGATTTAGAACACCATCCGTTAGATATTAGTAGGGGAGCCAGAGATTCAAAAATTGGAAAAAAGTGGCCGGAAAGTAGCAGAATTTTAGACTATATCCTCAGTTAGTATGTTGTTTCAGAAGTGTGAAAACAGATATTGCACAAATTATAAGTCTTGCAAAAGATGTTTATTTAAGGGGTAACCATAGCTACCCTCATGCAGGCTTCATGTAGTAGGATATTCGCTACATAACTGAAAAGAAAAGGTATTTAGACCAGATAGATCACATTTCCTACTTTCTGCATATTGCTTTACAGTAACTTAATTAAAAACACCAAACTGACAATAAGTTTAAATGACTTATGCTTACGTAATTGTTATATACGTTACTTACATTCAAATATATTACTATAGTTTACTTGGCAATGGGCTGCCAAAAGACTTGTGGAGGGAGATTTTTGTACATTAGGATTTCTTCGCTACTTTGTATATTATAAAATGTCTGTTCGCTTTTGATGAACATGTGCATTTACCATGCAATAGCCAAGTTTAATACGTTACCGTTAGATAATAAGGAAACTCCTAGTATTGTGAAATTTTCATTTGCATCGTTTTCTTACATATCGTTATGATTGATATTTTAATTAGATGCAGCTTAATAGAAGAATAATAATATAAGTTCAGGCACCTGGAAGATCTGTTATATACGTTACTTTCTTTTAAAACAATATTTTTGTCCAATGCTATGTGTATATGCGTTCAAACAGCTAGTAGGTGAAAATGAAATTGACTACCATCTTAGTGCTCAAAATTAGATTGGAAATATGGTATTTTTAAACATTTAATTTGAATGAGATGCAACATCAGCAAAATCATATTTGGTTTAGAGGGAAAAACTTGAAAATAAAGCACATAAATGCCATTAAGTATATGTTTTAGGAATCATGTAAATAGGATAATTGATACCTATTTATTAATCATAACTTAATCGTTTCAAAAAGTTTGTATGATTCTTTAAAATCTGTGCCACTACCATGTATTTGCTTCTTTTTATGCATTAAATGGCATTAAATGACATATACAAGACATTTTCTTTCACTGTCAACAGCTCAATGAATAAATAAAAAGCACGCAGTAACATAGTCAGATCCATCCCACATTGTAAAAGCCATCAAATATATGCATTTATAAACAGTAATCCCCTACAGCAGCTATATTTAAAACAATGAGGCACACAATAAACCTTAAAACTATGAAAAAAAAATATAAGATATTCCTAGCAGAAGTCCAAATCAAGAAGTGAAACATTAAAGATACCTTCATTGGTGTCATATGAAAAAAACTGAAGTTGGAAATCGTGATGATTTCTGTCTCTGATTTAGCACCCGCCTTAGCTTTCCTTTGGGTTATAATATTTTAGTATCTACAGCGTGTCCACTTTGTAAAAAGAGTATTATTTATGTTGGTAATGTATATAACAAAACTATAAAGATCATTACTTTAATCATTGTGTTGCCTGGGTCTACACGTTTGTGAAGCAATGAAACAGGACAGCATTTATTCTAAATTACCATTTTAATACTTTAGAAACAGACACATGTCTGTAAATAAGTTAGAAAAGCTCCCCATCATTGTTAGTATTGACTAGACTTCGATAATCAGGACCTTGAGAAAACAACTTTCTAGAATAGGACTTGATTGATCATATATTCCAGAATATTTGCAGACGTTTCATTTAAAGCTATATAGCTTATCAGCATACGTGATAGAATCTGCTTTAATGTTTGTTTTACTCAGCAAGGCACTATTTATTTTTTACACTCACAATAAGTAATCATAACAACTGTCATTCAGTCCTTAAAACTAACTAATTTTACCCATAAAACATGTACCAACTTGTTAAATGATGCTATATTTATGGTATATTGATGGTTCGTCTAATAGAAGCAAAATCCATACTTATGCTACTTTCAAAGATTACTTTCATATAGTATACTCAACAAATGATATGCTGTATCATACTTACAATGTACATATAGTGCAATTGGCAATAGAGAAAATGTTATCACTATCTGAGATGTATCATGGTACTTTTACAAATCGAAACAAAAGCAATTTCTTATGCAGACGACTGATAAAAATGAGTGACAAATTAAACATGCATGCATACTATTTGTTAAGTTTATACATACTTTCTTAGCATAACATGTAAAACTGTTATTTTATTAGCACAGTAGATAATTAAATGTATGCCTTTTTGTCTCTATACCCTGATGTGTTTACAACTCATCTATTATTTAAAGCACATAAAAGGAATCAACTGACAGTATTCCTGCAACAGTTTGGTAAAATGGGGTCCAATGACTGCTATGGTATTATGATAGAACATAACATCAGCTATATTAACACTAATTGCTAAAACTAAGTTTGATCTTATGACTGCTATTTTTACTCTAAGATACTGCAATTCCTATCAACATTCTGAATAACGTAAACAAAATCTTTTAAACGGTAATTTTAATGTGTCCTAATTAAATTTGGCTTTAACATTTTATCTCTGTTGAAATTTTTAAAGTAAATTTGGTATCGTAAATAACAACTGAAGAAATCTAGATTTCTTGGATATGATCACTGCCTTGCCATGTAAACCCATCCTTAGGGATGATTTCCCCAAATTCAACCGCAATAATTCATTTTGAATAACCCATTTAGTTTTAAAGTTTGCATTGCTTTGACAAATAATAAGTAGTATTAAGTTAAAAGGACTATCAGTTTCATTAATCAAACAAGGAAAGCCATGTTGAAAATGAGCGGAAATTAAAATTCATACCGAGAATAAATTTAAAAGTCACCTTCTGAGTTCTGATATATGCATAAATAGATGTGACTTAAACAATTTGAATAACAGAGCAACTCTCTTAAAGAATAAATGATAACAAACACTTATGTTTCCTTAAATTTAATGCAACGTAAACAACATTTTTTTTATATATTCATAAAGGAGTGATGCTGTCTAGATTGCCAGCAAACATCTTTTTTCTTTAAGTGAACAAGACTAGAAATTGTCACAATCACAGACTCCTGACTGACCCACTGCACCTTTAGGAAGAGACACGGAACGCAGATATCTACAATATAATTAAAGTGAAGCATCCAGCTCTCTTCCTTGTCAAGATGATTGCTTAACTAGAAACAAATTAGAATACAAGGCCTGATACAAAACTCCCACAACCAATAGGAACAACAACACACATTGTTTCCAACATTCACACATCATTTCAGAAATTCTTAGATATATTATAGTAAATGAATCTGATTTGATAGAACTGATATGTTATTTACTATTTTATATATTGTGATGAGTGCGAACAGGTTCGACAGAAAGTTTTGGCTGCTTCAGAATAGCTTATTAGATTGTTTTGTTCAATTAAAAGAAAAAAATGAGCAAATATATAAATTTGTTTTAAGTTCTTAGGCTCAGTTGCAAATGGAAAACGGTTGAGACAAATATATAATCGTGATATAGAATTCATTTATTTATAGTTATATATGTTACTTTAGCAAATTTGACTGAACTAGCTTAAGGGAATGTATCCTAGTTGAGATGTTGCATCAGACTTATCATTTTATACGCTTATAAATTGCATAACATAACATAGATAATAAGAAACAATGTGTTTTGTTTTTAAGTCAAGAAGTATACAATTTCTTAAAAGAAAAAAAATACAACCATAAACACAGTCTCCTTATTAGTACTGAAAACTTCTTCTTTTGGAACAAATGGCTCTTTTTATGCCTATCCAACACAGCCCTTCCACTTTTTAATGAAATAAACTTTCCAGTGATGTATAATTTAAGCTATTAAGCAATATTTGTTTGTCTTTAATTTTGTTTTTTACGTTACATATTGAAAATCGAACAGCAAAATGATATTTTACCTCAGAAATGTTGTTAAGTATTACTCTAAAGTCGGTGATTTCAAAACAATTAAAATAAGGTGTTTAAAAGCTAACAGAAAATAATGCATGCTTATTTTCAAAATCAAGAGGTTCTAAACTTATATAACGTTTTATCTATGGTCATCTAATTAAACAGCTTATAACTAACAAAGTATTTATGTTAGAACGTATCTGTTTGCAGTTTTGCAATGGTCAGTTAACGCTCTTTTAAATACGACTTATCCTGAAGTTAAACACATATTGAAAATTTTGTCAAATGAAACTTTTTAACAAAATATCAATAATTTTAAGGGTACAGTTGAAAATGTAACGTAAATGACATTATAATGGACCCAAACAACTTTCAAAAACATCAATATGTATAGAGAATAGCATGTTCTTACAGATTGCATAAATGTTTTCTTCATTTAAACATTTCAACTTGTACCTAAAAAGACTTATTTACATATTTTTGTTTTTAAGAAAATGAGGGGTAACGTATTAAACACACTGTTATAGGTATGTTTGCAAGACTTAAATTGAGTGCAATATCTGGTTTCATACTGCCTATACTATGTGCTAAAGGATAAAACAAGTGAAAATTCTGCTAAAATGGGGGCATACCTAAATGCTTATTTTTGACATTTTTGAACACTGGCTCCTCTACTATATATATCTTTGAAGTTTGCATAGAAGATGAGTAAACATGTCGTTAAATATGCATGGAACGCAATATGGGCTTTCACAGCATAACCAAATTTTACAAAACGTAGAAGTTTAATTGGTTGTGTAGTAAAACGTCAAAATGCAACGTTAAATGGGCCGGTTTGCGTGATATAACGTTGCCTTGACGACCGCTGTAACGCACGTAGACGACTTACATCAAGCATGTTGTAACCGATCAACTGCATATGTTTGCAGTATTATGTGCTGTAATTCTGGCAACTATTTTCCGCGAACTTTCTGACCACCCCCTCGTATTAGAATTAATTGGATTCAAGAAAAGCAGGCACATTTATCCCTGAATTAAGTTCAGACAATATATGGCCATCCTATACGCAAATATATGTTAAAGTGTATTACTATGCAAACTATGATTAAAATATACCATGCGGTTCAAGGGTTATGAGCATTTTTACTAAAAGACCTTGACCGGCCAGAATTATGCTGGGCAAACCCTCGTCACTATTTTGCATACAAGTGGCTGGACAATTTTAAAATAAATAGGTATTTAAAATTTGATCCAAATGCCCCATAAGGTTCAAGAGTTATGAGGATTTTACTAACTGGCCACAGCCCGCTCGACTGGTGATCAGCAACTCTCGTCCGTCAAAAACGCTTGGTTTCGTATGCCAGTGGTTAGGATATATGTTAACATGCATGCGTATGCAAAATGTGATCAAATATACTGTGTGGTTCAAGAGTTGAGAACATTTTCACTAACTGCTAATGGACAGACGGACAGACGGGCTCACATTGTGATTATAGTGCAGATCTATATTTTAATATGTATGTGTATAATACAAGACTACTCGTAACAAGGCAAATGAATCATTCTTACACAAACAAAGGCGTACTAGAGCATTCGCAGCTCGTATACGTAAAGCAGGATCAAACTAAGAAAGCACCTTAAAGGTGAACATGCATGTTTTAGAAATGAGTTTGTGTGTAATCGGTAGAACCATTATCTCATAAACTGGTCAATAGTGTAATTAATTACAAGAAAGTAAATATCTTTAAGATGCTTGAATAATTTAAGTTTATGGTGAAAATAATCATTTTGCGTTCTTCATATTTGGTTCTGATACTATGCAAGCAGTCTGGGGCATATCTTTCCCTTGTTCGTAACACAAACTATACTGAGGGACTTTAGAAACACACCATTTTATATTCACTGTCTCTTCAACATTTTTAATTTGAGGATGTTTTCTTTATCATTCGTTATCCTTTTGCACAATGGATCATGATTCGCCATAATTTTGACTTGCTTATGCTGTTCATTCTGACGTAATACTGACGCTAGTGTTTTTCAACTATTTTCACCTGACAAATGTAAATTTATTAATTTTAAAACAAACACATTGAGGTCGTAGCCAAATATCTTAACTAATGGAAATACACAAAATGTTTCAGAAATAATCGTTTTATTACGCTCCCACTCGCAGTGTTTCTTTACTAACGTCAGTCTGAAATTTTCAAACAGCAATAACAGGCGGATGACGTTCGCGAATGTCGCGATACTTTTGTTTTTTATGCAACTGATTGAGGAGTATCTGTTGGCAATAAAAAGATTTTGATTTTTCCTGAACCTTAGGATATAAACGGCCAATTACGTCAAAAGGTAATGGCGTCGTGTAGACGAAATAAACGTTGCCAGAGGCCTAAAACTTCATGATTTGATTTTGTCTTTCCCTTTGCTTTTGAGAACGCACATTGGTTTGAAAACCTTTTTTCGTTCATTATGGAAGGTAATGGTACTCTGTGACTTTTTGAATTTGAGTTGTCTCAGAATTATCGCGACGTCACGGCAATCATAAACTACAGCGTTTCGATTTTCTTTTTGAATGCAAGGTGAATGACGGAACTCGATTTCATTGTTCACATAATGAAAATATTGAATTTTTGGCATAAATTAGTATTTAAGCAGATGGTGCGTTTCTTAAGTCCTTCAGTATAGGTACATAGTCTCGCTTGTTCGCCTAGAAAACACATTAGAATCAACTGACAGTAATGTACATGACCCGTGGTGAACGTAGATTAATCAGTTTCCAGTGCCAGAAGTAATGTGCGGAATTTAAATTGGTCATTTCCTGCAGAATGATGCATGACTGGATCAAAATATACCTTCTGATTGAATTTCTCCTCAAGGGTCCTGCAATATAGTGCAGACCCAATGGTCGTGCAATTTTAATAGGGTCGTGCAATATATTGCAGATCAAGGGTCGTGCAATTTAGATCTGACGAGCACAGGTAAAAGAATGTTGTAAGTGGTTCGATCTAGGCGTGATCAATATTTTTTCCTGTCAATTTCAAAAAATGTATAAGTATGCATAACTGGACCAAAATATATGGTGCAGTTCAAAAGTTATGAGCTTTTTTACTAAAAGACTTGACCGGCCAAAATGATGCTGGGAAAAGCCTTGTCACCATTTTGCATACCAGTGACTGAAACTGTAAAAATAGATAATTGTGTGAAATTTGATCCAAATATATTACTTGACTTTTCGCTTACTGTAAAGGCGGCGCCTCATGAATGCGCAATTAGGACTAGTCAACCTCAGCATTGGTAAAAGCTGAAAATGAGGCGTGGTTTTTTCAAAAGTAACTGTATCATCTTGTACCACCACCTCAGTCATTATTTAGTCCTTAAAACGCCAGCAAAATAACTGCATCTGAAAATGTCTACTTAACATAAGCAGGAAGGCAAACATTGTGGACCCAGATCAGACTGCTCCTACAGGAGCAGTCTGATCTGGGTTCACAATGTTTATCTATGAGGCTTCAAATAGTTTAGTGGACGACTAAAACACACATTTTGTGATTATGCGCTTAAGGGTTAATAAATGTGAGTTCAGTGTATATACGGTTAGGATTTTCATGAAATGCACGCACGTTTGCGCGACTCAAAAAGCGTATTAACTCTTTACCAAATTATAAATAAAACCTGATATCCCTTCCTTAGCAGATGAAATAGCCGAACCACCCCCAGATATGAATATTAAAGTTGCCGCCTTTACAGTATGCGAAAAGTCAAGTAATACCTCGCAGTTCAAGAGTTGTAAGCATTTTCACTAACTGGCCGTCACAACTGGCTGAAATGATTGTCAGCCTACCCTCGTCCATCAAAAAGGCTGTTATACTTGCCAATTGTTAGATAATGTTGAAATGCATTTGTAATCAAAACTTGATCTAAATATACCATGTGATTTAATAGTTATGAGCATAATGACGGACGGACGGGCACACTCACATAGTGATTATAGTGCATACCTTAGGGTTCTGCAATAACCGTTTTTCGCAAATATCAGTTGGGGGTATTATAGAACATTGGTGTAGGTATTTACATATATCGAGGTTCACAGGCTTTTAGTTAAGAGTGCTTACCAAAAACTCTTATTTCTCAACCAAAACTACTTAAAGAGACTAAGTCTGCAACTATGAACACTTTTCGAAATTTTTTATTTTGTTTTTAAATCATTTGTCAAAGTAGAATTAAGTTATGTTTTCACAATAAATCTGTTCACTATAGCTAAAAACTGCACGGAAAAGTGAATTATATTATAAAACAGGTGTGTTTTTCTCTTGTTGGTAATTATTTGCGTCCCTCCAATAATAATAAACAGCTAGTTTTAACATAAATGCTGTTGTTTTAATACTGATAATTTAAGATTTACAAAATTGGTAAAATGTATACATGAATTTTAGTTTTTTTACTGTGTTCTTGAAAAATAGAAACATAAGTTCTAAAATTAAAAGATCAAAAGTTACAGACTATGCAGCTTTAAGGCTGTAAGTTCTCAAGTTTCCAAAACTATATTCCAAACTATACTATAAGCGCTGTTTCATTCCCTACATAATACAGTTATCCTGTAATTGTATACATTGACAAGTCATGCTTGTCTCGTAAAAGCATTTAATTGGCAGATGAACGTGGCACAAGGAGGTGCATTTTCACTTCCAGATGCAATTATACACGCAGGTGAAAATCAATGTGATTCTTATTAATGTCTTAGTCCTAGGAAAAAGCAATAAAAGTCCCTAAAGATTCATCATTGACGTCATCATCTTTCTCTTGCATGATTTGTCTGTCCGTAGTTCCATCCGCCCGTTCATCCGCCAGGCTGTCTGTCAGAAACCTACGTTGCCCTTTGCCATTAACCCTGCTTACAATATGAATTGTTCATTATGTTTATCGTAGCTTGCACTCGTTTATAATATAATACGAAATTTATTTTCATCAAAGGGGCACGTGCATTAAGGGGGTATTTTGGCCCCCTCTTGAGCCAAAAACTGAAAATTGCTTCTCACCAATTTCTTTCGATTGGTTTATAAGAATAATAACTGAAGTGTAATATCCTGGCTTTTATTTTACTTTTTCCGTTGCTACGGTGACAAAAATGGTGTAGGAAATGGGCTTAAAATAGAGAAATTGCCATTTTGGGCCAAATTTAAGGCTTTTGTAGACCGATTTTTAGGAATTAGATATCAGCACAAGCGAATACCAAAAAAAACCTTTTAATGTATTGTGTGTCATGATAATTCTCATCATCTGTTAAAATATCATTTTGGTATTTGCTTGTGCTCTATATTAATTCCTCTGTTACTTGTCTCAAATTTGCTCCAAAATGGTCATTTTCCTATTTTCAGCCTATTTTGGCTTCCATTTATGTTACCATAACAACCGTAAAAGTCAAATCAATACTATGCTTTTACACTTTGGTTATTGTTCTCATAAACTAATAAGAAGAAACTTGTGAAGAGCAACTTTTATTTTTGACCTCATAGGTGGGCCAAAATAGCCTCTTAATGCACGTACCCCTTTCTACTTTCTAAAACAGGTTTGTATAAAGATATTCTGTTGCAAACAACAGTCAATATGGGGAAAGGAGAAGGTTCAGGGTCTGGAAAGGGTACCGGAATGGGGTCTGGTTCAGGTGAAGGATCGGGAGAAGATTACAAAGGGAAGACAGAGAGACTTGCAGTTCCAGCTATGCCCGCCCCAGCAGCTGTTATATGTTGTGTGTTAAATTTTCTTATTCCTGGTTTTGGTAAGTAAACGCATATACATGTATATATAGGATATATAGAATTTTTCATAATCCTGAACAAGTGGATAAATGATTTAGCTTAGTTACCACACCGGATAGGCGGTAATCGAAAATGTAGACGAACGTAGATCAAAAATCGTTAGAAACAGAGTTTTCGATTGCCATATGTTGCTGGCCTGTGACTATTTGTTTTCACACGATGCCCTTTATCCCATAGTAGTATAGTTATGGAGTCCATGATATCAAAGGGTATGTAAAGAGACAATCAAACCACTGGGAGATAATTATTTAAAAAGGTACACTTGGGTTATATTGTCTGTTTCTTGCAGCCTAGTGATCACTTTGACCTCTGGGCTCTCTTGTATGTGATTTTTCTTGTGTTTTGTCAACTGCCCACATGGTGTCCTGGGTTAGGTGTGGTACTTGATTGTATCGATTCATGATCTTTGCATTCTTCCTTACTTTGTGATGGGGTGATTTGGGTTTTATTGACCTTCAACATTTTAAAAAATATCTATCCGAGCGTAGTCAGCCAAACCTGTCCTCACTGTTCCTAGCCATGGTTAAACCTTTTATGCGGATAACCAGTACTGATTGCAAATACTTTAACCAGTAGCTAACAGCTGCTCTACTGGAGTCAGAGGTTGGAACAAGCTGTCTTTGTTATATATATGGCTGACAATGGGTCTGTTTATAGGGTAAAGTCGGGTGGATTCGGACAGACGGCTAAATCGGACAGCGACCTTGTTTTTTTCTTATTTCAAATATTGGAATAATGATAAATTAGTTAGCAAACAGTGAAAATCCTGATGAGACGGCTCATAAGGAGCCGTCTCATCAGGATTGACACTGTTTGCTAATGTGTGTCCGAATTTACCTAATGTCCGA
Source organism: Loripinus fragilis (assembly GCA_964019695.1). Lineage (NCBI taxonomy): Eukaryota > Metazoa > Mollusca > Bivalvia > Lucinida > Lucinidae > Loripinus > Loripinus fragilis. The sequence continues at coordinate 60,484,606 of OZ026520.1, read as the reverse complement.
AATTACCCGACTTTACCCTATTATTTGGAAAATAGTGTCTTATTGTATATTGTAGAACTTTTTTACTCATTTAAGCAAATAAATATATTTCTACTCGTAAGATAAGCGCTGTTTTATTCTCTACATATTCGTTAAGTTTTCATATTTAAGCTCATTTCCAACTTGCAATCTAGAGACAATGTGTTTTTCAGAACTCAGATATGAGTGTATTAATTTCACTTGAATTTAGTTCCTGCTGATAATGTAAAAACAGCGCTCGTAAACCCACGTGCTTTTGTTTTAATCTCTGTTTGTGGTAACTACTTTGTCATAAGATGTACGAGTATTGTTTTCATTTTTACAGTTCTTGATATGGCGGTACTGAGAACGAAGCAATCTACCAGCTTTATCAAAGTATGCAGGGCCTGCACACGATGTTAACTGTCATATTTTATATTCAAAACAACAAATTATATGGTATTAATTTCGTCAAACCATGTTCCATAGCAGTGCAAGGATACGAGTGTATTGTAATCTAATGATAGTATATATTGCTGTTGTAGTGGAGCTTAACTATTTCAAGATAAAAGTTGTCAAATGTTTTTTGAGTTTTAACGGTCTTCTTGGTGTTTTGTGACAGTCAGTGTTCTGTGGCTCTTCCTCACGGTGCCGTGGGTTGGCCTGCGGAGTGTGGTTGTGGTAATTCCTGACCATACTCACTTGCTTTTTGGACCTAGTCCTTATACTGCTTAGTAGCCACACAAACGTTGGCTCATCTTTCCATGATTGATTTTAGTGTGATTTCACTGCATGTATACCCGACAACAAACGCATACAGCAAAACTTTTCTTTTTTTCTGAAAGCCGTAAATGATCATTTTGTAAGTATTTATTCTGAAGTTTCATTCTAAAAACTTATTTTCGAATGATTAATATTAACCTCAATCAAACCGTCTTCAAACCAGATGTGGATCAATTTGCAAAATCACAAAACATCGCTCTCATTCAACATAAAAAAAAACAATGGGACAAAGATCAATAAACCAATAGCTACTGTCCTGCCAGCCAAGAGTGACAGTGACGTCATGTTTTGTTTACAAAGTTATCAGAGACTTAGAATCGATAGATTACTTGTATATTAATCCTATCCGCAGGATAGGATTAATACACAAGTGATCTATCGATTCGCAATAGCTCAAGTGGAGTGTACAAGTTAATGTTTTACTTAACAATTGTAAACAGAACACGACGTCACTGTCACTCTTGGCTGGTAGGATAGAAGTCATTTAACCGTGTTTTGAATTTTTAACTCATATTGAATCATACACGCAAATAGGTCCTGTAGTGGACTATCCAAAAAACATTGATTACATACTGGAGAGAAACATTATGAAATGTCAGCAGACTAAAACAGCTTCATTAACTTTTAAGTGTCTAAATTGGTGTCGAAATACAATCATACTTATCTAAACTGTCTGAAATAAGCATACATACATGTAAACAGATGTTTTGTTCAAAACTGTATTTGGAGACTGAGAATAAACACATTATTCGCAGTAAAGTAGCGCGATGAATTCGGATGGTTTAACTAGCAATCAGCACTATATAATGGCTCTTGAAAACTGTTTCAAAGGCATCTAATTTTTACATTACACATGTAAACCAACAAGGAAAGGCACAAAACATAAATACCATATACCAGGGCGTCGCCGCGTATTTAAAGGCAGGAGTGGGGTATATAAGGAAAAATAAGCCTCAATTCTGGCACTTTCTGTTTTGCACTCAAGCTGTGAAGATCTCCAGGAGCTCTTGAGGCTTATCTCTAATTTGATTGGCTTATCTATCGAACTGAGAAAATGATTGACACCTGTCATCCGGTCAGTGGCCATATGTTTTTGTCATATGGGGTATTCTATCAATTATTAGGAAATTTAGTAAAAACCTAAGCAATAAAATTTTAATTTTAAAGAATTTTATTTTGGATATCTTTCTGTATATGGAAATTTTTGAAAAATAGATCAATATTTGCTACTAAATGTTTTTTTTATAAATCATTTAGTAAAAAAATAAATAGAAATAATAAATTATTTTTTCATTTATATCTTTTTACTATAAGATTTATAACATTCGTGTTTTCAAATCACTAAAGGTTGTTAATTGTGACAAAATGGACAAATTATAAAAAAAAAAAGCTCTAATTTATTATTTATTAAAAAAATGGTTTGAAACCACGTTTTCGCGCTGATGGAGGTGTTTTCATGTTTGATGCACAGAATCCAAGAAGGACTAAAACTATAATCTGATAAAAATCTCATTTATTTTACATTTTTCTTACTTATTATACAAATACAAAATACTTTATTATACTAATCCAGACTAAGATAATCACATACATGTAATGATACTAAATAAACTTATGTCATTGAAAATAAATGAGGCGAGTCATGTTTGTTATGTCCACTGGTTCATAATTACTCTGTAACTACTCTAGATAATTGTCAATTAGCTTACTGTGATCCTACACGGTCCAAAGATCACAAAACGGTTGACTGTGAATGTTAGTTTATACCACAATTAGCATCAATTGCATGGATGCACAGTCACCTTTTATTTTCTTATTTTAGATAAATATTTGTTCAGGATAAATCTTTCAAAGTTTTAGTTAGAAAACGGCGAAGACCCAGATCTGCTATGCTGATCAGAACTCGAACTGCATCTTAGGTATAATTATTTTTGATCGCATTTGGGAGGGATCAAGTGCATAAATATTCAGCATGATAATTATTGATAACTATTTTAATAAAAAAAATATTGTATGAATATAAAAATGAAAAATAATCAAATATTATATTGATGACAATCAAATTCATTGAAGAAAGCTGCATTCATCATTCATGCCTTCATTCAATTTTTATCAGCTTTTATTTTCCAAAAAAAGAAAAATACCAATAATTATTACAAAAATATTGTCATTTTTGAGACAAGAAAACAGATCAGTAGTAGCCCGAGGCTTATCTGATATCTGCTAGACCAGATTTGGACAGTGGCCTGGGCCCGGAATTGCAATGCCTATTTAAAGTTAAGGAAGGCTTTAAGTAAAGTATTGGTTTTTCTGGATGCGAAAAATAACGTATCAAACTGATTAAAATCAAAATAGTTTCATTTTTTCTGTAGATCACAATGAAATCTTTGACCGCAAGTACTGCATCGATCCAGGCAGCTTATTTGGCATCTAATATAGCATGTTGAAATAACAATTCTTAACTTAAGTCTTCCTTAACTTTAAGGAGGCATTGTTATTCCGGGCCCAGGTCAGTAGCTAAGCTCCGCCCACTCCACCCACTGACCATCTCATACAGGTAATAATCTCTCTGCCGGGGGGTACAGAATCCCTGCCTTTAAAAGTAGTCCGGCGGAGGAAACCACCGAGTGCCCGGCCTAAGGCTCTCGTGAGCCCCGGCCTAAGAGCTCAAGCGATCATTGTTACAATGACGTATGTCACGAGTTGCGTGCTATGTGCCTACCATAGCCAGTCTTAGGCTGACCTGGAGAATCGCCCGATTCCTTTTAACCATGATACAGACACGCGTACACAGGTTGGGCAAGGGGAGTGCATCCAGTACTGAGGTATGGGGCATTAATAATAGATAGATAGTTGAGACAAAAGACCCCAACGTTGAGACATGGCGAAGGAGTGGTACTGGAAAATCTCCTCAGTGCTTAGCCGCAAAAACATTAAGGGTACTACATTGAAACCTACGCACGCATAGGTTGGGCAGGGAGGAGTGCATCCGACCTAGGAAGTCTCACTGAGCAGAGGGGCAGAGACAAAAGTTGAGACAAAAGACCCCAGCCTTGAGACATGCCGAAAGGGTGATACTGGGTAATCTCCTAACTGCTTAGCCTGGGCCATAAAACAACGAAACATATAAAATATAGTTTATTAATAACAAACCTTAATAAAATGACAAAGTGAATACTTACCTTACCCCAGCCAGACTATTTCCCATAACTGACCATTGACCAACCCCCTCCGCCAATACAAATTTATTAAATTTTGGTTAACGGCTTGAACACCAAACAGGCCCATCGAATGATGGACCTGTGCGATGTTCAAGACGATCAAAAATAAATCAAAAACAACCCTGTAGGATTGCTGAAATGAAGAATTAAACGAACAACGTGCACGAACTTACCAAAATGCGATAAACAGAGAGATTTCAAAGCGAACAAATTCTAAATTGTAATTATAAGCACCTGGCGCCATCTGGCGGTCAGTGGCAGAGACCGCAGGGTGACGCGAGATGCCTATTATCAACCTATCCACATTCCGTCTGCATGTGGAAATTAGGTCTGCATACTGTTATATACATGTATTAATCCAATATACTATTTCAGCGTCAACAAAATGTACATGTAAGATATACGCTGCAAAATTAATACTGTTTAAATTCAAAAAATCAAACACACTAGAACCAAGTTAGTAAGAACATTGTCACACTAACTTGGATCTGGTGTCCTTTCTATGACAATAAAAACGGAAATAAACATAAAACACAAAATGACCAAAATTGTTATGTTACGTGGTTTGGGAGCATTGGAAAATGCTCCCATAAGGAGCAACTAAAAATAAACTAATTAATTTATTAGAAGCTTGGCTGGACAAGTCAAACAATCAATAAAAAGTATACTCTAGGTGATATTAAACTAATTCCCCAAGCACCTAGATATATATTTATGATATCATAACCACGTGACGCGCGGTTCTGAATAAAAACATCAGTAACATAAACAACAAAATTGTCCCCACGCGCCCGCGGAAGACTAAAGCACATGAATCCATTAGTTTACATGTACATAATATTTGAAACTAATCAAACTTCTTTTTCAGCAGAAATGCCACGCGATCCCATCCCCCCACACCCCCACACTCCTCCCCAGTTTAGAAATAAGCCCAAATTGGCATTTCGCGAGTTCGAGCATCGTTTCTCGTATTCCCCCTTAAAATAACAAATTGTCCTAATTATGGCCATGCCCGGCCATCACACACACACATGCCCATCCCCTAACCACCAAACCATAGCGCAAATTAGAGCAACTTAAGGGCAGTTCTTTCTTGGATATTTGGAATTGGTAAACTGGTTAACTCAAAGTCTCTTCAGGGCATACAACTGCATCTGCGCCAGTCTTTCTGTTGGTGTGTCTGTCGATGTGACGGCACAGCTGCAATATCAACGATGGATGGATTGTGGACCAACAGGATAGGATACAATGGATAGGATGGATGCTCAACACAGATGAAGATTGGAATTTTGGAATTTTGTAAATATCGCGACGCGTTTGCCATGTCTAACAATTAACATGCCAGCGAAGCGAGGGGATGGGAGAGGTTAATTAATACCTCTTCCGCTTCTCGCAGACCTGCAAAAACTATCCCCAGGATACTAATAATTAACCACTAACCATTAAAAACACTAATAACTAAACCCTCAACCTTCCCAAAACTTGCTCTGTATGTTACTGCCATGCTTCTGCATGCCCCGCAAATTTAAGGTTAATATACACTAAAGGTTTCACACGAGAAACCCAGAAGGTATATTATTCTTTGGAAGCCTCAATCAAAATTTCAATATAGGATGCTGGGAGAACTCAGAACACACACACATGTTCTGAGTCTTACCATACCCGAGCGGCGCCCTTTCCCTTAGGAATAAGCCCCCTATCCCCGCTTAAAATCTCTAAAATATATAGGCCATCACACGATGACGGGCCATTCTTTTAAAATGGAGTTCAAAATTTTAAGGAGCAAAAGTGAGATCTCTGAGGGGATCATTAATCACAAGAACAGCGACTCCTCGCCAACCCGCTCCACCAAAACTGCAAATAAAATAGAAAAAACATAATAAAAGAGGCAAATTTTATTCCCCAAAGCTTACCCTAGGGAAAGCTAACTTCGTAGACCGATGTCCGCGTCTGAGTAACACCGCCCGCGAGCTTATGTATACAAGGACTGGACGAAGAAGCGGAGTGATGCCCTGGATGATGTTACCTTAAAAAACATCAGCGTACAGCTCACCATTAGGGGGAGCGGAAAACATAAACAAACAATAACAAAACTCCTTGCCCTTCCAGGCGGAATAAAAAACTTACACTTTCAGGAACAGTGGGGGTGACATTATGCAGACGAAATTGTCACGTCGATCCCCACAAGATTGAAACCTGTTTTAGAACATTTCCAAAATTCAAACTAACTAATGCACCACACTTTCAATTAATGCAAAATAGGCGTAGGATAAGGGCAGGATACAGCCCGAATTCCTTTTTTAAAGCCGTAGTGGTGCATAAAACTGGGTGTGCCGTGTGTGCTATATATGCCTAGTGCGCCGGGACCGCGACACACCGTCACAATAACTGAAAAATCATCATCAAACCACCGAGTGCCAAAGACCAGAGAGGGGTGAGATTCCCGCCCTCTTGTTAGGGGGGTTTGGAGGTTCTCCTCAAAGAAAATGTTTAAATTTTGAGCGCTTCTATGTGCGTTTTAGTGTGTTTGTTTTTTGCTGAAGGAATTTGTGACACACGAGTATCGGTATAATACTGATACACGTGTGTCACAAATTCCTTCAGCTAATATGGCTTTTAGGATTGAGCTTTGAAAAGCTGAATATAAGTTGAAAAGATCAAATTTCCGTGCATCATGTAAACTCAAATATTCTACAACTAACAAAAATTACATACTATTTTTAATGACCATTTTATTCGAATACTTAATTGGCTATGCGTTTCTCTTTTTGTTGGGTATATCTGCGATGTGTTGGCCTCGTTGCGAGGAAACTTGTCTTCATGGTTTATGGAAAGGTTAGGTTCAATCCAGCCTTCCCAGCTACAGAGACAAGCTAGAATATCGATAATATGTACGAAAAAAGTTAAGCTACGTAACTTTGCAGGAAACCATTAACAATGGTGTTTTAATTGTATTTCTGTGCGTATGTGCATGCTGGTATGTGCCTTTGCTGTTCGCATGCTTCGAAATTAGGTTTTCTCGCAACAAGGGCCATCCTTGCCAGCACATAACAGCGGGCCACTAACGGCCCACCAGCGAAACGCCATTCAAATGGCGTTTCGCTAGTGGGACGATAGCGACCCCAAATTGCATATTGACTGGGATATACCATTATTCTTACTAAATCTCAAATCGTTTATTGCAGGAACAATATGCGCGGGGTTTAGTAACTTCTGCTGTTCTCGTAATGAGGATATGACGTCTGGTGAACGATTTTCAAGCTGCTGTCTAAGCTTTGGTATTGGGCTATTACAGTTACTGACAACTGCCTTTTGTCTTCTTGGGTGGATATGGAGTTGTGTTTGGGGAGGGTTTTTCATTGTCACTTCTGGTAAGAATATAACCTATTTCACTTGAAAAGATACCCAGTAAGCACGTAAAGTCGGCTAAATATCGGCCCGCCTGCGAATCGCCACCCGGAAGGCGTTTCGCTGATGGGCCGATAGTGGCCCGAGATTGGTTGCTGGCTGGGTATGCATGCATAGTGTCCAAATTAAGAGGGTCGCGATGATTCTTAATCGCTCATCTGAGATGACACTGTCACCGTATTAAAACGCTCATTGTAATGTAGACCTTAAGCAATGTTTAAAATCATTGCAAAGAAGCACAGAAAAAGCATAAAACACATTGTGATATCATTTATTGACCTTAATGATGGTATTTAGTTAGAGCAATAGAAATATACTGCAAAGGGCATATCTCTTGGCTACTTAAGCTTTGTTTCTGAATCATATGCAGCAAAATGCCGTTTTTTAGGCTAAAGTATACTGCCTTTAATACAATTTACATATTTTTGCATCTGTTGACCTCATCGATTGGCCTTCATAATGATATTAAGTTTAGGCAGCATACAAAAAATCCATTTAGTTACTTTGGCATTATTTTCAAAAGCGTTAGCAGCAAATAGTAGGTTTCCTTAAGTAGTCTGTTTCATACATTTTATACATTTTGGCACCTATTGATCTTTGACCTTGTTTATTGACCTTGATAATGATCATCCATTTTGGGCAACAGCAAAAACTACATTTAAAAGCAGGCATGTTTCATGGTTACTAATCAGTGTCGCCTTTAATGCCACAAAGGTGTCCGCAAACGTGTTTTCTAGCACACTTATCTGCCGTTAAACGCTTGATTATCTAGAGTCCCATGGCTTCCATGTTTAACAACAGATCAAATATCATAGCCATTTGCATCGGTTATTTAGTGACTAGTTCAGCCAAATTATTTTCAATTTGACAGTTGCTTACAGAGGAAAGGTGTAAACATAGGTTTTACTGATGCGATTAAGTGGGCAAAATGTCAATGATTAGCAATTTTCCTAGGGTAAGCTCGCAAAATAGACTATCTCCGCAAAACCCTAACAGGGCGAAGCAGTGCCGCGAGACTCGCGGCACTGCTTCGCCCGGTTAGGAGACTCGCGGCACTGCTTCGCCCGGTTAGGGTTTTGCGGACTTAGTCTATTTTCCGAGCTAACCCTAAGAGCGGGGAGGCAGGAGGCCGCAAAGAGATCAGCGGGCCAGGAGGAAGGCCCGCCGGTAGGAGGTGGCGAAGAGGGGATGCAGAGAAAAGAGATGTCTCGCTGCACTGCTTCGCCCGGTTAGGTTTTGTAATCGATGGAGCAAGGGAGAGCATGTAGAATCTAATGCTTCAAATACTTGGAAAATAAATATTTTTTAAAATTATTGATAGTAGAATTTCATTTTATTGCAATAATTTAGATCTTCTTCCACTTAAAAAGGGGTCCCCTCCCCACAACCGAAGCCACATTTAATAGAACTTAGCTATGAACTTATGTTTAGAACTGTACAAATGATCACTTTTATTTATTCCTTTCACAGTGGAATATTTTCACAAGAATAAAGTAGATTCGAACCAACAAGGAATGGTAATTGGTCAAACCCAGGGTGCCGTGATTGTTACCCAGCCCGGTGCTAATGTTCCAACGTATGTGTCACAGCCTGCTGGACCAGGTTACTATGGCAACCACAGTAGTCAGTCTGCATATGTACCGTCACAAGCTAACTATGTACAGCCAAGTGTGCCGACTCACCAGCAGCTCTATCCCCCAGCACCTTCGTCTCAGATACACTGATCTTATTGTAAGCGTTGGTTTGACAAACGCATTAACGTGTCAAGTGTTAGTGACACCCACTTTGAAACAATTGAACAACGTATTTTCTTTAACATGTATTAGCTTTTCAAAAAAGCTGGCGGTCGTTTAGCCCTATCATTGTATGTATTCTTGTCCACTGCATGCTTCCATTTTGAACTTCTAGAGCTTGTACTTGTAGATTTAATCTAAGCTCTGATTATTAACATCTGAACTGTGATTTGTTATCATTTAACACATGCTTCCAGCGAGGATGTTGCTTGATCTTTTGAAAGCACCCGGCTTATGCATGGTATGTTATGGTAATGTATCTAGCATGCGACACATTTATGGAAAATCATTTGACAACACAGTCACTAGACAGCACATTTTGCTCAAAATGATGCCAGAAAATCAAGGTTACAGTGGTCACTTAACTGTATATGTACAGACTCTGTGACCCCAAGATGTGTTCACTAACCAAATTTGGGATTCCTAGGATTTATGCTCGTGACACGATTTTTCTAGATCTGATGGCAGTGGTAAAGGTGCGTGACGCTCCATGACCCTAAATGCATTAAGACACGAATTTTGGCATGCCTACCTAAAATAATATAGGAGATATACTCCGGATATGATATGGACACTCAAAAACATAGGGCACTAAGGACAGGCAGTTTGATTACTATATGCCTCCCTTTGGAGGCATAAAACCTGTTTGTCATGACCGTCATAAGACAGTGCCTGAATTCATAGTAATTCTATGTGATCAGATGTGGATGATAATCATATAAGTACGTTTACTGATGTGAAGTTCTCTCGCACTCTTTGCCAATCAAGGACGTTTTGACTTTGGGACGTTTTACTTTCGCCAGCTTTTTTGAAAAGCTAATACTTATTGCGTTATATAAGCGGCATGGCAAATTGACGCCTTCTTTCGCAAACGAGCTTGCCTCGTGCTATAGTTAGCTTTACAGATTTCACGGACAGTTTACTTCGCGCTGTAGGTCAACCCACGATATTTGGTACCCCACTCGTTGTTCGGCAGCGAATAAATATAGCCTGAGCAGGGCATAAAGGTTTGGTCAAAACCTGAATTTGATGTGTGTTTTGATTGAAGTTTATATAAGCGGCCGGCCATGGCCGACCGCAATTAATGGGTACCTATCAAACACTTTGGATGCATCTGAAAAAGCTGCCTACTTAAGTTGAATATATTTGCTAACAGTGATGACTTATGTAAGAAAAGAGGCAAACAGTTAGGACCCTCAAGGAACAGTCTGATCTGGGTCCACGACATTCTGATCTGAGTTCTCACTGTTTAAAATTTGTTCGAGAGGCTTTAGACAACTCAGGACGACATTTGTTGTTTATTGGCGCTTTAACCCTTAAAGCGCCAAACACAAGTTCAGCAGACGACACATTTTGCAACATCTGTCCTAATTTTCGAAAAAATAAGGTATGATATTTCATGAGAGTTGTCTGCCAGCAGACAATTCTCATGAAATACCATGCCGTATTTGTTATTTCTTAAAGAAGTGGCAAAATTTGAAATTGTCGTCCGCTGCAAATTGTAGGTGGCGCTTTATGAGTTAAGGCGTTTGCCCATTAATTCGCAAATTCAGTTCTTTTTCGAAATGAGGATTGATATTCCGCGTGATTCGACTGCGGGCAGAACAATCATTTGAAATATTAAACCTTATATACCAATTAACAATTTCGATTTTGCACGGTTCCTATATCTCCTGCATATGATACATGCATATAATGTCTTATTTTCGGGGTCTCAACCGTGTTTTTCAGAAAACCGCACAGCCAACATTCAAAGTCATGTATTGATGTTAACCAATGTGGACCTGAAACCCCTAAGCGGGTACCTTGGCAAAAAATGAAGACCCATCTGGAATGCCGCATAATGCGGCATTCCATCAGGGTCTGCACTATTTGGTAAGCCTAAAATGATCTTCAGAGAAATAAATTTAATATTTTTGTGTGGGGGTGGGGGTATTATAATTTGTGACCCCCCCCCCATTATATACAATGGACCATCCTGACTTAACTATCTCAAACTTTATGGGAAGTTCCATTGGTACACAATGGGTAAAAAATAGAGAACTGCAAACAAAGAATTATATGTTTAATGTCTTGTAATGTTATACAAGTATGGTATATTATAAATATAAGCTTTGCTGTGATAAACGTAACATTTTTGCTCTTAAAAAGAGAACTATCAGGCAGTGATCTACATGGATATTAAAAGTTGTTCTGTTATACGTTTTGTTCATTCTTATTCATTTACAACCACAAATATATACACACATACAGAGTTTAGATTTTATGACGACCTCTCTCATCAACACACTTCCATCACTAATTGCTTTGTCTACTTTCATTTACAACCACACAATCATCATATAATTGAGCCACGACATGAGATTTACAACAATGTGGTATGTGCTACCAGCAAAAGCTCAGACCAGCCTGCGCATATGTGCAGACTGATCAGAGCCGTTGCTTGTTGCTTTAATAATCTTTGACTGTTAAGCTACTGACCGAATATCATTCGGAGTTTCTATGCTCAAAAGGCGGCTGCACAGGCTTATCAGAGTCTACACTTGTCAAAAGACTACATTGTTGGAAATCACATGTCGCGGCTCATATACACAAATACAGAGCAAGACCAGCTATTTTTTCTTTCTATAAAGTATAAAACAAATGATGAAGCATGTGGGATACATGTCTACTATATATCCTTTGGGATATTTTGATGATAATTAGTAGACATATATATGATCTGCTGATGTGCTGATTATGATTTGACAGCACGTATGCGCAGGTTGTGCAGTGCCATTAATTTTCACATGTATCAAAATAAGATGTTTCGGTAAGGGACCAATTAAATGTTATCTGATGAGTTCAAAGTTTTAATTCTCTGCCCATCTCTTCGATGGGCAGAGAATTAAAACTTTGATCTCATCAGACTCACTTATGCAAACAGAAACCCTAACCAGGGCCATCTGCTTCTATATCGATAGCAACCTACTGTTCGATAACGAAATAGTGTTTGGTATGTTACCTGTTCAGTTCAAAGATTTAACCATCAATTTCTACTTTATGCGAGCACAAACCCCAAATGAGTCTTTTCAACCTCATAGTCCGATCAGTGCCTTTGCTTTTGGCTTTTCCTATAGCTTCTTGTCCAGTGTTCTTCACAAATGACAAAACATCTTTATCTTGAAGGCATTACTGACATGGATCCTCTGAAAATCACAAAGCTACCAAGCCAGCATTCAAAATCCTCGGTAACACAGGCGTAACCCATTCCGTTACACTGCATTCATCAATTGATGAAAGGAGGGAAACGGAATGCTTTACCCCTGGGTAAACGAGGACGGCATTCAATGTTGGGCCATCATCGGCCCGCATGCTAAACACCATTGAAACGTACATTATAATGGCGTTTTTCTGGCGGGACGATTTGGGTTGGCCCGCTGATCCTCTGTCCTCTCATCAACTTAAAATCGTGTTCAGAGTTGGGCCCTCTCTGACAAAGCTTTCTGGATCCACGCATGACTAACAGAAGTGTTCATGATTTTTTTTTCATGGGCCGTTCTAATCTAGCATTTAACATCATACTTACATCGGATAGGCGGCAATCGAAAACGTTAATACTATCGACGAACGTAGATCAAAAATAGTTGGAAACAAAATGGCGATCGAAAACACTGTTTCTAGCGATTTTTGATCCGCGTTCGTCGATTGTTAAGAGCGTTTTCGATTGCCGCCTATCCGGTGAGATACTGGAGGTAGCGATTTGCATGTGCGATAAGTGGGGTGTAAATATTAGATCCAGCGTCTTGTTCATCCGTGTGGGAAATTTACCAGTTGTTCAAGGTTGTTTTCGCCAATCATGTCTAGAGTTGCCTGGTTTACCCTTGATGCGTATTAGCTGCCCTCTAATCTGGAAAAACGGATCCTTCAGAAAAAGAGAGAACCTACAATATCAGAAAACAACAATGGAAAGTGCAAAAATTCAAGATGTATGTCCAGTTGATGTTTGTAAGATTAAAGTCCCCTCCTACAAACTTCAATACGACGGTGTTCTTACAATGACTTTTCCACACTGGTAAATGTAAAAGCACCGGATGTTACTACAACAAAGAGGTGCCGGCTAAATTCCGCACTGTAGTTGGTGTAAAATGGAGGAAAGGGTAAACAAAATCTATACCTATTGACTCACAGTCGTATACGTGATATCGTGTAGACTTTTTTGGCTGCAGTATAGATTTTCAAAGATGGCGGACGTGAGAGACAGCAAATCGTGAGTATACTTTCATTTGCAAAATATGACCTGTTTATTTACACCCAGCGGTCAGCCATAGACGATAACGCGCTAAGGAAAAAATGGATTTTGTGATTTTCCTATTCTCTTTGCGCAGTTTGACATGTTAAGCAAGAATTTGACAGAGAGAAGTGAGTGACTTGCAGAAAGTGGAAACGAAGCGGAGATCCAACCGATTTTCTTGTCATTTTGTCTGCTTAACACCTAATATTGCGATTCTTTTACTATATACCATAAGCCCAGTCCTTGAAACTCACCCTCTAGTCCTGAAAGCCCAGAGAAACCGTCTTGGTTGATGATATGCGAGTTTCAAAATATTGACCGTGATATCGTGTAGACCACGGCTGTTTTCCGTGGTGTATCGTGTAGACACAAGCAGTTTTTGTGAATTATGAGACAGTGTAGACACAGTTTTAGGATACCGTGTGGATCCATAAAATTGGTCATCATCATGAAGCATTTTGTCTGATTTAAGCTACTCATTGTATTCGTCAGACTTGGCGGATGCAAACCCTCAAAATGAACATTAACTAACGGCTGGATTTTGACCAAACTTGACTTAAATGATCATTATATGGTCCCTTCATTAGTTGTTAGTATGGTTACAGTCAGTTGCCTGTCTAGATCACATAAGAGTAAAAGGAATATTTTTTTATAAAAAAAATCCCTATATAGCTCTTATATTTGGGCATCTAGCATTACCAAGTGTACCTCTGCAATGTTTGTTCATTCTGTGGATATGGGACAAAAAGCGACCCAATCTAGGGGTTATATGCTCTACATAGGCTTATATAGGGAAACATAAACTCATATTTTATCTGAAACCTCAAGATCTAGAGCTTTGATATTTGGTATTGGCACCTGCTTGTGGACATCTACCAAGTTATTGAAATTATAACCCTGTGACCAAAGAGGTTGCACCCATCAATCTTTACATTGGCGTTTATCTGGACCAATACATGCAAAGAGCATTGATATTTGATATGAATTATCATCTAGTAGACATTTACCAAGTTTATTAAATGTCACCTGGTTTAAAAATGGCCCCACCCTTAGATCACATGTTTTACACAGGTTTATGTAGTCAAAACATAAAAAAAATCTCTGAACTCAAACTGCTAGGCGTAAAATCTTTATATTAGGTACATATATGTAGCATCACGTAATGATACTTAATCAAGTTTGTTAATATTATGACCCTTGGGCTACAGGTACACATCAGGGATCACATATTTTATATAGTTTTATTTGGAGAGAACTTTTAAAGTTTCTTCCAGTCTGAAACCAACATGCCTTACAGCCTTGGTATTAGGTATGCAAAATCACAAGATCGCTACTAGGTATGGTCACTTTACTTAAAGTATTATTATCATTTATATCATGTGGCTTCCTCAGGGTGCAATGGGTTAGTCTGCATTGTGTAGTTGCAGCATAATGACCATCTGGCAAAATAAACGCACCCTAAGGGTTAGACTTCTAAACACATGTTCAGGTTTATTTGGAGAAACGACAAACATTGTTTTGTTTAAAACCACGAAGGCATAAAACCTTGATATTCTGTACGTAGAATCACCTAATGGTATGTTACCATTTAGTATGTAGAATCATCTATGACATCATTTTATTTGCTATTCTCAAATCATTCCTTTTTCTCAAAAGGTCAAGTAAAGCATCAAAAAATAGTTGGTTTAAATTCAGATTAGGACAAATAAGGCTAATATTTTGTTGGACCTAATCATGTCCAAATCGCTTGCAAAGGTTATCAACAGAGTAGATACTAGCACACATAAAGTTATTATTAGTAACACTTTGGTCTGTCCACTACCGTTTCTGATTGCTAAAATCAACGTTTTTGATCACAAAATTATACACATTGTGGTGATCAATAACATTTGATGGTCGACAACTTTGTTTTTGTAGATCCAAAACGACATATGGATATAAACCAGTGTACACATGATCTGGCAGCGCCTACCTTGTTGTTAAAATTCGTTTAATAGTGTTTTCTTATCTCTTCATACCAACCTGTGTTGTGGTACTCTTTTCGAAATTGAGACGTTCTATACATGTAGAATGATAACTCTAAAGTTTGGTCAAAATCCATCCATTAATTTATGTTCATTTTTAGCATATTGGCTTTCTAAACAATGGGTTGCTTACATGTTAGTCAGACAAAATGCTTCATGATTATGATTGCCAGTTTTATGGATCTACACAGTATCCATAACCTGTGTCTACACGGTATCCATAACCCGTGTCTACACTGTCGCATTGTTCACAAAAATTGCTTCTGTCTACACGATACCTCACGGAAAATAGCCATGGTCTACACGATATCAAGGCCGATATTTTGAATCTCGCATATCATCATCCAAGACGGTTTCTCTGGGCTTTCAGGACTAGAAGTTGAGTTTCAAGGGCTGTACTTATGGTATATAGGAAAAGAATCAGAATATTTGCTGTAAAAAGACAAAATAACATGAAAACCGCTTTGGTCTCCACTTCGTTTTAACTTTCTGCAAGTCACTCACTTCTCTCTGTCAAATTCTTGCTTAACAGATCAAACTGTGCAAAGAGAATAAGAAAATCATAAAATCCAGTTTTTTCTTAACATGTTAGCATCTATGACTGGCCGCTGGGTGTAAATAAACAGGCCATATTTTGTAATTGAAAGTGTACTCACGATTTGCTGTCTCTCACGTCCGCCATCTTTGAAAATCTATACTGCAGCCAAAAAAGTCTATACGATATCACGTAAACGACTTTGTGATTTACGGTTTCTTTATAAGCTTGCATTTATTTTATTGGTGGTGACATCTGGCGCACAGACCGTAGGTAACATTGCAGTTTATGGCGTTGCTTTTACATTTACGTGTATCAGTGTGTTTGCGGGATTGAGAGTTCCTTGTTTAGAGTGGTTATATACGTCTCCTCTGTTTTGTGGTCTGTTCTGTAATAAAACAACAATAAAGATGTATCCCCACAAAGCTTGATGGCGCCACTACCAACTAACTCAATGTCGTCTGTACAGCTTATGTTGATCAGCATGTATAATCGTTTTGCAGCTATAAATACTGCCATGAATTCATCTTCAAGCCTGTCTCGTCTCTCTATAACATAACTCAAGTCGCTTGATCCGTTGTGACCAAAAGGTCGGATAGCACGAGCAAAAAATAGTCATCCACCCATCTACTATCTGTAACCGAGCCCTCCGTTGGTTTACTATATAACTTAACCAGTCACACCGGTCCGTGGCAACAGCATTCAAAACCACTCCTGGGACCCACCTCTGCAAAAGCACAAAAACACATCAAACAAGGCTCCCTGAATGAATACTAAAAAAAAATTATTCTAGAATGCTTTCCCCCACCCCACCCAACCTTATCTCCAACCTATAAAGCAGACTTTCGCGCATATGCACAAAGTACCAAGTTTCGTCCAATGGCTGAAATATAATTATCCCAAATGTTTTAGATATATGCTTGCATACAAGCGTGCATGCATACGTGTACGTCTACATGAATCCAAGCAAATTCAATTTTTGGAATGTTCATGGAATCATGAATACTTTGGGTCTCTTGCAAAGTTAGGTTACTTTGCAAGAGACCCGAAGTATTACAATCCAAAATTTGAATTCAGTATCTTTGCAAGAGACCCGAAGTATTCATGATTCCATGAACATTCCAAAAGTTGAATACATTTCTTAAATAATGTAATTCACGTGCAGTTGATGCACGGCTTTTCTACTTTACATATACGCAGTCTAGGCCGTCACAAAATTGACGTCATAAACAGTAACGTGCGTAGAAATTAAAGCTATTTAGTGACGTTAGGATGACGTAGAGTCTTTGCTCTGGAACATGCGTTTTCAAGACCTACGAATCCTTCATGCTTTTGCGCGCCATTATAGTACTTCAAAAATGAACTTTCCGAAGCGTTTTTCCAAAGTTTTCAAGTGAAAAAAATAACTTTATTTTATCACAAGCAGTGAATTCAATGCATATCAAATGTGAGTAATAGAGGATATTTACTTTTTTGAGGTGAATACCAAATATATTTCATCGAGTGCGGTGAAAAAAACAGTATTTTTCACGAGTGCGTAGCACAAGTGAAAATGCTGATATTTTCACCACACGAGATGAAATATATTTGGTATTTGCCGAAAAAAAGTAAATTTTCTTTTTATTTTATACTCAACGGAAATGCAGAAATCACAACCTTACTTTTTACTTGGTCGTTTCTCGTTCGATTTGACTTTTGCATTGTGTTTATTGGGTATAACATTGGGTGTAAACATAGTTTGCACCTAGAAAATGGCTTAAAATCATATTTTAACGTATGAAACGCAAGATATCAGCATTTAAAGAAAGTCTATTGAGTGTGCATTAGGGTAGGCGTCACGTGCAAACTGGCGCTACGCCAGGTCAAACAGTGACGTCATTATGTTTGATTTTGACGTCACAACATGCGTAGCGCTATTTTTGACAAATATACTTCACTTAAAGCCTTATGTTAAAAAATCTCAGTCACAAAATTGCCAAGAAAGCCTTGTTTTGCTACAGTTCTATTCTACAGTGAAAATATAAATCGTATCAGTCACTAGTGAAAAAATACGATTATTTTTTCACTGTAGAAAAATACCAATTTTACTCACATTTGATATGCATTGAATTCACTGCTTGTGATAAAATAAAGTTATTTTTTTTCACTTGAAAACTTTGGAAAAACGCTTCAGAAAGTTCATTTTTGAATTACTATATAAAGTAAGGTTGTGATTTCTGCATTTCCGTTGAGTATAAAATAAAAAGAAAATTTACAAATACCAAATATATTTCATCTCGTGTGGTGAAAATATCAGCATTTTCACTTGTGCTACGCACTCGTGAAAAATACTGTTTTTTTTCACCGCACTCGATGAAATATATTTGGTATTCACCTCAAAAAAGTAAATATCCTCTATTTATGCAACACAGTTTTCTGATACACTAACATCTCATACCCTAGGGGGTCGTTAAAGCCCTCGTTTTTAGGCTCGGATTTCAACACCACCCTCGGGGTCCAACAGGTGTTAATGCATAGAAAACCATGTTTGATCCCTATATCGACTGAAATTATTACATAATCTGAGTTATTTCTTTTCTTTCTTCAGATACTCTGTCGATCAGATTCTGATCATTATCAGAGGTGAGTGTAAAGTTTAGAACTTAAGAAGAAGAAACCTCAGACTGAGTCATTTAACTATGTGCCCTAAACTCCTCTGTGGTTTCTGCTGCGACCGGTTGGTAAAAACTATTCCAAGAAAGAATAGTCCTTGGGCAAAAGGAATACTTCCGGGCATCACTATAAGTCTGGGCCTGCAATAGTAAGAGTCGTGTGATGACCTGGTAGATCTTGTTTTCGGAGACGGGGTCAAGTTCTTAGAAGCAGAGAGGACTGATCCCTCCGGTCCTCCAGGGTTGGCCATTGCAGCTCATCGAGCATCTCACCAACACTAGTGGTGTGCCACCTCCTACAGGTCACGCGGGCTGTCGTCCTGTGTACCTTTTCCACCTGTTGAATCTTTACAATATGGGCTCCTTACCTGCATACTCCAGTTTAGGGCGTATCAAAGTTTTGTATGCAATCTCCTCAGAACTCCTAGGTGCAAAGGCCAAGTTCCTGAGAAGGAAAACTTAATTCTAGTTGCTTTGGACGAAATATCAGAGATATGTTGACCCCAATCCATGTTCTCTATCATTCTTATGCCAATATATTTTGCTTTGCGGACTGAACCTTTACCTAAGTTTGCTGGTGCAGTGTGTAGTCGTGAGGGATTTGTTTGTGTGAATAATGCCGAGTCACTCTCATAGTGTGACATTTGGCAACATTAAACTTAATATGCCAATCGCAAAACTTTCAACATCTTTTTGCAAAATAAGACAGTCTTGCAAAGAATGAATGTTCCTATATACAAGACAAAATCGTCCGCTAACAGGCGAACTGAATACTTGATATTATCCTGTAAGTCATTTATGAAGATTAACTAGAGAATCAGTCCTAAGACCGATCCCGGGGTACACCGGATATCTTAAAGCAGGGATTGGATCTGAGGCTTGACCAGTGTTGACTGCGCCCAGAGAGCCGGGAGCTGATCCACTTGAGGGTGGCCCTCTTATCCCATAATAATCGATTTTGTGTGATAGCCTAATGTGTGGGACCTTGTCAAAAGTCTTCTGCGATATCCATGATGATCAAATATGTCTGCTTGTGACCACGATTCATCGCACCATCGAGGTTACTGGTGTTATCGTGCACAAACTGCATCAAAGTAATAAGGTTGCAAAGATCAGGAATCGATACAATCAAATGAGTTTCACAAGACCTCCAACTTCGGAACCCATGCTGACAGTCAGCGAGTGGTCTGGGTGGGTATAATGATTAGTGAATAATGACCCTTTTTATAATGAATAGTGAACAATGAGCCCAAAAAAATAATGAATAGTGAATAATGAGGGCCTAAAAATTGAATAATCCTATTTTTTGAATGAATTGAAGAAAAAATTAATGAATAGTGAATAATCAGATTTCTTTACCATCTTTCTTACTTTTAATGAATGATCTTATTTTAATGAATAACCCAAAATTTTAATGAGATTATTAATGGGCTAAATTTTTAATGAATAGTGAATACCAGACCCCCATCCAGACCCTTATCTAACGCTAAATCCTTGTTGATGTTGCTGACACCAATATATGCTCTAGAGTTCTGCAGCAGATGTAAGTTAGCGATACCGGTCTCAAGTTGAGTTCGCAGAATCGTATTTTTCTCGAGGATACAGGTCGTAGTTAATAAAAGTCACCATTAATAGTATACGTGCAAAGCAAAGCGGGGCCAAAGGCCCCGCGTGCGAAGCACGCCTATAGATAACACATACGTACAAGTTAACAATGAATGTTCTTTACTATGCTAACGATGTTCAAAAAGTTGTCCAACATGGCGCCCCCCATTCTCACTCGCGGACCCTGCCTCGATGCCGATTTTTGTCTTTCTCAAACTAGAGCCGGAACACAGCGTCCTGCAACACATTTCTCAAAGATTCGAGAGTGCTTTGTTATTCATTCATTTCTTATTTAAATTCTTAAAAATATTTTTCTTAGATCAAAACATGCAATAAGAAGATAAATGGACGAATGCTGAATATTTCATTTGCATCGTGTATCAAAAAAGCAAAATAAACTTACACGGGAAGCCTCCGCCATTACTACATGTATAATACATTTCTCAGCTTCGCGAGTGTTTAGAGATGGCTTTGAAATACTTTTAATCCGTTTCCATTTCTCCAAATTATTTCCGTAGCCCAATAATCGTTATCCAACATTGAACTAAAAGAAAACAAACAGTTTTCAACGTTCCGAAAAGAAAACAGTTTGAGTGACGCCATAACACACGTCACTGCCGTCCGTACAAAGTAAGTACTCCCCAGCTGTGTGTATTTTCCACCGTTGTTCGGCGCACACCCTTCAAGCCACACGAAAGGAAGGATAGCCTCACAGTACGAACACAAAGACCGCAAACAGGAAATAAAAAGAAAAATGTAAAATAATGAGACTTTACTTCCTTATGGAGAATAGTGCTGGACTAGAAAGGATGCATACAATTTTATCAAAAAAGCAGGACGTAACGCAAAAGGGGTCAATAACAAACGGCCACTGGACATTTCGGCCCATAGCGATTTCGACCCATGTCAATTTCGGCCCATAACCAAGTCGGCCTGTACAATTTCGACCCACAGGTATAATTAGTATGGTTGTCTATAATTGGCATAATTATGTTGGCTTACCTTATCCACACAAACGGAATAATTAATAAGAGAATAGTCCATTTTAATTTCCTCATGCGCCAGCCAACAGATTACTTAATGTATTTTACTGACCAACATTTTGCTCCAACCGGTCTTTAAACATACCCGCGATTACTTTTGTTTGGTTTTGATTTAATTCTTTACACCCCAGTCAACAATTTTTCAGTTATTTCAGGACGGGTCTACCCGAGTAGAGCCAGTGCTAAGCAAGGATTAATGTGTCTTGGTCAAGGACACATCACAGTGATGACGATGAGGCACGAACTCAGTCCCTTTGTCTCTGGTCACGCACTCTAGCTACCACTGAGCCACTACGCTCTCTATAAACATGAATAACAGAGCCCAGTTAAACAAATACATGCACACATAAAAGCAAAATGCAATTTAAGTACAGAAACCAGTTCTCATTTCTAAGTACGATGCTTGCACTGCTAGAAATGGCACAAAGTGCCATGCCCCAAAGAACAACAAAATCAACAGGGCCAAACACAAAACAAGGCACACAAAGAGTTTTCATTCCAACATTGTATTAACATTAAAAGAAAACAACCCCGAAAGTATGTGGTAAAATTTAGAAAATACCTTTCCAAGTTAAGGATACCAAGCCGAGTTTTAGTGACTTACCAGTCCAGGAGCGTAGCCAGAGGCTTCATCATGTTGAATGCCACCAAAAATATTTGGATAAGTAACAGATATCTGACCTTGTTACTTTACTTTTTAGATAGCGAATGATAAAGGCGCTGATCAGACTGCGCGAATGCGCAGGCTAGTCTGCGCCTTTGTTATTCCCAATCAAGAAAAGTCAGGGTTTCTCGTGTCTTTGCCCATATGATGTTGAGGCCCAGGCTTCCTGGCCTCCGCCTGGCTACGCGCCTGCCAGTCAGAAAAAAATATTTATTTATATGGGTGATTCAAGTCATTGAAATTAGAACCGAATCGTGCAAAACTGCTTTGCCGCGAAACATATACACCTAAGAATTGTGAGTCACTCATCAGACACCTGTCCAGACATCGTCAGCGGGCTGCAGTAGTGTTGGTATTTTTTCATATTCTGGTCCTTCATGAATATTGGGTTCTGGCGGAAAGCAGACTACTGCTTAAGCCGGTGCTAGGGGGCGTGATAATTGTTGCATTTTTCATTAGTTCTCATGAATAGACTCAATAAAACTGAGTCTGCTGTTTTCTTATATTGTAGGCTCTCTCTACTTCTGATAGATCTGCTTTCCAGATTATTTAGAGGTCGCAACAGCTGTCAACAGTTGTGCCACGTTGAGTTGGTAAAACTTCTCCCCGTACATCGATATAGTGTTGATCTTTTTACATATTCTGGTACTTCAGGAATATTGGGTTCTGACGGAAAGCAGAATACTGCTTAAACCGGTGCTAGGTTGCGTGAGAATTGTCGCACTTTCCATTAGTTCTCATGAACAGACTCAATAAAACAGAATCTGCTGTTTTCTTATATTGTAGGTTCTCTCTATTTCTGACGGATCCGTTTTCCAGATTATTTCTGTACGCCCTCTATTGATAAATCTGGGTTTAAGCATGTGTAGAGTAAATATTCAAAATAGTAACTTCCTTGCACAGTAAGCTCATAAAACCAGGCCACTATTGCTCATATCAACAAAAAATAATTTCAGTGGTGTTTCACTGGTTGACGTAAGTGACATTTGGTCACCCACTAACAGAAGCTATCAAATTGAACTTGAGGCTATTGAGGAAGATAGAGCTGATTGCTTTACTTTTATTGTATTCTGTAGATGTCATGTTTCTGTACAGTTGTCGTTCTTTGTTTCTTCCTCACGGTGCCTCTTCAATGGTTGTTGCATTCCTGGTTAAACTCACTTACTGATTCTTACATGATAAGACAAAATAGTGAGTATGGCCAGGAACTACCACAATCACAAACTGAAGACACGCCCATTGCAAATTCATATACGTATGAGGTATATGGTCTTTCACAGGACACATTTGTTTGAAAATACAAAGTACTCAGGGCTTAATATTTAAAAAAGATGTGTGTTCCAGGTTTACCGACCATGAATATTTTTTGGTGCCAGACCCTAAATTTTTAAGCACTTTTAAAGGATTTCCCAGTTCAGTCATATTGTTTCCCCTTTTCCCCATGTAAAAACTTTTAACAATATTAAAGTATTTTCTTACCTTCCATCCCTATTTTAAAAATTCATGTAACCTAAAACACACGTATAAATTTTGTGAGTTTTGTTTAGCCTAATGTAAAAGCAGGCCACTACCGAATTGCCTGCTGATACCATTTCAATGGTGTTTCTCTGGTGGGTCGATAATGACATCTGGTCAATCAGCCTGCCACTGTCATAAGCTATTTTGTCTTCTGTATGTCATGTTACTCAATACTGTTGTTGTTCTTTGTCACATCCTCAAGGTGCCATATGGATTGGCCTGTATATAGTGTGAAAGTGATGCATTTCCTGGTTATACTCACTTTTTCTTGCATTAATTTATGCGACAGGACAAGTGTTTGAGAAAAGGCAAACAGAAGACCACACATATCTAGTAAATTATTTATCAAAATAAGGAAGAGGAAGCACCATATCTGCTGGTTTAATCCAATTTTGTCCATTATGCTTGGTAGAACTTACTTAGTAAGTTGGACAAAACTCTTTTAACTGTGTTTCTGACTAAATGACGAGACCCTCAACTCTTCTGTAGTCATGGTATTGATTACTGAAAGAAAAAAGACTGTTCCGACTTGGAATATAGTATAGGGTAAAACACAATCTTCATGACACCTTTTTATGTCTGGTATCTACAATGTTGGGCACTGTGTGATAACATGTTGAGTATGACTTTCGAAATGTGAGCAGGGGTCAAGTTCTCTTTTTTCAACAGACACAGTACAGCAATAAATTTTGTGTCAGTCTCAGAAATAGATGCAAAAGGGGTCCATCTCTAAGGGCCACAAGAGATGGACCATGGTGTCACACAATTACATCAAGCATGTCGCTGATACTAGCCCCTGTCTGGCTAGAATATAAAAATAAAGTAAGAAAGGGGGCAAAGATCAGGAATCCATACAATGAGGCACCACACCTGACCCAGGATACCAATGGGAAAGTGACAACTTCACAATTAGACATCTCAAACGAGAGCCAAAAGGTCAGCCCTTTCCCAGCAGGCGACTACAAGGTATCAACAAACAGACGTGCATGAAAGCATAACAAAACAAGACAGAAATAACATAAATGATCCACAAAAGAAGCACCGTCTTGGAACGGTCAGTAAAAATATTTTACTGGAGGGCTTAAGCCGGTTTAACGGTGCACCAACCTCACCCTTAGTTCAGATGTGGATCAAGACACATAAATGTTTGGTTTGCATGAAAGAAACTTATCAATGCATCATCTCCGAGAACATATAAATCAAGATATAACAAGGAGATAAAGCAAAGATAAGGACTCAACAGTAAATAAAACTGAATACCGGAGCAAAAGAAACCCAACAGGTAAACCCCTACCATCTCATCAATAGATAAGTCTTTCAGTCGGAACCGTCATAGAGTCTGAAGTCCGACCCACCGGTTTGTCTGCAGTTTGTAAGTGTGGTATTTCCTGATCATACTCACTATTTTTGAATGAATCAAGTACCACACCAGATCCGCGGGTGGGCACTGAATTATGTGCATAATCAGGTAATTGGACATCTCGGCCCCTAAAACTTGGCCCAAAATATCTACATATAATCATTAATATATAAACGATGAGCATATATGAGTTAGTATATTTCAGATCTTGTAATTACTGTAAGATTTTATTTAGTATCCTGACTCAAACTAGCTCATTCAGCTTTAAGACTCACATTCACCAAATATGAGACCAGCGAAGGCGCAGGCTCAACTGCGCATCTAGAGCCTTCACCATTAGCAAATATTTACCGCCAGTCACGACGATTGTCACCTACTCACCTCTTCTATCTCTTTTTTTACAGAAATAAGCCCTTATAAGGCACCATATAATGGGGCATCTGGAATGGAGTGCACTTTTACGCACGCAAAATGAGAATGAAATATTGAAAAAATGAGATTAAGCATGTGCAATGAAACAATCCAGCCTCCTGAAAAATGGCACAATTTTTCTATTGGGGGCTGAGTTTGCTAGGGTTCGAGTTTGTCAGGGGCCGAGATGTCCCGGAATCCATAATCATGATTGTGAATGGAACTGATTGACTGCTTTGCACGGTTTAGGTAGCGCCTAAGTTCATATTAATCTATCCTGATCCAGAGAAGGTGTGTGTTTCTAGAAGGGCCTGTTTATGGAACTTGAAGCATATTTAAACCGCAAACCAACACGACCGTAGGATTAACAGCCACGACCGTTGCACGATTGTTAAACGAACAGCTGTGTAACCGGAAACTGCATTCCTTAGAAACGCTGCCTAACGACGGGATATTTACATTCATTGAGCAGCAGCTGTTGTATTTTTCAAAAAAGTCTCTAAAATGGCAACAAATGAACAAATTGATCAGGTAAGGATGTGGAGATTATACTGCTGGTTAAAAACGATATCCTGATTAGGTCCGAGACTGTACTGATACCAGTCTATGTGTGTTCTGACTGTTCTAGTCGGGTAGTTTCCAGTTTAGCGGTCCGCGGAAGTAAAAATAACGAAAAAGCAAAAATAACCCCAAAATGCATTTCGACAGGGGTGTGGGGGCGGTAGCCCCCATATTAAAAAGAATTCATAACCCCGATATTTAATGGTGTTGGGGTGTATTAAAGGGCTTTTCAGTTACTTTCTACAATTTCTGGGGACCGCTAAACTGGAAGTCTTCCGTTCTAGTCTTTAATAGCTTTAAAGTCAATATATTTTCAGATTTCTTTCTCATCATAACTCTGTCAATTTTATATATACGTGTTCTCAATAGTATACATGTATAATCTATTTTGCGGAGTTGATATCTGTGTTGACAAAATTTATGGGCCGAAATTGCTATGGGCCGAAATTGTCATGGGCCGAAATTGACATGGGCCGATTTTGTTATGGGCCGAAATGACCCGGAACCAAATGGTCCAGAGAAGGGCAGCAAGGTTTACCACGAACAGGTATAGAAATACCAGCAGTGTTTCTTCCATGCTGGACCATCTTCAGTGGGAGTCACTAGAAGCTAGGAGAAGCAAGATCCAACTAACCCTTTTTTATAAAGTGGTCCATGACCTAGTCGACGTACCCGCATCACAATACTTGACTCCGTCCACAGCAAGAACCAGATCATCGCATACTAAGAAGTTCAGACAGTTCTCTCCTTCCACAGACTGCTTCAAGTTTAGCTTCTTTCCCCGGACAATTCCCTTGTGGAACTCTCTTCCAGCTGTTACAGCTGAGGCCCCTTCTTTGGTATCCTTCAAAGAGGGGCTATCCACCATCTCATTCTAAATTTAGGTAAGGGCCCAGTGGTTGAGTAGCTTGCTAAGGTGGGGAGCTATGCCATTCAACAATTTTTCAGTCATGTCGGGACAGGTTTTTCAGGGTTGAACCAGTATGAAGCAAATGAAAGTGTCTTGGAGTAGTTTCAAATATTCAGGACCCGGAACTTTATCATTAAATAGGGCCTACCTCATGTGGAATCAAGACAACTTGGTGACAGAACAATTTGATGACACAATTTTTGAGACAACTCGGCAACAGATTTCGAGACAACTCGGCGACACTATTTGAGACTTTGACGACACTTCTGTTTGAAATATAATAACCATTGACTGATATATCATAATTAATAATCATCTGCAATTAGGGATTCCTTTTTTAAAAACCAATTCAATGCTTTCTAAAATTCTTGACCCTTTTAATGTCAAACAAGGTAGTTCCTGATCAGCCTGTCTATCAGAGTGTCAAACAGTTTGGGTCTTTATCAGACCCGATGTTTTGTTGGGCCTGATCTTGGTCCATTCCAAACTGTTTGCAAAAGTTATCAGCAAATGACCCTAAATGCATATGGTCTATAACTTTGCTTTACATAATTTTTAGTTCAACTAATATTGAGGCATCATGAATTCTTGGTGTCCTGTGTTTTTTTAT
Source organism: Loripinus fragilis (assembly GCA_964019695.1). Classification (NCBI taxonomy): domain Eukaryota; kingdom Metazoa; phylum Mollusca; class Bivalvia; order Lucinida; family Lucinidae; genus Loripinus; species Loripinus fragilis. The sequence continues at coordinate 60,457,239 of OZ026520.1, read as the reverse complement.
GACAGAGACAAAGTCATCATTTATGTCATTGAACTGTCTTAAAATTGCCAGTGAACCAATAATCAATTATCATAATTATTAACAGTTATGGGTAAACTGACCTCATATAAAATTGTTGACGTATTATCTCAAAAAGTGCAGCCAATATGTCTTACAAGAATCGGAGCAAAAAAAACTGTCCATTCGGTCAGCATATCCATAGTCTATACCGTATTATTGGAATATTTTCCCCCACCCGAGCATGAACAGATCCAGAAAGGTTTCAACTTTGTCAGTGTTTTTTAATTGATGAGGTCCCGGGAGAGAGGATCCAAATACATGTACTACTAACAGCGGCCATCATCGGCCCAACATTGAATGCTGGCTTGGTAGCTTTGTGATTTTTCAGGGGATCCCAACCAGTATTGCTAAGAAACCCTACTATGTTTTGTGATTTTTCAGTGGGGGTCAGGACCCCCTGTCCCCCCTCTGGATCTGTGCATGCAGAGTACCAAAATCTCATGTACCGTATTGGCACATTTTTCTTTTTTCAGGAAACTGTAGAATACTTGGAGGGAGGAGTACCAAAAGGTGCCAAAACATCAGACTTCTATAAAACAGATGATATACCAACACGATTTCAGAATCCAGGTATGGCCATGTTTGTGTGTTTAGGATTTCTTATGTCACAAGAAATTAGGTATCTGAGCATGTTTAAAAAAATGTAGTCAAAGTTTAACATTCAAGGTCAAAAACCTTAATTCTGTGTCAGATAGTTTTGTCATTCTAAACTATATGTATCCCCATAGAAAATGTCTCTGGAATTACCAGTGCTATACCAGTGGTATTTCCAGTGGTATGTCAGTGGAAGTCAGCTGTAAAACTGATAAAACAGTGGATTTCAGTGGCAAAAAAGTATGTGTTAATACTTATGGTTTCCAGTGTATATCAGTGGACAACAGTTGTAATACCACCAAATTTTATTACTGATTTCCACTGGAAACCGCTGGTAATACCACCGATATTCCACTCAGGTATACCACTGCTATTTACTATTAACTAGATTACCATCCTGTATGTACACTCAGTAATCCATCAATGTTGGCAAATAAGCATATTTGCCATGCCAGGGGCATTTGCCGGTAAATACTGGCAATTAATGGGAAATACTGGCAAATATGATTTACAACCCTGGAATTTTTACACTCAACATTTAGATTAGTAATTTCAAGAGGATATTTGAATGAATATTTCAATTCTACTAGTTTATCAAGCTATCAGGTAAACTATCTTAGTTTAAGGTATTTATAAGTCTAATTTTTTTAACATTAAATATTAAAAGAAGAAAAACCAACCCGTTTCATACCTGCCGAAGTACTTATTACTTGGCTAGTGTATAGCTACAGATATGGTTGGGTATTTGGATGAGTGTTTAAAGTCATGATGATAAGTTTGGTAATGATGTCAACATTTCAATTTCAGTACTGATAATGGCACTATTTTTCTGACTTCTAGGGGATACCTGAAGTTTGAAGCCATACTATAACTAAATTTAAGACACCTCTGTTTGTGGTCACCTGGACTTTAATTGTCTTAAGTTATAATATGAAGCCAATCACAACATCCTATTGTTCATACTTGCCCCTGGCTATTCTTTGTCCTTTTGAATAAGGTTTGTTTGAGAAGTGTTATTTTAGCTATTTATGGTAGGGACAGGTGTCACACAATTGCCAGATACACAGGTAAATTTTCTCCCCATTTAAAGGTCATATTAGAATTTACACTTGTCCTATTGATCCCAAAATTAACTCTTGTTCTGTTGAATCTTTTAAAAAAAACTAGATCCTGATCAGCTGGTTTCTTTCATAGACCATCTTATCAGCATCAACACTGTTTTCCACACTTATTGAAAAATACAGGTTTCAGCTGAACAGGATAAAATTTGGAAGGAGTTAAGTATAATAAATATTCAGTATGATAAAATTATTTCAGAATTTCAGTCTAAGGTTCATTTTTGGCTGTTCTGACATGTTTAGATGTATTCAAAAGTTATATGCTGATAACCTCATATTCAATATTTACATTTCTACTCATTTAGTGAACTGATACTGTCTTAAGTCAACTTCCTTAAGATATCTCCTGCATTTTACAGCTAAAAATCATATTTGCCAGTATTTAGTTGCAAAAATGTTATATTTCCCAGTATTTCCCACTTGAGCCTCATTTGCCATGCCGGGAAATATTGGTAAATGCCATAAGGGGTGGAATTTGCAGCCCAAACTTATAATCCATTCTTCTATTTCATATCTATTGGAGGTATAGCATTTTATATGGGGGCAGAGTACACAAACCTACAATATTGGATATATTCAATACTCAAAATTACTCAATGAAATGCAAAGTTTATATAATAAACCAACCTGCATTAACATTTTTGATAAGCAGTTATTTGAATGCATATAAACCCCAGAGATTTTTAAGAAAATATAACAGTTGAGAGACCAAGACCAAATTTGTAAAAGAACTACAGACATGATTTGTTGAATTGAGCTACTCTTTTAGTCTTAAAAGTGTATAAGGACAGTTAAAGCTGCATACTCTGTAACTATGAACATTTTTCGAAAATTTTTATTTTCTTTTAAAATCATTTGTAAAAGTAGAATTAAGCTATGTTTTCACTATAAAAATGTTCAGTACAGCTGAAAACTGCATGAAAAAGTGAATTATCTTATCAAATAGGTGTTTTTTTCTCCTGATGGTAATTATTTGCGTCCCTCCAATAATTCTAGACCGTTGAATTTTAACATAAATGCAGTTGTTTTGATAGTGATAACTTGTTAAGATTTACGAAAATGGTAAAATGATTACCTGAATTTGAGTATTTTTACTGTGTTCTTGAAAAATAAAAACATTATTTTAAAATTAGAAGATCAAAAGTTACAGACTATGCAGCTTTAAAGTACATTTTAAGAAAGTTAAACTTTTAATGTTACAAGTATTCTTGAACAGTTCAGGACTATTCGTCAATTTTTTAGACCCTCATTAGTCCTTATTCATTATTTTTTTGGCTCATTATTCACTATTCATTATAAAAAAGGGCCATTATTCACTAATCATTATACCCCATCCAGACCCTTATAATTACAAAATAAAATGGAACTCCACCATTTCCGAAAGTGGTTTCAGTGGAAAAAGGTCTGTCACCTGTCTATTTATAGATAAAAGCAAACGCTTGAATTGTCAAATACTAAGGTGATCTGGAGTATCTGGGCATATTTGTCCATGTAAAATCAATTTTCTACAGTCCTCAGCGTATAATACTATTAAAGTCTATAGTGTCTAGTTTTACATTTCAACACTTTTATCACAATTTTCTATATATGTTTACAGGGATGTCTATATATATAGAGTGTCATTGAAAGCACTGATTATAGCAAAATTGCATTTTCGGGGGCCTATTGTGTGTTAAAGCATGCATGGTTATATAACTTTAAATGAAAAAAAAAAATTACGTAAATTTTCTTTCATCCTCTGACTTAGTCTCACATGTTAGAATGTGTGATGCAATGTTAGTGCTTTTGTTAAAGATACTTGCGACATATTGAAGAGGTCAATGATTGTTTAAATTGTCACTCATTAAGGTGCATAATTTATTCACTCTTGATATGCCTTTGTTAGCGTTATCAAGGTTTGACTGTATATACACAATTTCTTTCAGAATGGTTCCAAGGATACGGATGTAAAAGCCAACACCCTATGTACAGAACCAGTGCAGCACAGTATGGCTCCAGGGCTCCCTCTGTTCACACCATGCCAACATCATTTCATTGTCGCTCTCAAAAATTTTCAGCGGTAAGAAAATCTTTTCACAGGATGTTGACTCTCAGTTTAATTATCTAGAGGATCTTACATGAGTGCTCATGTTTTAATGAATTTATTTAACAAGTTGGGGAAAGCGATAAAATGCAGCATTTTATCACTTTTTCGCAACAATTTTGATAAATTCAAAAATACAGGAGCATGTTCAAAGTTAGATTCTATTTATCATATTACCATAAAACTACTTTGAAATGGTGGTTTTGGCGTGAAAACACTAAGATTTTGCAATATATGTGACGCTGTTACTGCCGTCATTTCATTATGATTATGTAATTTATGTTACCAAAATCTGAAAACAACTACTGGTTTATAGATTTTAATGTATGGCGCTTATTTCACTTTAAGACGCGATGTCATATCAATACTTTTTCTCAAAGAATTCAGACAAGTTTGCCTGATCAGTGATCATGAAACTGTATAAAACAAGAGAAAGGTACAAACTCATTGCCATTTGATTGTATCCACAGGTACTAAAACCAATGTGCGCAAATATTAAAATAACATATGTAAAGAATTAAGGGACCTGTATTAGGAGGGTAAACAGGTTTGGGAATCATGTGGTGTTTGAAAAATATGATAAACTGCTAACATAAAATGGCAGACTCTCATTTTTTATCAGTAATGAGAGCTATTTGTGGTGCCTATGTTTGTTTCTTTGTTTGATTTGTTCTTTACGTCCCATCAACAATCTTTCAGTTAAACAGGGACGGGTCTTCCTGGGTTGAACCAGTAGTAAGCTAGGATAAATTGTCTTGCTCAAGGACCACAACACAGTGATGCCTGTGAGGCTCGACCCCCGGCCCCTAGGTCTCAAGTCAAGCACTCTACGACTGCCTGTGTTGCCTGTGAAACATAATTTACACATAGGGATCATGACTTCCGCCACGGAATCACACTTTTGGTTTCTGATCATAACCTTTTGTAAAAGGGATGCACCAATTCTATTCAAAATTTACAGAAGGGTAAAGCATTATAAAATACAGGCCATGTTTGAATTCAGAGATCATTCATAAAAAATTTACTGAGTTATGGCCCTTTTTTTACTTATTTTTTGTCTAAAGTTTGGTTTCCGGTCAAAAACATTTTGAAGGGCAGCATCAATTTCTTTCAAAATTTTACAGAAGGTTAAAGCATCATTAAATACAGGTCAAGTTCTAATTTGGAGATCTTCAGGAAAAAATTTACTGAGTTATGGCCCTTTTTTGTCTTATGTTTTGGCTTATCTATCATTTTGTGTAATGGTATTCACATTTCCTCAAAGCTATAATACCTGCCACTTCTCAATATAGGCCATAATTTCCCGGTGCTTGTAGATAAGCATGACAGTGACGAAAAATTTACCCCAACCCCACCCCCCCCCCCCCCCCCCCTGACCCCTAGGTCAAATATTTAAATTTCACAATTACTTAGTCAGTTGTCAATTTGTCAATATTTTTTTCCGAAATTTCTCATGCAGACGGAGGGAGAAGAGATATAAAACATAACAAACAGGATTTTAGAAATTAGTTTGAAGGCTTGGATCCTATCCCCTGAATGGACTTTGGTGTTGGTGCAGAGGCATTTCAGAATATGGCCATGTCGCATATCAAGCACCACACAAGCACTCATTTTGTCTTTATACACACCCTTGACCCCTGGGGTGGGGTCAAAAGGTCATAACATTTTTTTTATCTGAAAGTAGTCATGTGGCATATAATTTAAAGAAATGGAGGATAGAGCACCATGCAAGCACATATTCTGTCCTCAACACACCCTTGGCCCTGGGGTGGGGTCAAAAGGTCAAAACATTTTTTTATCTGAAAGTAGTCATGTTGCATATCAGATTGATGGAAATGGAATATAGAGCACCACACAAGCACTTACTCTGTCCTAACATAACCCTGGACCCATTGACCCCTTGGATAGGGTCAAGAGTTCAAAACAGTTTACTTTATCTGAAAGTAGTCATGTTGCATATCAAATTAAAGGAATGAAGCATAGAGCACCAAGCAAGCACTCAGTCTGTCCTTAAACACACCCTCAGCTCCTGTGGCTGGGTCTAAAGGCCAAAACATTTTTTTTCTGAAAGTTCTTGTGTTGCTTAAAGAATTAAAGTGAAAGGAAGATAGAGTACCATGCAAGCACATGTTCTGTCCTTACACACACCCTCGACCCCCGGAAAGTGGTCATCAGGTCAATTTGGTTTACTAAAAGTTGTCATATTGCTTATCAAATTAAAAGGAATGGAGAGTAGATCACCATTTAAGCACATAATCTGTTCTTGCAGGCCAGACATCCTCAACCCCTGGGGTTGGGTCAAAAGGTTAAAAACTTTTTTTCTATCAAATTAAAGGAAAAAAAAAATATAGACCAACATAGAAGCAACCACTTTGACCTTACACACACCCCTTACCTCTGAGATATTGAAATTGTACAGATAAGTATATTTTAGGAGAAATGGAATTTATGGTTTATATGTTTCTCTAAAATAACCCTTTATCTGGGGATCCAATTCTCTAAATTCTAGTTACTCATTGTTCTGGTTATCCTATCCATCAATCTATGTACCACTTTCCAGCCCACTTTTTGCTGATCCTAATAATACCATATTTTTCCATGAAAGTTCCTACTTTGAACAAAGGCTCTGTCACAAAATTTAAAGAGACAAATGCCAAGGTACATTGTATGTACAATCTGGCTGAAAATTTTGTGATAGATTTTGTTCAAAGCTCAATTTGTTTTGGATCAATATGATATAAGTGATGCTAAAAAATAGAGGTGGAAAGTGCTATATGGGTTTAAAATGGATTATTGCCAAAAAAAGAGAAAATGATATTTACTAATGGAGTGGAAACAACAGTCGCTGCAGTGTATCGACACAAAAACATGCTTCCCCACCCTGATTATGAAATGGTAGCAAGAAAGAGAGAGAGAGAGTGAGAGAGAGAATTTTAAATGAGCCATTATGGAAAATAACAGGCTCAAAGTATTTTGCTGATAAAGCCTATGATTTTTGCTGGGCATGATTTAGAATCACTTTAATCAGATATTTTACAGCTTGTAAAGTGGTATTGCTATTATCCTTTGTCAGGATCTTAGCATGTTGTTATAGTTAATACACTAAACTGCCAAATTTTATCTAATTAGTACTTTAAATAACTTGGTTTATCGCCTGTTTGCATACCACTGTATACTTAAACTTTTATCTTAATTCATATGGGCCTCAACACGAGAAAACCTGTCTTCGATGGTTTGACAACAAAGAGGCAGACCAGCCTGCGCATCCGTGCAGTCTGATCAGCGCGTTTGTTAAACGTTTATTGGAAAGTATTATATCGTGACTTGCTACAAGCAAAATTTCAAGTTTCTAGCTAGTCTCTGTTGCTGAGCAGGATGGTTTGAATCTCACTTTTTCGGAAACCCCGAAGAAAGGTTTTCTCGCGACGAGGCCCATATGTCCCTCAGAGGGAGTGGTACAATGAAAACATTGCAGTATAGTTTCCTATAGATTGTGGAGGCTACCTGAGCACTTGTCATCAGAAAAGATAATTTAAAAATGTATAAACTCAGCTGTCACTTTTTTTGTAAAAAACGAAGCACTAAACAGCAGCTGAAATATGAATTTATGATTTTGTCATCACTACTAGGGTTCAAGGAACGTTTATGAAACGTTAAGGAAATGGTGTCAGCACTTATTTCAAAATTGTGCGTTCCTTCAAGTATAATTTTTATTATTTCAGTATTACATTCCAATAGGTAGTCATACTAACAACCATGCAGATATTTCCCCTCTGCTTACAAAACTATTAAAATTTGAATTATAGAATAGTTTGATTAATTTTTTATATTTACACGTTCAAAGGACTAAAAATGGACAATAAGTAACAATATATATATTCAATCTGACCTAAGTAGATAAGTAAAAGATAATCAGAATTTTGGTTATGACAACATTTTCTAAACGTTGGTTCCAACAATATCATTTTTAAACCCATGAGAAACGTCAAAAACGGTGTCTACAAGGTTATACTTAATCAACCATTTATACAATCAAAAGCATCATTGCAGAATCGTTTCATGATACCTAGTGGATTGCTAAAATGAGACTTTAAGGGCAGGGGATTTCAGGACAAATTGTAAATGTTTTTTTTTTCTGTATTTTATCAGACAAAAATTCGTAAGCCACTGAACTGTTTAAGGCAGACTGGGAAAACTCTATTATGCACCTGTTTATTTTCTATTTCAGCATCTAGGAAACACTGGCATGTACAGAAACCATTCACTCAACACTGCAAAGGACCAAAGTAAAGTGTGAAATACTAAAGACTGTAAATGTTTATGAAATGCTTCAAAATTAAATGTGATAATTTGTTTGTGAAAAAAATGTATCTATCGACTGAGTCATTGTGATTTGTTGGTATGAATGGTTCTTTATGGGCCTCTTAGTAAGGAAACCTGACTTCGATGCATGTAAAAAACGGAGTTGTGGACCAGCCCCTGCATCTGCGGAGTCTGATAAGCGCCTTTATTCTTAGCTCAATGCAAAATAAAATATTTAAACTGGCTTCATACATTAGTCCAGCTAGTGGCTGTAGCTGAGAAGGCTGGCTGATCATGACCTTATCACATACCCAGAAGACAGGTTTTCTTGCGGCGAGGCCCTTATTTGATGTGGGCCAGGACGCGACAAAACCTTTTTTCGGGTTTCCGACAAAGCAAGACTCAAACCAGTCTCTTCAGCTTCAGAGACTAGCTAGAAAATTGTAATTTAATCTGTAGCAAGTTAAGATACGCTACTATCTGAAAAGTGAATGCACTGATCAGAGTGTGCAGATGCGCAGGCTGGTCTGCACATTTGTTGTTTGAAAACCTCCAAAGACAGGTTTTTGCTCCTCGAGGGCCATATGAGCCAGTAAGGGATATGTTGGTACTTATTGGATATTAGTTAATTCGTTCTTTATACATGCACATGCAGCTATTAAGTTGCCCAAGAAGTGTAAATGATGGCATAAGCTTTTGTCTACATCCCCGCTTCATCTATGTGAGCTTGGAAGACTGTAGATGTGCAAGCTCATCTTAACCTCTCCCTGCTTCTCATGAAAAGCCTCATATGTAAATTTGTGATAATTCAATCTGTGCCTTCTGTAATTATCTAGAAGATGGCCACACTTACACATTAAAAGGCAAAAAAGTTTATGATTATGAAACAATGTCATGTGACGTAAATACAATGTAATATACCTCCTTAAATGTAATGCATGCAACAAATACTTTATATGGACAACAGTCGACAAACTACATGGAAGGAAAACCATTCCCTGCAGCGAATAAGAGATCGTCAAATAAGTCAGCTTCTGACCTTTAAGTGAAAATATTGGCGTTTGCAGCAAAAGTTAAGATGTTTCAATGTTTTAAAATGCATTCAAAAAGTATTTCTGTCAGGTTAGCAAAGTTAAATATTTCAATCAAGTTACGTAAACTCCGAAAGCAAGACGTGGTGTCATGACATAACATTGCTAATAAGGTACTATGCAACGGACCTGAGCAAAATGTATTGACTTGTTTAAAATAATGTTGTATTATAACAACTTTGTAACATCTCATATACAACCATATTCTGCCTTTTGGCAACTGGGAAATGACATGATATGGGTTTGATTTATAGTGAAGCGACTTGTAAATGACGATAGTAAATGACAATTTACAAAATGAAATGGCACTGCCAGCATACAAAATCTAACTTGTATGTATACAGTAATGGCATTCATCCATATACATCATATACAATTATACCTGGTTAAGAAACTCCTTCAAGAACAACCCAGACCAATTCTACAAAAGTCCACATGGGGCACAACTTATAACCCCCAGCAATCTTATGTGATGTAACATTATCTGAAACACAAATACCAGCCATGACATGAGATTTCCAACAATGTGGTATATGCGACCAGCAAAGGCTCAGACCAGCCTGCGCATACGCGCAGTCTGATCAGAACCTTTGCTTGTCGCTTAAATATTCTATGACTGTAAAACAACTGAACAAACCTGAGTCTACTCTTGTCAAAATGCCACATTGTTGGAAATCACATGCGGTGGCTCATACAAGTTTTCTTGTGATGTGGTTCAAATATCATTTTGAACATAAAAGTCCCTTCATGAGAAAATCTGCTGTGCTTTGTTTATACAAACAAGGACCTTGGCAACCGCACATTCTGATTAGCATATCTGTTTTCACTGCCTAGATTAGACAATATCCCTATTTTTCATCGAAATCTCAAGATTCTAGTTCATTTCAAAAGCAGTGCAAGCATTTTGTGCCCTTGCCCACCATTACAATAAAATGGGCCATGTCACGGGAAAATCTGTCTTGGGGGTTTCCGCGGAAGCGAGTTTCAAACCAGTCTCCTCAGCTACAGAGACTAGCTAGAACATTGGAATTTCACCTGTAGCAAGTTTACATACATTACTTTCCTAAAAGCGAATAACAAATGGCGCTGATCAGACTGTGCAGATGTGCTGGCTGGTCTGCACCTGTGTTGTTCGCAAACCCCCAAAGACAGGTTTTCTCGGGTCCAGGCCCAAATAATGAGCAGTCCATAAAGTGTTGCCCTGTTTTCATCTCAATATGCAAATAGGGGAGAGAAAAGATTGGTCGCATAGCTCTCAGTATTGCAATCTCCTGACAAAAAGTAATGTCCCGAGGTCAAAGTTGATTTTTTGAAAACTGTTGAAGCCAAAGTCAGTATCCTTACAAGTTATGATTAACCCTATGAGAAAATGGTTATAAATACGTTCCAAAGTTGACCTTTGACATTTCGCTCATATTGCTTTAATCAATATATTAAAATATTGTTTTCTCAGAAACACTTTTGCTGATTGAACTCAAATTTCTTATGATGCCTCCAAATAATAAGTTAACCAAAACTTATACAAATTGTTCTGGTCACATGACCAAGACTTGGTAAAAATCGCCTTGTCCAGAACCAAAAGACTGATGACCATGGGATTTGGTATGTACATGTAGCACTGGTGGCTTTAGGCCCTACCAATATTGCCAAATAATGATTCTTGATTGCCCTTGATCTACTTTATGACAAGGTAAATAAGGACTAAAGATGAAAGCTAATTTTGACCATTCATCCAAGGCCACTCATTTTGGACTGTCATATACATAAATTGTGTCCTAAGATATGTATTCTCAAAAACACTGGACAGATTGAACTCAATTTTCAGATGGAGTATTAATCAGATAAAGCTCTATTGATATGACATAAATTTGTTTTGTTCACTTCACCAGACTGGCCACCACACTCATATATAGTATAAGAAAATATGTTTAAATAATAAGCCAAGGTTGACCTTGACCTAGTTTAACATTATTAAGATCCTGTGACCCAATATCAAGTTAGCGTTTCATGTCCTCTATCTTTATATGTGCAATGGTCCAAAATTGCAAAGATTCGTATTTCAAGCTTCTTGAATATTCAATGAACATGTTTGTGTTTGAAAATACGCCACCTTCCATTTGGTAAACTAAGGGTCATTGTTGTTTTTGAAAATAAAACAATAAATGCTGCAACCAAACCCTTGTAGATTTTTAAATATTTTATCCATATATTTACCATTATAATGGTATTTAACGCCTTTAAAAATAATTTACTTCTGGTTTCCTGGAATTGCTGTACACAACGTGCGGAAAATATTTGTGCTTACCATGCCTCTCTATTTGCATGTTTACAAATAACTGCAAAGGTTAACAACTGGAAACTATTATGCGTCATATTCAGCATGCATTAACTGTACAAATATTTTTATGAACCATGGTTCCAAGGAGGGTGCAACCAACTTCTTAATTAGCCCCCTTATTCCATTTGACCTTAGACTACATACAACATCAGATAATGAAAATGTGTCACAACATTTGTGAACTCCATTGCGAACTTTAAAATGATTATGCTTTTTGGTTTATTATTACAGTAAAACCTGTTTAAAACGGCCACTCAAAAATAGACAAAACAAAGAGCTTAATGACAAACGGTAGCTTGGAGCATTCTGCAATACTTTTATCCAGCATTAAGCAATAATTGGTCTTGAAAACCAATTGCGCTATTTTTGAGAGTAGCCATTTTACACAAGTTTTACTGTACCTATTTTTAACTAAATTTCAAATCTGCATTTTGGAAAAAAACATTATTACAAAATCAGTGTTTACTTAAAAGACAGGAGTGGAACATTAAAGGCAAAATTAGCCACCTTTTCTCATAATTCCAATAACAGTCAAAGAGGCAACATACACAGCAGGTCCTTTAACTAATGTTTCTTTTGATTGGTTTCTAGCAATTGCATGGGAAATAATTAACAGCTCTTATCTATACTACAGTAATTGTACAGTTTTTATATCATACAAAAACGTGAGTTGAGTTGCTCAGTGGAAGCGTATATAGTAATTTAAGAAGTGTCATATGTGCACAACATTGAGCCAGCACATGATATTTTGGAACTTATATCAGCAATCACCAAAATTAATGTTCATGCAAGCCTGTGCAATTGAACAGAGTTTTCTTTTGCTTGCCGATCTTTGTGCATGTGCAATTAGTTCCAACTTCTCATTTACTGGCTTAAAATTCCTGAAAGAATGCTGCATCGTTACTTTACATAGAAAAGTTTGTGCCATGTATAGGTGGTATACATGCCTACAAGTTCACGCCTTGTAAGCTGACATTTACATGGCTGTACCGAACTGAATTATACCCTAGCCTGCAAAATGAGGGGATAACAGCTGGGGTGGTTGTTTTGTGGATACCAAAATAAATAAATTTGAAACCATTGCCGATGGGAAACAAAGATGCATGCACTTTTTTACAGAATGTACATGCTATATATATTGTACGTTAACATTACTACGTTTTCCCAGGTTGGTAGTTACATTTTGACCCTGGTCCTGTGTGTGTGTGTGTGTGTGTGTGCGTGTGTGTGTGCGTGTGTTAAACCAGTTCTGACATACAGAACAGCCAGAATACAAGGTCGCGCACGAGAACAACAGCAGAAAAATGAACAACCAGAACTGTGCTGGCAGCAAAGCTACTCTATGAAACGAGCTCAAACGCGCCACACTTAACAGCGTTCCATTTCGTTTATCTCAAAATTCCGTTGTATTCAATCTGGTTAGAATATCAGCGCCCTGTATATTATAAATGTTTGTCAAAGGGAGAGCTAGAGAGACATTGATTAGATTTCCAGTCTATATAATATCGAATTTTCTGTTCTTTACATATTGCGCTAGATTTGGAAAGCCTTCTATCATCTTTCTGTGAGCCTTCAATTTGGGATACGAATCCATCAGTGTTGGTACTTGAATAAGTGGGGTGTCAAACACGGTATATACAGCTATATCTGCTAAGGACACCTGAAAGATGAAACATCAATTCAGATATGCAAAGTTGAGATTTTTTTTCTTATCTTTTAATTTAAACACATGTGCTGGGTGCTCAATAGAAGAGTCACATTGAGACCCGGGCCCGGAATTACAATGCCTCCTTTAAGTTATGCAAGACTTAAGTTAAGTATTGATATTTCAACATGCTATATTAAATGCTAAAGAAATTGCCTAGATCGATGTGGTATTTGTGGTCAAAGATATCATTGTGATCTACAGAAAAATCTAAACTATTTTGATTTTAATCAGTTTTAAACCTTATTTTTCGCATCCTGAAAAATCAATACTTAACTTAAGTTTTCCTTAAATCTAAGGAGGCGTTGTAATTCCGGGCCCTGGACTTTAGTTAAGAGTGCATAACAGAAAAATAGCTTTCTTATTTTTCAACCAAAACATATGTTGTGAGTACTCAAAAGAACCGTCTCAATGAGACGGTTCTTTTATGCACCCAAAAAATATGCTATGGGTAAGAAAATATTAACAATTTTAGGCTGAAAAGTTTTGTTAATCTAAACCTGTGGAGACATTTCTTTTGAGCACATTCAACTTATGATTCATTGTTTCGCATACCATTTGGCATATCTGTGTCTGTATTAGAAACCGCTATTTCAGAACGGCTATTTGACCACCTTGATGGAACTCTCAGTCTATCGTCTACCTTAACAATGTTTTTCCCCCAATTTAAATACCAAGTTTCATTTGCACTAATTCAACGAGGGTCGTGCATATAACTGTCATTTGATTTGAATCTAATTTCTTAAAGAATGATAAAACAGAGCTGTGAATAATTGTCAGTTAGAGAAGCCAGCTGATCAGGATCTACACTATTTTCAACTGTGCTTGTAAATACATGCCAAAATCTGTAGCCCGTAAAGTTTATTGGAAGATAATTGGGGAGGAGTGTTATTCATAAGAGTATCCAGCATGGTAAGGGTTACTGTCTCACTCTGCCTTGAAAGTTGCATACCTTTCATGGGCGGATTCAGAGGGGGGATCAAGGCAGGGGGTGTAGACCCCCCCCCCCTGAAAGATCCCAAAAATATAGGGTTTCTTAGCAATACTGGTCCAGATCCCCTGAAAAATCACAAAGTTACCAAGCCAGCATTCAATGTTGGGCCTTCATCAGCCAGCCAGCGAAACGCCATTTGAATTTGAATGGCGTTTCACTGGCCGGCCGATGATGGCCCATTTATAGAGGTTTTTGGATCCTCTAACCCCTCATCAACTAGGAAAAAGTTATCAAATTTGGATCCCCTCTGACTAAACTTTCTGGATCCCTCGACCTGTATGCCTATACCTACCGCATCTCCGACATAGAAGGTTCCACCATTTTCTTCCAAAGACGTCTCGAACATCTTAAGATATTTTGGGTAAACCACTTCTGTCAAGTTGTTAAGAAGCTCTTTCTACAAAAGATAAGAATAGTGCCATAAAAACATAGAGACAAAAAACTTTTCGCGTGGCCGTACGGATACAGAAGTTGGTATTACAAGCATTTACTTACAAACAAAGAAATTACTTGTCAGGTTCACTAATGTAGGATCAGACATATTGTAGTTCCATTAGCAAACAGTAGACCCCGATCAAACAGCTCTTGCAAGAGCTGCCAGATCTTGATCTGCTCTGTTTACAAAAGAGTTAAAAGGCATCTCTATGAGGCAGAGTTAGAAGCAATTAGTAGACATTATATATTCTTTATTAAGTTTTCTTTCAATTGTAAACAAAAAATTAGCGCATCTCTGACATACACCTGTTGAACCTAATATCGTCATGATTGACGTCAGAACAACGTAACCCGGTGACAACACAGGTATGCATGGTGACATGGGCTAGTTCTGGTCAGATTCACAGAAATTATCCTACGGTATGTAAGGAGGAAAAATAACACCCACATTGTAGTCATGTCTATACACAGCCGTATTGAGACAAATTCGAGTTTATAACAACACTGCCAACCTTTTTCGCTTCATTCTTCTCGTAGAATTCCTTAAGAACTTCTTTATACATGTCTTCCGTTAAATCACAGAACTGATCTATCAGAGCAAGTTCCCAACTGGTCTTTCCCGCCAAACCTGAAATAGCCATGATACAAACGACAGCCCCTAGTGCTGAAATCCAGGAAAGTAAGGGACGTTTTCTTTCTAATTCGATATATTTTGCTTGTATGGTATTGATACTTATAGCCATGTGAATCATGTTGAGATCTTGTCTCGAGGCTATAAAACTTTTTTGAATGCTCAACTCATCTGTGCACGAAATTTCAATTGCTCATAAAATACAAATACTGACAAATGAACAAGTTTTCTGCCTTAAGTCTCCCTGATGTTGTATTTATCATGCTAATAAATGTTAAAATGCCAACGATTGTTGGGATTTTAACATTTAAAAACAGGATAAAATTTGTGCTCAGCTGAGTTGAGCATGGAAAAAGTTTTATAACCTCGGGGCCTTTTTGGGCTGCTAAAAAGCCTTTTGAACCCCCATAAAGACATCACTTGTATACAGACATTTATTTGTATATATGCTATTAGAAATTGTCAACTGTCTACATAAACTTAACATAAGTTGTTACATATAGTAATATATAGATCGAGTGAAATTCACGCAAAACAAACAGAAGATTTCCCCAATGCCATACTCCTGATTGCATATGTTCTGACCTGGAGAGGAAGCCTTCAGTAAATGGGTTAAGAATTATGATATCGTACGCTCATAGTTATGTTGTACATACGTCATAATGTGTGCATTGTTCTTTTATATTTTACTCATACGTCACTTTTGGATCTGCGTTAGTGAATTTCAGTTCAGTTCAAAAAGGTAGTCCATGGATGTAATATTTCAGTAACTAAATTTTGACAGATAAAAGGTAATGCTTGAATAAGGCAGTCGATGTATTGCTATAAACAGTTTTGTTTTGATAAAGCCACTGACTAAATTCACTACCAAGTGTAAATACTCACAATAAATATGACTATAGCTGCAAATCAAATCAATTTTTTCAGCACAAAACATTTACAACAATGTTTATAACCCACAAACGACATAAACATGAGAACATTACATGTATACAACAATGTTTATAGCCTGCAAACAACATAAACATGAGAACATTACATGTTTACAACAATGTTTATAGCCTACAAACAACATAAACATGAGAACGTTACATTTTACAACAATGTTTATAGCCTACAAACAACATAAACATGAGAACATTACATTATGTAATGTTCTCATGTTTATGTTGTTTGTAGGCTATAAACATTGTTGTGAATAATTCATGCTTAAAAAATTATTTGTTTGGACTATATTTGCTCTACCAAATAGCAGAGACAAATGAAGAAAATGACATACCGAATTCTCTAGCTAGGTATCTCGCAATGGTATAACTTTGGGCAACCTGTTTACCATCGACTTCTAAAATAGGAATTTGGCCAAATTTCATTTCTGAAATAGCGAAAAGAAAACATGAGGGCCTGGATGGGGGTGGGGTGGAGGCTGAAAATCGCTATAATCATTGACACTTTGCCACTTAACAATAAAATATTTGGCTGATCGATAATCTGTAAAATCTATAAACGCTATTTTTCGCTCAATCGTATTTTTTAGAATTAACAAAATTTTATCCTCATTATAATTTAGCATAAAGTCGTTAAATTTTAGACCCAAAAAATGCTAAACGTTATTAGTTTTTTTATTACTATATTAAATAAAATCGCTAAGCGATATACATCATCCAGGCCTTCAGTCACGCATACACCAGCCCTATGCCGCTATTTTATTCACAGACAGATTATAGTCCAATGCTGATCTTATTGGTGAGATTACCAATATCTCATATCCCTTGAAAAAGACAAGTATCCCTCATAAACTGGCAAATCAAGGCCGTCGTCGCCGGTCCGGCAGGGCGGCGAGCGCCGGACCACTTTTTGGGCCGAGTATGCTTTCCGCCGTGTCTTTTTTTTTCTCGTTTCGGCTCATTTTACCTCTGATTTTATTCAATCTGCCACAATTTATTGATGCAATTATCGATAACGCTCGTCGCACGTATCATCAATAGACCGACCTAGCCAAGGTGTGAAAACATTGAAAATTATTATGACACCCGCTTGATTAATTTCATAATCGGACGGTCTTAACTAATAGAGCGTGTCGAGAGAAAACCGAACGTAGCAGCATGCGAACTTCAAAGGCGCAGAACAGCCTACACATCCACATAGTCTGATCGGCGGCTTTGTTGTTCGCTCTCAGGAAAGTATAATTGATAAACTTGCTCCACGGAAAATTTCAGCTTTCTAGCTAATCTCTGTAACTGAGTAGGTTGGTTTGAGTCTTGCATGGTCGGAAAGCCTGAAAAAGGTCTTCTCGTTGAGGTCCAGATAATTTCTATGATCCAGTTTCATTTTCCTCAAAATGACAATTCGTTTTTTACCTTATAATTATCATGTCGAGCTTGACATATATGAGCATCGTGAGCCTGTGTTGTTACAATGCATTCCTTTACGGATATACATGTACCGACTGTTCCAATTCAACCCAATACTTTTCTGTTCCCCAAACGTGCATTCGCATTTAAGAAGCCCGAGGAGAGAAGTGTTTAGCCGTCGTGATTCGGCAGTAGGCCCTGACTCCATTACGATGAAGACAACGATCTCATGTTATGCCTACCGAATCCAAAATCTAGATGAAGCTTCAGGCTGCATCTAACGGGTGTTCTAATTGAAACGACTCTAGACTAAGTGTATATCTTTTCGAAAACACGACTCTTTGAATTACCTGTACCACCAAGGATCAGTGCTAAAAGTACTTTGCCAAGACCTGCGGGTACATAGATGAAATAATGTCAATGAAATATGCTGAAGATAAACGTTAAATAACTTGTGACTGTCTAGTGACAATTTTGTCCAGCATTTGGTTTCTCATGCGACAAGAAATATCTTTCCTAGCAAAAGATTGAGACCAAAAAGACTAAAATCCGGTCCCAAATGCAACCTAACCCCATTAAAAACGCACATAGAAGCGCTAAAAATTCAAAAAATTTTCTCGGGGGAGGCCACAAAACCCCCGTACGAGAGGGGGAATAACCCCCCTCTCGTGCTCTCCCCCCTCTCGTTTCTTCAACACTCGATGGCTTCCTCCGCCGGACCACTTTTAAATACGCGGCGACGGCCCTGCAAATATCCATATAATAAATGTACCTAAATTTCCAATACCCCTGAAAGTAAACTAAGCATCATCATACTCTTGTCAAGAATTCATACTTGTACATTTTCGTACCTGAAGACCGTGGCTGCGGCTTAATAGTCCCCTAAATGGAACCCCGCCGCATTACACACAGGGATGCGCAGGTAAGTCCAAGCACAGATTGTTTATTGCTTTCTGTGCTGTGTATATTCTTAATGTCATAAAACGTTTCATGAACATTCCTTAGTTAAACATGGTTTATTCTCATTGTAATCAGTAAAACTTGGAACAGCTTAATGCATTATATATTTGTCACAAATGCCATATACACTCATGAAATATATTACTTTTTTTTATTATTATATACTTTATTAATCTCTCAGGTCATACAACATGACATATGAGGTAACTGAAATAGAAATACAATCATAATTCTCAATTAGCGGGAAAGGAACATGTAATTGCTTAATGTCAAATACTGTCATGGCTATCTTCACTTTATTCTGAATTTTATTTTATTAGAATTTTCATGTGTTAATTTATATATTTGAGGAGTACTAACAAGGAGACGAAAAGTGCGAGTACAATTTTTCCTAAGCTTTATGGGGAGCAGATTAAAAAAAAGTTTTATAACATCCCAATAAGGCTACAGGTAACAAAGGTAAATAACCGAGCATAGCCTTGCAAAATGTACTTGCAATGATTACCTCCCTTAGCTTTTACTGACAGTATCAAAACGGCGTGTCCTGCTCTGCACAGAGACCAGAAAATCGTAGTCTGGAGCCAAGAAAATGTCGACAACCATGTAGTATTTATTTTATTCATTATTCCTCAAGTGTTTTGGGTACTCGAAGAAAATTCGACACCCGTACATGTAATATACTGACATGTAGTATAAAGTATAACAACACACAGGGGCATAAGACAATTGAACGGCTATCTTGTGCACCAAAACATGTTTCTACCAAAAAGTGTAAACTGGTGCCCTGTTATCGTCTCAATTCGATAGGTTGATCTAGGGGAGGGAACCAGACTACCAAATAGTGTATATCATCCAAATACATGGATCACTGGCTTTATGAGTTCATAATTTTCAATCATAGTTTTCAGGCGCAAAGATTCGTGGGCTGTGGGCCTACACCAGAGAAATCTTATATAGAATCACATCCCAGGCCTCTTGCATAATATCAGAATTGAGAGAAGCGTAGTTATCATTTCTTGAAGCCAGGAAGAAGTGCTTACAATCACCTAAATATTGAAAAATTTCTTGCGATCATTTCACTGCTCAGACAGCAAACATTAGATAGCGTTGATCAGCCTGCACAAACGTGCACGGCTAATCTTCGTATAGCTTGTTCGCTTATAATAAAACAAAAGACAGGAGTTCTAATAATAATAATAATAATAATAATTATAATGATGAAAAAAAATTGTTGATTGATTTCATTCACTCACAGACACTACAATACTACACCGTTTGTAAATCCATCTATAGCGTGTATCACGTGCAGGATACGGTCTGCTTAACGATATGATAGAACCGCCGATTATGATAAATGTAGAGATAAACCAAAAGCTTTGAAGCGTGACTCTATCTACAATATTTATATGCTGTTCTAGAAAAAAGGGTTTCAGGCTTTTACTTACATTTACTATAAAAGCTTTGACATACACATATGTTCCAGTTGGACTGGCTCATTTTACGCATTCTGCATCAATCGTTTGAAATAGAAAGACCCAAAGGTCATTGGTCAGAGGTCGTGGTACATCTATAGTACACATGTGTACAGGGTAAATGTTTCTAGTTGAGTCAAGCAGACTATGCGGCACATCAGCAAGATTCAACCGTGAAATTTAATTTTACTAATGATCTAATTAAATAACCCCAATTTAGGTTGCAGTATTGGAATGAGATTTTTCAAACGGTGGCTGACATTTACCAGGTAAACATGCTGAAGCTGAAAAATATAACGCATTATACCCACTCTGGGCATACTACTACGGTGTTTTAGGGTTCGTCACCCACTCCGATGTTATAGTTAAATTAATTCCAAATAAAGGCTGACAAAAATGAGAACTTTCGAGTATGTTTGCTTCGAGATTGAATCGTCAAGTCAACAACCTTTGTGTTGTTTTGCCAAAACGGAGATAAAATCAGATTGTAATTGTGTTTTTATATTAAGAAATTGTCAATTATGGTTTAGTCATAATTATATACGGTTTTCTCATTGATTAATTATCCACGATGACAAAACCGTAATTAATTATTTTAAGCCCAGATATCACATGTAGTTTTAAAGCTATATGATACAGTGTGAATGGGGCTCTTGAATGGAAGGGAAATTAACATGGGAGTCTGCCCACGCTTGGATTTTGAAATATTATGTTATTTAATTGTCTGGGGTATAACTTTAATATTTATGGTTCGTTTGAGTTTTTATGCAATTCCATTGTTAATTTATGACGTCATGAATGATATCACTATAATACCTTAGGGGACCCAGATATAATAATTTCTAAAGTAATGGACATATCATGTAACGGGTAGAGAAATGTTTTATTAAATAGCTATATCATTGAGAAGTTTGCTGTTACTTAAAATGGCTTTGTATGTATTAGGATATTGGGTGGGCCTTCATTTTTATAGCATGGTGCCCCGATTTTCGACTGTTTATTTCGTATTCAGTCAAATTTGGAATTAACATTTTTACAGGTTGCGGTCTTTGTCAAGATACCATTTCAACATATAAACTATACATATATCTTAAGAATATGTAGACCAAATTTCATAAAATTCAAGGGCTGGTAACATATTTTTTTAACTTGATATAAACACATGGCCCTAATTCATCGAAATGTAAAAAATACAATAATTATATTTCAGTGTAAAGCATACTTGAATACTTGCTTAGTTTGAATCATCATGCTAGTATGTTTATTGGTAGAAGTTGATATGTTCAGTGTTTTCCCCTATTATGAATTGGGAAAAGAAAAAAAAACAATATTCTTTGATATTAAGTGCAACGATTCTTATTTAATGAAGTGCTTACACAATAATATAAGCCAAAATGATACAATATGTTGACACCTGTACTTAACACATATAGTTTCTAACATTAAAACTACATCTAGCCAATGTTACACTTTATATGTAACATTATTAAGAATTTTCATTCATTTGAGAAGACTGTTACACGTTATCCTGGTCGCGGCACCAAAATGTGGTTCCTCTAGTTCAGTTGGGATGTAAAGGAAATATTAAGTCTTCTTGTTTTCACATGTTTATTGTTAGGATATTATGTTTCTTAAACAATATCATGCAGGACTTGAGGAAATGATACACAATGTCTTGGCCCCATAGTGCTATGACACAGGGCCATGACCTTCGGTATTTCTGACCATTGAATCATTTAAAATTGTCTAAACATGTCTTTCTTTAAGAAAAGTGGGAGTAGATTAAAAACAACCTCCTTATGTCGAGTTATTGATTCATTTGAACTAAATAATTAATTTTGCTAAAACTGACCTTTACCCATAAGAGGTAGGAAATGACAATTTACCCGTTTTGGATTTTCATGATATTTGGCACAGATCAGCAGTATATATATGGCATGTTTTTGTGATAATATGCTATTTTGGCAAAGAATAGAACATATCTATCTTTTGAATTGAATGTTGAATGTTTTGCAAATTTTTGAAAAAAAAATATTGAAATTTTACAATCACTTCTTCTGATAACGTCAACCATAATTTATCCAAATGGTTTCATGGTATTAAAATAATGTCTATGGTATTTTGGATTCATTCTAGATGACAAATCATAGAAATAAACAAAACTATAGATTTAGGACATGGAAATTAAGAGACAGGTACCACCTCAAAGGTAAAGTACGTCAGGGTTGCTTCCTTAGCCTTATTCTTAACTATCTAATTCGATAAATACATTTTCATAGGTCGTATATAATGAGTTATTAATATGCAAAGTTTGAAGAAAATCCATACGTGGGCACAGATGAAAGTACCCCTTTGATGAACAAAAATCAATCGGAACCCAAGCGTTTTGGGGCATTTAAATGAAGAAATTGAACATGATGAGAAAGAAACTTTAACTCCAGAATAAGTGACGAAAGCCAAATTGCCGCAATGGTATGACCACAGTGCATACCGGTGGGGATAATAAATACCACTGAACTATACATACCAATAAAATATGCTACACCATGATTCATTAGTAGCCTTGAAAGACGGTCCCAAGAGTGGAATTCCTTTTGCTCTGGTGGTTGCTGTATGTCTGAAGTCCTGCCTTGCCATTTCGTGGTTTTCCAACACTGCGTACGCATTATTCTACCAATTGGTTGATTTAATCATGTTTATAAGGAAGATGTGTCTTGGTCCACATAAGAATTGAGGACGAGATTGATACCCTTAAACATGTTTTAGGGATCCAGTGATTTTTACTGACCGTTCTAAGAATGGTGTTACTTTTGTGGATACCTTTTGATATTTATGTTTCACGTTAGTCTTAACAATACTATCTTGTCTGTTCATTGTAGCCTTGTGATAACCTGCTGGGAAAGGAATGACCTTTTGGCGCTCTTGTGTGCGATGTTTTCTTGTGATTTGTCACTTTCCCATAAAGTGTCTCGGGTCGGGTGTGGTACTTGATTGTATTGATTCCTGATCTTTGAATTCTTCTTCATTTATTGTTTTATTGCTGGGTTCAACTGACTGCCGACTGACACAACCAATTTAGAAATGTTCCCTATAGAATTTGGGGTAGCATTTATAAATAGATCACTTACTTGGTTTCATTTCAGGCCATTCCGATCCTCCATAAGGAATTCGAACATCCTCGAATTCTTGATCAGCAACGTAAAACACGTATCTTATATAGTCACCTCTACTCCGAAGATCGAAATAAATAAGTTTATAGGAAGGCATTTTTAATTGCAAATCGCTGTGGTTATCTAAAACGTTTTCTCGAGGTCATATGACCGGGCATTAGCCCCCATTTGTTTAATAGTTAGATAGCCCACTTAGACTGCGTTAAGTCCCTTGATATCGAAATCAATAGTCCCTCGCTGGTTGAGATTGGTCTGTACATCTCACATCATTTATTTAAGATCATATGATATTGGAGAGCATATGTGAGGCTTATAGAGGGGGATATCCCTTGAAGTAAACAGGCAAGTTTCCATTATAAACCGGCAAATATACCCATAATTCATTTTCTTCGATATGAAATATTCTTGAAAGTAAACCAAACTATTTTTAAAGCGCAGTAGGCTCCCTATCCTATATCCCTGGAAATAAAATTGATATTATCCTGTATCCCTGTAGGTAAACTGGCAAACACATGTATCCCTAAAGCCCCTATGCAAGCCTCATATTTATTTGGAATATTGTTTCTGTAGCCAGATGGGCCGCTGCAGAATCAAACAAAGGATGAAAACGATAATCATTTAATTGGTTTGTCAGCGGCCCGAATGTGACATTAATCTTAGAATTTTAACTGCATAAGTTGTCTTGAATCTGGCCCCAAGATTATAGGCCTTGAGCTGGCTATAGACCCCCTCCCCCCAGGGGGTGAATTTTGTACACTATGATTTTCTGAAACTAAATTATATAAGACACAAAATAAAAGATGTTAGCCTTCTGAGAGTGGCAGCATTAACGTGTAACATCACGTTATATACGTTACCCCCTAAAAATAACATTCAACGTCCCTGATAATGTATCGACCATGACAAGTTCGTACATATTTGCATGTTGACACAGGATTATGAACTTCTTATAACACAGTTACATATTTTTAGCATTAATTTTATAAATGTCTTGAGCTATTACCGTTGTATACGTTACTTTGTGTTTCCTTCGCTATTTTCGAGTATCAGTATGGTATTTATTGACTATACGTGTATTACATCTGTCACAGAATATAGTAAATCTATAAGGCTGCTACTTAAATGATTTAAAGTTCTTTATTATGGTCGCTTAAACTATTTTCAGGCCCATGTTATGTATAGCATAATAGCATTAACAAATCAAGTTTATGTCTCTAACAAGCCCTGTTTATACTTATATGCATGCTGGCACAGGCTTATGTACTTCTTTTAACAAGGTTTACCTATCTAAAGGATTCATTTAATAAATGCCTTGAGCTTTAACTGTTATGTGTGTTACCAAATGATAATAAGTTATTCTTAGTATCTGTATAGCAGTTGTTGACTATACATGTATAAAGTCTGTCAGAGAATTTAGAAAATTTATAAGGCTGAAATAAATTGAAGTACCTTATTGATTTAGTGTGACTTAAACTAATATTATAATGCGATCTATCAACCTTCGCTGTTTGCTCACATAAATAGTAGATACCATGCATTCAAATCAGAAGTCCTGAAAGACAGTCAATGTGAAACGGCTCAGTTTATAATGGATACTTGCCTGTTTACTTCAATGGATATGAGATATTTGAAACCCCCTCTATAAGCCTCACATATGCTTTCTAATATCATATGATCTTAAACATTATTTTATTCACAGTAACTTTAACATATTATGATATATACATGTACTATGCACAATTTTTTATGTTTCGCATCTTTTTGTGCTCATCTTTGTGCAATATCGTACAATTTCAATTACAATGACGAGAACAGGATCTCAGGCAAATGAAACCACGAATTTACAGACGCCAGCCGTTAAATATGCATTTTTGGAGAGCGAGAATTATTCACATCCGTTGCTGAAATGATAAGCATGTGATTTTTCGTTTGGTGGTATTTCATCTTCCCCATGCATCATACACCTACGAGGGACGTTTTTTATGTTCGTAGAGAGGTAGATTTAATGAAAACGGCGATAGTAAATGCATACATCTTGCATATATTTGGAAAGATTGAGCTTTTATCTATACATGCAACCTAAACTTATTTCAAAATGCATTACTTTAATGTCTTCTAAAAGGCAAAGACATACATATATATCGCGCACTGGAAATATGGTAGAAATATGACATTTATGTACTTAGTCTCTGACAGAACTTTAGTAATAATTGCATGAAAATGGGTCCATAGCCATACACAGCTTCTGAAAATTTGGCTGCAGATCAAGGACACCAAGTGCTACAATATTATATAAACATTATAGCAAATACGCAGCAATTATTGGATATGGAAGATTTGTTTGGAACCTCAGCAAATTGAACAGTAGGCATATAAACTTTTATTGTAAAAAGTTGACACAAGTGGAAGTTGGATACAGGCTTTTGAATGTGGCTTAATATGTTATTTGTAAAGTAATATTATATTTTTTCTTGTTTATATGGTAGATGGAAGTGTCATGGTAACTTTAATCCCAAAACAAAGTTAATGCTTTTGTTTTTTTTAGAAATTAACTGCAAAATAAATAGCCTAAGAGGGTGCTAAAATCCCTTATTTCGTATATAAATGACGTCATGGAGTGTTACTATATATAGAAAATACATTAAAACTGTTTTTGTGCCTCTAAACAGGTGTTGAAATCACTGCAATAAGAAAATTATGCAGATCCGATTGTTATTGTGTTTTCTACGCGGGGTTGATTTACCCCACCCACTTTTTATAACATGTGGGTATGACAGTACCGGAAGTTGCCAGTTACACACTTAAATCGATACATCACTATAACTGCTGACGAATGATTAAGTATATCATGTGCTATGCAAAACCAGAAGAAATTTTAAAATTTGTTCATAATCGTAATTTTAACAGATATAATAACTAGCACCTGACTGTGATTATTTTGGTATATTGATGGGTGTTTTAAAATTGTTATAGAAGAGCAAACAACATGCTTATAGTTTTGCTGCACTTGTCTACGATTAGCGTTTGAATAATTAATTTTGATGGTGCAAAAGAAAAAATCCGCTAGAAAAATGCGTATATCACCATGGCGAATGGAACTTAACAGCGTCTAATTTCGTGCTTGCAGCGTGGTTAAAACGGCACGGATTTCGACCAGTGTCCTTTTCTATGCCTATTCAAACCTATATATCTTAACCAAACTAAACGCTAATGATATAATAATTACATCAGTTAATAGACAAAAGCTAGACCTTTCAAAATATATATACTTATGGTACCGTAAATTCTATATTTGTAGAGATACAGCCCGATTCTACGAACATAAAAAATGACCCTCGTATAAAAACTATTGGTTATGTGACAGATGTGATAGAGATTTCATGCTGAAAAAATCAGCTGCCATCAATGACGTCGAAACGTAGTCATCGTTTGATTAAACTTCTAATGTTAATGGTGTTTCAATTCCAACAGAGAATCAGTTTACAAAGATATCATAGGCTTACAATGTAACTCATCTTATGGTTGATTAAAGCCTTAAAGTTACTGAAAAACGGTGCGACGCTTAAATTTTGAGATAACGGTGACGTTAGATTTTATCTTTCGGCTCGTGCTCTATGTAGCCGTGAAGATGTTTCATTCAACAGTATTTGTCTGAATGTATTGAAAGTCATCAAACAGTTTTACTTGTTAATGTGGTTCAAGTAAAACGGTCTCGAAACACCGTTTAAAGGCGATGACGTTAAAGCATTAATAAAAAAGTCAAATTGTGAAAACTTGGTCCATTATTTCTCTGAGAAAGTTAAGAAAATTGCAGTATTTGTTATGCTTTTTTGGTTTTCACTGGCCAAACAATCGCTTGAAAATGGTTTTGGCTTCCCCCAATGACCAGAAATACACACGTTCCCAGTTCGCCTTAAATATAACGTCACTTTAGTACGGCCGCTGCGTTTGGCAATTCTGTATTTTTTTTAATGCAACCTCTTGTCAGATGATCAGCACTTGTATCTTCATGACAGCAAATGATACTTGAGATATGATGTGGATGGGCTCACCCATACAAAACAATTGCTAAATTTATTGTGCATAGTATATATACAATATTTCAAGGATTTGACGGTAAACATTGAGCTATTAGACGGTCATCTCCGTTCAGATATAGAGTTTACATAGTTGTTGGATGAATGGGAAATTAACAAAATACAGTTAAATATTATAGTGAACCTAAGCAATGAATTAGTAAAATGAGAGAGAGAGAGAGAGAGAGAGAGAGAGAGAGAGAGAGAGAGAGAGAGAGAGAGATCTGCTTTATATACAATGTTCGATATTGTGACATCAAGATGAAATGATGGCGATAATGACTGGTCGACGTTTACAGTCACCAATATGATATAAATAGCACCAGTCAAAATCTGTAGCATGTAGACGAAAGAGTCTTAGGACTCGGTATATTATGATTAAATTTTTCCCACTTTGTCATTCAGTTCATTGCTATGATTTTGTCGTCTGCTAAAAGCATCCAGCAAGCATCCAGCACAACACAATATTATCTGATTGGCCTCACCTGGACAAAATTTGAACAGAAATGATTTGTGTGGCAATTGATAGAGCAAACACTCAACTTCAACAGAAAAAATCTACGATGCGAATGTTTATTTTCGGATAAATTATACTTTTGTGGATCATTCATGTTATTTCTGTCGTGTGTTTGTTATGCTTTTGTGCGCGTCTGTTTATTGTTGCATTGTGGTCACCTGCTTGGAAAGGGCTGACCTCTTGGCTCTCGTTTGTGATGTCTAATTGTGAGTTTGTTACTTTCCCATTGGTATCCTAGGTCAGGTGTGGTACTTGATTGTATCGATTCCTGATCTTTGCCCTCTTTCTTACTTAAATAATCTCAAAAACGGATTCTCAAGAAATTTAGAGAAAACCTACAGAATATGAGCCCAACAGAGTCTGTTCATGAGAATCAATTGTGGGTTAAACAACTCTAATACCTCCTAGTACCAACCTAAGCGCTTTCTGTCTTTATTGGGACCCAATATTCCTGAACGACCAGAGTATGACAAATATCAAGATTTTATCGATGTGCGAGGAGTTCTACCAATTTCACGCGGCACAGTGACAGCTATTACCACCTCTGATTGCGACCACTAAATAATTCTGAAAACAGATCCTTCAGAAATAGAGAGAACCATGAGTATCCAAATGAAAAGTGCAACAACTCTCACACCTCCTAGTAGGGTAAAGTCAGGTACCTTCGGTCATCAGGTAAACTCGGACAGAGACCTTGTTTGTTTCATATTTCAATTATCGGAATAAACAAAATAACCGAAGTAAACAGTGAAAATCCTGTTATCTGGATTTCCACTGTTTACAACTGCATGTCCGAATTTACCTGATGTCCGAAGTTACCTGAATTTACCCTTCTCACTTAGGCTTTTTTTTCTGCTAAAGTCGATGTAGTCCAATATTGCTGAAGGACCAGAAGCAACTCTTTATCGATGTACGGGCAAGATTTAACAACTTCATGCAGCACAACGACAGCTATTGCGACCTCTAAAAGTAGTTGAGAAAGAAATGCCACAATCATACATTCCATGAAGCCATGAGAAAGAGTCATAGCTAGAACACCAACAGCCACATGACAGCAAGAAAACAATTAAAGCAACCATATCTCTCTCTCTCTCTCTCTCTCTCTCTCTCTCTCTCTCTCTCTCTCTCTCTCTCTCTCTCAGCGAGATTATTGCACGACTAGAGTTGTATAAGGATCAAACACAAAACCCCCATGAAATGGGAGCAACAATGAATCAAAAACAATAGAACAACAATAGAACGGACAGCAGCCAAAGTCACTGGTACGGGGGAGGTGGTGGGGGACTTGAAATAATTTCATAGACACAATCTTCGACCTAGATTCAGCTATTGTCAAAACCACAAAAGTTTAACTCGCTTGGAGACTTCCATATTTATCCAATTACCATCACAGAGAAGCAATCAAGAGAATTAACATACTGTCACATACAGTCAGAGCTAAAGAACTTGTATTTTATGTTGTGTTTGCATATTCTTACAATCTTTTTATAAGTAACTCCATTTTGGTAAAAAAAGATGGAGTATGAGAGTCGGTTCTATACATACGAGTATGCATAAATGAAAATATTAATTAAAAAAGCAAGTGAGTATGACCAGGAAATGCCACAATCACAGACCGCAGGCCAACCCACAGAGGAAGAGACACAGAGCACTGGCAGCCAGAGCACAAATTAAAGCAATCAGCTCTCTCTCTCTTTCTCTCTCTCTCTCTCTCTCTCTTGGCAAGATGATTGCGTAACTAGTAAGGACATCAAGAATCACACTACAAAACAAGGGCCCAATATAAAACCCTATTAGATTAAGCGCTTTTTTGTTCTTTGTTCAAGCACTGATGCCCTTTGTTCAAGCACTGATTTAAAAACATATGATTTATATGATACATCTTTTCGATATACTGTTCAGAACAACATGTATATCTATTTAGAGACTATTTTAAGGGGGTAACGTACGTCGTACGTCATAAGTCACTTGACATAAACATTAAAATAGCCCATAAATCAGATTTTCTGGTAGAAAGTCGCCGCTTCAGAGGAAGTAAGTCATATATTTTCACTGTTATCTTTGGTAAGAAAAGGACACCCACATAGAAGGAAACAAACTTCAACTCAATAATTTCTGAATTCGGTAAAGCTTGATACCTTCTCGTTATTGGCTTGATACCCTTATACTTTATTGTAAATGGTATATTGTTTTGATGAATAAGTGTCATACCACGCTACAGCGAACGAAGGCTTCACAAGCCATGTGTGAGAGAGCTCAAAAGAAAAGCATAGTGTGAAAATGATGCCAAAATATGAATTCTCTGGGGTTAAAACTGGGAGAATTATTTTTTTTATACCATGAACACACTCAGATACCATTGCGTTGACTCGTACATCCTGACTTGTATAAAATGGTGACCTTACAAAGCATCCACAGCTGATATTCATTGTCAAAAATATTAGCATTTGACGGTATCCCAGGGGTGTCCAGATAACAACTTCAAAAACTGCTTTAACAATCTTTTTCCTAATTTCAAGGAATTTCATTGTGCTGTTTGTGAAAAATGAAAACAAAAAAATGTGTTTACGAGCCATTCAATTATTTTTTTGATATTGTTCCCTTCTCCCTTCCCACTGTTCATCAGAAAATTCCATATGTTTTGCTATAAATCTGAATTCAAAAATTGATCTCATGAACAAGCAAGATTGCAGGAAATAACAGAATCAACCTTTGAGCTAATGGGGGCCTTGCTGGTCTCAGACCTCACCTGAACAACTTATTACTTTTTCATTAAAGCTGCATGTTTTGTATCACACTTTAAGATACTAAATGCCATGAAGAGATATGAGGTAGGAAATTATTTTATAAATTACATCTCTCGCATATTCGTCCTGGTGTATATACTCACTGTTCTCAAACGCCCTTGAATTCGTACTCAATCCAATTAATCAACTTGTCTTCACTTTGTAATCCTTAGCAAAATAATCAGACAACAACTGTATTTAAAGTCATTCAAAGCATTGTTCCTCCCATTAATCAGCTATGAACTTTGATGCTGCAGCAGTTTCATTAAAGCTTTAAATGGACAATTTACCATTATGTTGACGAAAATAACTGAGCATGAAATTTCAACTGATCAAGATAACTAGAATGCTGAATAAAGAGGTTTCCTGCCTAATACACTCGGGTGGTGCATTTATCCTGCTAATAGATGTTAAAATGCAATTGTTGGCTATTAACATAAATGAGCAGAATAAATTTCCACCAAAAGAAAACGCGTGTCTAGGTAAGTCGAATTGAGCATGTAAAAGTTTTATAACCTCGGGGCCAGGTACATTCAACCATTTCTTTGATTCATTTAGTATCTCAACAGTTTGATAATTTGCATAATTTGTACTATACTGAGCCAAAGTTCTAATAGAACTTTGTTTTATTTTGATAATATCTTTGTCCGAACTGATGCCCTAGGCCGATCAGTTTGCCTTCAGTTAGGCATCGACACTTTCTTTAGTTTTAACAATATGCCTCAAACTGTTTAAGAAATAAAGCATTCTATTAAGGAAGGGTGGTTGAAAAAAAATGAAATGCATAGTAATTTTTGCTTGTTTGATTTGATTCTTAATGTCCCATCAACAATCTATCAGTTATGTAGGGTCAGGTCTTCCTGTGTTGAACCAGTACTAAGCTAGGATTAATGTGTCTTGCTCAAGGAAACAACGCAGTGACGCTATTGAGGTAAATGTATGGTAATGTTCCAATATTCGATATGACATGCATTTCGGCATCATGAAATCTGGGTTGATTTGGGGGGATTTCTTTCGGAATTCTGTAAGTTTTTGGCAATAAATTCTTCTTTTTTTTTCAATTCCGTTAGGCGTCAGATCCCGTTGTTTGCCAATACAAAAGGAGAATTACGTCATAATTGAGCTAACTTTTGTACAAGAAGTCAGAGTGAATATGAAGCCGCGTCGGTAATTTTTTGTATCCATTTTTTATCCTCACCAATTCTTAGCAGCAGAAGTAACACATGTTTATCTTTTTTTTCAATAATTTCCACGTTTTTGGTAATTTACGCAATATTGATTTAGCATTGAGTTGTATGGACGTCCTGGCAATAAACGCTCAAATCTCAATTAACTGAAACTCGACGCTTAATTTTGTGAATTTCAACTGAACAATTTTTAAGCAATACCCTCATCTTACTGGCCTAGCTTTGGAATGTGGGTTAATACGGACTTTTCAACTTATGACCACACACAAGGTCCTGAGACCCCAAAAGCGTTTTTGACCGATCAGACAACAGCTCACAGAACCATGATCCAGGCAACGTTTTCTCTGTGCGATAAAGATTCTTCAAGATTAGTTGAGTAAAGTTTCTACATAAACTTCCCTACAGCAATTGATCGTATAAAACTCTGGCCCTTTACGCCTTGCCTTAGAACTTTGGCTCAGTGTATATCCAAGAATATACCAAAGTTTTAAGCTCGTTTAACTTTTCTGCCAAACGTTTGCTTTCCTGAACCTCTGAATTATGCAAAAATTAAAATGACATCCTAATTAATACTTATGTTGTGCAAATGTCGTTTTTATGGAAACTGGAATGGATGGCATGATATACATGTAAGTGGAGAACACAAGTCAATGTAACATAAAGTATGTTTATTTGTCAGCCATTCTAAATGTCTGTTGGTTTTCGGTTCTTAACATATTCAGCTAGTTTAGGTACGGCTCCTACTCGTTCTCTGTGTGCCTTGAGTTTTGGATAGGAATCTAAGAAATCAGCTGCCTTCATACACAAACTGTCGAACGCGCAGTACACTGCTAAGTCTGCTACTGTAAGCTGGAACATAAAACAATGAGCTGATATTAGATAAAGCTAAAGATTGTAATAAGTTAGGTCATGCTTTAACTCAAACAGTCTAATAAGCAATGGCGTAGCCGGAACCCTGAAAAAGTTATGCATATCAAAGGGAGACTACTGGATCAAGCAATGATTCTTTTCAGTTGTGATTTTTTCAAAAAAGGAAAGAATTTGCTCCAAGAGAGAGCTACGCCAATAATAAGATTTCATTGAATTCAGCTTTTAATGCTCAAGGTTTACAAAATCACAGATATGTACAATGGACTATCACAAGTTTAGTGTATCAAACCAGAAAGAAGAATACATTAGTGTAGAAAGGATTAAACATATATGGCTTTTAACTTGAACATCTATTAATCTATCCATGTGTAACTTACTACGGTTACTTGTCTTGAAACAATACAACCAAAGCAATGACAGTGCATTCATCTAAAATAGTTCAGCTAAATTAGTATCTTACTATAAGTTTTCATGTGACATCTTCAACAAAATTAGTATAAACTCAATACCTTAAGCATCAATTTCTTAACAGAATAAAATCACGAACAAATAAGACCAGGCAATGATTGCATAAAATATGAAGCACCTACATCAAAAATGTAAGAGTGGTTCAGGTGGGAGCCATAAAGCAGATTTTTAGATGATATGAGCAATCCAAACACTTTGTTGTCATATATAAACCATATGCAATCATCGTCCTAAATATGAACACTCTCCATCGGAAAATTAAAGGCTTTAGATATATTTGACGTTGAACTTCTTCGCAAAGGTCATATTGGTGATCTGAAATCGCCGTTGTACAACACAACTCTGTGCCAAAGATAAATATAATGCATCAAAATATTTAAGTGATATTAACTTTACCAGCCATACAACAATAATTTAATTATTTAGGCCAAGCCATCCTCTAGTCATCTACACATCATCAGCAAACATTGTGTCAAATATAAAACTCCTCCAATAAGTAAGAGCAGGTGGCATAAGTTTCCATACAGCTAGATTTTATGCATATGTGACTTGACTCCAATGTCAAATTGACAATCCATAAAATTTGTTATCATATATACACCATAGACAATCAGTGTACAAAAGATTATCTACATTTATCAAAGGAGAAAAAAAGGAGTTCGTGTTACAAGCATTTAGATAGATTTTAGGTAAATTTGACCTTTATCTTTAAATCCAAGGTCAGATCAGTGATATCTAACCATCATTAAATCTACATACAATAGGCAATCGTTGTGCGTAAAAGTCCTGACTATTAAACATTTATGTTTTGCTCTGGCAGCAAATTATTTAATCATGGTTTTGGTAGAGGGTAATTTTGAAGCTATTTGTATATTTATACAATATTTCAAAAGGGTGACATTTTTGGCTCCATGGCCAGTCTACTATATGGCCCTCTTAATTTAAATGGTATATAAAAACATGGAAACAAACGAACAGCAATATTTAAATATGCTGTATACAAACATGCACTGTTTTGGCAGGTGGTTCAAAATGAGGTGTCGTTTGAAGTATTTTTTTTTTCATTTTCATGGCCATTTTGTTCAGCAGAGTGGATTCATTTGTACAATTTTGGTAGAGGGCATTATGGGGAACATTTGTGAGATATTATTTTAATTTGAACCTGACTGCTTCAGGAGAAGAGTTCTATTAAATGATTTATTCAAGTTTAGCTACAGTGGCCATTTTGTTCAGTGGAGCAAAACCACTTGTACAATTTTGAAATAAGGCTGTATGGGAATTATTTCTGTGAATTTATTTAGAATTTTGGACAATGGTTCTGTTGGAGATGTCGTTTAAAGGGTTATTTTGTTTTCAGCACTGGTGGCCATTTTCATCAGTGAAGCAGAACTAATTGTGCAAGGCATTACAAGGAACATTTGTATGAAATTACATTCAATTGGGGCGAGTGGTTTTCAGGAGGAGATACAGTTTTAAGGGTTTTTTTTGAAATTTTAGGTCTGGTGGTCATTTTTTTCTAAAGTTAATCGAGGATAGATATGAAGCACTTACTGAATTTCCAACAAAATATGTTCCTCCATTTGCTACTAATTCTTTCTCAAAGTTCTTTAAGTATTTAGGAAACACTTCTTCTGATAAGTTTTTCTGGAGCTCTTTCTGAAAATAAGAAAAGGTCATAGAGATAATGAACAAAAGAAAATTGTATATGAAGCACGTTCTTATCAAACAGATCTTAACCTTCAAAGATGAGGTGATAGTAAATTGACTCTTGGTAATTTTATTTCAACTAATTTAAAAAAAAACTTCACACCTTTTAGCTTTAAGCCTCCAGATAGTAGGCGTATTTTGAATTTCAAAGGACACTCAATTCCTATTAACTTCAAGCATGATTGGCATTCTATAGCTATAAACCTACACTCAGATTAGATATTCCATGGGTCTCTAACTCATATGATCGATACAGGGATACCTTGGTCATCTTGTTTGTTTTAGAAACTCTCGCCTAAATTCGGGAAAAGTTAACGATTTACAAAAAAAATATGGAGGACCACGATACCAATGATAACACAATTCAATATGTTATCTTAACCCTTAACTCAATAGGCTATTTCTTGATCGTGACATCATTTTCTACTTTTAGACACCATTGTAACCAATTCAAGAATAATTTAAGTAAAGTTTTGAATACTTTTGACAATATTATGGAAAATGGAGTATTTGTTCTAATGGAGCAAATGCTTGATTTTCCATGATATTTTGAAATACATAATAATTCAAAGGCGCCAAAAGGCGCTATCATGGAGTAAAGGGTTAACGCTCTAATAGAGCTAAAAAAAACTTATTAGAGGCTTTCTGATATATCAACGAATAAAATCTGGCCAAACCATAGATCAAACTTCCAACAATTATAAATTTTATTCAGCATATGAAATTTGATACCTATTGCATTATCGAGCATCGAATACTCGAACGAGCCTGCACAAATGTGCGTACTCACCAGAGCCTTCGCTGCTCGCGTATACTAGTATACAAAGTATGGATAAAGATGGACTATGGTCAAAAATTAGATCTCTAGACCAGCTAGATACTTCATTTTGGATATTTAAAGGAGGCTTTTGTGCATTGGCGACACGTGCTAAAATCTCGTGAGCTGGCAGATATAATCTCCTTACCGATATCCTAAATTTACATGCGCGGAGCCCCAGACCCCTCCCCCCCCCCCCCCCCCCCCAAAAAAAAAAACCTGAAAAATCACATAAATATAGGGTTGCTTAGCAATACTGGTCCGGATCCCTGAATAATCACAAAGCTACCAAGCCAGCATTCCATGTGTAAACAACACAAAAAAGTGTTCTGGGTTGGACCCCCTCTGATCCGCGCATTTTAATTGGGTCTTACTGCACCTTTTATTGAAATTCCAATGTTAAACATAAAATATATCGCAATGCATAAGTGAAAATGCATGCTGGTGCAACAAACAAGTGATTGTTTAGCTTTGCGTCTGCTAAAGCTCGTGGGTTATCTTCCCACACAGGCGCACAAACCATACAATTACTTCTGCTTGACAATCTTATTTTCCTTGTCGTGAGAAAGCCTACCTTCTTCTCTTCATCTTTCTCAAAGACGACCTTGACTACATCATTAAGCTGGTCCACTGTCAGGTCTATTATCTGGTCTATACATGCCGCTTCCCAGTTGTCTTTTCCAGCCAAACCTGTTATTGAATAAAATTATAAATAACATTTAGCACTTCATATGCTTTTCAACTTGACTTAAATATTTAAATATTTTGGTTCGTCCGTAATAATACAACTTTCTCGTGGAGCATCTTGGCGTGTGAACATTATACACTGCACAAACATTTACAGGATTGCCGTTTATCATCGTGGGTTATCCTATATATAGTCTAACTCCTAGACATTGATTTTTTGTCAATTTTACTCTACTTTTCATTTAATATCATCTCTTCTCTTTTACATCATGGATATCCTCACCTGTATTGCTATCGCAATGGAAAGAGGAAGAATAAAGAGAAAATTATTATTTTACAAGGAAATTACCATTCATGACCATTTATTAAAGCCAGGCTGCGTAGCGCAGTCGGTAACGTGTCTGGCATCAGATGCGAGTCTGACTGCAAATCCAGGGATCGCGAGTTCGATCCCGGCCCGGTCCCATACTTTCGTGGAGATTAATCATAAAAAATAATTTCTACGGTCATTCTCCTCCCTTCCGCTGAATCATTCAAGAAGGTTGTTGTCAGTTACAAGCGAAAATATGTGCCCAGGAACAAGTGTGGTTAGGTGAACTGACCGTCCCGCCATGGCCATACCTGTTTACTTGGAACGTAAAGCAACAACACAAACAAAACAAACAAACAAACAAAACCATTTATCAAAAAGAATATGATATCAGACTAGTCAATAAGTGATGGTTGTTGATAAGGATGGTTAACCCCTTCTCTATATGCAAATGTGAATTTTTGCTTTGAAATGCTCATTTTTCAAAACTAAATCTTTAAACGAATATCTTAATCAAACGCTAATGGGGCGTCGTTTCTATACACTCCATAATCTTTCAATGCAGCAGAAATCATTAGGTTACGGCTTAAACAAATCCGTAAGATTGCAGAGAAATCCAGAAAAAGTCGGGGGTTGTTTTTTTTATTTAGACAATCAAAAATTACAAAATTTGAGTCATGGAATTTAGCCGCGACTATTTATTGCAAACAATTTTTGACCGATACCTTGGCTTCCTTTACAAACATTGTAAACGAAGCTGGGGTTCTCCTGCTTATCTAGTGAAGTATATTGTTTGTAGGACAGGGGTTAACGTTGTCACCTATGGAAAAATCAGCCTGTGCTCCTTTAAATATTTTAGCAACGTATATAACACGCACACACACGCACACTCACACACACACTCACTGAGACTAAACTGAAATGTTATGACTGGTGATGTAGCTGTTTTGTCGCTGTGTTCTTATACTCTGCTCAGTACTGATTCAACCCATGAAGATCGGAAATAGTCCCACAAATGACTTAAAAACTGTTAACTCGGAGGTAAAGCATCAACACAAGCAAACAATTAAATTCAACGTGCCACACTTGGAGACATTGGAAGGCCAAAATGTTTTACAAACCAAAGTTTCCAGCAATGTCTACTGTAAGTATACCTGACATTCGGCACTTATCGCATATGCATTTGCGCAAAAAACTCCATTGAATACTGATGCTGTCGTTTCCATATACAGTGAGCCACTTTAAAAAGTTACGCACCATTTTTGCAGGGCCCACATTTTTTGACAAAAATGCTGGAATCGATCATTTTCTATGATAATTTACTTATTGACATTTTATCTGTTTGATGACATTGAAAAAATATTGGAATCACTCATGCGAAACAAAAAAGCACGTGCAACCTGAACGTCTATAGATATTTTTCATTTGTGTTTTGCGCTAAGCATTATCCATGGTGATCGTTGTGACAGAAAAACACCAAAAACAATTATTGTATTCAAGTAAAACCGCTTTTTTTTTGTTGTTAAATTTAGTAACACCGTTTCTTTTTGAAGAAATGTTCGTTTCGACGTCATATTAACGTCAGATACAATAATCAAACAAGTTTTCCTTCGCAAAGTATTTTGTTATGAGTCACTTGTTGACATAAAAGTATTAAAGCACTAAAACATCTTTTCATTGACACGTCTTATAGCCTTGGTAGTAGTGACGTCATCACTGACGTCAATATCCTGACACCAATAGAAAAAAATATATTTTTTCCGAAAATAAACGGCGGATACATGTTTGTTTAAAATGAAATTATGAAAGAAGTGTTTTGATAACTATTTTTATCAGAATCATACGAAATTTTAACTAACATTAGAAAAAAGTATGAAAACTATTTTTTTCAAACCATGGCCAGCTGTGAACCCAAAAAGTAAATGTTTAAAAATGATGAAGTAAACAAACACATTCCAGTCTAAAGCCTCGTTTATATGCACAATTTGCACCCTGGTGCAAATTTGCACACATGTGCAAAATTGCACCCGGGAGTAAATTTGCACCCCCTTATGTAGCGTTCATATGTCAATAAATTGTGTTCATATGTTATTGGATTGGCTCTTTAAACATATCAAAAATGTTTCAGTTTTACTTTAAGGAGAAATTCGATGTGTTAAGAATGTTTCTATTAGTCAGTTCAAGAGACCGTCGTGTGAGAAAATGCAAATTTAATTGGTTTTATTTGCTTTATTTTTATTTATACAATATTTAAACAGGATAAGTGGCATTTATAGAAGCTGTTGCACCAGTACTATGTAAAACTATGCCTATCTGGCCAAGAGTGGTGGACGAACGTAGTGCTTGAGACTTATACATCTACTGATGATCAGTGGCTTCCGAATGTCATGGCTCTGCGACAAACTGCGCGAACAGTTGCAACAGAATGCGCGTGTGCGTTATGTTGTTTCAATTGAACTGCTTGTGTCAGTTAGACTTAGGACTGCGCAGAGATGGACAATTGAGAACATCTTCGTAATAGTAAAATAAAGGTTTTGTGAATGTGGGAAACGGGTTTAGTCTTCAATTGTTGACGAACTCTTCTAAATCTCTGTTAAGTTTCCGAAGGTAAACGACTTAACCGAGTTTATCAATGGCTACAAGAGGTTTGGATTCCCAAATTGTGGGGGTAAGATAGACGGTAGGCATATTTCAATTATTGCTCTGTCTGAACTACGTTGATTACATGAATCGTAAAGGGTGGTCACACCGTTATTAAGCAGTGGGAACCTTTTCACCGATGTGTACATCGGATGGCCTGAACTCGTGCATTGCGCCAGGGTTCAGACAAACTCTGATTTCCATTGCTGAGGTTAGGAAGAGACATCGTTCGGAAATAGAACCGTGCAAATCGAAGTCCATGGACCAGAAATTCTAATTTTTCTGCTTGGCAACCCGGCATAGCCGATGGAGTAATTACTACAGAGAGAGAAGCCATGACCCAAAGTTTGATAAAGAGACGATTTATATATTTTATTTTCATACAGGTTCATATAGAAAAGATGGGTAATTAGATCAAATTGTACATATGTGATAACAAGTTGCGTTCGTGTGCGCAATTTGCTCCCCGGGGCAAATGTGCACCCGGGTGCTAATTTGCTCCACGGAATTTGCACCACCTACAAAGGTGGAGCAAATTGGCACCCGGATGCAAATTTGCACCCGGGTGCATTTTCATAAAACACCGTTTACATGACCAAAATACATCCCATGTGCAAATTTACACCCCGGGTGTATATTTGCACCGGGGTGTATATTGTGCATATAAACGAGGCTTTAGATATTGCCAAGAATAAATCGGTTCTTATCTCTGGCATAGCAGAAATTCGGTCCTGAAAAAAAGTGCAATGTGATCTGAGCTTCATTCGAGATAATTCCATGTGAAATGGTGTCTTGAGGGTAGTGCCCTTCAAGATCCATTTTCTCATTCGTTTCTGATCTGACCACAATAAAATGTCAATGGTAAATGTAAATATAAACTTGCTTTAAGCTTGTAGTCTTAGAATGAAAATATCATGTTTCCTTTCCGAGTAATTTTACGTTTTATTAGTGGTGCGTAACTAAAGTGGTTCACTGTATAATACACGAATATCGTAAACTCGGTTACAAACTATGACGGTGCTTGTCCCAAGCAACGAATTCTTAGAGTCCCTTGGACACTCGTCTCCTTTTATCAATGGTTCCAAAGTATTAACCAAAGGCCCTCCTTTGATTTATTCATCAAAACGTTGTCATTGCCATTAAAAAGATGAAATTTTGAATCTCAAATAAAAATCAAATGCCCTTTTTTCTGGAAAACTGTGAGAATTAGCTTCTCACGGTATCATAAAAAATCCATGTTTAATCAGATATTTCATAATACAAACAGATGAGCCACGATCTGTGAAAACCAGCCTTAATGACATTTAGGGATTTTTATGTAAAAATCATTTGAAAAACACCAAAAATTAAGAAATTTGACATGTTTATTTATTGCCTTAAAACTTGTTTAGGTGGATAGTAGAATAAAACTGGCATTTATTTCTGATTAAACTTCTTAGTTATCACGTCATATGTTGCCATGGCAACAAGTTTACCTTAGCAACTGTCAACATTTTTAAAGTAAGGTCAGTCGTTTTCAGATCATGCTAACTTTAGGCAAAAATGAATCAGTGTCAAGTTTTCTGTGAATTCCATTGCACACATGCTAAGGATAATAAAAAAATATGTTAGCAAGAAATAGCGCGTTTTTCATGCATTCGACAAAGCCTCAAAGCAGGAAGTTAAAATAAACGTCATTAGTAACGTCATGACGTTTCTGACGTTGCGTTTTAAAATTTAGACAGTGTATAGATTCAAAATACCATATTTCCATGAATAATGGAGATAACGTCATAAAATTTGCAGGACAACTTCTCAGCACTTTGTATATTAAGTGTGTGTAATTAACTAAATTTTGACGACTTCGTCATTAAGGCTGGTTTTCACAGATTGTGGCTCAGATCTAATCACCCCTATCCTATGATCACACAAAAATAAGCTTAAATGATTTGCACCAAGGGCCGCGGTTTAAGTACAGTTTATTTTAGTCTAGACTTAAATATATTTTGGAGTCCCAAAGAATAAAGGGGTCACAGAAAGGAGTTTGGGATTTTAGGACACACTGTAGAGAATCGGGGAACACCATCGACTATGAGTAGATACCCTCTGAATCTCAAAACAGAGTAGCTCTAGTGCAATACATGCTACAACATAATAAAAATGATTACCAAGTTCTTTCGCCAGGTATCTTGCAATAGTCATACTCTGTGTTAACTCTTTGCCATCAACTTCTAACATGGGAAGCTGTCCGAACTTGGTTTCTGAAGAAAAAAATCCTTAATCAATTGCAGCGTATACTGCGTCATTTGGGATTTTTACAAATGCCATCCATGTGCCATGGTCACTCCGCTATACCAGTGTATTACATTGCGTCATATACCAGTGTAACTTATTACATTGCGTCGTGCCCAGCGAGTTGGAATGTCATGTCACATTTTACTATAAGGTTATAGCAAGGTCCGAGACATCATTATAATTTTCAGTTAAAATGTTAGCTTTCAAAATGCGACATAATCCTTGATGTATACATGGACATGTACAAATGTACCAATATTCCAACTAAATAGTTAAAGCATGACTATATTAAAAGGCTATAACGACGTCCGAGACATCATTATACTTTCAATCAAAACGGTATCTTTGAAAATGCGACATAATCCGTAATACATGTACCAGCATTCTAACTAAACCGTGACTGTAATAAGGTTATAGCGACGTCCGAGACATCATCATATTTTCAATTAATTTGGTATCCTTTAAAATGCGAAATAATCCTTGATACATGTACCAACATTCTAGCAAATTTGTGGCTGTAATAAGGTTATAGCGACGCCCGAGACATCATATTACGTTTTCAATTGTAATGGTGTCTTTAAAAAATGGATTTGAGACTACATCTTAATCCATACTTTGTGTATGCGAGCAGTGAAAGAGCTGGCAAGTCTACGCATTTGCTAAGCTTGGTCGCCTTAGCGTTCGAACAGGAAGGCTCGCCGATACGATAAGTACCAAAATCTCGAATATATGTATGAATCATGCTTAGTAACCCATGGCAAACAAATACGCTTTCCGAACCAATAATGCGAATGCATATCTTTCATGCATATACATGCAAGTGCAAGTACTGGCATATTAAGACAAATTAATTATGTACAGGCATATATGCGACACCCATATAAACATATTCATAAAGTGTCAATAAACGAATATAGCAAGTTCATGTGAAAAAGGACTTCGTGATAGGCGACCAGGTACGACTCAAACTAGGGTGTTATGTTGTTGTGTCCAAGACTTCCTTAAATTTGGACTTGGTCAGATACATGTAGCTTTTGTGCATGTATATTCTATATGCTCTGTTGAGATTGCGTGATGCTGTGTTTTCTGTTCGAATATCACATAAACAGGTCCTTTGCAATTACGTAATATAAGATTACATACGTGTCCGGGGAATAGAACATATCTGAATCGACTCGACCCACCCTAACATGGGGCTGTAATGGTGATCGAACCAATAGCCGTGCACATGCGAAGCGAGTACACTAGAGTAACTTTCAGTTTTGCAGGAACAGAAGTGTAGAAATACCATGCCCGACTTGTTCGACCTGGTCCCAATTCATTCAGGATATTGAGGACAAGTTATATTTCTTTTTAACTTGTCCTTGGAAATAAATATGAATCGGTCTTTACATAGCTGTTCAGACGCAGAAATGAAGAATTTTGTTCAACTTAGTTCGTCCTAAAAAATCTGAGCAAAATGTGCTATAGCAGGATTTTCAGACAATCTCGTTCCTATTATGACCTCACATGTCTTTGAAAACAGCATAGAACCTGATCAGCTAGCATCTGCGGTAGCTAACTAGCTGATCTGGGTCTATGCTGTTTTCAATAGAGTACATGTCTGGTTTCATACTGTTTTCAAAAGAAGTATATACTTTTCAGTACGTTATGGGCTAAGTTAAGTGTTGTGTATATAATCCTTTCTAAGTGACAAGTATTTTTCTTTGGACATGTACATAGTGGTAATTTACCCTGTCCTTACCAAAGTATTAATCTTTGGTATTTCCACACCCCTTTCCAGAATCGTTTGTTTTGACCCTCTGTCAAATTTCATACACTCGGCTTTGCGTCGGATGCAAACATCGACTCAGGGTCGCCACACTTGTTTAACAACCCAAACACATAACTGAGTTTTATATTGTATATGGCAACCCAAACATTCTGTTAGCAAACATTCATTTATATCATATCTTCAGACAATAAGATTAATACTGTCGGTTCAAAGATGCATTATAATAGGAATATACTTTTTTTCTTAGAAACAGGTATGATATTCACTTGTATAAAGTACCTGGTTCAGTTTATGTTTTTGTTGTTGTTTTTTACAACGATTCTCATCTAAATTAATCTTTGAACCGAATTACAAATTAACTTTGGAGCAATTATAATTGAGTCAAAACATGGTATTTGTAAAGCAACAAATGCTCAGACATTTCTGCGCAAGTGTACAGACACGACAAGAGCCTTAGCTACTTGCATACACAAAGTATGGATGTAGAAGAAGACTCAGACGAAATATAAGACCTCTAGCCCCGCTTTATAATTATGTCAGAATGGGCGTTTAAAAGAGGCTTTTTGCGCATATATGAAAAGAACCCAATCCCACGTTCTAGTCCATAGTGTGCATTCGCAGGTAACAAAGTAAGGCCCCGAGGTTATAAAACTTTTTTCATACTCAACTCAACTAAGCTCGAAATTTCAACTCCTCATAAAAACTTAAATACCGACAAATAAAGAAGCTTCTTGATTTGAGTCTCTAAGATATT
The DNA here is from genome assembly GCA_964019695.1 of Loripinus fragilis. Classification (NCBI taxonomy): domain Eukaryota; kingdom Metazoa; phylum Mollusca; class Bivalvia; order Lucinida; family Lucinidae; genus Loripinus; species Loripinus fragilis. Next base: position 60,413,068 of record OZ026520.1, on the reverse strand, counting down.
GTATTTATCTTGTTAATAAATGTTAAAATGCCAACAATTATTTGCATTTTAACATTTATGAGCAGCATAAATCTCGTTCTCAGCTGAGTTGAGCATGAAAAAAGTTTTATAACGTCGGGACCACGCTGACAAAATCATGCCGTCTAAACCACCAGTACGTCCGTATGTTTCAGCAGCATTTTAAGTCAAAATGAGCCGCGACATGCGGGTCAAATATGTTTGCAATTCTGCAGTTTCGGCCTACAAATAAAATGTTTGCGGTAAAGCAGGCCAATCAATGTCTCCATTTTGTACAAGGCACTGTTAAGCTTAGTCCCGCCCAAAAGAATTTATACATGAGCCGCGACATGAGATTTCCAACAATGTGGTATGTGCGCCTAGTAAAGGCTCAGACCAGCCTGCGCATACGCGCAGTCTGATCAGAGCCTTTGCTAGTCGCTTGAATATTCTATGAGTATAAAGCTACTGACTGAACATCATTTAGAATTTCTAAGCTTAAAAGGAGGCTGTACAGGCTCGTCTAAGTCTATACTTGTCAAAATGTCACATTGTTGGAAATCACATGTCGCGGCTCATTTATACATGTACATACATATACGTAGGATTGCAGCTACTTTAAAAGTTTATGACCACCTTGACCCGGCTTTTGTTGCTCAACATGGGATTTATTTATTTAAGGTTTAAGCAGTATTTTCTTTACAATTTTCTTCCAATTACATTATCTAAGTCTAACGATCGTAAGTGCGACATTCAGACCTTTTAAGACGTACTATTTGAATATATTTTTAAATAACAAACATTTTGCATCGAATAATAATAGTTTGCCTACGTCTACATAAATGTTGCTTACATGCCCAAAAAACTAATTAACCCATAATACCCTTAATCGTGCTTATTGAGCTATATGTTATTTATATACAAACGCAGTGATATTTCTGATACAAAACTTCAAACCCGCGAGTATATTAAACAAAACGCAACAGACATGCGAAGTTGACGTCGAATAAAATCTGATGCACCGCCATATAACGTAAATCAATTTTTTCAACACTGTACGTTTTCGTTAGGAGGGTTTAGAATCGAAGACTTACTTGGTTTGAGCTCTTTCCATTGCTCGCCGTTGACTCTAACGTCTTCAAAATCACGACCGGCTGCGTGCAGTACATATCTAATCAGCTCACCCCTACCCCTAACATCAAAGTAGGTGAGTTTATAGGACGGCATGTTCTGCTCTGAGAATATTGTCTCTCTGAGATCCTTGAATGAAATGATTGTCAACGTGGACTTAAGTAAGAAGTAAACATACGGGTATACTTGGTCCCAGTATTTGACTTATGTTATCCTGACCAGTCCCTTGGGACGAGCGAAAAGGTACCTGTCATTTTAAGAAGCCCGAATTGCGAGTGTGTGTGTGTGTGTGTGTGTGTGTGTGTGTGTGTGTGTGTGTGTGTGTGTGTGTGTGTGTGTGTGTGTGTGTGATATTACCTCGGTCAACGGCAGTAATTTACAATAATCTAATTCATATGCAGGTAATGGTCAAGAAAGTATGTGATGTAGTTGCCAGACTTCAATAATACTGAATTTGAGCAAGTGCATTATATAACAATCAAGATTACTTATACACCTGCACAGTGAAGTACCTAGTCTAACAACCAAGCACCTTAGCTGTCTTCGTGTAATTTCGTTATTAGTATACCTTTGAACCCCATTTTATATGGTAACATTCTCTACATTTTTCAGAATGTTAAACTGAGCTTGTACTGTTAAGGTATGGTTTTATGTGTCCTTATTGCCCATTGCATAATAGCAAATCGTAGATACGTATCAAATATAGTGACTGAAATGAACAGTATCTTTTTCCATTGGTGAAGTGTAAACCTTGATCTACCATTCTGGGTATACACTGTTTACACCAATGTCCATTGAGCAGACGCGTTTTACCACGAAAATGTCTTTATAGCTTACCAAAGGCTCACAGAAGAATTATTAGTACATGTTTATCAATGCATCCGGTGTGCGTTCGTCCGTCCGTCGCCTGTCAGCGTTTTCAAACATCTTTTCTGAAACCAAAGGGCCGACTCAACTCCAATTTCATATGGAGACTCCCCAGGGCAGAGGAACGAAAGGCTTCACACATGACCAAGATGGCTGCCATGTCCGTTTAAAGAAAAAAAACTTTTTTTAAAAATCATCGTCTCTGGAACCAAAAAGCCAAGACCTTGGCTTTTGGTATGTAGCAATGAGAGTGTGGGTCCTACTAGGTTTGCACAAATGGTTATCCTAGGTTGACAATGTCGAATGTGATTCCTTATGTATTTATATGGGCACAATCTTGAAAAGTTGATTTTCTATAACCGTTTAAGCAAAAACCATTATACATGCTAGATATCTGTAACCTAATGAGGCAATGGTTAAAGATATGTACCAAAGGTCAGTTTGACCTTCGATCTGTCATCCAAGGTCGCACATTTTGTGCTGCTACATAATAATCTAAACTATATTATTCTCAGAATCAATTGGTCCAATTTAACAAAAAAATATTTTGTAATATCCGTAAGATGAAACGATCTAGATATGACTTTGAGCCCATATATGGTCAACCCCCTTTAAAAGACTTCTTCTCTGAAATCAAAAGGCTACTGCCCTTTGGTCTTTGCAGGCCTTGAAATATCTTGAAATAGGCACTTGCCCTGCATTACAAAAATTATAGGCATGTATGGGAAAAATGTTAATTTACATTGGAAATCATCCAAATTTTCACTTGCCCTGCAGCCTGAGGCACTCGTAAATACGAGCGGACGAGTGGATTTTTCGAGCCCTGCTTTGTATTTAGCACTGAGGCTGTGCGCGCTACCAAGTTTGCTCAACTGATTACCCTAGTTCCTAGGTTGACCTTAATCTGTTTTATGACAATGTCAAATGTGATTCCTTTTGCATTTTTATGAGAACAATCTTAAAAAGTTGATATTTCTATAACCGTTAAAGCCAAAATCATTATGATTGCTAGATATGTGTAACCTAATGAGACAATGGTTAATGAAAAAATCCCGAGGGTCAGTTTAACCTTTGATCTTTCAGCCAAGGTCTCTCATTTGGAGCTGCTACGTAATAATCTAAACATTATTATCAGGAAACACTGGTCCAATTCCATTAAATCACGAGGGGGACAATCACGTGATACACCTGTGGTATTCTCACACGTTTTGTTTACCTTTTGCGCTCGCTTGAATGTGTGTTTGACAATTATTTTCTTGGTTTTTGGTTGAGTGCAGAAATGACAAATAGTGCAGAGTACCCGGAGTAGGATTTTCTTCCCTATTTCACTGTACTTTTAGACAGACATGGGGCGAATTAATCGTTAATGCTAATGCATTATTAATGCAATACTTTTCCCAGTAATTCAAGGTAATGATTAATTCACCAGTTTTTGAATTACTTTAATGCTAATTCAATGCATTACTTTAGTCAATTTTCACTGCATTACTTGCATTACTTTGAATTACTGTCTAACATAAATTTGCCATAAACAGACTGCACAATAGAGAAATGAGATACACAACAAAAGGATGTGTTTCCATAAGTTATTTCCATTCACAGTTTCCTTTTGTTTAACTTGCTTGTAAAGACTGCTATTTGACCAAGGAATATGCAAAATGATCTGTGAAACTTGCATGTGAAGGTTTGATTTTATATCAATAATGTAAAACAGCTTACAGTTTCTGGCAATCCCACATGAACCTAGAACAGTGAAAATGTAGTTGGGAAGTGTTGAAATGTAAGGTATTTAATCCCACTTTATTTAAGCCAAATGTTTTTAAAATCTATTAGTCATTTTAAAGCTAATTAAATGAGCTTTAAATGGTGTGAATTTGTTACAATCCAATATCAAAGAAACAAACATGAAATGTTTTGATCACAATAAGGGTAATTATCACTTGATTGTTCTGTTCATACATTTTGACACTTGACCACTGACACTAACAGTGTGTCTTTGTGGTCAGTTTTGCTACAGGGTAAATATATTGGGGTCAAAATATAAGAGATTAGGGATTAAGATACAGCCTGCACTTTGTTGATTGGATAATCCAGTCAAGAGACTCAAATTGTTTATAATTTTCCTCCCATAAAATATACTTCCAAATAAGAAACTATTTTGGTAAGCTACGCAGTGGTATAATAATAATATACAATGAAATAGGATCACTGGGGTTGCTACATCTGAGTGATATTCCCTCAAATTTAAAAAAAAATATGAAATTCCTACAAATGTTACGGACAAGAATATGAAATTCACTACAAAAAGTGTACATATTGTAGCTTTGAAATATATATATATATAAAATATCTTTATGCGAAATTTACATGTTTACGGTATGCACATATTTTGTTTCGTGTATCAAAAGTTGTGCGCGGCCGGCGCTTCAGAGTTAACAGTATTGTAGGATTCTGTTTCACGTGAATGAAAGTAATGCTAAATTCAATGCATTACTTTCTTAAATAATGCTAATTCAATGCATTACTTTTTCAAAATCAAGTAATGATAATGCTAATTCAATGCACATTTTTGGCCATAAATGCTAATTCAATGCATTACTTTACAAAGTAATTCGCCTCATGTCTGCTTTTAGACTAGGGTGGAATAGTTCTCTTGAAATTCGTCGCAAGGTTGTGCTATTTGAGTTGGTAGGAATCACGTGTACGTTTACAATCAAAATGGATAGGCTTCACACATGAAAATTGCTCAATGAAAATCACATGGATTTTTTTACCACACAGCTGCTGTTCATGAATATTATTGTAGAGTGGGCCATCCAGCTAACACTCTCCGTCAGTGGAAAGGCATGTTCATCCACCAAGGGTGATTTATTAATTATACATGCCATCTTTACTCCTAGCTCGTATTGTAGGTCAATGAATCGGGGCCTGGCATATGTATTAGGAATGTGAATTTCCAAAATGTTATAGATCATGATAATGTTTTTGTATTGAGGGTTTCATAGTGTGAAAAAGGCAATCCATGCTTATTTCGTTGGCAAATCTTACATTCCTAATGACATGCAAAAATAGTAAGTGAGTCATGCAACATTGAATAATATAGACTAAGTAAGTGAGTTTGTGTTTCCGTCCCACTGACAGATAAGGTCATATGGAGACTGGGCCATTACAAATTGGAGGAGATGAAATTGAACTTGGGACACCTCTGTACAAGTGGTTTATCCACTACAAACGGGCAACACCTGTTGATTGAGCTTGCTATAATTCAAATGTTTACAAAGCTGTGGGTAGAGTCTAATCTTAACATATGAACGAACAAAGATTAAACCAGTCGTGAATTGATAATCGGATTGTAACAGTTATGATTAGAAATACATACTGCCAATGGTATCAAAGTGCAATGGATATTTCTGGTGCATTTATTCCAATTAGCTTATCAAGTGCTACACCATAGACACTCCTAATCTTAAATACTTAAGAGATATAAACTAGACCATACCATTATGATAATGCAGTGGAACTTCAATGGTTCATTGTGGTGCAGTTTACGTTACATTTTCAAATAAGACCCCTAAAAGCATTGATATTTTGTTAAATAGTTTCATGTTACATATTTTTTCAATAAATATTTTAGGTTAAAATAACATGTATCTAAAATACAATTTAATAACCATTTCAAAAGTGCTCTCTCACAATTTACAAACTCTTTTATGTTACAACCTCGAAGAGAACCGTTATGTAAGATGGGATTTTTTTCCATTTTAAAATTAAGCATGTAATCCTATCTGTTTGCTTAAAATATCATATATATGAGTATTTTATTGATAAACAAGAGTGATGGGGATATTAAACACTGTTTCTGGTATAAAAATCAATTTTGTAATTTGATTAGAAATATGTAACGTATGATACAAACTTTAAGGCTGTCTATATAGTGCTTAATAACCTTAATATGTTATTAAAAGGCTTATTATTCATTTCAAAGCTGATTTTTGTGTTAAATCTAAATAAAAATAATAGTTTTGTATGCATGGGTTTGTCTGTAGTTTGTAACTATGGTATTTCCTGATCATACTCACTTACTAGTTTTGATTGTTTCATATAGAGGGAGATTATGTCAAATTGTCAAAGCAAATTTGCTTTTAGGGCAATTTTTTACCGTTTGAAAGTTACAAAATAGTTTTAACAATTTGGCAAAATTTATATGGATTTAATCGTCTCTAGCGATAAAAGAAATGAGCCGTGACATGTGATATCCAACAATGTGGCATTTGACATGAATAGACTCAGACGAGCCTGTGCAGCCTCCTTTTAAGCTTAGAAACTCCAAATGATGTTCGGTCAGTAGCTTAACATCCGTTGAATAATCAAGGGACTCGCAAAGGCTCTAATCAGACTGTTCGTATGCGCAGGCTGGTATGAGCCTTTGCTGGTCGCACATACCACATTGTTGGAAATATCATGGTATGGCTAAAATATAGCTCTTAAGTAATAACTGATAAGGGGGAAACTCAAAAAAGGACAGAACTGTTAACATCATGTATATCATTACAAGGTTCTATGTGTGCCCAAAATATTGGCAAAGGCAGTATAAAATGACGTCTAAAATGGTAAATTATAAAGTGAATTTGGATTTTTGTAATACTTATCCAATGGCTGATAGTACTAAATGTATCTAGAATAATGTAACGGATAAAACAGTTATTTATAAAATTGTTAAAATGTTAAAATTACACTGCTAGTCATATACTTTCAATTGTCTAAGCTCAAGACCCCAAAAATCCCAGACCCCAGACTCGCCAGAGCATTCGCTGCTTGCCCACATGGCACCCAAAACGCACTTTGTGCCAACACATGAGAGATAAGTGCCTATCGCATTGTCGAGCATTGTTATGCTTAAGTGTGTTTTTGCGTGTGTTTTTTTCTCATTTTCGTTTATCATGACGATTGAGATTTTAAATTCAAAGACGGCATGAAGATGCTCGCATGTATGGCACACTTATTGACATTTGAGCCAGCACATGTGATTATGGAACTCTAACGAAGAAGCCCTCGTCACATTACCAAAATCTCAAAACCTGGCTTAAATGGCATGCCTGCATTTCCAACAATGTGATATGTGGGGGCTCTGATCAGACTGCGCGTATGCGCATAATGATCTGAGGCTGATACTTGAATATTCTATGAGTGTTACGCTACTGAATTAACTTCATTTGGAGTTTCTAAGCTTAAAAGGAGGCTGCACTGGCTCGTATGAGTCTACACTTGTCAAACTGCCTCAATGTTGGAAATCGCGTGTCACGGCTCATTCATCTCCCTGTCATTATTTTATCTTCACTGTTTTTAACCTTTCTTACTAACACACCATTCGCAAGTTACATTCCAATTATACTCGGAAGAGGGTTTGGAATTGTAAAAGTGATAGAAAAAGGACCCCACGGGGTCTTAATGGACAACTCGGCACCGATGCGGTGCAATTGTCCCGGATTACACCAGTGCTGGGGAGTTTGTTGGTTGGCTGGACTTTAGAACTGACCGCAGAATTATTGACGTAGTACTCAAGCGCTGTATTTTTTGGACGGAAGGGCAAAGATAAAGTTCACTAAATCTTCAATTTGTCCAGAATGCCTGTGTCTGCCTCTAAAAGATTGTATACCCAGTCAACATCGGATTGTATAAACGAGGTTGTATCTTTATTTTTGATCAAAATCTGTTTTTGGTCAAGTTACAGGAAACGTAATGTGTTTTCGCGGTTAGTTATTCAGTCTTGAATTCAGTGTTAAAGGGTGTAAGAAGTACTAAACAGTCCAACGGTTGTGGACCTTGTGGTAGCCTACTGAAACAGTACTTTTTGGAATTAGAAACTGCAGGTTTCTATGCTCTATAAGGGGTTAATGGGTGCTCTATACAGCTTTAAATGTGCTAATGAGTAATAAAACATTGGTGTATAAGTGTTCTGCTAAGGCTGCGTTTTTTGCCATTGTCGCATTATTTTGTAGTCTGACACAGCTTAAAATTGTCTCATGGGTCATCTGAAGCATGCAAATTTGGGTGTATAGGAGCTTTTTTCGTGACATACTTCCGGTTCTATAAATAGATTTGGGATATACTGGCCGTCAACTGTGTATTGTCTAGATAGGGAAAGCAGTAGAATTTTCGATATTTTCCACCGATTTTAAGTTCCCTTGTTACAATGCTATTTATTTTATATAAATGCGAATTGTAAATGCTTCTTGAATGCATCTAGAAATACTTTGTTAAATAATATTAACATTTATTAAGATAATTTGTCTGTCGTTGTGTTTGAAATCTCGGACCCAGTAATACATGTTATTTTGGGTCCGAGTTGAAAGGAATAAAACGGTAGCCGTTATACATATTTGTAGACTTTTAAATTCATTTTTTACCTTTTTTAAGGCAACTATTTTAATAATTAACGAACTTTTGTCAATGACACACATCATTTATTTTCTTTAAAAAGTGTTAAGGCATGTTTTCGTCTAAGCATATTCCTGCAAGAAAACTCAGACGGTGCTATAAAATAACTGTGGAAGTTGAAGGACAGAAGTGTACGCTTTAAAACAAATCAAAACAAAACTTATATATTCCTTTCTCATACGGAACTTCACATGCGCGCCATTTTCGCAAGAAAGTATCAGCGGACGACACTAGTAGCAGTTGATTAAGGACAGAAATGGGGGGCTGAAAAAGAAACATAACACTTTTTTCTCGAGCAACGAAGGCTGATACGAGTATACACATGCAGGCATTCTCGCGAGAACGTTTTGTCGGGCCTGAACGGTTTTCAAAGGTTATCAGCAGTCATCACTTGTACATTTGATTGTGGACATAAACTGGGCGCTGAGCAAAGAAAATTATAATGTTGACTTTCTTCTCGATGAGCGCAGTCTCGCAATAATACCCACTGCCATACAAAAAAAGAAAAGAAAAAAAGCGAGCACACGATTGGACAGATCTGAGCCCTAAAATGTAATAACATTTTCCTCTCGAACAGCAAAGACTTATTCGAGATCGCACAATGTTATGTTATGTGATTTCTCTACTTGTTGCTTGCCTCAGATGATCCTGCGCAGATTCGCGGGAGCGGCTCATACAAGACAGCACAATGTTATTTTATTTTTTCTACTTATTGCTTGCCTCAGATGAGCCTGCGCAGATTCGCGGGAGCGGCTCATTCGAGACTGCACAATGTTATGTTATGTGATTTTTCTACTTGGTGAGCCTGGGCAGATTCGCGGGAGCATAAGTAAGATGAAGATAGATATTCAGAAGAAGAAGTCGACCTCTATATACGACAAAATGGGCATTAACTCGGGCTTTTGTGCATACATGCGCATGTACAAAGAGACAGGAAAACTGATAGAAACATAATTGTGCATATGCGGACAGATTGATAAATCACATATATGCACATTTACAGACAGGCCAGACTGAAAGAAACATACATGCACATGTTCAGACAGACAAATGGATAGAAACATAAATACACATGTCCTGGCAGACAGACAGACAGACGATATATATTAGCTTGTGCTTTTCCAAAACGGCAACAAATTAAATGTAACTTATAGGGAACGAATGCAGTCTTGCTGAACTAAACATGTCAGACTTGTTAAAAGGTGTCATAAAAGATCCCTATGTCGAAACAGCATGTCGGCATCTTTGGCCTTTTGATCTTTTATGACCCACTTTTATCACACCAATGACAATCACTTGTGAAAACATCTTTGATTGCGCCAGATGCGTGTCGTCTATTTATTCAACAAAGGGCTGTTAAAACGGATCTGTTAGAATGGTGTCAACCGTGAAAATCAAGCATTTAACATGGAATTTTATCTATCCTTGGGACAAATTATACGTAAGTTAACTGTTTTTAAAGCTGCATACTCTGTAACTATGAACATTTTTCGAAAAAATTTATTTTCTTTTTAAATCATTTGTAAAAGTAGAATTTAGCTATGCTTTCACAATAAAAATGTTCAGTACAGCTGAAAACTGCATGGAAAAGTGAATTATCTTACCAAATAGGTGTATTTTTCTCTTATTGGTAATTATTTGCGTCCCTCCAATAATTCTAGACCATTGAATTTTAACATAAATGCAGTTGTTTTGATAGTGATAACTTGTTAAGATTTACGAAAATGGTAAAATGTTAACCCGAATTTGAGTATTTTGACTGTGTTCTTGAAAAATAAAAACATTATTTTCAAAATTCGAAGATCAAAAGTTACAGGCTATGCAGCTTTAATTAGCCTATTTAAGCTACATTTTGGCTGTCACTGGTTTTGAGGTGATATCATGGATGTGTGTGTGTGTGTGTGTGTGTGTGTGTGTGTGTGTGTGTGTGTGTGAGAGAGAGAGAGAGAGAGAGAGAGAGAGAGAGAGAGAGAGAGAGAGAGAGAGAGAGAGAGAGAGAGATATTAAAAACTGGCAAATAAGCAGGTGGATTCACTCTGTTCATCATAAAAATGCATAAACAAACCAAACTTTTACATTTTCAAAGTTTTATGGGTTTTATTTGAAGAAAATACCAGCGTTCTGCTTGACACTTCTGGACTTCCCGGAGCCTCATATTTTGCCTTTTAAATGAATAAAATTTTGTTGCTCAGACCCTTTATTTATCGGTAAGATGAATTTTGAATGTATATCAAAGAATAGAAACAAGTTTTGATATGACATTGGCTATAAAAGCCCCTTTTCTCTAAATATAACCCACATTTAACACAGATTCTATAGAGCTGGCCTGTACCATTGACGGCCAGGGATATGGGCATGCGCGAAAATGACGTCACTTTGGGAATTCCTAAAGCCTCCTATAATTATAATCTTCCTTGTTGCAGTGATTTTTTACCTGCGCAGCCTGCATCTTTTGCGCATAATTTTGTCTATGAGATGCAAAGTTTTTTTCAGCGAGTCCCAGGATGCATTAGCAGAGTTCTCGGAAACGCCAAATCAGGCGTATTTTTACGCCAACTTTTTGTTTTGTACGCGTACATTTCCTGCTGGGGATTCTAATTTACGCTATTTTTTCTGCTGACGCGTCTCAAACTCTAAAAAACACCCGATGACGACAACGGGAGTCCAAATTTGGCTTCCGTCACAAAAGATCAGATCGCCGCTAATCCGATGCCCCAGGGTTTGTCATAAAATGTCCAGTCGTCCAATCGCAGTAGGCTTGATCTCATTTAGCTCTCGGCCAATCAGAACGTCGCACAGCACTGCGACTTTATTGACAGGTCAATAATTAGGCCTATGCAAATTTTAGAAGCATGTGGTCTATTCCGAGTGTGTGTAAAGACAAATGATAGTCGCGCATTCGTGACTGTCTGTCTCAATGAAGTCTTGAAATGTTTCACATGAAATTGCTTCCAAAGATGGTTGATAAAATAAAGATAAGATTTGCTGAAGATATTAATACATCGGTAAACCAAATAGGATAACATCCGATAAGGCAAACGTTCCGAATGAAGCGTCATTAGCAACAAATGAGTGATGCAATCAATTACCGGTCGAATAAACTATTCTTAGGGAATTAAATGCAAACAAATGACTTTCAGCAAGAAAAACTGTTCATTTTAAACCATTGAAATCATCTCGCACGTAGGTAGGAAATCAAAATAATCATCTTAATTTTGGAACAATCGCCGTAGACAAGCTAGACTAGGTGCACAAAAAGCACTTGCATGCAAATAATTAAATGATTGAACTAGATCTATTCATCTACAAGATATATCCATCTGTCTGTCAGTTCGTCTGTCTGTCTGTTTGTAAATGAATAAAACAACTATATGTATCAATAATATAAGCTTTTCATTTTTAAGGCCAAACATAAAAATATGTGTTTCATGATACATGAAATTTTAAAATATGAAAATGTATTTATTTTGATGGAGAAGATGGGAAAACAATATAGCCAAACCCCTTTGAAATCCCCGTACAATGTTTAGAAAATATTGTGTAGGGGTTGGGGAAGAGGGGATTTAAGTTTGTTACGGTAACTGATACAAACTTTTATTTTTGGTCTAAAGTCTTTTTTGTTCACAGCTAGTCCTCACAAGGATTTTGAAATTGTCATTTTGCAGAACAAAAGACATTACATCTGTAAATAAAACTTTTCATATTTCGGCTAAAACTAAAACTCCAACTTTTCCAGGTCAAACTCCAATTTTTCAATTTTGACTCCAACTTTTTCCAGGGATGGATTCTATGAATCCTGTTTTCAAAATCCTAGTGAGAACTCTGATTAGTATTGCAGACTTGTCATTAAAACTAGTGTTCTGGACTCATAAGTTTGCAGTTAGAACAGTCCTCAGGAGAGTGTTCCAGGGCCCTCATGTTTATTGTTTATAGATAAAATGAAAAAAAAAGCAAAAAACAGAAATGAAGAAAATCTATTTTCAGAAAAAGAAAATGCCCATATGTCAGCAGTGACCAGTAGCCAGTATGATGCACATTATTAGTCTTAGTTGATTTATATGTGTATGATTATGAATGGACTTCTTTTTTGCCCAACATATATTGGCATATTTTAAGCCAAACACTGACTTGTAGACAATAACCAATGTCCCTTCACTTTTCACATTACATTTGAACTTATTAACCCTTTACCTCATAGAGATGTCTTTTAGCTTGTGCAAACAGAACAGGCCCTGATCAGGCAACTTCTAAGAGCTGCCTGATCAGAGTCTACCCTGTTTGCTTATGGAAGTATAATATATCCAATCCTACACAAGTGGACCTAATTTCTTTGTTCTATGTACCAACATGGAAGTTTATTTATATAATTATTCATAGTGGCTGGAGCCTAGCATGATTATTCATGAAGTAAAGGATCAAAATCAATGGTGATGATAACGTAATGTTGATCCTATTTCAGCCAATTCAGGTGGCAACTGTAGTGGTCATCCATCCTGGTTCTTTGAATCTACGCATTGGTCGTGCATCAGACACCTTTCCTGTAACATTGCCTCAGTGTGTAGCAAGAAGAAAGAAAGACTCAACAGCCCCAGAGGTTTCTTCACCATGGATGCTTCGTCCTGAGAGTAAAGTAAGGCCAAGTAAAAATACCTGTGTTTAGGGTAACCCAACCCTACCCATATAAGTAGTGAAACCTAGAAGTTTTTCCATTTTTAAAAAATATAATTTTATGCATTTTGAAAGGGGAAATGCCTTTCAAAATGCATAAAATTATATTTTTTTCCAGAAAAAAAATAACTTAAATAAAATATGTGTGCCTACCCTACCTAAAATTTTCAGACCCCTTACCTGAAACACACTTATTTTTTATTTGGGCTAAGTACAATGCCTTGGATAGGGAGAGTACATAAAGAGTACATTAGATCTGCACTCATTTATTGGAAATCAGCATTGAAAATTAAGTTTGAGATTTTTAGCTTACCTATGTTGTTTGTCTCAAGGTGAGTTTTTGTGATCATAGCATGTCCATTGTCTGTCAAAAAATTACTTTAAACATCCCTTACTAAACCACTCGATGAAATCTCACCAAACTTCACAGGATTGATCATTGGGTGGTCCTCTTTCAAAGTTTTTCAAAGATATCTTTTCCATGCAAAATTCTAGTTGCCATGGCAACCAAAAGAAAACTACAAGTCAAAAATAAATGGCCTGATTTGAAAATAATTTAGCACAAATGGTATCAGGGTGACCCTCTACCAAAGTTGTTCAAGTTGTATGATCTGTCAAAAATATGGTCACCAGAGGCTGGAGCATGCATCAAATTATTTGCAGTTAGGTATGCGCCTAAAATTTTGTTTGTTTTCAAAGTATAATTTTGATAAAAAGAGAATTGCATGCCACATTACCCATCTGAGTATAGTGGAACTTTCCAAATGTTGTCTGCCATCGGGATCAACACACAATAGATGACACAATCCCTAGCATGCTGTATGGTAGAATTATTCTTGGGGAGTTCTACTGGATGAGGTTATAATTTGTGTTTGTAATTTTAGATATTCACTTTTTCAAAAAGGTTTTATGTTCCATTTTTTAAGAACATTTTAAAAATGATTTTATGCGATAGTACATTGTAATTAGTGTTCATTATCTGATGGTGTTCGAACTTTTAGGACATTTACCCAGGGCTCGCACACCCCTTTTTGGGAATGGGGCCGGGGCCCATGGGATTGGGAAAATTAGCGGCGTTTTGACTAAATTGGGAAATTTGACATCGTCCTCCATTGCTAGATTGATTCCAATAATAAACTTACCTCTTTTCTTGATATATAATGTGTAATTGTTAGTAATTAGACAGTTAAGTTTAATCTTCAGTATCTGTATTATATGAAATAAAGATGGAGAACCAAAAAAAAAAAAAAAAAAAAAATCTTTTTTTTTTTTTTTTTTTTTTTGTGAAATTGGGAATTTTTTGTCTGGAATTGGGAAAAAAACATACTTTTAGGCATTGGGAATGGGGCCGAATTTCGGCCCCAAAATCGGGTGATCGAGAGCCCTGTTTACTGTACATCATTTAAAGATATGACATAAGTTTTTGGTTTGCATGTTAACTCTATCTCATAGAGATACCTTTTAACACTCTTGCAAATAGAGCAGACACAGATCAGGCAGCTCTTGTAAGAGCTGCCTGATCAGGGTCTTCTCTGTTTGCTTGTGGAAAATATGATTAGATATGATCCTGCACTAGTGGGCCTGACAAGTAATTTCTTTGTTCTATGTACAAGCGTAAAATTTGAATTTTTTTATATAATTATTTAAAGGAGGTTTTATCGTGAGGTACTTCCGGTGCTATAAATAGATTTGGGATATACTGGCCGTCAACCATGTATTATCTAGATAGGGAAAGCCATATAATTTTCAATATTTTCCAACGATTTTAAGTTCCTTTGCCATATATTTTCATATAAATGCGAATTGTAATATATCTACAAACTCTTCGTCAGATAATATTAACATTTATTGAAATAATTTGTCTGTCGTTATTGTTTGAAGTGAATACAACGGGTGCCATTAAAAGCATATTTAAATTCAATTTAACCTCGGGCCCAGTACTGTATTATACTTAGTCTGAGATTTAACATAACAAGAATTAAAAGGCCAGCTGATGCGCATCATACGAGACTGCACATGCACGCATTACCGCAAGAACAATTTGTCAGGTTTGAACTGTTTTCAAAGGTTATCAGCAGACGACACTAAAAATTAATGTACAGTTGATTGTGGACATAAATCTGACGCTTAAAAAATATGATGTTCACTTTATTCTCGAGTAGCGATCCAACGGCTCATGAGTGCAGTCTCGCAATGATGCACACTGCTATACAATAACCAATAAAAGCGAGCACACGATTGGACAGATCTGGGCCCTAAAACGTACTAACATTTTCCACTCCAACAGCGAATGCTCATTCGAGACTGCACGATGTCATGTTATTTTTCTGCCTGTTGTATTGCCTCAGGTGAGCCTGCGCAGATTCACGGGAGCATAAGTAAGATGGAGATGGAGATTCAGAGGAAGCTATGGACCTCAAGATACGAAAAAAGGGGCGTTAACTATGGCTTTTGTGCATAAATGCACATTTACAGCATGCGCGGATCCAGGAGTTTTTGTCAAGGGGGTCCAGGCCCGACAGCCTGAAAACAGCCTGGACGACGTTTTTTTATTATTTTTTTGTTTGTTTTTTCGTCCTCAAATTATTTTTCAGTTTAGGCTTAAGTCAACATTTATTCAACAATTAACATTTCAAGGTTGAATCACCAGTGTTGATTTTAGCACATCGATATGGAATTACATTTTTTCAATATTCGTACCCAAATGTACAGGAGGGGATCCAATGGTTTTATTACAGAGAAAACTATACTTTTCTAAGGACCCAGAGGGGGTCCAACTTTTTCCAGTGGAGGGGGGGGGTCCAAATACTTATTTCTATAGAACCCATTATGACCTGTGATTTTCCAGGGGGAGGAGGGGGGGCTGGACCCCCTAACCCCCTATGGATCCGCACATAAACACAGAGGCAGTAATACTGATAGAAACAGGAGTTTGTATTATGCGGACTGACTGATAAAACCTACAAACATGCACAATTACAGGCAGGCAGACTGAAAGAAACATTCATGCTTATGTTCAGACAGACAGATGTATAGAAACATAAACATACATGTCCTGACAGACTGGCAGGGGGTCGGACAGACAGAAAAATATATTCGCGTTAAGTACGACAACGAATTAAAATCTAACTGATGGAGAACGATGCAGTTTCATTGCATTGGCCATTATGTCTGACTGGTTAAAATGTGTTATGAAACCGTCGGCATCATTATTGATCTTTTATGACCCTAGTGACACATTCTAAAGACATACTTGTGAAAAAACATGATGATAAGGCTTATCCCCGCGGGGAATGTAGTCCATTTATTCAGCAGAGAGTGGTGAAAACGGATGTACGTGTTAGGACAGTGTCAACATTTAACGTGTTAAACATGGAATTATAGTTATTTCTTTCGGACAATTATACGTAAGACAACTGTTTTAGCCTATTTAAGCTATATTTTGGACTGTCAATAATCACCGGCTTTGAGATGATATCGCGGGTGCTTGAGAGAGAGAGAGAGAGAGAGAGAGAGAGAGAGCGAAAACTTGCAGACAAGCAGGTGGATTCACTTTGCTAATCCTAATATTGCATAAACAAACCAAAATTTAAAATGTTTAAAGTTTTGATCGGTTTTATTGTGAGAAAATACCAGCGTTCTGCTTGACACTTCTGGACTTCCCGCAGCCTCATGTTTTGCCTTTTAAATGAATAAACGTTTGTTTTTTGGAATTTTTATTTATCGGAAAGATGCATTTTGAATGAATATCAAAGAAAACAAACAAGTTTTGACATGACATTGGCTATAAAACCCCATTTTTCTAAAAAAAATAACCCACATTTTACACAGATTCAATGCGGCTGGCCTATGCATTGACGGCCACCGATATGCGCATGCGCGAAAATGACGTCACTTTGGGAATCCCTAAAACCTCCTATAGTGGGTGGAGCTTAGCATGAATATTCATGAAGGAAAGGGTTAAACAAGAACACACATATTAGCTGGTGATTTGTATTGTTAACAGAATTTTCCACATGAAAATAGCTGCAAACGTCAGAAAGAAGCTGGTGTACTGGCAGCATTACGAGCTCTAGAGAGTAAAACTATGGACTCTGGGGAAGCAAGACCATGTTCTATTACTGAAGAGGTACTAAAAACATAGTAGTGTAAAGTCGGGTAAATTCTGACAGTCAGCTATATTCAGACAGCAACCTTGTTTGTCTTGTATCTTAATAATTGGAACAAGAAATAAATTTACTAAGCACAAAAGTGAAAATCCCGATGAGACGTCTCATAAGAAGCCGTCTGATCTGGAGTGGATTTCCACTGTTTGCAAATGTATGTGCGAATTTACCTGATGTCCAAAGTTACCTGACTTTACCCTAGTGAATTAGAAAATGGTGATATTTTTTGTACAGGAAAGTATTTTTTGCTCATTGTTAGCATCTCAATGAGACACTTCTCATGAATTGCTTCCAATTAGACCTCACAAGGTATGTTTTGTGGAAAAATACTGTATTTTGATACTGACTCTGGAGAGGCAAGACCATGTTCCAATTAGAACTCACAAGGTACATGTATGTTTTTGTGGAAAAATACTGTATTCGATATAATAATTACTATGTGCAGAGTGGGAAATCTTTTGATAACAATGTGTACCAACATATTGTGTAAATACTCTTAACCCTTAATGCGCCAATCGCAACAAAAGTCATCTGCTTTTCTCATCTAGTGAAATGTTTAAGAAGCCTCTATGGCAAACAGTGTGGACCCCGATCAGACTGCTCCTATAGGAGCAGTCTGTTCTGGGTCCACGCTGTTTGCTTCTATTTGTCAGTAATGTTAGGCAATTATTTGCAGCAGACGACTTCAGCAGACGACATTTTCAGATGCATTTTTTGCTTGGCGCTTTAAGGGTTAACTCAAAGATTTCCATTTGATCATTTGTCTCCCATGATGTTACAAGAGCAATAAACCGTGAATTAGCACTAATTAAATGTGATTAGTAACTGCAGTAAAATGGCTTGCATTTTTTAAGGTAAAACAAATTCTATAACACAAACTCCTTACTTTTCAACATTTATATAAGCAAAATGATTGAAAATTAATTTTCAATTAATTACATGTATTAGTGTAAATTCATTAGTAGCCTCTTTATTCTGCCTGCACATCCATGCAGTCTGATCAGCGCCGTTGCTATTCACTTAATAGAAATATCATATCAAAACTTGTTACAGGCGAAATTTCAATTGTCTAGCTAGTCACTGTAGTTTATCAGGCTATTTTGAGTCTACCAGGTCGGAAGCCTGAAGACAGGTTTTCTCACCTCAAGGTTCATATGGTAAGTAGGACTAGTCAGGGTTCCCACAAGCGTTGGAAATCATGAGAAACCTGGAAAATAACAAAAAAAAGTTCCATGCATGGAAAAATCGTGGAATTTGAAGAAAAAAAAGAATAATCATGGAAAAATCATGGAATTTCACAAACTCACCAGTAGCCAAAAAACTAGCTGTCGGACAGTGTCCGATAGCTAGTTTTCTGGATACTGGTGGTTTCAAGTTTTAATTATTTTGAAATGCATGTATGGTCTACAAGCATACTGTTTTTGGTGCATTCCGCATTTGTGTTCAGCGTGGTGAAGTTGTTGCTAAAAGGGGAGGTTGGAGTCTGTGCATGTCATAGTCATGGAAATTATGTAGCTGATCATGAAAAATCATGGAAAAATCCTGGAATTGCATTTTTGAATTTCTAAGGGAATCCTGAATCTGGATAGCAATCTTCTTAAGAACTGGTAAATAAGTACGGTAAATCTTGTATTAGTTCGTACACTCGAATAGTTCGTAAACCTGTCTTCTGTGGTTCTGACAAAGTAAGACTAAAATCAGTCTCTTCAGCTACAGAGACTAGCTAGAAAAATTGAATTTTTCCCTGTAGCAAGTTTAGATATGATACTTTCCAAAAAGCAAATGACAAATGTGCTGATCACTTTTCGCGGATGCGCGGTTGTTTTTCCATTGCTTGCTTTTTGAGGTTTTAAAATGATCTTGTTCAAGTCACGAGGAGTTGAGGTATCTATCAGACCTCCAGTTAAGAGTGAGTTATTGAAATTTATTTTCTTATTTCTCAATCAAGACATATGTAGTGGGTGCTTAAAAGAACCGTCTCAATGAGACGGTTCTTTTGATCACCCCAAAACACATACATGTTAAGGCTGAATATTAGGTAATTAAAAAAACAATACTTTAATACTCAAAAAGTTTGCGGTCATCAATGTAGACCTGTTCTAGGATATGAAAATTACAGTAGTGCAGTTTATAATGAAAAACAAGCATTTCACTTAAATTTTGATATTTCTTTTCTTTGTACTCCTTAAAAATAGGGGTGGGGATTTCAAAAGTTGGAGAAATTCCCCTTTCTACAATAGATAGTGTCGATAGTGTGTCCGAATATTTAGGGTAAATATGGTATTACATGTGTAACCTATTTTCTCTTTGCTGTGATTGTGGCCTTTCCTGTGCCTTGTGGTGGATGCAACGTTATAAAATGCAGTTCGGTCCGAGCCCAATCAAGCCAGATTGAACCAGAACACCATTGAATTGGACATGCCCGCGCCAGACGGTTTCACACTTTAAGTTCGGACACAGGGTGTGGGTTGGAGGGCTGTGAAGGCAATTATTACAAATAAAAGGTTTAACAATTTATTTTAAATTATACTACCCGTATGTTCAAAGATGAATATCTAGCACTTAAATTATGGATCAAATAGCAAAATTGAGATTCCAAAAACAAGACGGCACCAACCAACGGTCGGTATGATTTTATTCTAAAAATTAAATTGAAGGAAGACAGCACTAGCCAACAGCGAGCAGGATCTACCCTGCCCTTAATAAGTGTATACAAACCCAGGAGACGTTATTGCCAACTTGCGGTCGGCCTGTCCCCTATAGTACACAATATGCTACTTAAAGCTGCTCCCAGACAATAGTAAAATTCACTATTTGTATGGGAAAGCTTTAAATTAAACAAGTGCCAGACATTCTATAATAGACAATAAATATATATTGCACCATTTAAATCACTCAAACTATGAGTATATGTAATATAGGTTGCTATGGAGTATAGAATGAAAGACAGAAGTAAATCATAATAAATTACCTCAGATAGCCAGCAGAATCAATAGTGCATAAAACGAACGTCGGGTGATGTACGTTTTTCGCACCATTGCTTAGCCACTGACCCCAATCTATTTCACATGTTTAAGAACTTATAGCAGATGGACTTCTGATTCAGGTTTTACATGTATTAATGTTTTCTTGAAGCTGCGAGACTTTAACAGAAGAATGAGAGGTGAAAGAACAGATGTTATATGTCCCCAGAAATGGACTAATACGGACAGGAAACCACCATATATTATTGGGAAAGAGGTAAAGTTAGGTCAACACATGTCGTCTTGCTATCTCTTTGAACAAAACTAGAAACTACTATACCTAGTAGTTTCTAGTTATTCAGTCTTTATTTAGTCTTGCTATTCAACTGTTTGTTGTTGAACCTGGTTTATTTGATGTCAAAAGGCACTAACCTGGCATTCTATTCATCAGAAATATTAACTCATTAATATATGAGTTACTGCCCTTGACTTATCAAAATAAGCAATTCTTATGCAAAGTCTTTAGTGCCATTTTGTTTAATTAGCTTCAAATTTCTTTTTAAGATCTTCACAATATGGACTTTGATTGCCCTGTGCCTACAGATTAACTCTTCAAAACAGTTCCAAAGCATGTAAAGAACAGCCTGGGCCCTGTTAAGTATTAATGCTAGAAGTTTTGGCTTTGTATCAGTTATACCATGTGGATGCCTGATCAGTACGCACATTTTTTCTTTCTCATTTCACGCAAAAATACTTACCAATCTGTACAATGCTTGTGTCTAAAAATCAATGAAATACTCAGCCACTATCCTCAGTGGATATTTTAACAGTCATATGAGTTTACTTAGAGTTTTAGCAGGTATTTATGGTGTAAATAGGGCTTTGGGACCAACAGTTACTTTTCACTTCAAATTATTGAAGTTTACATGTTTTCAACGTTAAAACAATAGAAGTAGAATTTTTATAGCTTATATAAAGGGGACAATAACCTGATTATTACTATGTTTTATATGAAAGATCTTAATAAACCATGAATTTTGATACCAGTTTGATCTAAATCTGTTGAAAAACGTAGAAGTTGTGGCGTTTGAATATTTGCAAATAGGGATGGGTATCACCAAAAATTCTGTTTTCCAAATCTTGTATCAAAATTCATGTTTCATAGAGTTCTTTAGATAAAACATACTTATTATTAGGGTTGTTGTCCCATTTTAGGAAAAAATCTGGACTTACTGCCACCTTCACAGTTTTAGGGTCTCCAAGTAAGTGGCATTTGAGATAAGGTTTGATTGTACTGCTATTTTGAGAACACCTGACTCTTGCAAATATTTTTGCCTATGTCTTAATTACTTGCTTAAAACAAGTTTTATAGCAATACAGTAAAACCTGTATTAAGCAGCCACTCAAAAGAAGACCAAAATTGGTTTTCAAGGCTGATTATTGCTTAATGCAGGTCAAAAGTATTGCAGAATGCTCCAAGGGGAGCATTCTGCAATACTTTAGACCTTCATTAATCTACAAATTTGTCATTAAGATATCTGTTTTGTCTACTTTTGAGTGGTCGCTATAGACAGGTTTTACTGAATGTTTCTTCAACTTGTTACAGGCATTATTAGTGGAGCCACACAAGGATTATAATCTTCACTGGCCAATGAGAAGAGGAAGATTAAATGTACACAATGGTCCATGTGGCACCTTGACATCAGTGCTGTCTGATCTAGAGCTCATCTGGGGTACAGCTATACAGACTATGTTGGATATACCCATCAAAGATCTCAAGGTGATTTCCTATTCTGAACATTGTATGGTCAAAACTAAATACATGTATTTACACTTGCCGTTGTCTTCCCTTAGATGAACTATTATCGAGTTTGCTGATGAGGCTATTTGCCCAGGTGTGATGCATTGTCTAACGATGTCTTGAAAGACAAGTGGCATGATTGGTCAATGTTATGTTCAATTGATGTCACACCATGGCAATGGCTGTTGAAAGTCATGATCGAACATGATGATAAATAACATTTCTACGCCACATATTTCTCTTAACTCCCATCAAATCTTTACCGGGCCGCGTAGCGCAGTCGGTAACGTGTCTGGCTACAGATGCGTGTCTGACTGCAGATCCAGGGGTCCCGAGTTCGATCCCGGCCCGGTCCCATACTTTCGTGGAGATTGATCATGAAATAATTTCTACGGTCATTCTCCTCCCTTCCGCTGATTCATTCAAGAAGGGTTGTTGTCAGTTACAAGCGAAAGTATGTGCACAAATTACTGGTAAACCGCTTGTTCAAGCCTGCCCAGGAAAACGTGTGGTTAGGTGAACTGACCGTCCCGCAATGACCATAGCTGTTGACTTGGGACGTAAAGCAACAAAACCAACCAACCAACCCATCAAATCTTCACAAATAACACAGAAAAATGATTTAAAAATAAAGTGTAAATACAGGTAGATCCAGATTAGATGCTACAAACTTTTATGCACTCTGCCAATACAACATTACACTTAAAATATTTACCATTCCCCGAATCCGAATGTACGGTAACACGTAACACACAGATATAAGTCAACATTAAGATGGTTTGCTCATTGGAACATTGCTAGTTTTCAGAACTGGAAGCCGTAAACATAGCTTTCTTTAGGAAAGAAAATCTAAATGACTTTCTTTATGACCAGTAGAATGAAAGTAAAATATCTTGGAGGTAGAAAGCAAATAATTTAGAGGGTGGATGGTTGACAGACCACAGAAAATGTCGGGACTGGGAAGGTAGAAATATTTTGGTAAATAAAACGGGAATATGCACATTTTGACCAATTGTTTCTTTATTCCACTGACTTTGGCGTTACTTTTCTTCAATTCTGCCTTCAATTCGTTCAGTGTGAGACTCTTGAATTTAGAATTCATGGTTTTAATTTTCATGGAATCGATATGGAATTAGCAGGATTTCCGATATGTAAAGAAGCGTATTGGACCGTGAACAGCACTGCCTCTAGCGGATAGCTAGCAGGGGAAGGTAACTGACTGCTATTTGCCATTGGACGAATCCATTTGAAGTGTAATGGTTGTTGGATAGTAAGGACCTCGGACAGTTTCCTATTCAATCTGCCCAAAATTTGACAGCCTGTGGCTAGGATAATGCATAACTGACAACTATACTTTTGTGCTTAAATCAAACCCTTACATTTAGTGCACCTAGCAAAATAAAAACATTTTGAAAAAAGTGCATAATTATGCCAGGACTCAAGGGTTTAGGGGGTGGTGGTATTTTTTGTGACCAAATGTTCTTTCACAGAAAGTCAAAGTTTCATTGAGTATTCACCTAAATATATGTAAATATTATGTTTGAGGCATAAAACTTGAGACGAAAGTGATGCATTTGCATGAAATTCGGGGTAAGAAGATTTCATTGTTTCATCTAAAGAAGTGTGCTGTCAATTACTTTTGACTATTACCTGTAATGTTCCAAGTCAACCAGTTTGACTTGTGCACTGAGGTTATCATATCTGCTAACTGTATAAATCATAGTCTAGATAAACTCAGTTTTTGAGCGTAAAATCGTTAATATTTTCTTACACATCAGATTTGACCTATAATTTGGTGCTTAAAAGAACAGTCTCATTGAGACGGTTCTTTTGAGTACCCAAAACATATGTTTTGGTTGAGAAATGAGACAATTAATTACTTTGTAAGCACTCATAACTAAAGCCCTGATACATGCCATTGCAAATTGATATTTACCTACAGGCTTTTACAAAATAAGTTTCTAATAAGTTTTTATAATAAAGTGTTTTTGAGCATTTCGACAACGTTCCCCCCGTGACCAATCATGCCGTTTTTATATGATGTGTGAAATGTAAAACTACAACTGTATGCAAAAGGATTAGTTTGGTCACTGGGGGAAAGTACTTCAGTAAAACGTTTTCAATTTTCTATATGTTGAATTGCAAAAACAGAGTTTTCAACCCATATTTTTCAATTGGTACTTGTCCAATGAAAAAACTGCTTTCGTGGATAAGTCGAGGGTTGAACATTCTATCTTTTTCATAGAAAAATATTATTTTCTTTGAAACTTTCCTCTGGTCATTTTTATGGGCAATCCTTCATTAAGACTGTCCGAGGTCCTTTACAATTTCAATCAAATTTCAAAAGTATATTCTGTAAGCAAACATTACAGAACCAGATTCTGATCAGGCGCCACATTCTGGGGCATCTGATCCTGTTCTGCACTGTTTCCCAATATCCAATAAAAAGGAAAAGAGGCGGAAATGGGTTAAACAGCTGTTAAATTTTAGTCATGCATTTGCAAAGCAGTAGAACAGTATTTAAAGGAGTTCTGTAAGCAAACAAGTATCTGTCACTTAAGCAAACAAGTATCTGTCACTTTAGCAAACAAGTATCTGTTACTTAAGCAAACAAGTATCTGTAACTTAAGCAAACAAGTATCTGTCACTTTAGCAAACAAGTATCTGTCACTTAAGCAAACAAGTATCTGGCACTTAAGCAAACAAGTATCTGTCACTTAAGCAAACAAGTATCTGGCCCGGAATTACAATGCCTCCTTAAAGTTAAGCAAGACTTAAGTTAAGTATTGATATTTCAACATTCTGTATTAAATGCTAAATAAATTGCCTGGATCGATGTGCTATTTGTGGTCAAAAATATCATTGTGATATTCAGAAAAATTAAAACCATTTTGAATTTAATCACTTTTAAAACTTATTTTTCGCATCCTGAAAAATCAATACTTAACTCATGTCCTTAACTCTAAGGAGCCATTGTAATTCCGGGCCCAGTTCATGAAGCAAACAAGTATCTGTCACTTAAGCAAACAAGTATCTGTCACTCAGAGTGCTAGTTAGTATATCACACCACATATTGATTTCTTGTTTCCGATTATGCCGTATACCTAAACTGTATGAATGACCCTGCTCTGCTGAACAAAATTGATACCACAGTTAAAAAAAGATTTTTGTAAAAATGACTTCTTCTAACCATTGACCCAAGCTCAAAATTACTACATAACATTATTTTCCTAAATGCCCTCTACCAAAATTGCACAAACAGTTTCAATGAAAAATATTGCCGCAATAGCTATAATAGATTTGTTTTTAAAACATCTCATCATGACCCAGGACTCAGGTGAGCAATCCAGGGTGTCACAGCCCTCTTGTTTATAAATAGTTTGGCTATTTAAGCATTACAGGGCGTTACTACTGATCCCTGATGTGTACAACCATAAACACGTTAAAGGAATGATGGATGTTCTGTTGGACAGACTTGGCTTTGGTGCAGCTATTATACAACAGGTAATATGAGCCTCGTCTTGAGATTTCCAACAATGTGGTATACAGCACCCTAGATAAGCAGCGTATTTGCGTAAATACGCAATTAAAATCCTCACAAAAGCAATTAAAATGAAATGTGTGCGTACCGAAAAGCAATTCTAACGATCGGTATGCAATTACATGCGATGTCGTTGATAACCATTTGGTCCATTTCGTTTCCATTCGGCTAATAAACAAATGCCAGTCGGGTATTGATTTTATTTTTACTAGCGAGCGCGCAATATACTCCAGTTTTATGAAAATATCGGTGCCCAGTCCAGTATTTCGCGGAAAAACACTATGGTATGATGAAAGTGAAACTCTACAGGCACGAATCATGCGAATGTCAACAAGTAGATGAGAATTGCTTCAGGTACAATAAAATCCGCGATTTTGATACTTTAGACAGGCAGACGATGGGAGCGTATAAATATGCAAGCATATTCCCCATGGCTTCATGCAATAAGAAAAGGTGTGATCACAGAAAAAAAACCGTGGCGAAAAAAAAATGAAAATAAGCAATTGTTTTTGCAAGTACGAAATTGATGATAACCAGGTTGCGTAAATACACAATTGACCCAAAAGCTTATCTAAGGCGCTGGGTATATGCGACCAGCAAAGCCTCAGATCAGCCTGCACATGTGCGCAGTCTGATCAGAGCCTTTGCTAGTTGCTTGAATATTCTATGACTGTTAAGCTACTGGTCAAACAGTATTTGGGGTTTCTTCGCTTAAAAGGAGGATGTATGAGTCTACACTTGTCAAAATGCCACAATGTTGGAAATCATATGTCACGGCTCAATAATGATGAACAGTTGAGGTGTGCCATGGCTGCTAGTTCAGCTGGTAACACAACAGAAGTTAAATGATTGCTATTTTTGTTTGTTTTGATTCTTTACGTCCCATCAACAATCTTTCAGTTATAAAGGGACAGGTCTTCCTGGGTTGAACCAGTACTAAGCTAGGATTAATGTTCTTGCTCAAGGACACAACGCAGTGACGCCGGTGAGGCTTGAACCCGCGGCCCCTCGGTCTCGAGTCAAGCACTCTACCACTAAGCCACTGCGCTCCCTAAAAATGATTGCAATATAAGCTTAAAGCAGAATATCGCCTCAAAATTTGACAATTTTTGTCAAACAGAAACAGATAAGAGTTTTCATATATGTCTAGAATACAGATTGAGGCTGGTCAGAAAGTATAAAAAAACTAACTGTATAAGTAGTAAACTTCTATGAATAGACACAGGGCATGTGCAAAAGTATTTGTCTATGGGCGCATGCTTTTGATAAAAATGCCCATATTTGGCCTGAAATTCTATCAAATTACTTATGAAACCATTTTCCTAATTTTATGGCATGATTTGAAGTAAAATTTCAAAATCCTTTAAGAGGTACATACTTGGTAAGGGAGTGCAGTGGCTCAGTAGAAGAGTGCTTGACTCTAGACCTAGGGGCAGCCAGACCTGGGGTAATTGTAATCAGTAACTGTAATTATCTGTAATTAAATACAATTTTCAAAGTAATCATATGTAATTGTAATCATGGTTTGGCTCAAATACATGTAATGTAATTGTAATCATTACTGAAAATACTTTTGGTTTAAATTATAATTACTTTCAAATAATTTTTAAATACATTCAGCTATTTACTAAAGAAAATTTGCTCACCACTAGAAACTAACTGATTAGTGATGGCTTGTGGTATTATTTTAATTCAGATGGATGAGAAAAGGCACACTGGATATATTAATATATAAAAAATATTGCCTAATGTGGACAATAAATTAATAAAAGCAAACTTTAAAGATTTAGTTACTTTCAGAATCAACATCAATCTTATTCAGATGTTTGCGATAAACACACATTATTCAATTAAAATACTTTTTGAAATGCTTCAGTAGATTTTGTATCATGGTATAAGGTACATTTTTCTGCTAAAATTCACTGTGACAGCATTTCAATATCTCCTTTCATTTGTTGGCATGCTTAGCTGATTTCACAGGTAAATTCTCAAATTCAGACCATAAAAAGAAGACATCTCAAAGGTGTTAAAATCTTTTTGTTATAGAATATGGCTAGGGCATATGAAATAGGACTTATGACCCTCTAAATAGCTACCTGTATATGTGTACAAGCTTGATTATGATTATGACAAAAAATACATTTTTTGTGGAATGGCTAAATTATAATGAGTTACAAGTGTTTACTATAATCAGATCACTAAAATTTCTAAATCAATGTTTGTGCAATGGAAGCACCAGTTTTATGTCATTTGGAATTATGTTCCCTTAAATATGACACTTTTGAAAATCTTATGATGATTAAAAGTAAAATCTGTTAACAATTTATAAAATAGCTGACCGAGCAAAATATTGAAGTGCCAGACAATTTCCATTTTACTGTATCTTACTATGTGGCATGCTCATCATCTATAAAGTATGTAGTCAGATCTGATGTATGATGAATCAAAAATTTGAAAACACATTGGTATGAACTGAGCATTATGTACTATATATTTTTTAAAACTTTTATAAGAATGTGAATAAAACTTCATAGCCGATTATTTTTTCATTTATTTAAGAAACAGCAGTATAGGACATGGCATTATATATGTATAAAACTACAAAGACCCTACTCTCTATTTATAATTTTAAAAGTGTGTACTATATATAGCATTATGATTTTATACGAAAATTTCAATGTTATCAGTAACTATTTGATTACATTCCTAAAGTAATTATACCCCCCGCAAACTTTGTTTGTAGGGGGTATACTGTTTTCACGTTGTCCGTCCGTCCGTAACGTTTTGTTTCCTTAAAAACTCAAAGAGTCATTGCTGGATTTTCATTAAACCTTGCAAACATGTTCATATATGCAAGACAAATACTTTAGACAAAAAAGTAAGGGCTAGGGGCCAATTCTATTAGAGTTATTTCCCTTTGTAGTTCTAAATGGCTTTTAATATAGTGCTTTATGCTTATGCTATTATAGGCCATACACAGGCCGATCAACTCCAACCACAGCTTTTGATGGAACAATTTGATACTTTGCCTATACAATGTAGACACATTGAACATATGCATGAGGGATTTTGGTTCAGAAAAAATATTTTTTAACAAAATGACAGCTGTGAGAACTTAGACAATTTTTCCTTAATAAGGTGTTTGTATATGCATAGACAGTGCCTTTATGGGCCGATAAACTGCTACCATACCTTTTGATGGCACAATTTGATACTTTTGCTATACAATGTAGACACATTGAACATATGCATGAAGGAGTTTGGTTTAGGAAAAATATTTTTTGACAAAATGACAGCTGTGAGAACTTAGACAATTTTTCCCTAATAAGGCTTTTGTATATGCATAGATGGTGCCTTCATGGGCCGATCAACTCCTACCACAACTTTTGATGGAACAATTTGATACTTTGCCTATACAATGTAAACACATTGAACATATGCATGAAGGAGTTTTGTTCAGAAAAAATAATTTTTGACCAAATGACAGCTGTGAGAACTTTGACAATTTTCCCTTATATGGCTTTTGTATATGCATTGATAGTGCCTTTATGGGCCAATCAACTCCTACCACAGCTTTTGATGAAGCAATTTGATACTTTGTCAATACAATGTAGACACTGAACATATGCATGAAGGAGTTTATAATTTTTGTTGAACTTAGACACTTATTCCCTTATATGGCTTTTGTATATGCATAGATAGTGCCTTTATGGGCCGATCAAATCCTACTACAGCTTTTGATGGAGCAATTTGATACTTTGCCGATACATTGTAGACACATTGAACATATGCATGAAGGAGTTTATAATTTTTGTTTGCACAGATTCTACTGAAATCTTCTTTTCAGAACTAAGGTCTTCTTGTTCCAACTATAACTTGCCAAGTTTTTTCACTGACCCTTACTGTGCGGGGGGTATCTAATAAGCATTGCTTATTGACTTTTTTCATTGTAATTGTAATCATTACATTTCTACAGGTCCTGTAATTGTAATGTAATTGTAATCATTAATCAGTGAAAGTAATTGTAATGTATTTGAATACTTTTCAATGTATTTGGCCCCAGGTCTGGGGGCAGCGAGTTTGAGCCTCACCGGCCTCACTGCGTTGTGTCCTTGAGCAAGACCCATTAATCCTAGCTTA
The DNA here is from genome assembly GCA_964019695.1 of Loripinus fragilis. Lineage (NCBI taxonomy): Eukaryota > Metazoa > Mollusca > Bivalvia > Lucinida > Lucinidae > Loripinus > Loripinus fragilis. The sequence goes on along the minus strand of OZ026520.1, from coordinate 60,383,356 downwards.
GTACTGGTTCAACCCAGGAAGACCTGTCCCAACATAACTAAAAAATAGTGAGTATGATCAGGAAATACCACAATCACAAGCTGCAGACAACCCCATTGCACAGTGAGGAAGAGGAAGAGAAAGATTGTTGATGGGACGTAAAGAATCAAATCAAACAAAAACATACTTTGGTAAGTCCTATCAAATGACAAAGTATTGTTTAAAAATCAAATTTTGGAGTTTCCACTAAAAGCTCCATGGTTTTAGGTAGGCTTTCTTAAATATCTCAGAAAATGTAGAAAAAAAAATTCCCAACAAACAATCATTTGATTTAAAGTCCAGGTGTTGTCTTTCTAGCACATGCTTCTGTTATCTATTTTGAGAACTCGGTTTATACAACTGCGCATGCCAGTGTGTATCAAGTGTACATTATATGACAAGTTCCATAGATGTTTCAACCTACCAATTATTGTGTGTGTAAGGCCAACCTCAGAGATATTTTTGTTTCTCATAACCCGACCCTGTTTTACCGGTATGGGTTGGTAGGTTGGAATTTTTTTCTAACTTCTCAAATTGGATATCAATTAAACTTAATTGTATACAGTAAAACCTGTCTTAAGAGGCCACTCAAAGAAAGACAAAAAATTGTTTGTTTTCTCAAGACTGATTATCGCATAATGCAGGTCAAAAGTATTGCAGAATGCTCCCAAGGAGCATTCTGCAATACTTTCGACCTGCATTTAGCGCCCATTTGTCCTAAAGACCTTAGTTGTGTATATCTTTGAGTGGCCGTTTTAGGCAGGTTTTACTGTATAGTCCTACTACCTGTATAGGCAATAAAATTAGATACATAAACAATTTGCTAACATTGGACTTTTCTCTAAGTTTGCAATGAAATTTAGAAAAAAAAATCTTGACTGAAAATTGAAATAATTTTTTTTTGAGTAGGGCCCTTTTTTCAGGTTTCCGGTAAGGGGAAACAAATAAACTTTTAATTTAGACCTAATAGCCTATTCTCAGCTTAATGTCAATACTAATATGATGATAAAGTCCTGTTATCAGGGTATTACCCCATCTTCAGTAAACTCTTTACTGTATCTCCATTATTCTTTAATTGCTTTCATATTTCCAATGTTACTTCATTTGATTTTAGTTGGCATAGCTTTTTTGCATATTGAAATTGCTGAATTTATGATAGTTGCTTAGGTGGAGGCATTTGTGTCCCATGCACACATTTCTTGTTTAATATCCTTGTTCTTTGTAGAAACATTGAGATAATTCATCCCATAATGTAATACTGCTACAGAAGTTTATTTTTACAGGAGTCTATATGTGTGGTGTTTGGTCAGGGTGTACCCAGTGCTTGTGTCGTTGATGTGGGTGATCAGAAGACTAGTATCTGTTGTGTGGAAGATGGAATCTCTCACAGAAATACAAGGTACATAACTCTTACAGACACACAAGGTAAAAGTTAAGAAGGCAAAGATCAAGAATCAATACAATCTAGTACATCACCTGACCCTAGACACAAAAAACACAAGGAAACATCACAAACTAAAGGGGCAAGGGGTCAGTCTTTTCCCAGCAGGCTGCAAGGAACAGACAAGACAGTATAATAAAGACAAACGTAAACATAAATAGCAAAAAGGATCCACAAAAGAAGCACCACCTTGGAACGTTATGTAAAAACGCACTGAAGGGCTTCAACATGTTTAACAGTATCGTGACCTCACCCTTAGTCCTGATGTGGCTCAAGAAAACTCCCTCAATGAAACACAAGTTAAGTAACTCTCGTACAAGGTAATTAATTTCCTCCCAGGCTCAAAATGTAGAAAACCTTCACAGATTTGCAAGGCAGATGACTTGCAGACACACAAGGAAGATACTGTAAATTCGGAAATTTTTGCGAGGGTTTTATTTTTACAAAACTTCCCATATGCAAAGTTTTGTGAAAACAAAATCCTCAGGAAATGGTGAAATCACCCAGTCAATTACTGATACAGGTAAACCATGTCCTAGTTGGGAATTTAAACAAAGCAAGTATGTCTATTAACGCGATTCACGAATATAAAATTCTTGCGAAAATTTCTTTCCCGATTTACAGTAATTTCTCTCAGCAATACAAGGTAGATATATCGGGGAACGGACAAAAGCCCACTGGGACAAAAGCCCACTAGGACAAAAGCCCACTAGGACAAAAGCCCACTGGACAATATCCCACTGGACAAAAGCCCACTGCTTAATTTGGCAGGGTGGACAAAAGCCCACTTCTTTGGAAAAAATAGGTTTTAGTCTTTTATAAAACTATTAACCCTGATCAGACAGCTCCATTCAGGGTAAGTCACACCTGCAGTGTGTTTTCACTGACATTGTCATTTCTCCTGTATGTTGTGACAAACAACTTAATTTAGGTGTTAAAAGCCATTGATATTTGAAGAAAATCAATTTACAGTGTTGGTCAAACAATCAATTATAATTGGGAAACATATGTCTTATTAATCCAAATGCCCTTTGATCTGTAAGTAACAATTAGCATGCACTTTAATGAGGGGTGCCAAACAAAAAGAGATGTTTGAAATTTCAGATTTGAGATCTGTCTGTTTCCCCCCCTCCCCCAGTGGGGTGGGGGGGGGGGGGAAGGTACTCTTATATTTTCATGCATACTTAGGCTCGAGCTATTTTGGGGGAATAAAATTTTGAATTTAAATATTTTGGGGGTTTTCAGAAAACTGAATATTTTTGGGGGTTTACAGAAAACTAAATATTTTTGGGGGCATGAAGATTTTGTGGATATATTTTGGGGTCATCACAAAATTGGACTATACAATGCATTTTAGGGTCTTTTCTGAAGGTCAAGGTACAAAATGGAGGATATTTTTTGGGTTGCTAAAATTTCAAATATTTATTTGGTGTGCTTGAAAATTCTTGATTTTTTGGTGGTGAACGATAAATTCTTGATTTTTTGGGGGTGAACGGTAGATGCTGGGCTCGAGCCTACATATGAAGAAAAAATGAGAGTACCCCCCTCAGTTCAAACCTGTCCCTGTAAAATGCATATAAGTGGGCTTTTGTCCTAGTGGGCTTTTGCCCCAGTGGGCTTTTGTCCTAGTGGGCTTTTGTCCAGTGGGCTTTTGTCCTAGTGGGCTTTTGTCCCAGTGGGCTTTTGTCCTACACTCATATATATCACAGACACACAAGATAGATAACTCACAAACGTAACTCTAACAGACATACAAATGGACAACTCTCTTACAGACATAAATGGTAGATAACTCTCTCAGACACAGACTTTAGATAACTCTCTCAGACACAGACTTAAGATGACTCTCCCACAGACACAGAAGGTAGAAAATTCTTCTCTCACTAGCATACACAGTAGATTATGCTCTTCATTCAAGCTAAGGCTGTATTTGACATTTTCCCTTCACTGAACTTTTTGTATAATATTTAAGAAATAGATCAGCTCCAGTAGTGAATTGTTGAGTAATAATTCATTGTTTGGAGGTCAGTTGTAAAGAAGATCAAATCACGAGCGCGCAGCGCGAGTGATTTATCTTTGTACAACTGACCAACAAACAGTGAATTATTACTCGACAATTCACACACTGGAGCTGATCTATTTCGATTCTAACACACAATAAACAACGAAAACACATTTGAAGTCTTCAGCTTCTTCCAACTTTCCACCATTGCACTGAAGAACTCCCGCCAATACTTAGACTACGTCGCATACGTTTACTTGTAATTGTAACGTGTTTCAAGCGTAAAAACGACGTTACACCGTCTAACGCCGTGAATGACATCATTTTCCAGTGACGTCAGCTATCACACACTTTAGCAGTGAATTATTGTGTGTTAGAATCAGAACTTCACGGTGAAAGGGTTAGTGGCAGATGGTAAGGATTGTGCAATTTACATGTACAATAAATGGTTTGGAAACCAGTTGATCATGTGACACAGACAGGCATAATATTAATCAAAGTATGTGACTGGACTTTTATGCTGTAAATTCATGCAAATGGGTTCATAAAGTTTTATCATTTCTTGGTTTTAATTTCAGTGTTTTAAGTTGAATTTTCATAGAAAATAAATAAATAAGTTGGGCCACTGTCCAGGAAATGAGATCAAAGGGATAATAGATTGCTATGGACTGTTGATTATTATCACTCCTCAAAGAAAGGAAGTAGACTTCAATGCTCTGACAATTAATATGCCAATCAGTGATCTCAAACTGATAATAGACACTAGTCACAGTGATCTCAACTGATATGGCAGCTTTAATTTCTATATCCTTAGCAATCAGAGTATCTTTGGTTATCATATCCTGAGCAGTGAGAAGTGTCAAAGAGATTGTTACAATTTAGTGATTTATGTGATAAGAACATGTGCATATATAAACTGTAGCAGAGTAATTTTAGGACACGGAGAATATATTTGGAATCAGTAACGTTTATACCATTTTAGTGAACTCGGGCTGGATATTGCCGTCTGTACGGATTATTATAAATAAACTTAAGTGTGGATTTCCTCACTGACTTTCTGTGAAAACTGGACTTACCGTTTACCATAGAAGTGAATTCTAGAAATTATACGAAGGACTATTTTCTAAGTTTTATAGTTGGAAACCAGCTATCAAAAAGGATTTACCTTTTTAGTTTGAACTCTAATAGTTTCATAAGACATTAATTTTGTGGTATTGTCGTTAAATGTTACTTAAAGAAATTACTTATTAAATAATTAAACCATCTACCAGTGTTCCGAATTCAATTTCATAAATAGCATTTTCAAACGTTTATGCACCAAAATTCTCGTGCATAATAGATGGTGAGAATCGCAGGGGTACGTGAACTTAGATACCTCTCACAAGCCAAGCAAAATTCCCCAAGAGCAACATAAGATCAACTGAACAGAGAAAGTCATAAACTTTAGCAATGGAACACTGGTTTAATAGGAAATACTATGACTGCTATAATAATGCTGTGCTACCAATTGTTTTATACTTGACATTACCACCTTTTTATAATCAACATGACAGCATCAGAAACAGTCAAAATCTCAAATGGACAAGAAGTAAGAAGAAGCAACAACGCGATCAAGATAGATTGGATACTTTCAGAGAAAGAAAGACGGTATGTTCACTGTTCCCCTTTTCTTCAGTAGATGATGATGAATTTCGTGAATTGATGAAACGACCCATTTTAGTTCATATTCAATGTTCGGAAAACTGTAAAACCAAGCTTGAGGAGCTTCAGGTAGAAAATGATTTATGGGGTTTAAATTATGGTGATCTGCAGGATAATTTCGAGATTAGCCAGAAAAACCTGAAACTTGCACAAAATGAAATTTCAAAGCTGAATGATAGGCTCAGGGAGGAACAAGCCAACATCAGGACTCTTCAAAAGAAACTTGATACTGAGAACTATTTGTGTAAGGAAAAATTACAAGAAAAAGCAGAATTATTAGATATGGAAAAAGAACATAGGAAGTATTTAGAAGATCAACACAGTCAAGAAGTTTATACACTCAAAAAGGAAATCATCTGTTTGAAACTAGAACTGGATAATTACAAAGCAAAACCTACGCCAACTGAATATTGCCTTGGAACTCACAAACCAAAAAAGAAACAAAGCCAAGCCCATAAAAAAGGTAACCTACATGTAGAGAACAGTTCTTCAAATGAAAAGAAAGAACGCACAACAGCAGTGATGTCACATCAAAGCCCTGGATGTTTTAAATGTGGAAGCAAATCACCACATACAGCATCCCAGTGTCCTGCAAAGAAATTCAGGTGTGATTTTTGTAGCCGACAAGGACATCATTCCTATTCATGTATGTCCAGATGTGGGGTTTGTGGTAATAATAAACTTGATCACCCACATTCAAATTTTTCAGAAAGATGTTTTATGAGGTTCCAGGATTGTGGCTATTGCCATGTCAAGGGACACTCGTCTTGTGTTTGCTTACAGAAACGCTTTGATGAATTGGGTTACTGATAAGCTATTTTTACTACTTCTATACTGGTAGAATTTTCCATTTAAATAATTTGTATAAAATGAAAAATGAATGGTAGATTACCATAATTACAAATTATTCAGTAAATAAAAAAATTTCTTACCCTTAATGTGGAGGTTATGTAGCAAACAGAACAGACCTTGTTGAGATTCATCAATCCATGATGCCTCATCTGGGTCTTTACTGCTCGCTAACCAATCAGTTAAAATGTCTCCAGTATGAAGTGGTCTAATATTTAAATTTTGGGGACCAAAATAAAAAAAGTAGGGGAGAGCTTTTATGCTGTAAAAATTCATGCAAATGGGTTCATAAAGTTTTATCATTTCTTGGTTATAATTTCAGTGTTTTAAGTTGAATTTTCATAGAAAATAAATAAATAAATTGGGCCACTGTCCAGGAAATGAGATCAAAGGGATAATAGATTGCTATGGACTGTTGATTATTATCACTCCTCAAAGAAAGGAAGTAGACTTCAATGCTCTGACAATTAATATGCCAATCAGTGATCTCAAACTGATAATAGACACTAGTCACAGTGATCTCAACTGATATGGCAGCTTTAATTTCTATATCCTTAGCAATCAGAGTATCTTTGGTTATCATATCCTGAGCAGTGAGAAGTGTCAAAGAGATTGTTACAATTTAGTGATTTATGTGATAAGAACATGTGCATATATAAACTGTAGCAGAGTAATTTTAGGACACGGAGAATATATTTGGAATCAGTAACGTTTATACCATTTTAGTGAACTCAGGCTGGATATTGCCGTCTGTACGGATTATTATAAATAAACTTAAGTGTGGATTTCCTCACTGACTTTCTGTGAAAACTGGACTTACCGTTTACCATAGAAGTGAATTCTAGAAATTATACGAAGGACTATTTTCTAAGTTTTATAGTTGGAAACCAGCTATCAAAAAGGATTTACCTTTTTAGTTTGAACTCTAATAGTTTCATAAGACATTAATTTTGTGGTATTGTCGTTAAATGTTACTTAAAGAAATTACTTATTAAATAATTAAACCATCTACCAGTGTTCCGAATTCAATTTCATAAATAGCATTTTCAAACGTTTATGCACCAAAATTCTCGTGCATAATAGGACCATGATTCAAACTCACCTTCATTAAAAAATCTATCTCGCTTCTAAGTGAACTAACTGAACAAGAAATTAAAAGTTAACATGTCTTGTTGAATTGTGGCTGAGGGGACATAAGAATATGTTGGCTGTTCCATGTTAAAAACATTTATGAACTGCTTTTGTTGCATGTTAACATTAGGGTATGGTGGCTGTGACATGTCAAGAACATTTTATTAACTGCTTTGTTGCAAGTTAACATTAGAATATGGTGGCTGTGACATGTCAAGAACATTTTATTAACAGCTTTGTTGCAGGTTAACATTAGAATATGGTGGCTGTGACATGTCAAGAACATTTTATGAACTGCTTTGTTGCAGGTTAACATTAGAATATGGTGGCTGTGACATGTCAAGAACATTTTATGAACTGCTTTGTTGCAGGTTTACATTAGAATATGGTGGCTGTGACGTGTCAAGAACATTTTATTAACTGCTTTGTTGCAGGTTAACATTAGAATATGGTGGCTGTGACATGTCAAGAACATTTTATGAACTGCTTTGTTGCAGGTTTACATTAGAATATGGTGGCTGTGACGTGTCAAGAACATTTTATGAACTGCTTTGTTGCAGGTTAACATTAGAATATTGTGGCTGTGACTTGTCAAGAACATTTTATGAACTGCTTTGTTGAAGGTTAACATTAGAATATGGTGGCTTTGATGTGTCGAGAACATTTAATAAACTGTTTTGTTGCATGTTAACATTAGAATATGGTGGCTTTGATGTGTCGAGAATATTTTATAAACTGTTTTGTTGCAGGTTAACATTAGAATATGGTGGCTTTGATGTGTCAAGAACATTTTATGAACTGCTTTGTTGAAGGTTAACATTAGAATATGGTGGCTTTGATGTGTCGAGAACATTTTATAAACTGTTTTGTTGCATGTTAACATTAGAATATGGTGGCTTTGATGTGTCGAGAACATTTTATAAACTGTTTTGTTGCAGGTTAACAATAGAACATGGTGGAAGTGACGCATGTCTAGAACATTTTATGAACTGCTTTGTTGCAGGTTAACATTATAATATGGTGGCTGTGACATATCTAGATCTAGAACATTCAATGAACTGCTTTGTTGCAGGTTAACATTAGAATATGGTGGCTGTGACGTGTCAAGAACATTTTATGAACTGCTTTGTTTTAGGTTAACATTAGAATATAGTGGCTGTGACATGTCAAGAACATTTTATGAACTGCTTTGTTGCAGGTTAACATTAGAATATGGTGGCTGTGATGTGTCAAGAACATTTTATTAACTGCTTTGTTGCAGGTTAACATTAGAATATGGTGGCTGTGACATGTCAAGAACATTTTATGAACTGCTTTGTTGCAGGTTTACATTAGAATATGGTGGCTGTGACGTGTCATGAACATTTTATGAACTGCTTTGTTGCAGGTTAACATTAGAATATGGTGGCTGTGACGTGTCAAGAACATTTTATGAACTGCTTTATTGAAGGTTAACATTAGAATATGGTGGCTTTGATGTGTCGAGAACATTTTATAAACTGTTTTGTTGCATGTTAACATTAGAATATGGTGGCTTTGATGTGTCGAGAACATTTTATAAACTGTTTTGTTGCAGGTTAACATTAGAATATGGTGGAAGTGACACATGTCTAGAACATTTTATGAACTGCTTTTTTGCAGGTTAACATTATAATATGGTGGCTGTGACATGTCTAGATCTAGAACATTCAATGAACTGCTTTGTTGCAGGTTAACATTAGAATATGGTGGCTGTGACATGTCAAGAACATTTTATGAACTGCTTTGTTTTAGGTTAACATTAGAATATGGTGGCTGTGACATGTCAAGAACATTTTATGAACTGCTTTGTTGCAGGTTAACATTAGAATATGGTGGCTGTGACATGTCTAGATCTAGAACATTTTATGAACTGCTTTTTTGCAGGTTAACATTAGAATATGGTGGCTGTGATGTGTCAAGAACATTTTATGAACTGCTTCAGAGGGTGGGATTCTCACCTAGAGGTGTTAATCTTGCTAATAACACAGATGCATTGTTGTTTCAAGAACTCAAAGAAAATCTCTGCCATTTAGATCATGTAAGTAGACATTATACCATTTGTCAAACCCATCACACCTAGCTTTGTATATTTATGTCCAATCAACCAAAGGGAGGTGGGACATATTGATTTTGGTGCGAATCCCATTGATGTCCGCATAGCTTCTGTATTAATCAGCCATTTCAGCACACTGTCTTCTGAACCAGTGGATGAATTTTAACCAAACTTGCATAGATACATTGTTAGGAAGGTGTTAAGAGTATATTGCCTTTTGGTGATATTGACCTTATTTTCAAGGTCACATAACCCCTTTAAATGTAAAATTTTGACCAAAATAGGGTTTCTGCTCATTATCTCTGAACGGCACAATAGATTCTGGTCAAACTTTAAAGTAGTGTTGTTTTTTGTGGCACAATAAAGAGTTGATTTGCTTTTGGTGACCTTGATCTAAGGTCATTATCTTATAAAGACTGTAAAAATCAGCCTTTTTTGCACACTATCTTCTGAAATGGTGTAAGTTAGGGAGCGCAGTGGCTCAGTGGTAGAGTGCTTGACTCGAGACCGAAGGGTAGCGGGTTCGAGCCTCACCGGCGTCACTGCGTTGTAGTCCTTGAGCAAGACACATTTATCCTAGCTTAGTACTGGTTAAACCCAGGAAGACTTGTCCCGCATAACTGAAAGATTGTTGAGTGGACGAAAGAATCAAATCAAACAAACAAAAGCATAAATCCATGCTTATTAATGGTTCAACCCAGGAATTTGACTGGGCCTTAAAGAATCAAACAAACAGATGTAAGGATTTAAACCAAACTTGCATAGATAAATTGTTGGGAGAGTGAAAAGAGCAGGTAAGAATTGAGTGACCTTAACATTATTTTCAAGGTCAAATTAATTCGCCAGAAGCAACACTGTTGTTGAGACTGACTGCGAGCCACGCCTAATTCGCATGTGCAAATCATGCCTCTTGTTTGCTTCATTGGCTGTCGGCGTTCGCATTGGCAGTTCTGCTTTCAGTAAACATCTTAATATGATTACATATTAAATACAAAACTTTTTTGTTTCCTAAATTATATATCATTTTTATATATTTGATATTTATAACAAAATGTTAATATAAGTAATAAATTCAATGTTTGGTCTGCTCATGGAATCATGAATACATCAGGTCTCTTGCAAAGTTAACGTGAAGCCCTTACTTTGCAAGAGACGAGATGCCTTCATGATTCCATGAACAGACCAAAAATTGAATTTATTTCTTAGATAAATACTGAACTTTCATGCATAAAAAAGAGCCAAAATGGCAAATTTGGCATAAAAATGAAATATTATCAGCTTTTTCAGAATGTCACAAAAGATTTTAGCTTTAGACAATTTGTTAGGCATGCTACATATCATTAGAAATTGTAAACGGTACTAAAGTATTACTGGGGACCAGTGCATCAAAACTGTGAACAATTTTTAAAGAATATGTGCAAGCTTCTTTTACTCATGATGAATTTTGGAACTAACTTTCCTACTACTTTTGCTTGCTATTTATTCAGAACAGGTATGGTTTCCTGGAAGAATCAATACAGATCAGACAGCCAAACCAATATATAACAAAATATGGGGTAAGGATGGGAGACGAGCTGGTCCTTGCTCCTCTCAGTTTCTTTTACCCTGACATGTATGGTCTGACAGGGTCACAGTTGACCAGGGTTCAAAAGAGATTTGATGGTGACCCAGCTGATCCACATGATGACTTCTATCTCCGGCAAGTACAGAGAGGACAGGATCCAGTAAGTTCATCCCTTATTAGCTTACTTGATCAGAAGTTCGTCATCTGCCCATCCGCATGTCAACATTTTCAAAAATCTTCTCTGAAACCACTGAGCCAATTGCACTCAAATTTCATTTGGAAACTCCAAAGGATGGGGGTAGTAGGAAAGTTTCTTCAAAGGGTCCTGGTAGCTGCAACATATATGGTAAAAGCCCTTTAAAATCTTCTCCAGAACCAGAAGGCTGATTACCTTGGGACTTGGTATGTAATATTTGGGATGTGGGGCTTACCAAGTTAGTTCAAATGATGATCCTAAGTTGACCTTGATGGTCAACCTACTTGATGTCAAGGTCAAATTTGCTTCCTAATGCATTTAAATGGGGGGGGGGGGGGAATTGAAAAGTCGATTTTTTGAAACAGTTGAAGCCAAAGTTGTTTTACTTATTAGATATGTATATCCTAATAAGACAATTGTCTGCAGGTGGCTATACTCTCAAGGATCGTCATGTCTGCTATTGCACATCACCATGAGATTCCTCTGTTGTCCATCCATTTGTGCGTCCATCCGCCCTTGTGCCTAGTACCTAAAGTAGTTATTTTCAGGTACAAAGCAACCCTTAGTGATATTTTCAATTTAACCCTATACTCCACAGGCTATTTTTAGACAATGTTGAAAAAAAAATAAAGTGAAGTTTTGTAGACAATGTTGAAAAAATAAATAAAAATTTAAGTGAAGTTTTGAATACTTTTGAAAATATTATGGAAAATGGAGCATTTGCTCCAAAAGAGCAAATGCTCCATTTTCCATAATATTTTCAAATACATGATATTTCAAAGGTGTCAAAAGGCGCTATTATGGAGTAAAGGGTTAAGTGGTTTTTCGATATTTTTGACAAATTACTTGTGTTTTAAAATGACAGTATTTGGCTGTACAACTAGTATGACTACTGACCATGTGATACTCACGCGGTCCATACAAAGTCAGAGTGCATCCAAGCTGACACTCCTTGAGTTTAGTACTTTTAGTGGTTATTTTCAGGTACAATGCAAAGTAAGTAAGGATGCAAAGATCAGGAATCGATACAATCAGGTACCACACCTGACCCAGGATACCAATGGGAAAGTCACAAATTCACAGTTATACACCACAAACAAGAGCCAAGAGGTCAGCCCTTTCCCAGCAGGTGACCACAAGGCACAAATAAACAAACAAACAAAGCACAAAGTCATCACAAACACAAGACAGAAAAAACATATAAGATCCACAAAATAAGTACCCCCTTGGAACGGTCAGTAAAATAATTTACGCGGCTTAAGCTGGTTTCACGGCGCCAACCTCACCCTTAATTCATATGTGGATCAAGACACATAGATATTTTGTTTGCATGAAAGACCCCTAACTTATCAATGCATCATCTCCTAGAACATATAAATCAAGATATAAAAAGGAGATAACCCTAAGGGATATTAAAAGAACCATTTAGGCATTACCATTTAATGCATGACTGCATAAACAAAGGTACCCAATAACACATGAATGCAGGTATGTCTACCGTCCATTAACATTTTTAAACATCTTCTTTGAAACCACCTGAACAATTCTCAAATTCGATGTGGAGACGACATAGGTGGGGGCAACAAAAGTCTACACATGACCAAGATGGCTAGCCCATATAAGGTAAAAACCCTTTAAAAGTTTTGAAATTTTCATTTTTCTAATTTTCTGTTAAAATCGAAATCATATTACTTGCAGAAAGGTTTACCCTAATGAGACAATGGATTATATAAGTACTAACAGTCAAACTGAATTTTGGCCTTTCATCCAAAGCCACTCATTCTGGTCTGCCACATACATTCATTGTAGTTTAACATTTTTTTCTCCAAAAACACTGGTCTGATTGAGTTCAAATTTCTTATGGAGTATTCATTAGATAAAACATTATAAATATGACATTTTTTTTAGCTCACATGACCAAAATGGCCACCATGCCCACTATATAGTAAAACAAAAGATGCTAAAATAATAAGCTTATGTTGACTTTGACCTAGTTTAACATTAAGGAGATCTTGTGACTCAATATCAGGTGAGCGCTTTAGGACCTTCAGTATATATTATTAGGCTAAAATTTCCGTATATATTGTTACCTCATTTCTAGAAGATGCATGTGTCATTTGGTTTTTTATTCGCTATCATTAACTACAAAACCTGTCTGTTTAAGTCAAAACTGTCAAAGAAGAAAGACAATCAGGATGCTACCAGAGAGGGTCCAGATATGGATGACCCTGCCCTAAATCCTTTACAAGATGAAGACTCTAATGATATGCCAGAAAATCTCCCGCTGACAGATCCGACAAAACTTGGAAGACGTCAGGAGATGGATGAGGAAGAAGAAGAAGAAGGGGCAGAGCCACTACCAGAGTTGATGGGACTTGACAAGGCCATATTGTACTGTATTGATAGATGTGGTCAGTAGAATTGTCAAGGCTTATGCTTAGGCCAAATAAAAAAATTAAGTGTGTTTCTGGGAACAGATCTGAAAAAGTTAGGTATATATTTTTTATGGAAAAAAAATATATGCATTTTGATAGGCATTTCGCCTTTCAAAATGCATAATTTTTTTTATTTTTTTTTTCAAAAAACCTATCACCAGTAAATTTAGGTTTTGTCGGGTTACTCTAAACACTGGTACATTTTTATTTGGCCTTATAAATGACAAGGCCATATTGTAGTATAAGTAGATGTGGCTAACTGGGGAAGAGAAATCTTCAAATCTGGCTTAGCCTTAGCATGGATGAGAGGGAAGAAGAAGGGGCAGAGCCACTACCAGAGTTGATGGGACTTGACAAGGCCATATTGTACTGTATTGATAGATGTGGTCAGTAGAATTGACACTTATCTTTATAAATGACAGTGCCATATTGTAGTGTATTGATAAATATGGTTAGCAGTGGTAGAGAAATCTTCAAATCTGATTTGGTCCGACCATCTGCATATCATAAGAATTATCCCCCGGCACACACACACTCGCACAATCTATTCCAAAGATCAAGATCTGATACATATTGGAAGCCTCATGCTGTTCTTTGGGCTAACCATTGTTGAATGGACATAACAAGAGGGCCCTAGGTCGCTCACCTGAGAATGGCTGTTGATAAAGATATAGGAAAGCTTATCTCCTCCCAAAGTCAAGCTATGAATAGCAATAGATCAGCAGATGTATTAAGACTTTACATAGAAAAGTTCCCATTAATTATGTTGACAAATTTAACAGGTTGTAGAACCTCAATTTTTCTTAAAATAAGTATATGTAAAGCATGTGACCTCTGGTGAGAGGCCATTTTGGGCCCCAGTGGGCATGATTTGAACAAACTTGGTAGAGGTGCATTTGATGATGCTACAAATATAGTATAAAGGCTCTAGGCCTAATGGTTTCAGACAAGAAGATTTTTTATGTTTTTCCTGTATAAGCCTATATTAAACATGTGACAACCAGTACATGGCCACTTTTGGCCAAATAATAGCGAATTAACCCATTCAATCAATAAAATTTAAACAATGTGGTTGAGGGTCATCACCCAAGGACCATTTTGAAATAGGCCCAGTAGTCTTTGACAAGAAGATTTTTAAAGTTTTTCATTTTGGTTGCCATGGCAACCAGAATTCTGCATGGAATCAAACTTTTTGAACAACTTTGAAAGGGGGCACCCAATGATCATTCCGGTGAAGTTTGGTGAAATTCAACCAAGTGATTAGAAGGAGATGTTATTTAAAGGAAGTTGTTGACCATGACTGACGGATTGACGGACATCCTATGATCACAATAGCTCACCTTGACCTTTTAGGTGAGCTAAAAACAGAATGAGTCAACATCTCACTGTATATAACAACAAAGAAATCGGGCACAATTTTATCTGGAAAGACTTGTTTACAGAATGACAGCTGGTTGTGTCAGACTGGTGCCTGTAAAATATCTGGCTAAAATGATCTTGTCTATTTTTTTTAATAAATGCATATTTAATAGCATCACAAAAGAGAAAAGCCTTTATAAATTCCCTTTTTTTGACTAGCTGCAGTTGATGGTACTCCATAGCTAATCCCTGCTATTTTACCTTTGACCTTGACATAGAGGTCAATGTTACATGAAATGATGCCAAGTACTCTCTATATCATTTAGCCCATGACCCGCCCACTTCCTTTTGTTTTCAGCCAATCAGTAGCAAGAAAAGAATCATATTCAGCGTGGTATATTTTCCATACCCCACACTTTTGTGAGACTCATTCCCATAACTTGATGAGAGGAAATTGCTGTCCAAAATGTTGATTTCACCAAATTTAGTTTTATTTTGAGAACCCTAAATAAAACAGTGAGAAGAATATTGACACAAAATGATGTAAATTTCAAATGTTAGCTGTTTCACAGAAAAGAGGCGACGACAGAAAACACTGACCAGGCTGCACATTGAAGCCTGGTCAGAAATTACACTGCTTGCCCCAAAATACTTATGATAAAGACAGCATGACCAAACGGCACATGAATATACATGCTGATCTGAGTGTCTCCACTGTTTGAGAATCAGGGTAGAATGCACAAACAGTAGGGACTGATCAGCCTATACATCTGTAACGCGTGATCAATGAAATGCTTCCCAGATAATTTTGGGAAAAAAAATCTCAAAAAAATGCTGCTAATAAAATCCAATTGTCCCATGTGAACGCATCAAGGGCTCAAAAGAAATGAGAGACTCCTAAACGAAATGCAGCAAAATGCTACATACTGTGTACATTTCAGGATGTGAAGCCAACACAGGAAACAGCTGGGTCAGGGCTAAATAGGTTATACAATGTTTTGTGTTTGTTATGAAATATACACTCGGGAGCTCTGCTCCCTCGTATATATTCCATAACCAACACAAAACATTGAATAACCTATACGTAACCTATGCAACTGCAACTGCAAAGTTTGAAGATGCAATGTCCAACAGTTTAGGAGATGCATTGACAAGAAAATACAATATTTGACTGTTGACCTTTGGGTCAAATGCCAAGTACTCTCTACATCATGTGACCTATGCAGTTTACAAGTAGATGCGTTTTACAAGAAAAACATTATTTGATCTTGACCTTTGGGTCAAGCTTACACACAGTGCTGCCCAGTACCATATCATGTGATTTATGCGGCTGCAAAGTTTGAAGTTGCTATGTCTAACAGTTTAGGAGGAGATGCATTTACAAGAAAATTCAAGCTTGTCTATTTTTATAGGCTAATGTTTATATTCGACAGGGCAATACTGTTCTGCATTGATATTATTGTCAAGACATGTTGAAAGCCAAATACTGTTACAGTAATCTATTGATAGATGTGTTCAGTATATTTAGTTGTCATGCATTATATTAAAAGGAAAAAGGAGCAGACTGCCTTAGTACTCTCAGCTTAGAGATCCTTTCTCTTTAAAGGCCTATATGGGAGCACATTTGCTCAGTGGTAGAGTGCTTGACACGAGATTGAGGGGTCGCAGGTTCGAGCCTCACTGGTGTCACTGCGTTGCGTCCTTTAGCAAGACACATTAATACTTGATTGGTACTGGTTCAACTCAGGAAAACCGGTCTCCACATAGCTGAAAAATTGTCAACTTGGATGTAAAGAATCAAATCAAACAAACTTTAAACGCCTATATTTGTGTATGTGGGGTGTCATTAGCGATTAATTGGTAAGGGCAGATCAAAGCCAATTCACATTCAAGATTTATTTTAATTCAGGTTCTGATGAAATGAAGAAGAAAATGTACAGCTGTATCATAGTAGTGGGTGGTGGCATGAACTTTGAAGGAGCACAACCTTGGTTACAGTATAGAATATGGGTAGGAATGCCACACCAGTATAGACTCATGTTAGAAACTATGGATGTCATCACAAGACCTAAGGTACAGAAGCGCAGCCACACCATGAAAACATATCTATTTGAGTAATTTTAGCGGATAACTGTATTTAAAAGGGGTACTTTCATCTGTGCCCACGCATGGATTTTCTTCAAACTTTGCATATTAATAACTCATTATATACGAACTATGAAAATGTATTTATTGAATTAGATAGTTAATTAGGAAGCAACCCTGACGTACTCCACCTTTGAGGTGGTACCTGTCTCTAAATTTCCATGTCCTAAATCTATAGTTTTGTTTATTTCTATGATTTGTCATCTAGATTGAATCCAAAATACCATAGACATTATTTTAATACCTTGAAACCATTTTGATAAATTATGGTTTACGTTTTCAGAAATAGTGATTGTAATATTTCAATATTTTTTTTTTCAAAAATTTACAAAACATTCAACATTCAATTCAAAAGATGGATATGCTCTAGTCTTTGTCAAGATATCATATTATCACAAAAACATGCCATATATATACTGCTGATCTGAGCCAAATATCATGAAAATCCAAAACCGGTAACTTTGTCATTTCCTTCCTCTTATGCGTATAGGTCAGTTTTAGCAAAATTAATTATTTAGTTCAAATGAATCAATAACTTGACATAAGGAGGTTGTTTTTTAAATCAACTTCCACTTTTTTTAAAGAAAGACATGTTTAAACAATTTTAAATGATTCAATGGTCAGAAATGTCGAAGGTCATGGCCCTGTGTCATGGCACTATGGGGCCAAGACAATGTGTATCACTTCCTCAAGTCCTGCATGATATTGTTTGAGAAACATAATGTCCTAACAATAAACATGTGAAAACAAGAAGACTTAATATTTCCTTTACATCCAAACTGAACTAGAGGAACCACATTTGGTGCCGCGACCAGGATAACTTGTAACAGAGTCTTATCAAAGGTATCATAAAACAGTGTTCTACATGAATAAGTGATGTCCAGAAACAAAACTGTATACCTAGAATATACAGCCAGCTAAAGTATAAATGTTGCTATTTGATGGAACTCAGCATCAGTTTTACAAAACAGAATAAACAGAGAAGATTTAAGCATTGAATTAGCAATACCTTTGAAGCTAAGTTATATGTGACCAAAATGGTTACTTTTAACAAATAGGTTTGACGGGGTTATTTTTGTGAAGCAGGTTTATTAATGAGTCTTACAATTATAAAATCATCGATATAAGGTTCTTCTCCTGTATGAACTGACTTGTCATAAGGTTTCTCTTCTGTATGAATTAAAAATTTTAATAATGTTACATATTAAGTGTAACATTGACTAGATGTAGTTTTAATGCTAGAAACTAGATGTGTTTAGTACAGGTGTCAACATATTGTATCATTTTGGCTAATATTATTGTGTAAGCACTTCATTAAATAAGAATCGTGGCACTTAATATCAAAGAATATTGTTTTTATCTTTTTCCAATCCATAATAGGGGAAAACACTGAGCATATCAACTTCTACCAATAAACATACTAGCATGATGATTCAAACTAAGCAAATATTCAAGTATGTTTTACACTGAAACATAATTATCGTATTTTTTACATTTCGATGAATTAGGGCCATGTGTTTACATCAAGTTAAAAAATATGTTACCGGTCTTTGAATTTCATGAAATTTGGTCTACATATTCTTAACATATATGGATAGTTTATATGTTGAAATAGTATCTTGACAAAGACTGCAACCTGTAAAAATTTTAATTCCAAGTTTGACTGAATACAAAATATACAGTCGAAAATTGGGGTACCATGCTATAAAAATGAATGCCCACCCAATATCCTAATACATACAAAGCCATTTTAAGTAACAGCGAACTAATCTATGACATAGCTATTTAATGAAACACTTCTCCGCCCGTTACATATGTCAATTACTTTAGAAATGATTATAACTGGGTACCATAAGGTATTATAGTGATATCATTCATGACTCTTCATAAATAAGCAATGGAATTGCATAAAAACTCAAACGCACCATAAATATTAAAGTTATACCCCAGACAATTAAATAACATAATATTTTCAAAATCCAAGCGTGGACAGACTCTTATGTTAATTTCCCATACCATGCAAGAGCCCCTTTATATTGTTGGATATACTGTCGTAAATTTAGCTTAGCAGGTGAGCCGAGCTTGCAAACCATAAATCCTACAATATACCTCCCCAAATTAAAATTGTGAATATGGTTATCCCAATTCTAATGCACTTCTGCAGTTTTATCTCAAATTGGAGCCTTGCATGCTGCATAAAGCCATATAACATCCAACAAAATAGTAACATAGTTAATGACGTCAAACTATTTTTGACACTATATCCCAGGATATACTGTCACAATTTTTGTATCGGATCAGTTGTCACGTTACAAAGGCAAGTTCATTAGAATTGTGGCTGAATAATATTAAGATTCCTGAAATCCATACTCTGCAAATAATTTTGCAGTCTGCTTATAACGTCTGTCGGATTTATTCAAATGCACTCAGACTACTTTCATAATGGTAGCAATCTGTATTGTCGTCTGCTGAAATGTTCAAGAAGCTTCTTGGACAGTATAGATCCAGATCAGAATGCCTCTATAGGAGCAATCTGATCTATCCAGATAAGACTGTTCCTATAGTAGCAGTCTGATCTGGGTCCACACTGTTTGCCTTCATTCTTGCATTACTAAGTAATGTTAGCAAATATATGCAGCCGACCTCTTTTGCAGACAACCGTTTCAGATGGGTTAAACATCATATATACTGGAACAGTAAGCAGGTGTGACATGGACCCCACTCTTTTTACCCATTTTAGTCTCAATGTTTTTACCACAGAGATGCCTACAGCCATCATTTATTTGATAATAGCCTTTCTTATATACTGTTTTCAATATGCTTTGACTAAACAATGTTAGATTATTTGGCATCAGAATTTGCAAGTGAGCAATGGTCAAAATTTGTCAATTAGTAAATACAAGCTTTTGAATCCTTGTTATGTCAACATAGTGAACATAGCATGTAATAAGAGTGCACCATAACAATGCTGAAACAAGACATTCTCCTGTTTTGCTCGCCTAAATTTGTGTTTCTGTGGTCAATGTCCAGATGTGGCGTTCTACATCAATAATTTGCTTTAAATTTTACCTCCTATACCACTCTGATAATAGTACAGTAAAACCTGTCTTAAGAGGCCACTCATAAATAGACAAAACAAGGGTCTTAAAGACAAATGATAGCCTATGAAGTTCAAAAGTATTCTTCCCTTGGAGCAGTCTGCTATACTTTTGACCTGCATTAAGCGATAATCAGCTCTGAAAACCATTTTTGGTCCTCATTTTGAGTGGCCGCTTTAGACTGGTTTTACTGTATAGTAATCAAGCTTTTTTACTTGCCTTCCAGCAATGGGCATTTAACTCTTTGCCTTCTGGGTAATTTTTCATGCTTTATTTTTTTCAAAATCAGCTTTTTGAAGAATTTTTTCTGGAATACCATCATAGCGTCACATAGGCCATGGCTTGTCGAGCCTGCACAGCATGGCAGGAGCCATCATTGATTACATGCATGAAAAGGGAGATGTAGAAAGTAACATTTGGTGTAGATAGCTACAAATACACATCTAAAGATTGCATTACAAATATGGGACAGTGATGTGCTGTGTTATGCCAGACTTTACATATGAGACTCAAATATGGAACTGACAGGGCTTACAATTTTTGCTATGTTCATTCAATTCATACAAAATGATTAAAGAAGTGTATTTTTGGATGTTATGATTAATTGAGACTGAATCAAAGTTGCATTTGAAAATTGAGACTGAATCAAAGTTGCATTTGAAAATTAAAAAAAAATCAAATAATTTTTAGCTCTTAAAGTGAGCTATTAGGATCAGTCAATGTCTGTCATCCTGCGTCATCAACAATTTGCTTTAAGTGACAACTCCTCCCATAACAATGGGCCAATTTTAACCAACTTCACAAGAATGTTTCTTAGGTGACCCTCTACCAAAATAGCTAAAATAAATTTGATCCATCAGAAAACATGATCACTAGGGGGCGTGGCTTATCACAGTAACAAAAACTTTAAAATTCTCCTGAAACCAGTGGTCAGAATTCAAAATAAAATGGTAGAAATGATCACTGGGTGACCCTCTACAAAAATAGCTAAAACAAATTTGATCTGTCAAAAAACATGGATGCCAAGGGCGTGGCCAGTTTCTCTTATGTACCTATATTTGAAACTTTAAACATCTTCCCCTCTGAAACTAATGGTCAAAATTGAAAACAATTTTTAAAAAAAAAAAAGAGTCACTAGATGACTCTACAAGAACAGCTAAAACAAATTTGATCCATCAAAAACATGGCTGCCAAGCAAGTGGCTTATTGTGACAAAGGAAAACTTTAAAATCTTCTCTGAAACCTCTCATCAGAAATCAAAATGGTTTGGTGGAAATGGTCACTGGGTGACCTTCTACAAAGAATAGCTAAAACAAATTTGATCCTTAAAAAACATGGCCACCAGGTGGCGTTGCCTGTTTCCCTTATGTACCTATATAAGAAACTTTAACATCTACTTTGAAACTAGTTGTCAAAATTGAAAATGATTCGGCAGAATAGTCTCTAGGTGACCCGATAAAAAATAGCTAAAATATATTGGATCTGTCAAAATATCATGGCGGCCAGGGGGCTCAGCTTCTCTCAGATCTCACAATTTTCCATAAATCAAAAATGTTTATGCATTTTATGTGTTTCTCTACAATAATTTTTAACATTACTGAAAGTCAACCACACTTTGAACTTTTTAACACTGACAGCGAAATCTCAGGTAAGCAATTAAATTTTTGGTTGTGATATTAATTTCCAATGACTTGAATACATGTCTGCATTGAGTCTTAACAAGAGAAATTGCAAAATTTAATTTTCACCTCGAGAAAACAAGCATTAAGATTACATGTTGGCCTCGACGCTAGAAAACCTGTCTTCGGGGGTGTGTGACAACAGCCAGCGCCTTTGTTATTAGCTTTTAGGAAAGTGTCATATCTAAACTTGCTACATTCCAAATTTCAATTTTCTAGCAAGTCTCTGTAGCTGAGGAAACTGGTTTGAATATCACTTTGTAAGAAACCCTGATGACAAGTTTTCTCTCGACGAGGCCCATGTAATGTTTCTTTTTTCGCTCAGTATACAATAATTTGTTTGCAGGATATGGACCCACAGATATTGTGCTGGAAGGGTGCCTCAGTGTTAGCTTGTCTTGACACTACCCAGGAGTTGTGGATCAAACAGAAGGAATGGAAACAATTTGATGTCAGATTGCTCAGGGAGAGAGCCCCATTTGTATGGTGATGCCATTTCCATCCCCACATTTGGATCAAACAGAAAGAATGGAAACAATTTCCATCCAAATTCCTGTGTTGATAGTTGCAAAGTACAGTCTTCTGGCTGTAATTCGTAGTCTGTGACTACAGATGATAGACATTTCATGTTCAGCTAGAAGTCGTTTGAATTAACCTTTTTTAGGGAGCACAGTGGTAGAGTGGTTGACTCAAGGGGCCGGGGGTTCGAGCCTCACCGGTGTCACTGCCTTGTGGTCCTTGAGTAAGACACATTTATCCTAGCTTAGCACTGGCTCAACCCAGGAAGACCCGTCCCTGTTTAACTGAAAGATTGTTGATGGGACGTAAAGAATCAAACAAACAAAAATTAACCCTGCAAGCCCAAATCACAACTCCAGCAGACAAAAGTTTGTGGCATCTTTCTTAGGCTTAATAAGGTTTGACTCGACGATTCAAAATGAAACTATGAATTTTAAGGATTAAGGTGATGATCTGTAAAGACTAAATACTGTAAATTCAGAAATTTTAGCTTGGGGGGGGGGGGGGGGTATTTTTTTGAGAGATGTGAAGTTTCATGACAATAAAACCCTTGCAAAATCACTCTGCTGTTTACTGATGTAGATAAATCATGCGTCAGTTGTGAATTGTAACATCGCAAATATGTTTTTAATGCTATTCTTGAAATTAAAATTCTTGCCAAAATTGTTGAATTTACAGTAGGTACCAGTCAAATGATTTTCAAATTTATTTTGACTTAAGCAGATGCTTCTTGTTGAACAAGATTTGATTTAATGGAAGTCAACAGTATATGTCAGGATGGTCAGAAGTAGCTTTATTACAGAAGCAATTGAAAAATGTCAGATTACTGAGGGAGAGAGCTTTATTATATGGGCCTCGTTGCGAGGAAACCTTTCTTCCGGGTTCCCGACAAAGCGAGTTTCAAACCAGTCTCCTCAGCTACAGAGACTAGCTAGAGAATTGAAATTTCCCTGGTAGCAAGTTTGGAAGGGATACTTTCCAAAACGCGAAAAACAAAGGCGCTGATCAGACTGCCCTTCCGCGCAGGCTGGTATGCGCCTTTGTTGTTCGCAACCCTCCGAAGACAAGTTTTCTCACGTGGAGGCCCATATGATGATTTTCTAACTGACCCAGGTTGCAGCAAAGTGCCTACAGAAATATACAGAATCAGAGTCGGTTAGTAGATCAAAATTTCCAAAGTTCTGAATTTTAGAAATTCAATATTAAAATGTGCAGTATCCGACAAAATATAAACAATTTCAAGTTCAAATGGTCAATTATAGTTAGATATGGTGGGGGTAAACATACACTTCCACAGTTTCTGGTAGAAATTATAAACTTGACAACAGAGAAGTCTGTCTTGCATCAATGTAGCTGAAATTTTAGTGCCAATCAAATTCTGAGATTGCATCGGACGAACAGCTGGTCTACTGCAATATGAAGACACCAAGAGAGAAGTCTACCTTGCATCAGTGTAGCTTAAATATGGGAAAAAAGTTTTCTGGATTATTCCTGAATTCAGGAATTTGAGGCCAACTTTTCACAGAAAGTCGGCCTCAATATCCTGAATTAAAGTAGATTATATTAGCTTTACTGATTTATTTTCAGTTTATCTTAAGACAATTGACATTTAAAGCTAGAAAATTTTGATATTTTATAGGTGAAATGCTAGTTTTAAAATTTGACCTTCAAAAGTTCAGGATTTTGAAAATTTTGAACTTTCACCAATGCTAAAATAGTGCCTATCAAATTTTGAGAATGTATGGAATGAACAGCCAGTCTACTGCAATATGAAGACATCAAGCCTTTTTTGATTAGCCCCTTATTATATACTGGAAATCCCTAAATGGGTACTTCGGCAAACAGTGAAGGCCCAGGGTCTGCACTGTTTGCTAAGATTAAAACAACCTTCAGGGTCAAATTTACATATTTTAGAAACTTCTACCTGTGACCCCTGAAAGTACACAATGGGCATGTATGAATACAAACTACAAAGGGTCAGAATTGTTAAATTTAGTAATAAAATTCTGAAGAAAGCCTTATTGCCTTCTTGTTGGAACTAGCTGAAAGGAACATAGTGCTTTGACAAAGATGAATGATGGTTGAGTGAGCCACCACAACTATTCCAACCAAAATCTAAATCTCTAGCCCCACAGCATAGCTGTACATTTATATTTCAAGGCTTATTTTTAGCTCATCTGGGCCAATGACTTTGGCATCTGTCTTCCTTCCATCAACATTTACAAACATCTTCACCTCTGAACCAATTGAACTCAAAATTCATTTGAAGACTTCTTAGGGTGTAGGACCAAAAGATTGTTCAAATGGTCTTTGTCCCATGATCAAGATCGTGGGCAAATCCATATATGGTAAAAACCATTCAAAATTTTCTCAAGAACCAGAAGGCTGATGAACTTGGGCCTTGGTATAAAGTATTGGGTATGTGAGCCCAACTAAAGCATGTCAATTATGCAGTACACCCATTTGTTGTGTCGCCTGAGAAGCATGTCGCCTGTGAAGTATGAAGCATGGCTGACATATACGGATCATGACTCCGTCGGCAGCGCCCCGGCGTCACACTTTGTATTAGATCGATAACTTTTGAAGGAATCAATTTCATTCAAAGTTTACAGAAGGGTAAAGCATCATAAAATACACGTCAAGTTCAAATTTTGAGGTTGTCCGCAAAATTTTAGCAGAGTTATGGCCCTTCTTTTACTTAGGTTTAGGCTAATGCAAAAGCTATATTGTCCTCCCATTTCCCCAAAGCTTTTTATATCTGACGACTTCTCACTTAAGGCCATGATAACCTAGTGCCTGTAGATAAGCATGACAGTGATTTAAATTTTATCCGACCCCTGACCCCTAAGGTGGGGGTCAAAGGTTAAATATTTAAATTTCGCAATAACTTGGTCAGTTGTCAATATTTTTTACTGAAATTTCGCATCAAATACAGGTACAGTTGATATGAAACGTTATCAAAAGGGATTTTGGGTACGGCCCCCTTGGTGGACTTAGGGGGTGGGGCAGAGGCCAAAATTCAACTTTTTCAGAATATAGTCGTGTTGCATATCAAATTAATAGGAATGAAAGGGCAAGTTGTAAGGGCAAATTGTTTGCTACCTGACCAAGAGTCCGGTCAAAGTTTTAAGGGCAAATTGTTTGCTATCATGTTTTGTACGCATCATTCCCTTGAATTAGAAATAAATCCAACCACTTTCAGAAAAAAAAACAGTTACCATGGGTTGAGGGTGTGTGTGTGAGGGCAAAATATTTGCTTCAAGCTTGCATGTTGTTGAATATTTAATTCCCTTTATCTTGAGGTTTTATATCTATTGCTCCTCTATCTGCAATATTTTAATATCTGACCTCTGACCCCTCCTAAGGGGTCAGGTGGTATAGGTAAAATTTTTTACACTGATGTGCTTATTTACAGGTACTGGGTAGTCATGGCCTACAGTGAGAAGTCGTTAGACATAATAGCTTTGGTAAAATGTTAATTTCCATTTTATAAAAAGCCAATAAATAGCGTTTGCCTATTCAAACTAAGTCAAAGACAATAATTAAACTCGGGCTGTGTTATTAAATGAGTTGATTTTGGCCAAATGTATATGATATCAACTGTCCATGGTACTTATCGTTTATACCAAGTAAAGCATGTATCCAATTTGACCAATAGGTATCCAGATATGGTTCCGAACAGACAACACCAGAACTATATATCCCTCCGACTTTGTTGGGGGATAAAAAGTAAATTTGGTAGCCAATGTAATATCCACTGACGGATGTCATGCTATAACAACTAGGCACATAAAAAGACTGTTCTGTATTGATATTGTAAATTGGCAAGATTCACACTATACCTAACACTTAAAGCGCCAATCATAACTGCAGCAGTAGACATCTTTCCTAATTTTCAAAAAAATAAGGTATGTTATTTCATGAGAATTGTCTGCCAGCAGATGATTCTCATGAAACATCATGCATTTTTTGTTATTTTTGAAAAAAAAAGCACATTTGAAATTGCCATCTGCAGCAAATTATAGGTTGCGCTTTATGGGTTAGTACTGTAGCGTAATTGACACAAAAAACACACTATGTGTAAAGCTTTCCAAATTTCTTTACTTTAAAAAAAACAAAAAAAAACAGAGAGAATCCAAATCAACTGGCTTCTGATGAGGCCAGCTTATCAGAGTTCACAGAGTTTCATCAGCATGAATAATAATGAAATTACACTACTAGATATACTGTAAATCAGAAGATGATCCAGTCTCAACTTTTTGCCCTCATGAAACCTTTTCATGCTTTTTTGTTGTCTGCTGATTTTTTTCAAAATCCACTTTTTCGAAAAATTCTTTCAGGGATACCATCAGAGTGTCAAACAGATTGGATCCATATCAGGCCCGACACTTTGTCTGGCCTTATCTGGATCTAATCTGTTTGCAAAGTACTCATTGTGTGTTCTTGTTCTAATTTAAGAGCATGAATACTTTTAAAGAGCATGAATATAGTAAAACCTGTGTACACAGGTTTTACTGTACTTTTAAGGTCCAATATGAAAGCTGGTATATTACAAAGCATTGATCAGAATATGTATATAACTTTCTTTAAGTCCTGACATTTTCACTAAACAGTTTTTTGTTTTTATTTACATTACATTCAAACTCATGTCAATTTCAACAATGTTCATCTTCTAGCCTTTTTAGCTTTCTTTTTGGCTTTCTTGGTTTTCAGCCTAAGTTGTCGTTGTTTTTTCTGACTCATCCATACTGGGTAATTTCCATGGGCATTTTGTAAAGTGTTTGGATTAATAGAAGCAGCATTTTTATCAACCTCCATAGTATTTTCTGAAATAAAAGAATAAAATATTTTCAGCCAAAGCCTATTCATAGAAGAGTATGCAACTGATATTTTTCTTACAGCTCAAAAACATGTTGTGTGGTCTCCTTTGAGGTGTCTCCATGGGACACTTTCAATGAGAACATCAACAAATATTATTTTCCCGACGGCCCAAAAATTGCAATTTTTGAAATTTTGTCAATCTATGAAATCATTTGTTGACATGCTCTTAATGAGCAGCATTTCATTTAAGGATTCAAAGACTGTAAAGCAATGAAGAACAGACAAAATATAAAAGAGAAAATAGACATTGCAATTTCCTATCGTTAAGAAGCAGTCTAATCTGGGTCTTCCCTGTTTGTGTCTAGGCCTTTTTCGTAGGCAATTAATATTCCAAATATTAGAACAGTTACTGTAAATATTTGGACATATAGTAATAATAGACATCAATGCCGATCAGACTGCTCCTTCAGGAGAGGTCTGATCATGATTTACACTACTTGTCATTCCTTCCTACCATTTACTCATCTCATCAGGTTGTAAAAAGGTCTTGTTCAAATTTTTCCGATCATTTAGGTGAGATGAAGTGTACCAATTCTTAGGGTAACTATGGTACATGTACTGTATTTATTTAAGAAATAAATTCGAATTTTGAAATGTTCATGGAATCATGAATACTTCGGGTCTCTTGCAAAGTAAGTGAAGCCCTTTGCTTCACGTTAACTTAGCAGGACCCTGAAGTATTCATGATTCCATGAACAGACTAAAAATTGAATTTATTGCTTATATTAACATTTTATTATAAAAATCTTAAATATAGAAATTATTTATAATTTAGGAAAAA
Organism: Loripinus fragilis; assembly: GCA_964019695.1. NCBI lineage: Eukaryota > Metazoa > Mollusca > Bivalvia > Lucinida > Lucinidae > Loripinus > Loripinus fragilis. The sequence goes on along the minus strand of OZ026520.1, from coordinate 60,355,483 downwards.
AAAACAGTTGTGTATTTAAAATGAAACGGAAAAGCCGAACAGCCAGTGTAAACACAGACAGCCAATGGAGCAAACAAGAGGCTTGTTTTGCATGTGCGACTCAGGTGTGGCCCCCTGTCAATCACAACACCAGTGTCACTCCTGGCGAATGAATTCAATGTTCAAAGCGTATTGCACGGGCAAGTGAGCTTGGCAGCTGTCAATCAAATTTATGTCTTTCATGAGGCTATGAACGGTTGCAAAAATCTAAAGATTCATTAAAGGCTTGCTTTGAAAATGTAAAAATTTGGTTGTATAACAGATTTTTTCTTTGAGAAGACCATTCCAATCATCTAGCAAGGTGACCTTGAATTTTAGTCTCCTATTGGTTTTAATATGTTTACCCTCTGTCTGTCCATATGTCTGTCTGTTTGTCTGTCCTAAACTGGACCCTGCCATAACTCAGTAGTTTCTGTTCAACAAAAAACACATTTGCTATGGCAAAGGAATTAGTCAATTGTTTGGTTAGTTGCTTTATGACCCAGTCAGCAGCTATGGTCATGTTGGGATGGTCAGTTCACCTAACAATACTTTCCTGGGCGAGCTTGACCAAGCAGTTAACCAGTACTTTGTGCACATACTTACGCTTGTAACTGACACCAATGAATGACCATAGAAGGTATTTCATGATCAGTCTCCATGAAGGTATGGGACCGGGCAAATAGTCAAATGTCTGTCTATCCGTCTGTCTATACTATTCTGAATCCTGTAATAACTCAAACAATATATACAATCGTGCTGATAGAAGGGGGTTATTCACATTCCATTTTTCCAATTTAAAACTGAGGCAACAAAACTAGTCGAGATAGTAAATCTACCAAACAAACAAATAAGCTATTACAGATTTTGTAAAGTGTTTGGATTAATAGAAGCAGCATTTTTATCAACATAGTATTTTCTGAAATAAAAGAATAAAATATTTTCAGCCAAAGTCTATTCATAGAAGAGTATGCAACTGATATTTTTCTTACAGCTCAAAAACATGTTGTGTGGTCTCCTTTGAGGTGTCTCCATGGGACACTTTCAATGAGAACATCAACAAATATTATTTTCCCGACGGCCCAAAAATTGCAATTTTTGAAATTTTGTCAATCTATGAAATCATTTGTTGACATGCTCTTAATGAGCAGCATTTCATTTAAGGATTCAAAGACTGTAAAGCAATGAAGAACAGACAAAATATAAAAGAGAAAATAGACATTGCAATTTCCTATCGTTAAGAAGCAGTCTAATCTGGGTCTTCCCTGTTTGTGTCTAGGCCTTTTTCGTAGGCAATTAATATTCCAAATATTAGAACAGTTACTGTAAATATTTGGACATATAGTAATAATAGACATCAATGCCGATCAGACTGCTCCTTCAGGAGAGGTCTGATCATGATTTACACTACTTGTCATTCCTTCCTACCATTTACTCATCTCATCAGGTTGTAAAAAGGTCTTGTTCAAATTTTTCCGATCATTTAGGTGAGATGAAGTGTACCAATTCTTAGGGTAACTATGGTACATGTACTGTATTTATTTAAGAAATAAATTCGAATTTTGAAATGTTCATGGAATCATGAATACTTCGGGTCTCTTGCAAAGTAAGTGAAGCCCTTTGCTTCACGTTAACTTAGCAGGAGACCTGAAGTATTCATGATTCCATGAACAGACTAAAAATTGAATTTATTGCGTATATTAACATTTTATTATAAAAATCTTAAATATAGAAATTATTTATAATTTAGGAAAAAAAAACAGTTGTGTATTTAAAATGAAACGGAAAAGCCGAACAGCCAGTGTAAACACAGACAGCCAATGGAGCAAACAAGAGGCTTGTTTTGCATGTGCGACTCAGGTGTGGCCCCCTGTCAATCACAACACCAGTGTCACTCCTGGCGAATGAATTCAATGTTCAAAGCGTATTGCACGGGCAAGTGAGCTTGGCAGCTGTCAATCAAATTTATGTCTTTCATGAGGCTATGAACGGTTGCAAAAATCTAAAGATTCATTAAAGGCTTGCTTTGAAAATGTAAAAATTTGGTTGTATAACAGATTTTTTCTTTGAGAAGACCATTCCAATCATCTAGCAAGGTGACCTTGATTTTTAGTCTCCTATTGGTTTTAATATGTTTACCCTCTGTCTGTCCATATGTCTGTCTGTTTGTCTGTCCTAAACTGGACCCTGCCATAACTCAGTAGTTTCTGTTCAACAAAAAACACATTTGCTATGGCAAAGGAATTAGTCAATTGTTTGGTTAGTTGCTTTATGACCCAGTCAGCAGCTATGGTCATGTTGGGATGGTCAGTTCACCTAACAATACTTTCCTGGGCGAGCTTGACCAAGCAGTTAACCAGTACTTTGTGCACATACTTACGCTTGTAACTGACACCAATGAATGACCATAGAAGGTATTTCATGATCAGTCTCCATGAAGGTATGGGACCGGGCAAATAGTCAAATGTCTGTCTATCCGTCTGTCTATACTATTCTGAATCCTGTAATAACTCAAACAATATATACAATCGTGCTGATAGAAGGGGGTTATTCACATTCCATTTTTCCAATTTAAAACTGAGGCAACAAAACTAGTCGAGATAGTAAATCTACCAAACAAACAAATAAGCTATTACAGATGAACATCCAGGGCTTCAGAATAAAGAAGAATAGCTGTAGAAATTATTTCATGATCAATATCCACAAAAGTATGGGACTGGACCGGGACCAAACTCCGAAACCCTGGATCCAGTACTCCACATTGTGCACTGTAAACATGACCTATAACCTCAAAAAATCAATAATCCTATAGGAGTCTGTATGTATCTGTATTTGCTTACATCCACGGGGTTGACGTTTATCTGCAAAGTGTGTAGTACTGGGTTCTGCAGTCAGATGCATATCTGCAGTCAGACATGCTACCAACTGCGCTACGCGGCCCAGTTATATAGGATGGGTTATTGGTTATATGGCTGTTACTGGTAAATTCAAAATCTAGTAAATATGTGTTACCTGTGTACTTACCACTTTTTGACTTTTTCAAATCTTGAGCTTGTTTCACTGCAAGAATAAAATATGCATATCTTATGTTAAGTTAATACCCGAGTAAAATTAAAAGACAACAAGCCACCAACCTGATATTGTAGTTAATTTTTACATTGATCGGACAAGCTGTCACAATATAAATATGCCTTCACCGACCACTAAGTCATAGGTCCAGTTAAGCAAAAAATTTGAGCATAAAAGTGCTATTATTTTCTTACCCAGCAAACAAAACATATGTTTTGGGTGCTCAAAAGAACCATCTCATTGAGACGGTTCTTTTGAGTACCCACAACATATGCTTTGGTTGAGAAATAAGAAAAATGATTTTCAATTAGGCACATTTATCTGCAGGCTTGCTAAGTTTTCCATTTGATCAATTGACTATATTTCCATGTTAAGCATCATGCAACAAGTAACTTAAGTCACTAGAGTGATCATGGTTTTAAAAAAATTCGCGGCTAATTCCTGTGTGCACTATTCCTGCTTTAGGAACCCAGAAATACCTTCCCTTTAATATTTTTAGTATCCTAAGATTTATGACATTTACCATAGACTATGGAGCAACATGCTGCTTATATGTCTCTTAATAAACTGTGGCTCTACAACTGTTTAAAATTACCCTTTCAGTTTGTTTCTGGTAGGAGTATGAAGCCTTGTCAAGTGCAAACCCAGATAAAGCATCAGTAGCACCTTTCATAAAGAACAATCTATAGCCTGGCCCCAATGTTATGAAACTTTTTTCATGTTCAACTTAACTGAGCACAAAATTTCAACTGCTCATAAAAGCTACAATATCGACAAATAATGAAGTTCCTTTCTTGTTGAGCAAATAGTTACAGATAATGTAGACATAGAGAAATATGCTATAAATAGAAGTGATTTATAGCAGTTTAGATAAAAGAGGGTGATTTTAAATGTTTGTCACACCAAGCTTTGTCAAGAGCAAACCCAGATTTAAAAGTCTCTCAGATGTTGTATTTATCATGTTAATAGATGTTAACATTTATGAGCATGATAAATTTTGTGCTCAGTTGAGTTGAACATGAAAAAAGCTTTATAACCCCCGGATCCAATCACTGTGACACAGTTAAACCTTGTGATTATGGCGACTTTCATTTGAAATTACTCAGAATTTGAACTAGTCGGTGGTTTAAATTTGATGTCATTTGAAGATTTATCTAGCTTTAGCTCTAAATGCCATTTTGCCCAGCAGAGCAGAAAAAATTTGGGCGATTTATGTAGAAGGCAACATGGGGCACACGTTTGTGAAATTATTTTATGCCCAGGTCACACATTCACGTATCACCTCGCCGGTTCTACTACGGATTATATCTCACGGATGACCCCGGAAATGCAAATTTCTGTAGTCCGATACGGATGCACTATATACGTATGATTAAGTACTACTACGTATGATTACGGATTCAATACGGATAGCTACGGACCAATACGGATTGCCACGAATGATGCCTGATTGTATCCGTGGCTAATCCGGCGTCCAGTCCGTGAATGTGTGACCTGGGCATTAAATTTGGGCCGGTGGTTCAAGAGATGTCATTTAAAGAATTTCTTTTACAGTATTTGACCAACCAAACTACAGATGAAGACCAGGCCTTTAGTTAAGAGTGCATAACAGAAAAATAATTTTCTCATTTCTCTCCAAAATTATAGGTAAGAAAATATTTGCTGCCATTGCAATTTTACGCTGACATTTTTAGCTCACCTGAGCCAAAGGCTCTGAGATGAGCTAATAGTATACCAGTGACTCCGGCGTCCGTCAACATTTTCAAACATCCTCTCCTCTGAAACTACTGGGCCTATTGAACTCAAATTTCATATGGAGACTCCTTAGGATGGGGGAACGAAAGTTTGTTCAAATGGTCCTGATCACATGACCAAGATGGCCGCCATGCCCATATATGGTAAAAACCCTTTAAAAATCTTCTTCTCCAGAACCAGAAGGCCGATGACCTTGGGACTTGGTATGTAGCATAGGGGATGTGGGGCCTACCACGTTTGTTCAAATGATGAACCTAGGTTGACCTTGACCTACTTAATGTCTAGGTCAAATTTTCTTCCTAATGCATTTAAATGGGAATTTTTTTGAAAACTTGATTTTTTGAAAACTGTTAAAGCCAAAGTCATTATTTTTACTTGATATGTTAAAACTAATGAGACAATGGCTATAAATAAGTTTCAAAGATCAAGGTTGACCTTTGCCCTTTCAGCCAAGGTCGCTCATATTGTGGTCCCATCAATATATTCATGCTTAGTTTTCTCACAAACCATTGGCCCAATTGAACTCAATTTCATGTGAAGACTCCTTATGATAAGTTAGCCAAAATTTATACAAAACATTTTGGTCACATGACAAAGATGGCTGCCATGCCCATATATGGTAAAAAACTTTAAAAACCTTCTTCTTCAGAACCAGGAGGTGGATGACCTTGAAACTTGGTATGTAGCATCGGGGATGTGGGACCTACCAAGTTTGTTCAAATAATGATCCTAGGTTGACCTTGAACTACTTAACATCAAGGTCAATTTTGCCTCCTAATGTATTTAAATAGGAATTTTTTTGAAAACTTGATTTTTTGAATACTATTGAAGCCAAAGTCATATACTTACTTGATATGTTGAAATTAATGAGACAATGGCTATAAATAATTTTTCAAAGGTCAAGGTTAACCTTTGCCCTTTCAGCCAAGGTCACTCATATTGTGGTCTCATCAATATATTAAAACATAGTTTTCTCACAAACCATTGGTCCAACTGAACTCAAATTTCATGTGAAGACTCCTTATGATAAGTTAGCCAAAATTTATGCAAAACATTTTGGTCACGTGACAAAGATGGCCACCATACCCATATATGGTAAAAACCTTTTAAAATCTTCTGCTCTAGAACCAGAAGGCCAGTGACCTTGAGCCTTGGTATGTAACATTGGGGATGTAGGGCCTACCAAGTCCGTTAAAGTGATGATCCCAAGATGACCTTGACCTACTTAACGTGGAGGTGAAATTTGCTCCCTTATGCATTTGAATGGGAATTTTTTTGAAAAGTTGTTTTGAATACTGTGGAAGCCAAAGTCATTATTCTCACTTGATATGTTAAATCTAGTGTCTATAAATAAGTTTCAAAGGTCAAGGTTGACCTTTCAGCCAAGGTTCTCATTCAACATATTTAAACATAGTTTTCTCAAAAACCACTAGGCCAATTGAACTCAAATTTCATATGACAACTCCTGATGAGTGGTTAGTCAAAATTTGGACAAATTGTTATGGTCACATGACTAAGATGGCCACCACGCCTATATATGATAAAAACCATTTAAATATCTTCCTTCTCTGGAACCAAAATGACAATGGCTTTGGGACGTGCTATGTAGTATTGGTGATGTGGTACCTACCAGGTTTGCACAAATGATGAATCTAGGTTAACCTTGACCTACTTTATGGCAAGGTAAAATTTGATTCCTAATGCATTTATAACTGGAAAATCTTAAAATGTTCATTTTTCTATAACAGTTTTAGCGGAAATCATAATACATATAAGAAATGTTTAACCCAATGAGACAATGGAATACTAAATGTCAAGCTGACCTGTGACCTTTAATCTAAAGCCACACATTTGGACAACCACATACCTATCTAAACATCTTTTTCTCAGAAATCACTAGGCTGTTAGAATGGCTGCAACCCCAATATATTGTAATGTCACAGAGGTGAACTTTGTGATTATTTTGCTTAACGCAAAAAGTACCTTTTCTCCTTTAGTGCCACCGTGAGTAGTGTTGAGATTTACTTAAATCGTACCAAGCGTGGGAAAAACTGGTTTAACCTGTCTTGCATTGTTTTCTTATGGAGTACCTTGAAACTGAGCTGTTCTATTTTATCGTCCAATCAGTAGTCGTTTTAGTTAGACATAAGGATGTAAGATGATGGGTGATTGGTTGCTAACGAACACACCTCTTTTAACTTACTTAGCGCATGCGCCTAACCTCACAAATACATATGCGCGCGACATTTGGAAAAGACATTCTCATTTTTGCAATTAGATCGACTCCATCGATCTACAGGCTGTAGAACATATATCTATATGAGTTTATTTATTATTCCTTCACGGAAATGATATGGAAACATTATTATTAGCAGGTATGTGAATTTATATTCTTTTTATCATACAGATCACAGATTGTCGTTTCTGATGAAAACACCAAAGGGAGGTTTTCGCCAGGAACTACATTCTGTACATTTCCTGTGACGTAGTTCACAATATTTCTGTATGTAGTATTTACGCAAATTACATTGCCTTCGACTAGTGTTCTGTCTTTATGAAATAGGCATGGCTATCGTTTGGATCTTTATGGACATTGCAAATGGAGGAATTAGTAAATTGAGCTGACGCATAAAATGTAAGTTAAATGCAAAAGGTGTGGTTTTAATATTTTAATCTCTTTGTATATAATTTTATCACTGCAAAATACCCATGTCTAAAAATAGACATGACATGCTCAGCATGACATGCTCAGGTACCAAACGAATTATCGTACTTGCAGTCAGTTGCAAGTATATCCGTTGTCCGTGTCCGATTGTCTGTCTGTCTGTCTGTGTTGTAAATATGTATTGCATACGGGTGCAATGTATTCCGTTGTCCGTGTCTGTTCATTTGTCTGTCTGTGTTGTCTGTACTGTTTCATTGTTTGTTTTGTATTTTAGGACACCCTTTTTATTTACAACTGTAAAATAAATTTATAACAACATCTGTCGTTGAGATCCCTGGCTAAACGAATCCATACCCTGCGACAAATTGGCGCCCAACGTGGTTTTATCATCTCATTGACAAGGGTGTTCTGCTGACTGACCTTCATCTACAACCATGCTTCATCATATTATATAGATCATCAAACCTCCAGCCATGTTCCGTTATGTCTTCATGTATTCATCTACGTATCAGCTGCTGTGTTTGTGATTTTATAATTTCATATATAAAAATGGCCATATTTTGTGTTGCAAGCTTGCATATTCATTTTTGAAAAATCTGAGATTTGCTCTTCTTATGGTGACAGTGTTAAAGGCCTAATTTTAGAGTGTCCTTATTACTCAATTTCAATTTGGAATAGTGTACAAGGTCACCCTAACCCCAGTATTTTTGACAAGAACAATTTGATTTTACACCATAAGATCAATGAATTAAATCAAAATATCAAAGAGCTTAACTCAACCTATGGTGTACAGGCCCCTAGATTTAGTTGTGACATGATCAAAACTAGAAAATTGAAAAAGAGTTACCCCACCAAAACTGTCTCTTATAGCCTTTTAAAAGATGGTATCCACCCTGGTGTGACTCTGTCACAGTATTGGATCCGGCGCATAGTTATAGCCGTTATTTTTAAATACTGTTACTAGTTTTAAAATATGTTTTCAGGTACAGTTCTTGTGCATTTTCATTGACAGAGAGACTTGTGAATATTTTTTTTTTGGTGTCTGCATACTAAGTGTTTTGTGTTATATAATTGTTTGAAATTGCAATTTATGAGGAGTTGTCAATTTTTAGGTGCATGTTTTTAGCAATTGAGCTGCCACATGTACTTGAACTTGATTTCTCTTCAATAAAGGATAGGTTCATTGTGTTGCAGTGTGGTTTGTCTGGAACAATTGTTTTTAGCAATTGAGCTGCCACTTTTGTCCAGATAAGAATTACTCTGCAGCACTGGGACTTTTCAAACTTAGTAATATTGATTGCAGTGATCAGATAGTTTTTTTTGTATATGTGAATGGAATGCTACAGGGTGATATGATTTAAGTATATGTTTTTAGTAATTGAGCTGCCACATATACTTAGTCATTTTTGTTACTTTGTAGTACTTCCATGAAACATATGTACTTTTTGTGAATAGTATAGTGGTATTCATATAGTGAAATCTCTCTGTTTGTGAGTGGTGCTATATATTATATATTAGTGTTTGACAATTGGTCAATTAGCTTGTCCTTTTTTAAGCCCCAATCACTAAGTATGGCTTCCAAGGATAGCTCTATGGATGATATGGTGAAAGCTGTGTCATCCAACCCAGCTTACAAGGTCCTCACTAAAGAGGAATATGACATTTTAATGTCAAAACATGCTGGGGGAAGTCCCAAAAAGGCTGACCCCAAAGTGTTGACTAGCACACCAGATGCTAAGAAGGTTCAGTTTGAGGGTGCTGGGTCCAAATTATTATCTTTTATAAATAAAGGCCAAGCACCATCACCTGTCCCTAGGTTTAGTTTTAATAATACTTTACCTCATAACACTTCATATGTCCCCAGTCCCTATGTCCCCAAATTGCCCACATTTAGTGGTTCTGAAGAACCTCAAAAAGGGGAGACAACATATGAAGTGTGGAGTCTTGAGGTTAAATGCCTCCAGAGTTCTAGTGTACTGCCAGAACCAATTCTGTTGCAGTCCATTAGGAATTCACTAAAGGGTAGTGCTAGAAGCCTTTTAGTGCCTTTAGGGCAGAATGCCACAGTGGCCGACATTTTAGCAAAGTTAGATGGTTTTTATGCTAATGTCAGCTCAAGTGAAACCCTGATTCAGTCATTTTACAGTGACTATCAGAAAGAGGCTGAATCAGTGGTTTCTTTTGCTTCAAGAATTGAGCAGACCCTATCAAGGGCAGTTAAGTCTGGCCATATTGATGGCATTACTAAAGATGCAATGCTGAGGAGTAAATTCTGGACTGGTTTAAAAAGCCAGTCTTTGAAAAACTCAACAAGGCATCTTTACGATACCATTAAAGACTTCCCGTCACTTTTACGTGAAATACGTAAAGTTGATCAGGAAGAAAATAGTTTTAAACAAACTAAAAAACCAACTGCCCAGCAGCAACAATGTAATCAGGTTACTTCTGATTCTGAAAATAATACAGATGTATTATTAAAGAGCATGAAAGAGCTCATGAGTAGGATGGAGAAAATGGAAGAAAGGCTTGACCAGCAGACAAAGCAGAGTTCTGAGTCTGTTGGACAGTCCAATTTTCCTGACTCCTACTCCTATTCTAATCAGTATGTTCCACGAGGCCGTGGACGTGCTGGTTATAGAAGTAACTTTCAGAGGGGTGGTTGTGGTAGGGGCTATCAAGGTAGCTCAAACCATAACAATCACAGTTACAATAATGCTCACCAGAATAATTATTCTCAAAGAGGCAATAGAGGTGGTGGTGGTTCTTGGCGTGGTCACCGTGGTGGTTCCAACGGCCGTGGTACTAACCATGGTGAAAATGCTGGGAACCATTTAAACTTCTAACTTCTCCAGTTGATGGGCAAACTGGGGAAGTATCATCAAAGGACTTTGAGAAAAGCCCAATTCATAATTGTACAAATGTTAAGCAATCAAGTTTACTTGAACGGATGATTGGTTCTTCCAATGAGGACAATATTTTAATATGTGGTGTTAATACACTTGGTTTGTTGGACTCAGGTTCTAGAATAACCTCAATTTCAGAGGCCTTCTATGAAACCTTAGACCCCAAACCTACTTTACATAGTATAACTGAATTTGGATTGTCAGTTACTTGTGCTAATGGCACAGAATTGCCTTATAAAGGTTATATAGAGGCAGATATTGTAGTTCCTTCATTAGGAAATACAACATATAAAGCCCCTGTTTTAGTAGTTGAAAATACTGACTACAATCGTCGTGTCCCTGTGATCATTGGAACCAATGTCATTCGTTTGTGCAAGCAAGCTTCAAATGATTCAAGTGAATCAAACATTCCTGCTGAGTGGCAAGTTGCTTTTGACAGCATGTGTAATGAAATTTTACTGGTGAAAACCACCAACAATTTTAGTATTAAAGTTGCGCCTGGTGAGGTTAAAACTTTATCGGGTTTTGTCAGAAATACAAAATCATTTCAAACTGCTGTCACTGAGCCTATAGATACATCTTTGTCTGCGGGTTTAACAATCTGCCCCAGAATTGTATCTTTGGGATCGTCCGGTTCTACCGCACGCATTCCAGTCCGTGTGTGTAATTTATCTACACGAGTAATAGAGATTCCTCCAAGATCTCTATTATGTTCAATAAATGGTGTAGATGTTGTTGATTCATGGACTCCTGATTCTTCAGTGAAGAAGCAGGAGCCCAAGGTCACAAAATTAGAGGATCTGGGCGTGAAGGTAGAAACGGACAATCTTACACAAGATCAAGTGAGAAAAGCTAAAGACGTCCTTGGCAGTTGGTCTCATATATTTTCTACCGGTCCTACTGACTTAGGTAGAACTGATTTAGTTGAGCATGAAATCAAGCTCACTGATGACACTCCATTTAAGGAGCCTTATAGACGTATTCCGCCAGGCCTTTATGAGGAAGTCAGACAGCATTTGAAGGAAATGATTGAGGCTGGAGCAATTCAGCCATCAAAAAGTCCTTTTTCTTCGAATGTTGTACTGGTCCGAAAAAAGGATGGCAGTTTGCGTTTCTGCAAAGACTTCAGAAAACTAAATGGCCGAACTGTCAAGGATGCCTATACATTACCTCGCATTGATGACACTATGGATACTCTCCTCGGTGCGAAGTATTTCTCAAAATTAGACTTGCGCAGTGGTTACTGGCAAGTGGAGATGAAAGAGGAGGACAAAGAGAAGACTGCTTTTACCGTAGGTAATTTAGGCTTCTACGAATGTAACAGGATGGCTTTTGGCTTGACCAATGCTCCTGCTACATTCCAGCGCCTAATGGAACGGTGTATGGGTGAGCTGAATTTAAAAGAGTGCCTCATCTTTTTAGATGATATTTTAATTTTCTCTGAGTCCTTCGATGAGCATTTATCACGCTTGGATGCTGTTTTCAGCCGCCTGCACAAACATGGCTTAAAATTGAAAGCATCCAAGTGTGAATTTTTTAAGTCTAGCGTGACCTACTTAGGCCACTCAGTGTCCGAAAAAGGAATTGAAACGGACCCTGAAAAAATTGCTGCTCTTACAACTTGGCCAGAACCTCAGACGGTGAAAGACCTGCGATCATTTTTGGGTTTTACAGGCTATTATAGGCGTTTTGTCAAAGACTACGCAAAGATAGCCAAACCTTTAAATGATCTGTTGGTTGGACATCATGCTGGTGTTTCTGTCCAAGGTAAAAAGAAGAAAAAGAAGAGAAGTTCAATTCCTTGGATATGGGGTCCTGCTCAACAAAGTGCATTTGATACACTGAAGGAGAAATTGTCCTCTCCTCCAGTGCTAGCATATGCAGATTTTAGCAAACCTTTTATTTTACATACAGATGCATCTATAGAAGGGCTAGGAGCCGTTCTATATCAAGAACATGATGGCCTTGAAAAAGTTGTTGCATATGGCAGCAGGGGTTTGCGCAAAGCAGAACGGAATTATCCAGCCCACAAACTGGAATTTTTATGTCTCAAATGGGCTGTCACCGACAAGTTCCATGATTATCTGTATGGAAACACATTTTCTGTTTATACAGATAACAACCCCTTAACATATGTTTTAACTTCGGCCAAATTAGATGCCACAGGTCATAGGTGGTTAGCTGCGTTAGGTTCATATGATTTTAAATTAATATATAGATCAGGTAAATCTAACGCAGATGCTGATGGTCTCTCTAGGCGTCCCCCGCAAGATGTGGAATTATTTCCAGATGTGGTTAAGGCAGTGTGCCAAGCATACTTGGTTGAAAGAGAGTCTTGTCCCTTGGTTGAAACCTTGATTGTTTCAAACGCTGTAACTCTTGTAGATCCGCCAACACCGGATCTACTGGACTCAACATCTTTACAGAATGTTGATTGGTCAAAAGAGCAAGTGGCTGACTCTACTTTAGCCAGGGTTGTTGAGCTGGTTAAGTTGAAATTCTGTCCAGACAAAAGTAGTCTCCAGACCGAATCCCCAAATGTTTTGAAATATATTCGGGAGTGGTCCAGGTTGTCATTGGTTGACGGAGTATTGTACAGAAATACTACATTAAATAATGTACAAACACGTCAGCTGGTGCTTCCTCTCCATTTTCGAAGCATCATTTTGAAACAGTTGCATGATGATTTAGGCCATCAAGGTAGAGACCGCACTCTTTCTTTAGTGGGCTCTAGATTTTATTGGCCTGGTCTAGAAAATGATGTTGAAGAAAAGATAAAAAATTGTGGCCGTTGTATTAGGCGAAAAACTCCGGTGAAGCCTAGTGCAGAATTAGTCAACATAACCAGTTCACAACCAATGGAATTGTTATGTATAGATTTTTTGTCTTTGGAAAGGTCGAAGGGTGGGCATGAACATATTTTAGTCGTGACCGACCATTTTACCCGTTATGCCCAGGCCTTTCCAACTAGAAACCAGTTGGCTAAGACTACAGCCAAAATACTTTTTGAAAACTTTGTTGTTCACTATGGTTTTCCGGCTAGGATCCATAGTGATCAGGGAAGAAATTTTGAAAGTAGCCTTATTAAGGAATTGTGTAGTCTTGCGGGTGTGCATAAATCCCGGACCACTCCATATCACCCTATGGGAAATGGAATGGTCGAGAGATTTAACCAGACCCTTTTAAAAATGCTGGGTACCCTAGAAGATCACCAGAAAGAAGACTGGAAGTCATATGTAGCCCCTTTAGTCCATGCCTATAATGCTACCCGTCATGATAGCACTGGTTTTTCCCCATTCTTTTTAATGTTTGGGAGACATCCCAGGCTGGCTATAGATGCTTATCTGGGTCTGAATTCTTCACAGGATTCAGAATGTACATCCAGAGAGCACTATGCCAGTAAGTTAAAGAAACGGCTGGACTTTGCCTACAAGGTAGCTTCAAAAGAAGCAAATAAAAATGCTACAAGGCATAAGTCCAATTATGACGGTAAGGTCAGAGAAGCAACCCTTGGTGTAGGGGACAGAGTCCTAATTAGAAAGGTGGGCCTAAAAGGCAAAAATAAGTTGGCAGATAGGTGGGATAAGCACTCATATATTGTAATTGAAGTGCCAAATGAAGGTGTACCTGTGTATAGGGTTCAGCGTGAATCGGGTGATTCAACGGTGAAAACTTTACACAGGAACATGTTGCTTCCTTTTTCTGCCATACCTAGCAGTTTAGATCTTGGCCTATTTTATGACAGTCCCCATAGTAAACCTAGCAAACCAGCAGCCCCTGTACATAGCCAATCAAAACCTGTCCAAGAACCTGAATTTGAGTCTGACTCCTCTGAATCAGAAACAGAAGAATTATTTTACCCAAGATATATGCTTCCTCTTAAAAGGAAACAAAGTTCAAATATCAATGGGTCGAAATCAGTTTCTTCAAATAAAGAAAAGTCTCATGTGTCAGTTCATGGCGATACTTTTAATGGTTCAGGAGATTTTAATAGATCTGAAAGTTCAGTTGGTTTTAATAGGTCAGATAGCGCAGGTGGTTTTAATTCAAATGCAGGTGGTGGTTTTGCTAGTGCAGATGTAGGTACCACTGGCAGTTCCAGAGATCTCAGTGGAGGTAATGTAGGTAGTGTAGATAATGTACCTACTCCACAGTTACCTAGACGTACAGGTAGGGTACGGCAAGCGCCAAACCGGTATGGTGAGTGGGTAAATACTCAACAAGTTTCAAACCCCGAAACACAGATTTGGTATGTTTAAGTATATGTATTAGTTTTCATAAATATCAGAGGAGAATGTCACAGATAGGAAGAATATCTTCCAATATTATTATTATGCATATATGATATGTTTTCCCAAACATATATAAAAATGCATATATATATTATATTTTTCTCCTGCTTTGATTGTCTCATACATATAGTATATTTCTCTTATTGAGAGCGACCCCTCAAATTAATACATGTCTTTATTTTTGGATGTTCTGAAGTTATATATAACATTTTCACAATTCACTAGTAAAGTAGAATTGTTTGTTGATAAATGTGAAACTTCTGTAGGTTAAAATTAACCTAAATGCATCATATTTGTACATGATTGTGATTGCTGAGGTGGTCTGTGTTTATTAAAAAGTTTTTCGAATGTTCGGAAATGTCAGGAGACATTTTTTTCAAAGCAGGGGAGAATGTCACAGAGGTGAACTTTGTGATTATTTTGCTTAACGCAAAAAGTACCTTTTCTCCTTTAGTGCCACCGTGAGTAGTGTTGAGATTTACTTAAATCGTACCAAGCGTGGGAAAAACTGGTTTAACCTGTCTTGCATTGTTTTCTTATGGAGTACCTTGAAACTGAGCTGTTCTATTTTATCGTCCAATCAGTAGTCGTTTTAGTTAGACATAAGGATGTAAGATGATGGGTGATTGGTTGCTAACGAACACACCTCTTTTAACTTACTTAGCGCATGCGCCTAACCTCACAAATACATATGCGAGCGACATTTGGAAAAGACATTCTCATTTTTGCAGTTAGATCGACTCCATCGATCTACAGGCTGTAGAACATATATCTATATGAGTTTATTTATTATTCCTTCACGGAAATGATATGGAAACATTATTATTAGCAGGTATGTGAATTTATATTCTTTTTATCATACAGATCACAGATTGTCGTTTCTGATGAAAACACCAAAGGGAGGTTTTCGCCAGGAACTACATTCTGTACATTTCCTGTGACGTAGTTCACAATATTTCTGTATGTAGTATTTACGCAAATTACATTGCCTTCGACTAGTGTTCTGTCTTTATGAAATAGGCATGGCTATCGTTTGGATCTTTATGGACATTGCAAATGGAGGAATTAGTAAATTGAGCTGACGCATAAAATGTAAGTTAAATGCAAAAGGTGTGGTTTTAATATTTTAATCTCTTTGTATATAATTTTATCACTGCAAAATACCCATGTCTAAAAATAGACATGACATGCTCAGCATGACATGCTCAGGTACCAAACGAATTATCGTACTTGCAGTCAGTTGCAAGTATATCCGTTGTCCGTGTCCGATTGTCTGTCTGTGTTGTAAATATGTATTGCATACGGGTGCAATGTATTCCGTTGTCCGTGTCTGTTCATTTGTCTGTCTGTGTTGTCTGTACTGTTTCATTGTTTGTTTTGTATTTTAGGACACCCTTTTTATTTACAACTGTAAAATAAATTTATAACAACATCTGTCGTTGAGATCCCTGGCTAAACGAATCCATACCCTGCGACAGTAAAACAAAATATGTTTCATTAAAAGCTGTAGTTGACCTTGACCTGTTTTAAAATTATTTAGGAGATCAGGTGAGCGCCTCAAGACCTTCAGGTCCTCTAGTTTGTTTATCTAAACCATGAAGACTGATCAAAAAAGCTCACCCTTGAGCACTTCATGAAGGCTTCATGCTTAGCTGAGCTAAAAACAGGCAAGTCAGGGAACTGCAACTTTGAGAAACTGAGGTAAAAACTAAGATGTTGATACAGTATGCATTATTCAGTGACAGAATATTTACCTGTGTATAATTCTTTCATTTCGGCATCTTCTGTCTTCAGAATTCCCTTTAGTCTCTCCACTTCTTTCTTTCCAAACTTCTCTCTCCTTACAGATCTCATCCTTCTCCTGTGTTTACTTCTGAGGCTTTTAGCCATCTATAAGACAGATCAATACAGTAGGGGAAATATTTCACCTTATTTGACAAGAATGAAAATGCAGAAATCCTTAACTCTTTATTACTGGTATAGTCTACACTACTGATAACCATTGCAAACAGTTTGGATCCAGATCAGACCCGATGTTTTTTCGGGCCTTATCTGGTTCCAAAATGTTTGTCAATCTGAATGTATTCATGAAAGAATTTTTTTTAAAAGATGGTTTTGAAACAAGAGCCCTAGGGCCCTGGATCACTCATCAGAATCCTGGCACATGAGGAAATGATGTATTGGCCTGTGGCTGAAAAAATATCATTTTAAATATTTCTATTTTAAGTTCTGGGCGGCCATGTTGTTCAGCCGAGCTGAAAATTCTGATCAATCTTGGTAGAGGGCATCATAAGGAATATTTCTGTGAAATTATTTTGAATTTGGACAAGTTGTTCAAGGAGATGTGGTTTAAATATTTCTTATATAGAGCTCTGGTGGCCCCTTTATTTGGTGGAGCAGAACCATTTGTGCAATTTGGTGGTGGGCTTTAAGAGGAACAATCCTGTGAAATTATTTTGAGCTCAGGAGAGGATGTCATTTAAAGAAATTTCTTATCTAGAGCTCTGGCGGCCCCTTTGATCTGCGGAGTGGACCTATTTGAGCAATTTTGGTAGAGGGCATCATGAGGAACACTTAGAACTGTGAAATTATTTTAAATTTTGACAAACAGTTCAGTAACTGTTTAAAGATATTTCTTATCTAGAGCTATGACGGCCCTTTTGTTCAGTGGAGTGGAACCATTTGTGCAATTCTGGTAGAGGTCATCATAAGGAACATTTTTGTGAAATTATTTTGAATTTGGACCATTGGTTCAGGAGAAAATGCTGTTTAAAATATTTCTTTTATCTAGAGCTCTGGCAGCCCCTTTGATTGGCGGAGGGGAACCATTTTGCAATTTTGATAGAAGGCATCATGAGGTACATTTCTGTGAATTTATTTTGAATTTGGACCTGTGGTTCAGGAGATGTGGTCTAAGAGATTTATCTGGAGCTCTGGCAACCCTCTTGTTTGGCGGAGCTGAGCCATCTGTGAAATTTTGGTGGTGTGCATTAAGAGGAACAATCCTGTGAAATAATTTTGGACCAGTGGTTCAGGAGAAGATGTCATTTAAAGAAAAAGTTTACACATGATGGACGCCGGACAAAGACCAATCACAATAGCTCACCAAGTGAGCTAAAAAACCAGCAGACAACAAAGAGCATGTTAAAATACCAAGTAGGCAAAGGGTTAAAATGCCAATCACAATTGCAGGCTTGCAGCAGACTACATATTTTTATAAACAGACCAGTTATGGGAAAAATCTCACTTTTAGTGCTTCCTAGCAATCAAGCCAGATTTGGCAAACATGGGTTTGCTAGTGGGCGTCCTCCGGAGGAAGCGTTGGGACGCCTGCATTGTCATTTTGGACGTCCCTAGGTGCTTACACCCAAAATGTCCACTATTAACAGAAGCACTGATATAGTATATAATAATATAAAGTGTTAAGAAATTATGATTCTTGAATCCATTTTGTTTAAAAATATAGGTTTTTTCTCAATTATTGGAATACAGGGCATGTCATAACCTGGAGTCTTAATCTGTGAGAGGGGGTCGGGTCAAGTACTTTATCAATAGACATAGTTCCACATGAATGAATCTTCTGTAATCAATGAATTCCGTGGAAGAGCAAAACCATACACAATCAGTCACATGATCGACAAAAAGGTCATGTGACCTAAATGTGACAACAGCCCTATGGTTGGCAAAACATTACCACAGGTCAATGGTATTCAGAGAACCGCAATGTTCTGACACAAAAGTAGTTATGTCAAACAGCTTGTCTGCGGTAGGATCGTCAATGAGATGGTGGATAAACTCCAAAATAAGCTTTTGTCTATTTCCATCAGTCAATATCCAACAGAAAAAAAGTGGATTAATAAAGTCCAATGGCTGTAAATTTTGAACATGGAAGCCTTCACTGTGTGATCGTGCCGTGGCTAGCATTTCATTTCTGGTGCATATGCTTACATATTTCATTTGTGTAATTTTCCCCCATTTTCAAATTAAAATCATTTTGTGGATTGTTGAGCATAACACTTTATTTCAGTGAGTTTATGTGAATCTATAAGGTTACTGGAATCTTGGCCCCCACTCGAGGGCGTCAGGCAGTAAATAGAGAAAGAAAGAAACCACATAAATGGTTACTCTTTCAAACAGTAAACTGATTAAGACCCAGATGAAATGCCACAAAATGTGTCATTCCATCAATGTACGCAAATATCAATCTCCAGAAAGAGGACTACAATATTTTTTGCTCGTGGGGGTGTCAGGCAGTTTATAGAGAGGAAAGAAACCACATAAATGTTTACTTTTGCAAACAGTAAAGACCCAGATGAAATGCCGCATAATGTATCATTTCATCAGTGTCTGCAAAAATCAATCTCCAGAGAAATGATTGCAATATTTTTTTTTAAATTATAACCTGCTCAATATATAAAATGGACCATTCTCCATGGAAAATTCCTTTGATATTTCAATCAAATTAAAAATCTTTGGTGATCGCTAGCATAATGATCATTGTTTTAACGGTCTACAATGTTGTCTTGGATAATCAAAAATGTTTTAATCTGTCACAAAGGTGGCGTATGTAACTAAAGTGTCACTATTGCGTTTTTTGTTGTTGTTTTTTCATGCTAATCTTTGTTGTGAATTGGGATATTTTATACATGTACACATGATTTCTTGGACTCTTATCAACATAAGCACAATGGAATATTCCAGAGAGAAAACAAAATAATAAAATCACTTAAACCCAAGTCTTTTTTTTACTGACGTTGGGCAATATGCCCACAATCTTTCGTGATTTTCAAGAAAAGGCATTAACAAAACAAGATATTAGTATTTATCACATTTGTTCATACGAGCAAGTGCTGATGCGCATTCCCACCTGCGTCTTCTGTGCTCACACATGCGAAGTAAGAAAGATTTCTAGGCCGCTACTTACAGTAGATGACCTCGTATGCATGTTAAAAGGGTGATTTTACACATGTGAGAATCCTTAAAGAACCAAAGCTTATCAAGTGATCCAAAGTGTTGCCCAAAAATGGCACACCACTGATGTCTAATTGGCGTAAGTTGCTGTCAGCAGACTTTGAGTGTGGCGGGAACAGCATCTTATTTCTACAGCGATAAATCTTACAATTGCAAAAACAAAGCTAATACTAGTTAATTTTAAAATGCATTAGCCAGTGTCATGCTGATTACATTCCTAATTTACAATATTTAGAGCATGACTCATGTAAATCTTCCTTCTTGTCGCAAACTGAACTTATACGGGAGGGATATGTGACTTATAATGATTTCTGTGTTGCCTAATTTAAAAGTTATTTTCTTCACAGACTATGATCACATTTCGTTTTCGAAAATAGGTTGTGAGTCATGATATGGCGCAGCAATGTGTATTGTAATAACAGCCTCGAGTAGAAGCGTTGGCAAGCCGTCGCTACTGAAACATGTCACATCCCTGCGATTAGAAGAGAGCACTGCATTTGTTGAGGCTGTATTGAAACAAAAGAAGAAGCTATTGGATGCTCTTATATTTGAACCCGCCTGAACAACATTCACTGTGATGCTGAAAGGGCTTTCCCAATGACATCATCTTTTGTTCTATAAAAAACATCAAGGACACCACTATTCCAACTCAATACAGGCTTCACGCCACCATCATACTGTTTACTGTTTCTGTTGGGAAATGAGGAGCCCTGGTGACATACAGCAAAAGAAAACTGGGGTTTAATCTGAGTTTCCTAACCAATTCATTAGGTCTGGCTGACGTCACAGCCGCCATATTGTTTCATTTGGAAGGTGAAAAACTTGGAGCACCTTGGTTTTTAACCGCAGGATTTAATCATATTTTGAAAACTTTGATTGACAATATATCAAAAATCAGCTGAGAAAACCCACAAACAATGGGAATGTGTTGTAGGAAGCACCTTTTCCTTAGATTCTTTTATGTGGTTTGTGTGAGAAAATGATTTATTAGGTAATATTTTAGCTCAAAGCTGGCATATCTTTCAACAATAAAGGCCGAAGCTAGTACCTCCAACTAAGTGGGCCTGGATGGGGTATAATGATTAGTGAATAATGGCCCTTTTTTATAATAAATAGTGAATAATGAGCCAAAAAATAATGAATAGTGAATAATGAGGGCCTAAAAAATAATGAATAATCATATTTTTTAATGAATTGAAGAAAAAATTAATGAATAGTGAATGATCAGATTTCTTTGCCACCTTTCTTACTTTTAATGAATAATTGGTCTTATTTTAATGAATAACCCAAAATTTTAATGAGATGAATCATAGGCTAAAATTTAATGAATAGTGAATACCAGACACCCCCCCTTATCCAGGTCCTCAACTAACAGCGCTAGGTGGTGCTTTCGATAACTTTTTGTGGTATTTTTTACCAGAAGAGTTTTTTGCCTACCTTATGAATAACCATACACTGGACACGAAGTGGCATGCCAGCGTAAGGATCGGATTCAATAGCTCAGTTGGTAAAGCATCCGCTTTCAGAGCAGGTGGTCACGGGTTCGAATCCCACTGCCGCACCATACCACCGTGTAGCATCGACTCCGGAACTTGCTACCAACTTTATCGATTATAAACAAATGGCAGGCATGACGACGGTAAGAAAAAGTTGTTATTATACTGTTTTATCACGGCGTTATGCGTTAAGATGGATATATTTTTATCTGAACATATTTATCTTTGAAATATACACCCAACAATGATATGAAAGTGATTTTTAGTTGACTTTTTTACTGTAATTGTAGCTGCCTGGTACCGCGAAAACTCATGTCAGCTTCAGAACTCGCCTTGTAATCTTGTAAGTGGAGGATGCAAATTCAATCCGCTATTATGCACATGTTTTGACATCACTAGTGTATATATTGAAGCAAAAGTTTTCTCCAAAAACTAACGGAGCTGGATTTAATCAAGAAAAATTTCCGACGACTTAAGTACGGCAATTTGCGACACAACACAGAATCACAGGACGGCGTCTTGCTAGTGAACAGTACGGCGACTTATTTTGAAAATGATAGAATTCTTCTCGAAGAAGCTGCCGTTGGGAACCAACCAATGTCCGTGGCCAGTATGGTCTATTATGGATACATAGTACAAATTTGTGAAAGTACTCAGTCAGATGTTCCCGGGTTTTACTATACTGAGCGTGACGTTGAAAGGTGACGTCATAAGACATTATCTGTGATGAAATCAGAAATGTTATTTATGGGTCAGCATTAAAACACCAAACCTCCACCAATCTTGACTTCAATTTTCCATGTCCCATCACACACTCCAGCACACTAATTCAACTTGCCCAGATAAATGAAACACATTGACAAATTAAAACCATTGCCTCGTGTACAAACATACTTGCCGGGGGGGGGGGGGGGGGGGGGGGGAGGGGGGAGGGAGGACTCTGATATTCTCACACATAATAATGAGCCGTGACATGAGATTTCCAACAATGTGGTATGTGCGACCAGCAAAGGCTCAGACCAGCCTGCGCATACGCGCAGACTGATCAGAGCCTTTGCTAGACACTTAAATACTCTATGACTGTTAAGCTACTGATCGAACAATATTGTAGTTTCTAAGCTTAAAGGATGGCTGTACAGGCTCGTCTGAGTCCATACCTGCCAAAATGCCACATTGTTGGAAATCACATGTCATGGCTCATATGTAGGCTCAGACCATTTTTGGGGGTACAAAATCTATTCATTTCAATATTTTTGGGATTTCATGTATACATAGTATATGTATAAATGAGAGTATCCCCCCCCCCACACACACACACACACAAACACTGGGCATACATGTACGTCTAAGTGCACCAGGGTTTGGTGCTCATCGCATTTGCGCATGCGCGGATCCAGATTTTCACTTTTTTTTCGTCTGCTCATTTCACAGAGGGGCCCATATGCTTAGGTCCCTTACCGGTTTCTTTTTTCTAACGGAAAACTATAGCACTTATATTAATCGCCCTGTGAGAGGCCAACGCATGATGCGCAAAAGTCTGCTTTAAAGGTTGTGGTTATCCTGGTCGTGAGATTGTATGGAATACGTGCTGGTTAGTTTGCGATTGAGCCTGGTCCGATATGGTTTTGTGGAGGTTTGGGGGTGCTTCCACGGACCCTCTTGTATTGTACTGAAAATGTTGCAGGTATTCGTGCGTGTATCCGGGAGAGGGGACAGGGGTCTCTGGATCCCCCTGAAAATCGCAGAAATATAGTTTTCCCTTGCAATGCTGGTCCAGTGAAGAATCAGAAAGTTGCCAACTTAGCATTCAATGTTGGGCCATCATCGGTTTGCCAGCAAATTCAATGGCGTTTCGCTGGTGGCTCGATGTCGTCACGCTAACAGTGTCCCCTGTCAAAAAAGTAAAAGTTGGCCCCCTCTGCCAAAACATCATGCCCCCCACACAAGTTTTGAGGCTTAACACCCCTCCACCCAGAGCTTCCTAGCTACGCCTATGTGGTTTTCGTCTTGGTGTAAGCGGAGTCGTTTGAACTCGAGTTCAGTTGGCTTTGTGGTTGTGGGCTTCGGCTCGTATTATCACTTAATTATTTCCCTTACTACTAACACAAGTTTAAACTTTTACAAAAAAGCTTGGTCTACGCTGAACAATTTATATTTCAGACCCTGACTGGGTGTCTAATCTCGATGCACTTACAATACATTTCAAGTCGAAATTGAGAGTACAGGTTAATTTTACAATTTATAATAAGAGGAGTGGAAATATTATGTTCAAATATCCATCCACGGTTGAAGAAATTAACCAAACCACCACATTAAACCAGCCTTTCCAAATAGAATTTACTGTACTGGCAGCTAAGAGTGACAGTGAGAGAAACCTTTAGGATAGGATTAAAGCGGCATTTTCTAACATGAGGTGTACTGTACACGTTAATGTTTAACATTGTACTAGCATTGTACTATTTACTAAGAAATTGTAAACAACATATAACGTCACTGTCACTCTTGGTTGTCACGACAGTCGCTAATCAGTAAAATTTAGACCAAAAAATCGCTAATCAGTAAAATTTACGCCCAAAAAATCACCTGATCAGTAAAATTTACACCTAAAAATTAGTAATCAGAAAAATTAAGACCCAAAATTCAGTATCAATAAAAAAAATAGCCCCCAAAATCGGTTATCAGTAACGGTTTATTGTAAAAACGAATTGGAATAACTTTCTCCCATCGAAAACGCGTCATTTCGATATTTGGTATTTTTCGTCCAAAAATCGCTAATCATTAAATTTAAGGTCAAAATTCGCTAATCACTAGCACTTAACATCCGCTTTTCGGTCAAACTAACCCTAAAATCGCTAAACGTTAACTTTTAGGGCCAATATTCGCTAATCGCTTAATTTTATGGCCATAATTCGCTAATCAGTAATCCCCATTTACATCCGTACGCATGTACATGAGATTGTGTACTACGAGCAGCCAAACGCTCAGACTAGCCTGTGCAGCCACACAGTCTCGCCAGGACCTTTGCTGCTCTCATATATACACAATGCAAATGGATGGAGGTATAGAAGTAAGTCTCCATAAGATCTACGTCAGCGTCAGTGTATTAAATAAAACTTTTGCGAATATGCGACAAGTACCAAAGTGTCGTGTTCTGGCCATATCTGGTGCTGAAGTGTTTGGTGTGGTGTGTTTGGGGACATGAGGTTGTTTGAATCTGGAGAGGCTGGTTTTGGTGTTCGTTTAGGGTGATTTGGGTGGTTTGGGGAGTTTTCACAGACAAACATGTCGATGCAAGTTGCCGTACTGTAAATTTAATGTTTTTTCAAGTTGCCGTACTTCGGACTGGTAAATTGCCGTACTCAAAGCGTTTTCTGTTTTTCATAATAATATATCAGTCAAATCAAGATCATTATAAATAAAACTTATACCGAACGTGATTTCCAATATGCTCATTATTTTGGCATTGAAAATGAGGTGGAAAACGGTTTTAAACACTGTAGAAACAAACATTTTTGATGGGACATGCTGTTTTTAGCGGTACCAGCTGGCAGTGTTTCACGATGTTTTGTGACATACAGCAAGAATTGATCATTTTGGCGGGCACGGACAAGTGTTTGACTTCTCTAAAGATGAATTCTATTCATTTCGACGGCAGGCGCTCATTACAAACCACTAAAAAAACGATTGACTCACCCCACTACATGCCATGTCTGTATTGACATTCGATTCACCTGGTAGCAAGTTCCGGAGTCGATGCTACACCGTGCATACCAAAGGTGTAAAAAATGGTACTAGCAGCTCCCTTGCTGACGCTAGCATAAAAGGGGTTGTGCTAGGAAGATAAAGTAAGGCACGCTCGCATAAAAGGGGTTGTGCTAGGAAGATAAAGTAAGGCAGGTAAGTATCTGTGAAAAGGTATAATTGTTCGGTGCGTATAATAACAGGAATGGACCGGAATCATCCGGGAATGCACCGGAATGGGCCTCCATAACCGGAATGGACATCAAAATTAATTTGTTTGAGCAACTTAATTTATTATTTTACCATAATTTATCTTGAAATTTCAGTTTCTATTGATATTGCACCTTTTGAAGTGCATATGAGCACCGTCAGTGGTTTGTTACATGGTTGCCGTGTACCCATTTAAATTGTGTCAGTTCAATTGAATCATTCTATAGAAATAAGGGCCCAGAAATAAGTATGATCAAATGGCAGCTGTGTACATTATAGTCCCTCTGCCAATGATCACATGATTGTCCCTGGTCTTTACAAATAGTCAAGCATATGCCAAGGTATAAGAGCTGTTCTGTCAGACCCATCTCGGTAGCCCCACATAAATAGCCCGTGTGGGACCAATATATCATGTTTGCTGGTACAGCATTTCGTTATATGAGTGCTTTGACAATCACTGCATCCAAAATGATTTTTCAACAATAGAAATATGCACATACTAAGAAATAGGAATGCAGTGATCTTTATTGCATACATTCATACTTTATAGGTGACTGGTGTAAGTAAGCCTTGGTAATTTAAGGTACTAGATATCAGGTTAAAGACAGAAAATATTTTAGAAAACATTTTTTGCATTGAAACTGTCTTGACAACGAAGATTTTTGATAATTGATATTACTTAACCAAAATTTATTGTCAAGTATACACTTAAACATGTATTTTAGGGTGAATTTTGAGGTCCGTTCCGGTTATGGAGGTCCATTTCGGTGTGTTCCGGTTTATTCCTGTTAGTAAACGCACCCATAATTGTTATGTCGCAGAATGGCTCGTTAGCTAATGTTGTCTGTTAAATTACAAGCGACGTTAAATAAGGCTTCTTTATCTTTTATATCTTTATCTATATCTTTATTCTGTTTTGTTGTGCTTTTTTTAGAAGCCGGAGTGCCTGGAGAAAAGGGGAAAAGAACCACAGCATGCTTGCTCAGAACAGACAAAAACCGACACAGCAACAAGCAAATGGTTTGCTGTCATGAACCAGCTTTTGCCAATTATCATTTGGTCAATATTTCCGTCAGTGGAATGTAAACAAAAACATTTGGAACTCATCGAGTTGGCCATTTCAGCTCATCGAGACAGCTACTTTATCTCCCCAAAGTGGGCCCCCCAGGGGTTTTGGGGATCTTGGGAGAATGGCTATTTATTTTCAGGGAGCTGGGGAGCACTGGTAATTATTTTCAGGGATTTGGGGAGCAAGCTCATAGTTTTGGGGATCTAGGGAGCCCTGCAAAAAAGTAATAAAAAAATCTCACCTTAAAGGAAAAGCCTTCATTTTGTTTGATTTTTTCAAAAAAATTCTTGGGCTTCTAGGGGGAAGCCCCATCCCCCCCCCCCCCCCCCCCCCCCCGACCCCCCTTGCATATCTGAATGTATTTACTTTCGTGCTAACATAAACATGCTGATCTGGATTGGTATTGATGACTGATATGGCAAATAATTTTTACTATAGTGGGAAATTAGCCTGGGAAGTGTTGATTATTAGGTTGATAATAACGTATTTTGGGACACTTTGAATGCAGTGAATGCACCATTTTAATAAAAAAAATTCTGGACCACCCTAGCATGAATCTGAATAGACATCATTACAGGATATATCTTCCCGCCTGGTATGAAAAACGTAAAGCTTCCATTTTTTTTACATTCTTTTTGGCTTCTGGGGCTATTGCCCCCAGACCCCCCTTGAAAAATGTGAATGTATTTATTTTTGTGCCAAAGTGCGCATCTGGATTGATCTTGGAGAAAAAATATGGCACAAAATTTTGGTTGTTGATTTATTATCAAAAAAATGTTGATTTTTAGGTTGATAATAACTAACTTTGGAACACTCAGAATGCACCAGATCACATCAACCTTATCAAAAATTTTCCAGGGGAGCATGCCCCCGGACCCCCCTAGCACACGCAATAATCAACAATCATAAAAGGGCTACCTAGGCATCTGGTAAGTAATTAATCAGATGGAATTTTTTGTTAAAACTTTGATGAATATTGATCGATATATTCTTGCTTGTTGAAACTAATATTGAACTTTTGTATAGGGCCTAGTAGCAATTATAAACAAAACACTTTCAATGGTTACAAAAATATATGCTTTCGCTTTCTCTAGGAAAATCACGTTTCATCTATTGGAAAAAACAGCCCCTCCCCCCACCAGAAAACCAAATGGTCTAGCTGTCCCTCTAGATCAAATCTAGAGAGCATTCCTCCGTATGTATACCTCTCTACCAGGTACAGCAACAGAATTTTAAGGATGGCCTCGTGCTTTGAGCTATATGCATTCCATTAAAATAATTATATATCGTTTATTCCGTGGCCAAGGACTCTCTATTTATAGAGTTCTTGTCCTTGGCCAAGCCCTAGGTCTAAGATTAGGCCTAAGAATGGATTTTCTGTTATGTCCCATTCTTAGGCCTAATATTTTGGGTCACATTTTGTTCAAATAGCGAACACTCTAACATTTGACTCAAACTCTTATAAAAAGACCAATTTGTATGGTGTAAAAATTGTTGTAATAGTAAGTCCCTTACCTCTAGTTGATGCTCACACAAAAATATGTCCAAAATATTGAAAATCCACTTTTGTAGAAGCAAATAATGATTTGTTTACAAAAAAAGTCTCCAAAACACAAATGTTCAACACAATGACATCACAGTTTTATGAATGGGTGAGGTCCTCCATGAAAAAGCATGCAGTGACCATTGGCTGTTTTACCTGTCACATGTCAAATGCAAACTCAGCAGATTTTAACATGTGACCCAAACAGCCAATGGTCACTGCATGTTTTTTTCATGGAGGACTCAGCCATTCATAAAACTGTGATGTCATTGTGTTGAACATATGTGTTTTGGAGACTTTTTTGTAAACAATTCATTATTTGCTTCTACAAAAGTGGATTTTCAATATTTTGGACATATTTTTGTGTGAGCATCAACTAGAGGTAAGGGACTTACTATTACAACAATTTTTACACCAGACAAATTGGTCTTTTTATAAGAGTTTGAGTCAAATGTTAGAGTGTTCCTATTTGAAGAAAATGTGACCCAAAATGTTAGGCCTAAGAATGGGACATAACAGAAAATCCATTCTTAGGCCTAATCTTAGACCTAGCCAAGCCCTATCTTTACATGTATAGCGTTAAATATTAAGTGAATAAGACATCTGCTCATGTATAGTAGCCTGGGTCCCCAGTCATCAATATTTTCTAATGCTAATATTCTAAAAAAATACAACATCAAAGGTATCGGTTGTCCGTTATTGATAAGATTAATTTTAGGGAGAATTGGCTTATATTTTTGGGGATTTGGGGAGAAGCTGAATTAATTTTAGGGATTTGGGGAGCAAAGAAAAATATTTTCAGGGAGCTGAGGTACTTTTTTTCAGGGAGTTGGGGAGATCAATGCATTATTTTCAGGGATCAAGGGAGCACAGACCCCCCTGGGGGGCCTCCAAAGTATAAACCCATGTAACTAAGGGACCTCCAGGGTCTACCAAAGTTAAACTAGGACACTTTTACCTTTCTATCTCGGAATAGTTTTGACTTCTATTGAAATAAAGTGGTGGCGTTACACACACATGCGTCGCTTTTTCATTTACCCACGAAATCTGATGACAGAAAATCGTCGGTGTCTGCTGAGCGCTTGCACTTTGTCCGGCTAGTCGCATAACTGCTGTGTGCCGATGAATTTATCCAGCGTGGGTCCTCTGCGGGGAGTTGGAATCGGTTTGTCAATAGTGACCTTAAAATGTCAAATTTTCAGTTGCAGAAAAGAACTTTAGCCTTAAGGCCAGTAGGGCATAGTTTTCAATTACAATTAAGCAGTGTATATTTGATAAAGCGTTAAAACCATCTGCAGTTTTGCATACATTTTTTATTGTCTAATGAAACCAATTTCTTGTGTAAGTATGAAAATATAGTGGGATCACTCAATTAAGATGGTATTTTTCTTCTTTGAAATGTAATGCATAGAATTATGCGTATGTATTATGCGGGATGTCAACGTACCTTTATTTGAAACAATGCTGTTCGTTCTTCTATTTCCTCCCATTAGGCTTTTGGAGGAAATTGATAGGATGTTACGACCGACCGTCGGACTTTGAGTTTTTATGAACCAAAGCAGGGATCAGACTAATGGCATGTACATTGTCACTAGAATTGAACCTTGCTATATTTCATAATAAGGATACATTGCTTAAGTTATTCCTCATTACCTTTCACTACCCTTGTATTTCGTTTCGGTAAGAATAGTGGGGTAGTGTTAACAGCATGATAATGTTCTTTCTGTGTAAAACTGTATCTAGTACCATGTTCGCATACATTTACATGCAAGTTGTTTTCGTTAATTATGTGTATATATGTTTGTATGTTTGTATTCATATATATCTATATTTATATGTAGATTATACTCTCCTATGTGGAAGAAATAAAGAATATCTATCTATCTATCTATCTATCTATCTATCTATCTATCTATCTATCTATCTATCTATCTTTAAGACTGCATTGTTATATTTATTGAAAGTGTGTCCGTCTTTATGAACATCAGCAAGAAACCAAGATACCCTTTTTAGCTATTTTAGGCACTTTTGGCAGAAAAATCGTCAGAAATAAACCTAAAAATGCAGAACTTCAATTTAATTTAATGTTACTTGTAATATTTCAACTTTGAATACCAGAAATAACATTGTATAATCCCAACTACCTTCTGAATCAATTTTATTGGCTGTAGTACTTTGAAATATGGCTAAAACAAAGCCTCAACAACATAACTTTGTATTTCCGTCAGTTACCAGTCCGTTTATTATATTGGGTCCGAGATCTGAGGCGTGCTTATATTATTAACAGTAACGTGTGATCTGACTAATAGTGAAGCGCAAATCTGGTGAATATGTTTTGGACAGAATGAGCTATTAAATGCTCAAAGTGACTTTTCAGTTCTCCCTTAAAGTCACTATTGATCACTCACCTGAGTTTTCGTTAAATGTTTAATATGTACCAATCAGAAACTGAACATGCCCCCAGTGATTCTGTGAGTGGGATATTTTGGAGCCCATGGCCATTATTTGACTAGTTGATGCTACCTCGGAGCCAGTCCGAGATGCTACATACCAAATATAAGACTCTAGATGGATCTAGTGGTTTCGGAGATAATATTTTCGCTTTAAATACAGCGAAAGCTCGAAAAATTGAAATTCGAAATAAATTTGAGGTACGCTGGATTCAGAGATAGGGCCTATTTATGAACTAGATCTATTGAAATAACTATTAGTAAAACATATGTTTTTGATGCGTAAAAGAAACGCCTATCAGAGACGTTTGTTTTACGCACCAAAAACCATCTGTTTAATTAAAGAAAAATTTTAGGGGTTATATAGTTTTAAGTCTTCCTCCCTAAAAATCGAAAACTTCGATGCTTCGATATTAACCTCTAGTCCATAAGACTTCAAATTTATGAGACTACATGACAATATAAAATGTGATCCCTGGGATGGGGCCATTTTTGCCCAAATAATCATTACCGTCGCCGGTGGCGGATCCAGGACCGCTAATGCTAGGGTGCTTACTACTAGCGCAAACAGTAAACATATAGATATGTGTCCACAGAAGCAAGATACTCAATTAGTCTTTACAGCTCAGACAGGGAAAACAACTAAGAAAAGCAACCAAAGAGGCTACCTAGCCTAGTATGATGTAGACGTCAAGTAAGTTAAGTAAGCTCACCTGTGCAGTTGGCCTTATGATTTCAGAGAAGACATTTAAAGTCTTTTTATGAGTCTATGACGGGGAGTGGCCAATTTGGACCTCGTGCATATGGTTGGCAGGGTTTACGTATAGAAGACACTAAACCTCGCTACACATTGACAATATTAGCTGTGGACCTCATGGTTTCGGAGAAGATGTTTAAAGTTTCCTCACCACACCGGGTAGGCGGCAACCTCAAACGCTGAACACAATCGAGGAACTGCGATCAATATGAACAGCCGCCGCTAGAGGTAAGTAAGTTTACCTGTTTTTTTTAATTTATAGCCTTATTTTAATAAAATTGGTTTCGCCTATCTATTCTCAAATGATTTGTGGTTTGCTCTATGCAGGTGTTGTTTCTGATTTCCAATTATAAATGCCGTCATATTAACTGATCTTTTTTTTTTATAATGTTTACAAGGAAAAAAATCAGTTTAGTGATGCTTACTTATTCTCTTTTTTGAAAAGGCTGGTCGGTGAAACATTTGAATGTATTCCCTAAACACCAGCCAAATTTAACCACGCAATGTGGAATTTTAATTGAGCTGCGTATGATTTAAAAACGGAGAGGTAAATCAAAATGGCAATCGAAAACGCCTTTTCAAAAAATTAAAATGCAATCGGTGAACGCTGCTCATAGCAATCGATGAACTAAACATTAAAAAGGCAAAAATATCCTAAAATAAGCTTTAAATGCATTATTTTGGACCCAAAGGCAGTAATTTGAGTCCTGCACCCAGTGGACCCCATTAAATGCATTTTACTGGTACCAAATCTTCGCCCTAGATTATGTTGTTGTTGAAGTACAAAACATGTTCAGCTCGCATGGCGGCCTTCTAACTATTGCAATGTATCATCATGGTTAAGAAACAGATATCATAACGGACAGACGGATGGACAGACTGACGGATGGAGGCGATTACAATATCCCCTTTGCTTTTTTTAAAAAAACTTGGGGATAAATATCTAAATATGTTGGGATGGGTCTTTGAAGAAAAATCTAACTCTGTGGGTGGTGGGTCAAAAAAGTGCCATTTTCCCCCAACTAGGTCTAGTACAAAACTCTCAGAAAACTGTGGAGTGTGACCTTAAAAGAGAGCGCGAAAATAACCATTTGTTTACGGGAACCCCCCTAAATGATACTTTTGTAAACAATGAAGACCAAGTTAAAAAGCTGTATAATGCGGTATTTCATCAGGGTCTACATTGTTTGTTAAGGAAAAAAGATTTTTAGACAAAAATACATTTTTAAAAACTATAACTTGACACCCCTAGCTATGTACATTGGACTATCTTTAGTATATTGTATCAAACAAGAAGGAAGAATCCATTAGTATACAAAAGGTTAAAATGATTAGAATTTAATAATACCAATAATGCAGCATTCCTGGCGATGTATTTGTAGACCTTGAACATCCTAGAATGTGTTACATTTCACCATAATAGTGAAGATAAGCGGTAAAATGAGCTGACAGTCGGTCGATCGCAGACAATGGGTTCTTAGTTTTCTTTCATATGAGTGCCGTCACACGAAAACCTTTTGTTTTCGACGTGTCCGGCGATGTCCAAAACAATCCGGTGCTCTAATAGAAGTTTAGAAAAGTAGAGGAACAATAGAATACTATCTATGTAACAAAATTAAAGCCCCTCATCGGCGTTTGTATCCACATCTTACCGGAAAGGCGGGGAAGACCACAGACCATGGAAGGAGTACAACATATTGTAGAATTTGCAGGCTTACCGTGTGGCCCGATAGCTAAGTGGTCAAAATATTCATGCATCCTGGGTTCGAGTCCCTGTCTGGTCATATGCTTGTTCTTCACGTGTTATTTACCGCCCCACCCCCATGACCCGACCCAGACTCGAATCCAGGACCCTCTCAGAATGCGCGTGTACTCTTAGTTACCACCGAACTGTCAGGCCACACAGTAGGCATGTGACATAGGGTTTGATCCTGAGCCTTCCAGGTCCGATTTGAGTTTATTGACATAAAAAAGAAAACATACTTATAAAGCTCGGATATAGAGAAAAATCTGTATAAACTATTCTTTTTATTACAATCGTCATGGAGAAACATTCATTTTAGGCCGTGAACATGAATAAAACGGGTGAAAAAAGCAAATTAAAAATGAGTTCATCGATTGCCAAAAACATCAATTGTTATCGTAAACCGATTGCCATTAATGGAGTTTTTGATTCCCATAGTATCATTACCATCACCCTTTCATTGGAATGCTTGGCGTTTCAGTAAAAGTAAGCATGATATCATTTTAGGTAAGATCTAAGACACGGGTGGTAATGTCGTAAGGGGCAATCGAACGGTTATGCAAATGGAATCTTTACGAGATCATCCGGACATGAGCTACGGGAGCCATAAACAATTGAATCAGCTATGTGAGTAGTCCTGTTTTAACTGTTTTTACCGTTTTGGAGCCTAATATAAGGAAACGGAGAATGCTATTCCCTATAATGACCATTTCTGTACAAGAGGCAAAAGAATCTGACGTAAGAAAGTTTCCATCTAACGAATGATATACTTTCTCCTGAGTAAGGTGTACGCATAATATCATTTTAGTGGTAGCTAATGAAGGTGTTCTGTTCAATAAATTATCTTGAAGCTTTATTTTCGTAAAAATATCCTGTCTTACCAACTTATTTTTCAAGCATAAGTCATATACATCATCTTCTTGACGTCATTTTGTGTCTGCGACGAGTTTTTGATGCCCATTACCCCTTACGACATTGGTTGCCCCTAACGGTACGATTGCCCCTTACAAGACGAATTAATTTGGATAGTTCCAAGAGAAAAGTAGAACAGAAAAGTTTTAGAAAATATTCTTGTTGTGATGCATGACGTGTCACTGATATAAAATCCAATTTATCCTCGCCATGTGAAAATCTGCTTAATATCAATTGCGACCAACAAATGCGCAGATCAGCCTGCCTACGCAGTCTGAACAGCATCCATTATTTCGCTTCTTTGATAGCAGGATATCTACTGATGTTAAAGCCAGCCTAATCATGCTAATACTAGAATGTCAATGATGCAGCTTGCTTCTGTGGCTGAGGAGGCTGGTTTGAATTTTACCTGGTCAGCCTAGAAATCCCTAAGACGCATTTTCGCATGGTATGGCTCAATTCCAAGTTGATTATATTGAGGAGCGCGGTGACTAATTGGCGAGCTCGAGGGCTGCGGGTTTGAGCCTCAGCAAAGGCGCTGCCTTGTGGCTTCAAACAAATAATTGATTAATTGCTTGGTACTGGTTCAACCCGATTTTGGGATCAGCGAAGTTTTGAATAGTATTATAATTGTGCGTTAGAGGTTTGGGGGTGGGGAAGGGGTTTGCCATTGAATCGGGATGTTTGGCCATTTTAGGCTCTCATTAAGGTTAAGGTAAGATAGGAATACTTTGGGGAAGGGGGTAAGCTATATTTCGTGCGTGTGTGTGTGCGATGGGGTGCGTGCTAGAAATGTATAGTTGAGGGGAACTAATACTGTAGACGGAAACTTTTGAATATAGCTCCCCCCCTCCACCACCCAACCGATGTGCATGTTTTCACTTGGTGATTTTCTTTATTTATTCTTTTTTTGCTGGGGGCGGGATGGGTGACTGGGTTGCTACTAAATGGGATTTTTTTTTGGGGGGGGGGGGAGAGGTCATGTTTGATCCCCTCTTAGGCTAAGGCTAAGACTGAGAATAGTTTTTCGGGGGGAGGGGGGGTATACTCAAATTTAAATGTTTTTTTGGGCATGTTTGATACATATATCTTGAGGAAGGGATGAGGAGCAAAGTAGTCAGTGGACTGTAAGCCGACCTGATAATTTAGCCAGAAAACAATGAACATTGACGCCCCCCTCACACACGTTCCACTGGACGTGTGGGTCATTATCGGGTGGTGGTGTATCCCAAGCGATTTCGCTAATTAACCTGGTATTTTAACATGCAAGGATTTGAACAGAGCTAACAGAGCTAAAAGATGCAATTGCAGCGAATCTGAGTGCACCACCACAACCAAACTCTTTCCTATACCCCAACTCCTCTGCTAGCACTTGCCTAGGGCTACAGTTTCGTTTACACTTTTCCCCGGGTCTGCTTGAACATCACCTCATACATCTAGGAATTGCGTGGTGTAGCCGATGAACCAGGGGGGGGGTCGCAGGTTAGATCCCCGGCTTCACCAGTCTGTCGGATGAGAATTTATGCCTGGGTCCAGTCTTCATATGACCGTAGCTGTTGGTGGGACATTTTAAACACTGTGCATAAATCTATAAAAGGGACGTGTGTTGTTGTTTTGTTATAAGAAGGACATCATGCTGTCCCTTTCTGACAAGATCCAGCAAATGTTGTTGAAACGCTCAATTCTACTTCAATCTTGATTCGGGAGAGCAGTGGCTCAGTGGTAGAGTGCTTGACTTGAGACCGAGGGGCCAAGGGTTCGAGCATCACCGGCGTCACTGCGTTGTGGTCTTTGAGCAAGAAACATTTATCCTAGCTTAGTACTGGTTCAACCCAGGAAGACCCGTCCCTGTTTAACTGAAAGATTGTTGATGGGACGTAAAGAATCAAATCAAACAAAATCAAACAAAAAATCTTGAAACAAAGAATCTTGATTCCTATATTGATAAGCCTTATTTCGAACAAATTGCCCATTTGGTATGCTGGGGGTCTTCATCCCCGCTGAGTCAACGATCAAAATATGTTTCAAAGCAACTCGCCGTTTACAAAGTTGTGAAAACTTCCATTTTCTACCCCCGCACCTAATGTGTCATCCTTAAGCCTGGTGCCGTTTCGACCATGACTGCAGTACTATTTTTTCAAAGTGTAAACGTGCTGAATTATTAAGGAATGGATAGAAGTGCTCTTTGAATCACAATATGTAATATTTTCTTTCTGCGCATGACTGTGTACGAATAATGCTAAGATACGTAACGTTTGTCATTGGAAAGTTGAAACATGTCTTTCAGTTCAGGTTTAGATGCTTTTTCTCCCCCACCTCTCCATTTATCCAAAACAGCATTCTGACAATGAAATGTCGCTACATATATACACAACATATGTAAAACACATCTTAGGTCACACGTCGCATATCTTATCATTGTTCGTACGCATGCGCAGAAAGAAGGCAATTAACGTTTGGATTTAACGGGTCCACCTATCCTTAGAATTTTAGTACATCTTACTCTTCGAAAAAAAGTCAATGCATTCACCCAGTATGATCGAAAATGGGTACCCAGTTTGAAGATGGAAACTGAGAAATAAAGGGGATGGGGTTATAAAATCCAAGTTTTCATGACCTTTGTAAATGTGAGTTGCTTTAAGGGAAGATATTTCAATTTTTCCTTTCTTCAATAAGTCACACCTCCTGGTGGTCATGTTTTCGACAGGTCATATACTTTTATAGCGTTTTCGCTATTATTAGTGTTTTTTTTTTTTTTTTTCAAATTCTGATCATTATTTCAAAGAAGATGTTTTAAGAAGCATCCTGGTTGCCATGTTTTTGATGTGTAATGTTTTCGCTAGTTTGGAACCAGATTATTCAGTAATCAAGTCTTCTAAATTGTTTTGAATTCTGATCACATGGTTGCTCTCGTAATGGTTTCAAACCATGCGGTACTACTGTCCTAATTTACTCTTCTTTAAACAAAGAACATCAGAAAACAGTCTCAATGGCATTTTATTCTTTGCCGAAGGCTTTAAAGAGGAGATGATTAATTTCAAGTGCATTTCATGAGGGTATCAATGAGGTTTACTTATTAATGAAGTATGGCCCTAAAAATTAACGGTTAGCGAATTTTAGGGTAAATTTATTCAATAGCGGAAAGAGAGCTTCTAGTTGTTAGCGAATTAAGGCAAAAAATATAATGATAAGCGATTTGGGGGCAAAGAAATACCGAATAGCACAGTGGCGCGTTTAATCAGTTAACGAACTTGATGGAAAAACGCCATTCTGCTATTCCATCTCGTAAATCCCTCCAGACAGGCTACTGATTTTTGGGCCTAAAATTTACTGATTTCTGGGGCCAAAATTTAACTGATTAGCGATTTGGGGGCCTCCATTTTACTAGTTGGCGGTTTTTTGCATAACTTTACAAATTAGCGATCTATGGGGCCCAAATTTTACTGTTTAGCGATTTCAAAGGTACCCCATTTAGATCCTCTATCATGTATGGATAATGTGCAAGCGCTAGGCCAAGAATTTTTCTAGCAGACACTTAAGAGTAATCCGTTGTCTATTAAAAGAAGGGCGTTTACCATACTGGCTCGTAAGGGTTAACTGGCTCGTAAGGGGGAGTCAATGTCGTAAGTGTTGATTTTTTTTTCTATTTAGTCTATGTCAACATTTTAAACCCGATTTTGACTAAACACAATTAAGGCATAAAAAATAATTCATGTAAAGTATGTTTGTGTCACTAAACCTGCCAGTAAACATGTTAAAATGCCCCTAGACCATGTTTATTGAAGATCAAAGCAAAAAAATCAACACACCCTCGTCCAGGAGAAATTGATTTTTAGACTAACTACTCGGTTTTCCACTTCCGCTATTGCTTCCCATTACACAAAAATGATAACTATTGGGAATAGCTTTGCCTGATTTCTGAATATTAATCTGCAAACATTGAAATAAATGTAGAAGTCGCTAACTTACATGTTTTGCTCGTTTCATTTTCATCCCGTCACTCATATCTGGACGCTCTCGTAAGGCGACCGTTTGCATAACTTTTGATCGCCCCTTACGACATTACCACCCGTGTAAGATGTGCTTCGTGTTATATTTGTCCAAAAAATGCGGGAGAGTTGGTTGAAAAATAACATTTTATTTCTGATCATTACTTATTTCAACTCAAAACTGATAAATATGCAGTACATTTTTTCGCATTCTTTGTCGTATTTCGATCGTTTCAGAGACAGAAGGGTAAAATTAAATCATTTGCGGATATCCTGTGTGTATAAATAATTTCTATCTGATAAGTGAAAAGCACAGTATCCGTTTAAAAAGGTGATGGTAATGATACTATGGCAATCAAAAACTCCATTAATGGCAATCGGTTAATGATAACAAAAAATAATTTTTGTCCTATTTCTAAACCAAAACATACATATGTTGTGGCTACTCAAAAAGGACGAGGGTATATTATATTGTGATAGTCTAAGACGCCCTTTTTTGACTGTTAGCTATCTCCCTATGTGTGCCTCATTGTCTCAGAGAAGAAGATTTTTTTAAAGTTTTCCCCCATGTTAATTCAATGGAAGCTAATGGCTCCAGGTGCGTGGCTACATGTAATTTGGAAACCAGTGTGACATATTATGGCATGATTTATTGTTACATTATAAATCTTTAAGGTGTGAGCCTCGTTGTTTTAGCGATGATTTTTAAAGTGTTTCTCATTATAAGTTTATGGGAGCTATATGCCATAGTTCCAACCCAATCAGCCTCAAAACCACATGCAACATTTTCCCTTACCTGATGATGCTTTTAAAATTGACATTTGAGTAGAATTGGTCGGCTGATATACTAATGTATGATGGCGACATTGTACCATTTGTTTGTGCGCTAATACCTCACATGAGTTTTCGGCCTCGGTTCAGTTTATTTTTGTTTACAGTTTGCTTAACTAGGGGTGCTGAAGCATCACCCCCACACCAGAGGTGAGTTCAATAATGCGAGAGCTCGCCGGGCGCCCGTTGACTAGTACCTATCTTTGAGGCTTGTATAGGGGGGGGGGTACCAGTATCCTATATCCCTGGAAGTAAACAGGAACGTATCCCATATCCCTTTAAGTAAATTGGAAAATATCCCCTTAATTAAATTTACTAAATATCCTATATCCCTGGAAGTAAACAAAAATATCCCTGAAATTACCAGCACAAAATAAACCTACCAGTACAGGAACATTTGTCAAGTACATACTTCATGTAATGGTTTGTGTTCTATAACTTTGCGCAAACTAATTGCTATTGAGTGTTTTAAACACGACGTCAGATGTTGAGCACCGCCCAAACATTTCCCCCCAAACAATGGTGACGCTTTCTAAATATGAATTTATACTTTTTATATTTATGAAATAAGATAAAGTGGTGACAATTTACAGACAATTTTGATTTGATAAGTACATTGTATTAATGTTAACGAGTAGGAATGGCAAATATATACGTACCCCTAAAATGACCCTATCCACTGTCCCATAGTGGTATTTTCATACCACTTCGAGATGAAAATTGTTAGTGTCATAATGTAACAAAACCAAATACATAATCTGTCTGTATTTCTGATGAATATCTTTGCTAGAACAAAAGATATGAAAGTGTAAAGAATGGCAGATTATATTGTAAAAACGCAAACAATATAAACATGTGATTTACTATCTCTGTAACTGGCAATATACTCGTACCTGGAGTTCGCCAGATCCCTTTTGGCAATTTTCTTCTGGAAAAATAAGTCAAGTTTATTTCCCCGTTAATAGAAATTCAAAGAAAGCACTTCGGGGGTCCCCTATGAGGATTTTAAGGGTATACCCCAAAATGGGGGTTAGTGCATAGAGGACACCGTAGAATCTTCAGACCAAGGAAACACTCGGGTAACATTATTTTACAAAATCATTGTTCTTTTAAAGACAATACTATGTGGAAACCGTCATTGAAAAAAATGTTAGGACGGTGTGATCAAATTCCATGTGTGAAATGGAAAAGGCTACATAAGTTGTAAATTGTATTGGACATGTGGTTGCCATGTCAACATAAAGCTTCCATAGACTTTTGATGGGAAATCTTTAAAAGATATTCCATGATGGCAAACAACTCACATATTTAGCATGTAGGAAGATCTAATTGTCTGCAACATAAATCGTGTCTATTTTAATAGCTCCTATTACTTTTTATTGAGACAACTTTAAAGCATCTCTGAAACCGTGATGCTTACAACTTATACATATATTACCAGACCCTGAAGGGCAATCAGTAGGGAGTCTGATTGTAGATCCAGAAGCCCCGAGTTTGATCCTAGCCTGGTCCCATACTTTCGTTGAGTTTGATAAATATTTTCTATCGCCATTCTC
Organism: Loripinus fragilis; assembly: GCA_964019695.1. NCBI lineage: Eukaryota > Metazoa > Mollusca > Bivalvia > Lucinida > Lucinidae > Loripinus > Loripinus fragilis. Next base: position 60,315,512 of record OZ026520.1, on the reverse strand, counting down.
CTCCTTCCGCTGATCCAAGAAGAATATGTTGTGTCGTCTACAAGCAAAGGTATGTGCACACCCCTTAATCAAGCTTGACCAGGAAAAGTGTGATAAGTTTAACTGACTATCCCGACATGACCATAGCCGGAGCGTAAAACCACTAAACAAATCCAAATTAAAAACAGCTTACATATTAACTTTGTATTAATGTTATTGTTTAGTGGTCCCCTACATAAATCCTGCCAATTGTGCCCCTGTAGTCCAAATTGGCGACGTCTATTCAATTAACTTAAAATGGAAATAACTTACAACTTAGGGAGGCCCACAGTTTACATAATTAATGTTTAACAGTATCTAGAGGCGCCCTTCATAACTCCTACCAACCATGCCCCTGGGGACTACATGTATACTGGTCATGCACCAAGGATCGTTTAGTTTCCATACGCTTATAATCAGAAAAAAGACCTTTAAAATGCTTCTCTGAAATCCCCACAGCTTATACGATATTCAGTTTATAGCAAGGTTTAGTAGTCCCCTACATAAGCCCTGCCAACTATTTCTTTTTGGTTCATACTGGTCACACATCAGGGGTCTTTGACTTCCACAGACATGAAACTTGAAAACAATTCATGAGACCTAAAGCTTCTATATCTATTGTATTGTTTACACATTAAGCTGCCACTCTCAGAGGGCTAACATATTTCATTTTGTGGTTATATAATGCAGTATCAGGAAATTATAGTCTACCAAATTCCCCCTGTGGGGAGGGGGTCTATAGCTAGTGCAAGGCCTATTAGTGGCACTCTTATACAATTTCTACCAACGATGGTATGACTGCGTATTAGTTATGCATTGTACATACATCCTCAGTTTAAACATGGCTGTGGCCTCGACTTTTAGACATATTACCTTAGATCTCTTATATAGCCCATTGTCTTGTTATGGTGGACATTTGTGCTAAGTGCTAAGATTTAATAATTGGTAGAAGGCTTTGCAAATTATGCTCTGGCCACAATTTTTCAACAGCAAAGCGGCCTGTGGCCTCAGCCTTGGACATATGCGACACATCGTTTGTCATGGTGGACACTTTTTCCGAGCGATAGGATAATAGGCCGATGGTTATGAATGTTCAAAGAATTGTTATCGTAGCATGTGACCTGAAACTTACAGACTAGGGTTTGAACACGACAAATCATCTTGTTATGTTGTACACATGTGCCCCGTGTGAAGAATTATGCCCTTAAAACAAAATTTTCCAATAAATTTTCCTTTTGATATTAGGCTGTGACCTTGCCCTTGGACTTATATATATCATCCACTGGTTATGTTGCATACCTGCACTGTGATATGGAAATCGGAAGGAGGGTGTGACCATGACCTTGCCAGAATCAGAGACCGTTGATCATCCTCAGAAACATGAGGAAAAGACACAAAACGCAGACAGCCATAATACAATTAAACTAGAGCAACCAACTCAACTAGAAAGTACAATAACCACACCAAAAAACAGTTAAGGTCTCAACACAAAACAACACACAAGTCTGAGGAAAATCAAGCAATGGATAAGGAATTTTGATCCGAATTGTGTCCACTATATACAGTATGCGGTCACAACATCTTTAGCGAGGGTATATAAGTTCATTCGCGCTATAAGTTATACTATGTCGAGATAAACTTGCTATGTATTGTACACACAGCTGTCCCTCTTTAGTGGAAATCTTGAAATATTTTTATTAATGTTTTTAGTATTTCTACTCTGTATTTGTATATTATGGAGGAAAAATAGGAGTATCCCTGAAATTGAACATAGTATCCCATATCCCTGGAAGTAAAATGGAAAGTATCCTATATCCCTGGAAGTAAAATGGCAAATATCCTGTATCCCTAGAACCCCTATACAAGCCTCATCTTTATTCGTTATGTGTAAAGCCTGACACCAGTACAACGAGCGCTAGTAAGCGCTCGCATTGTTGGCCACAGACCTGTAAATGTAAAAAGGGCACTGATTGGCTCAAAAGGTGGATGGAAGCTCAGCACAATATTTTTAAGTTGTAAGGTGTTTCATGATTGGTCAATAATAAAACTAGGAAATATATTGTATTTATTAGACGGGTATATCTTTGCTGTACTTTTTGAAACAGCTTCTCATTGCTTTTGTTGATTAAGTTTACTGGTGTGGCTTAGAAAAAAGGACCTTGCATTTTGGTATTTTTTTCAATGAAAATTTCCTCTCATGTAGGGTGCCCACCTTCAGGGGCCAAAAAGTGGTAAAACATGGTGGTCACCATGGTATCTCATATTTGTTTATTGGTTGAACTAGGTCCAATCTGTAATTCTACGGCAGCCTCATTGTGCTTGAAGAGTTGTGTGGACCACAGCTTACTCAAAAGCTATAATGGAGGTCTATGGAAAAACATTTACAGGTCTGGGCCCTGTTGAACTCGCCACTGGAGTGTCGGTCGATTTCCCGCGAAATGATGAAAGCTAACGCATGCGCAACAAAAGAAAAAACAGTGTCGGTGTGCGGAAATGACTTCTATTTTTTAGAAGTTCTCTCTTTCTGTCATTAAAACATATCTGAGGTAATTTTTCGATGCATCGCGTTTTCCGTATTCTTCCAGAGAATGAGTAGAATAGATCTAGTTTCGGTTTGCTTTGATTTTCTCTTCTTTGCTCTGCGCAGGTCTGACAGACAGCTGCACTAGGTGCGCGCAGGCCCAGGCGCAGACGCATTCCTCATTTTCCAGGGCTTTGCCCCACTGCGCATGTTTGACGTTTCATATCGCGTGCGTCATGTAAACAAAAACACGTGTCTTCAGATATGAAAAAAATAGTTGATGAAAAATAAGAATTGATTCATTCTTCATTTTGGGGATCAATAAAATCAAGATGGCGCCAACTAGGAGTGTCGACCTTGCACTTGGAATGATCAAATACATTAATTCCCATTTTGGTCCATTTTCAAATAGACCTACGCTCCACAGATAACCCTTTTCAGACCAATGGATTTTTCCATACACAGATAAAAGCTACATACAATGTCAGGATGGTACATTGCATATATTGAGGGGTCACAGGTTAATAGAATTTAAAAATGATTAAAATTATATTCTCTATAGATGAGGGTCTGGATGGGGGGACTGGTATTCACTATTCATTAAAAATTTAGCCCATTATTCATCTCATTAAAATTTTGGGTTTATATTCATTAAATAAGACCAATTATTCATTAAAAGTAAGAAAGGTGGCAAAGAAATCTGATTATTCACTATTCATTTTTTCAATTCATTAAAAAAATAGGATTATTCATTATTTTTAGGTCCTCATTATTCACTATTCATTATATTTTTTGGCTCATTATTCACTATTGATTATAAAAAAGGGCCATTATTCACTAATCATTATACCCCATCAGACCCTCATAGATCTATTTCTTTCTCTGAAGATATTTTTGTCTTGGCAAACAGCGCAGACCCTGATGAAGTACTGTACGTAGTGCATGATGATTACTTATCAAAGGCGTAATGACTTGACCTATGAAAATAACTGAATGAGTTCCAAAATTCTGAATGATGCATGGGCTTAAAAAAGAGATGCACCTCCAGCTCCTTTCTTAAATTGTATGTCAGCTAAATTTTCCACAAAAATAATTAAAGTAAAAGCAGGGACTCTTTAGCAGAGAGTCCCTGGTAAGAGCCATTATAGGCAAACATTGATATCAGTGTATTATGCACCAGTCATTTGTATCCTCACCGCCACCTATGGGGATAGAGGTGGAATAGCCCAGCTATGGTGCAATGTGAGTACTTTTTGATTGTCCCCACAGTTCCATAGAAGTGCGGGGGCTATAACATTGAGACACTTACTCCGGTGAGATTCTCTGTAGTGTAGGGCGGGGCTAAGAGTAGGGTTGTTACCATAAGCTTGTCCCCACAGGACAGGCTTATACCAGGGCTCTGAAAAGAGAAAAGTCACCATCCCCGAAGCTAGGTGAGGGAGCAGTGAATACAAATGACTGGTGCATTAGACGCCCAATTTCATTTAACAAATTAATTAGTTTGCTGTCTGTCAATAGGTTTTTCCCTGCTGACACCGGCTGTCAGTAGTGATGGCCTTATTAGAATACAAATTTTGTATACTACATGTATGTGAGGCCATCACTATGGCTCCTTGGGAATGGATCATACCTTGATTACTGCTTAGATAGATAGGTAGATAGATTTCTTTATTTCCTCCTACTAGAAGAGTTATAGAAAACACATACACAAATGACAATATATGGACACGTTTTTTTTGTCCAACCCTTTTTTGTTACATCATTAATCACTAAGTGTCCAACTTTTACCTAAAAATAAAAGTGTATTGAAGCGATTAATTTCTAGTGCAGCGTTAAGCCTAAGTCAACTGCATGCCTACAACATCCCAAAGAAGAAGAAAAAACTTTCAGTAATTTTGAAGTTATTTGCAATTTTATATTCATATAAATTAGTCTTTGTTACTCTCAATATGTTTGGCTTTATTTAAAGTAAATGTAAACATAAATACCTTAAAAGACCATCAATGGATTGACTAACAACATTAACGCAGAATTCAGCATCACATCGTTAATGTGAATTAGATCTCTCTTGAATATTCTCCTTTATAAACCTGGCTGTAAAGGAGACACAAGAAGATAGTGTCCACGTTTCATCATTTAATATTAGTCTCGTTTTGATAAGCATTCTCCGCTAAATGACATTTTTCTGTGCATGAACAACATGTACAGAGATGCAACACTTTGTATGTCAGTTCCTTTGCATGTTTTACCTTCACTGAAATGAACAACCAGACAGTTTTTCTCTGGCCAAGACGTAACGTCATGTTAAAATAACACTGGGGTATTTTCATCTCCCTCCAACCTCCAACAACACAGCCACTTATGATGTGTACAATATATTTCAGTTGTGTATACCCACGTGACAAAAAGCGCGCCAATTTTTCGATGATAAAGTGCTAAGTTTCATTTATATATCGATTTTCTCAAAAGTTGCTGACGTAACATACTGGACACCATAAATACCCCAACATTTAAGGTTGGTATTTTTTATTTGTGTTCAATACTCTAAGCATACTGATTGGTCCCCGCATTATTCCCAACTCGTTAATATTTGTATTCCAACTGTTGGCACTCTTCTTACTGTCATTATAATTGAGTTTAAGTACATTAGGACATGACGTAACATGGTTAGACACGAAATGTTACATCAGCAAACAATTTTTTGAAAACAATGTTATTTACAAAATTATGTAATAAATGATATTTTTGCGTTTCAATCTCAAAGAGTGGGCTTTCAGAAAGACACTAAACATTTGTTGTATTTCCTAAGTCTTCATATTAAGTTTGCATGAGCGTGAATTTAAACAGGCTTCCCAAAATGCCTCCTGAAATGTCCAAAATCGCCATTTATTTTTTGTTTTTTCCCAATTTCATGCTCACACAAAACACAAGCTTTTGAGTTTTACAATAAGATAAGGTACTATTCTTTCGCTTTTTAACAAATTTTGTATTACATGGCACACTAGAGAAAAGATATTTTAGCATTTGGATAATTATTGCTGATGTAACCAAAAGTGACTGGACAAAAAAACGTGTCCAAATACAAAATCAGGGCCTTTTCTCTCTATCACCAGGGGCCAATAATAGGCCCCATTCCTACTCCAAAATAACCTCATTATTTCCCAATTTAAAAAAAAAAAATCCCACTTTGAAGTCTAAAAAATCTTACTGGGGAGCGATTTCAAGTGTGAAAAATAGCCGCAGAATTGCTCTCTGAGCCAAGCTGTAGCTTTGATAGCATTTCGGCACACTCAGATTTAAACTTCTGAAATTGTTCATAAAAATTAAATTTGACAACAGTAATAAGATATAATACATTGATATAACTCTTAATAAACACATGAATAAAATAATGCACATGTTAAGTGTTTTTTTTTTTTTTACTGTTTAACAGTTTGTACTTCTAAAAAATAACCCAAGATGCTACATATTATTTCCCAATTCAAGCTAGGGGCCTTTTCCCAAAGTAGCTTGAAAAGGCTCTGAAAATAGCATACAATACCTACTTTGCTCAGCATGTGTCTGTCAAAGTAAGCTACATGAAATTAATGTGAAAAGGTTGAAAATAGTTTTACATATAATACAAAGTAAATGTAACATTGGGCAAGTAGATTAACCCTTAAAACGCCAATCACAACAAAAGTCGCCTGCTTTTGTCGTCTGCTGAAATGTTTTAGAAGCCTTTCCAACAAACAGTGTAGACCCAGATCAGACTGCTGATCTGAGTCAACACTGTTTGTCTCTATACTTAACTTTGTTAAATATGTTAGCAAAAATTTGCAGCAGACGACAAAAGCAGACATAATTTTCAGATGAATTTTTTTGGCTGGCGTTTTAAGGATTAACCCTTACATTATGCCAGTTATGCTTAACTTCATTGTACTCAGCCCACTTGCCGAAACGTAATGCAAGTTATGCAAATGAATTGTTTAAGCAATAAATTTCCACAAGACTATTGCAGCTCATGAGGACAACATACACGAGAACTTGACTGGACCCTAGGGCAGAACTTTATAAATAACCATTCAATAAATATCTTCATGTTGAGCATTATCTATGACTGAGATTATGTCTAGATACCATACATGTATTGTTACAATTAAATATATACTTCCACCAGGTGACCTGATACTAATAGCACCAGTGGCTCAAGTGCCATCAGCTTCAGCTGGATTGCTACAACTTTGACACAAGAGCCACAGACGCCACCAAAGCCACCAGCATGTCCATGGTATCTCACAATTAGCTGTCTTATTTCACCTATCGATGGGTCATCATTTCAGAGAACAGGGGCACGGCTGCAAATGCGAAGACCAGGCATCTGTTCTTCTGTAATTTTGCATGCTTTTTTGTCGTCTGCTGATTTTTTCAACTTAACCTTTTCCAAAGTAGCTGTCAGAGTTTCAAACAGTTTGGATCCAGGTCAGGTCCGATGTTTTGCCGGGTCTGTTCTGGGTCCAAACTGTTTGCAAAGGTTATCAGCAGACGCCATCAGTAGGCAAAGAGTTTATTTATATTTATCTATTTTCCAGTTGATGAGACACGTGTCACGTTTCAAGAGAAACCTGGGGAAGAAGGCTCTGATTATATAAATGCTAATTTCATCTTGGTAAGTGCAATATATTTTAACCTTAAGCATCCCCAAATATTTGGATGTGATGACATTTCAAATTTTGTTGCTTCTCTAATGTCAGACCGGGCCCTGTAGCGCAGTCTGTAACGTGTCTGACAACAGATGTGAGTCTGACTGAAGATCCAGGGGTCGCGAGTTTGATCCTGGCCCCGTCCCATACTTTTGTGGAGATTGATCATGAAATAATTTCTACAGTCATTCTCCTCCCTTCCGCTGAATTCAAGAAGGGTTTTTGTCAGTTACAAGCAAAAGTATGTGCACAAAGTACTGATTAACTGCTTGTTCAAGCTTGCATAGGAAAAAGTGTGGTTAGGCAAACTCACCGCCCCGCCATGACCATGATCTGGATCCAAAACTGGTTGACACTCTGATAGTGTTCCTAAAATAATGTTTGAAAGATTCAGCAGATGACAACAAAAGCATGAAAAATTACCCAGCATGCAAAGAGTTATGTTTGAATGGTAATTCCAATGTGACCAAATGTCAACTACAAACATATAGATCAGCCTGCAGATGGTTCTTTTGTTTGGACGCCCAAAACAAATGTTAAAACTGGAAAAAGAAAATTTATTTACTGGTTCAATATCAGCCGAATTATCCTTATCATAGACTATATAGTATATACTGTGAAACTTTTGTTACTAAATGATACTTCCTTCTGGTTTTGATACAAAAAACTTGAGATAGTCCATTGTGCATATCTAGGGGTGTCGGGTAATAATTTTCAAAAAATATTGTATTTTGTTTGTTTTGCTTTTGCAAACAGTGTAGGTCCTGATGAAATTATGCTGCATTTCATCTGGGTCTTCACTGTTAGCAAATGTACTCATTTAGACTTTTCCCGAAAACAAATGGTTAATAACCGTAGCATCAAAATTTGGCGATTTTAAAAGACTGACATATTTGCATATTTTAATTTTAACCATTTTCTCTTGAAATCTAATGTCCTTTAAAGTTATTTTCAATATTTTTAGCGGCTACTCTGAAAGGAAACTATATGCTCCCATGTGGAGAGCAATATATTCTTTTCTTTAATAGTAGCCCCTTTTAAGACATGGTTTGCTGGATGTGGGACAGGGTCTACAAAAGTTAGTTTATAGATACAGATAAATACTAAGATTGTGTGTCCATTTATTGCTTTAATTGTGCAAATTAATTTAAATTTTTAATTGTGGTCTCATATTTTGGCAATTTTCGTTTATACAGGCAAATGATAACGCCAAATAAAAATACCTGCCAAATATTAGTGTTTTACAGTATGTCCATATGACATTATAGGGAGCACAGTGGCTCAGTGGTAGAGTGCCTGACCCGAGACCTAGGAGCTGCGGGTTTGAGCCTCATCGGCGTCACTGTATTGTGTCCTTGAGCAAGACACATTTATCCTTGCTTAAATAAAAGTACTAGTTCAACCCAGGAAGACCCATACTGTCATAAGTGAAATATTGTTGACTAGGACGTAAAGAATCAAATCGAACAAAAAACATATGACATAATGCTAATAGTTGCATTTATCTGTTCTCTTTTAAAAACAGCTGATGTTAGAACTCACACAAGACATTAGTCAAGCAATCTGTGCATCATGATGAACAGTGTTCCATTGACCATCACTAATCCTCAGCTGAGCTCTGACATGATGAGTGATCTGAGTGAGCCAAGCTCCCCAGAGAGTGAATCTTTTGATACATCGGATCTCCTCTCTACTGCTGTCAATGATGATATCACAAACCAGCTAGCTGCTGCAGGTACTAAAACGTAAAGGGCCAATCACCACTACCAATGGTGCCCAGGGGGGGGGCACTCTGATATTTTCACACATACGTAGGCTCGGCCCATTTTTTGGGGTTCAAAATTCTGATTTTCAATATTTTTTGGGGTTTTCAGAAAAATGAATATTTTTTGGGGGTATGAAGATTTTGTGGATATTTTTTTGGGGTCATCACAAAACTGGGCTAGTTTGAGGGTCATTTCTATGCAATTTAGGGTCTTATTTTAAAGTCAAGGAACAGAATTGGGATATTTCTTTGGGTTGCTAAAATTTCAAATATTCTTTTGGGTTGCTTGAAATTCCTGATATTTTTTTGGGGTGAACGGTAGATGCTGGGTCAGAGCCTACGTATGCGGAAAAAATTAGAGTACCCCTCCTGGGCAATGGTGTAGCCAGAACGCTGAAAAAGTTACGCACATCAAAGGGAGACTACTGGATCAAGCAATGATTCTCTTCATTTGCATCCATTTTCAAAATGGGAACTTCTCTTAAAGGAAAGAATTTGCTCCCATGGGGAGCAAATTATTTCCTTTATGAGCAGTTCCTTATAGTATGGAAAATCACTTATATCACATTAAGTGACCTCCCTTGAATGTTACTATTTTTATTATGCACATGCGTAACATGAGTTATGGGTGCTATGCCAATGACTACAGCAGATGACAATTCTTACAATATCTTTCCTGATTTTCAAAAAAAACCCAAGGTATGATATTTCATGATTGCCAGATGATTCTCATGAAATATCAAGCCTTATTCATTGTTTTGAAAAAGCAGTAAAATTTGAAATTGTCGTCCGCTGCATATTAAAGATGGCACTTTGTACAAGCTTTTTAAGACTATGTACTTAGAAATAATTTTTGTCCTATTTCTAAACCAAAACATACATAGGTTGTTGCTACTCAAAAGGACGAGGGTATATTATATTGTGATAGCCTAAGACTCCACTTTTTGACTGTTATGCTATCTCCCTCTAAACCGCCGGTCTGATTACAACCAAATTTGCCAGGTGATTGCTTACACTATATATTTACTTTGAAAAGGCTGAGGGAGCATATTGCTTTTGGCTTGTCTGGTCGTTCGTCAGTACGTACATGTGTTGATTAAAAAAACTAAGTTCGGGTATGTTTTGAAATTTCATAAATGCATGAATTTATCATAAAAAATAGCTATAGCCAGTATTTTTAAGGGGGCTGAATTATCTCCCGTGTGGCATTGATTTATACACCTTTTAAAGGTCAGGATGAATTACCTGGTTAAATTTTGAAAAAAAGTTTCAATTATATTTTTGCACTTAGTAAAATTGTAATCAGGATATCTTGAAAACTATTATAGCTAGGAGCTTCAAACTTGGTCAGCTGATAGTGATGATGAGAAGTATAGCTAGGAGTTTCAAACTAGAGATGGCCACTGTTTTTAAAAAAAAAAGAGCACCATCCATGATTGGCCCCAGCACAGTATATCACAAACACATTTTTTTTTATTTTTGCCCCCTCCCCCTCACCCCTTCCTGGGAGTTGCCAGAAGCTATCAATGTGGGTATTTGTGATGACATGCCATCAACTGCATAATTCTAGGAATATTTGTCTAAAAAAGTCCATGCACCAAACATGTATATTCATAGAGGATCTTACATGAGTGCTCATGTTTTATTGAATTTATTAAACAAGTTGGGGAAAAGTGATAAAATGCAAGACTTGCCGGGCATTTTATTACTTTTTCGCAACAAGTTTAATAAATTCATTAATTAAGGAGTATGTATGTTAGATTCAATTTATCACGTGACATTATTGATTAAAAATCACATTTTTGGCGTGAAAACATCAAGATTTTGCCATCTTTTACGCAACGTTATAATGGACCTCATAATGTTTCCCGAAAATCGGTTTATCAATTTTATAGCATAGCGTTATATCAATCCCAGATGTGATCAAATGATTTTTCATCTGACAGGTCCAATAGGTGTAGCAGCAGCTGCAGCAGTTCTGTCTTGTAGAAAGAGAAAACATCCCCATCACTTTGAAACAAATCCTTCCAGAAGAAAAAGACAGCAAACTAGACTTCTGAGGTAAGTATTATGCTTAGGATCTTATGCTCCCAGATTGGGTATTTTAGGCAAAAACAATTGCATTTTTTTATAATTTTTACCCAACATTTTTTTTGTGATTACACAAAATGTCAGTTATATCCATGGTTTCCTATTGAATGAAGCCATCGGGAATATGCCTGTTTATTTATTCACTCTCATCATCAGCCTTTCTAGAGTATCAAATTAGTGGATTTTGTCGTACCGCTGAAGTAAATTTCATCCCCTTCAGGCTTAAGTTGTTGCTCGGATATACTTTCATGGTTCGCACAGGCTTGAAAAGTACTTGAATATACAGGACTGTCTTAAAAAGTCCTTGAAAATAAAATTTGCCTTGAAAAGTACTTGAAAAACACTGAAAGGCCTTGAAAAGTCTTGAATTTTAACAGGAGGATTCAACACTGTTTTTTGGAGACCTAAATTAGTATAAAATTGTGGTGCATTTATCTGATGCAACATATGCTGCACCAAATAAAGGCACCACAATTTTATATTTTCTTAAACAAATATCTTTAGTAATGGACTCTAGCATTTCCGAAGTAGAATTTTAATGTGTAAATCAGTATTTTTCATAAGTTTTCAGTCCTTGAAAACAGTAGGAAAGTCTTTTAGAAGTCCTTGAAAAGTCCTTGAATTTTACACATATTTGCATGTATGATGAACCTTGACTTTGCAAGTTTCACTTTCATTGATATTCAGAGGAATAATTGAGGCGCAATATTTTATTCATAAAACTGTGAGCTCACAAGTAAAAAAAAAACCCCAAAAACCCGACTGGCATTAATTTTGTGAATTACCAAAATGAAAAAGAAACAGTCCGAGTGGTACAGGATGACATCGCATGTTTTAACTTTTGGTGATGAAATTAATTATGCTTGAAATGCAGATGCTTTCCCTACATATTTGTTGACCTGATGCAATAGTGCACCACATGAACGCTACCGTCAATATATACGAAGAAATAACAAGTTTAAAAACTGTCGCATCTGTTTTTGTAAAAATGGCCTGAGAAACAATTCAATTTTCTTTGGCCTTAACCTTTTACTCCATAATAACACCTTTTGACGCCTTTGATATATAAAGTGTTTGAAAATATAATGAAAAAACGGAGCATCTGCTCCTTATCAAAGAGCAAATTCTCCATTTTCCATAATATTTTCAAAAGTTTTCAAAACTTTACATAAATTTTTCTTGATTTTTTCAGTGTTATCTAAAAATATAAAATGAGTGCAATAGTGCATCAGGTCGTCCATGGTACCGAGGGGTATAAGTTTGACTATTCTACAAACAGGCATGAAATAACTTTTTTATTACCCAACCCATTTGATGACATACATAGCAGCTTTCCTTGAATGGAGTTGCTGAAGAGGATGAGGTTTTGTAAAAAAAAAACAGAAAAGTTAATCTAATCTGCTCAAATTTGGGATGGGCTAGTGGTATGGCCCCCCCACTCTAGTTCATATTATACAGTATTTTCATGCCTGTTTGTAGTAAGTCAAAACTATTACCCTTAGGTGCCTTGGACGACCTGATGCACTATTGAAGGAGGCCGAAGGCTGAGTGCAATAGCGCATCAGGTCGTCCATGGTACCGAGGGGTAGTGGTTTGACTATTCTACAAACAGGCATAAAATAAATGTTTTATTACCCAACCCATTTGATGACATACATAGCAGCATTCCTTGAATGGAGTTGCTGTAGACGATGTGGTTTTGTTGAGAAAAACAGAAAAAATCATCTTATCTGCTCAAATTTGGTTTCAAAGTGTTCCGCTCGATCTAGCTAACTTAGTAAGAAAACAAGTACCCACACATTATGTTTCTGACAGTAAACAACAAAGTTATGGATGTTGCAAGATGCCAAACCATGCTTCATATCCGTCATTGCTACATAACATCACCTGGCGTAAATGAAATGTAAGTGCATCTTAGTCGCACAAGTCTTATTAGCAGCAAAGTGGGAAACCAGTCATTGTATAGTCTCAGTCAATATCCAAAACTATTGCCTGTGCAATACTTGACTCATTACATAGAAAAAATACACAATTACTCCGTATATACACATGTAGGAGGTTGGTTAACCCTTAATGCGCCAATCGCAACAAAAGTCGTCTGCTTTTCTCATTTGCTGAAATGTGAAAGAAGACTCTATGGCAAACAGTGTGGACCCAGATCAGACTGCTCCTATAGGAGCAGTCTGTTCTGGGTCCACACTGTTTGCTTCTATACTTGTTTCGTCAGTAATGCTAGGCAATTATTTTTTGCAGCAGACGACTTCAGCAGACAACATTTTCAGATGCATTTTTTTCTTGGCGCTTTAAGGGTTAATAAACTAATCTATGGAGATCATCCTGGCAGGGTTACATGTTTTATGGAGCTAAAACTCAGCCTGAGTGACAATTAGCAGTTAGAGGAGCATACTAAGGTTTTGCCAGTTTCTTGTTCTCAGTTTCTTGTTTTTATTGATTTCAAGGAAACTAAAGCAAACAGTTGAGGAATACACAACGAGAGTAGGCCAGCAGGCAGTGGTGTTATGTTGTACTCCAGCGAAAAGTCAATCAGTGCAGATGTACAAAGTATTTGGGTCACAACCTCTTGAAAACGTGGTAAGAAATTAGGCTTAAAGTTGATTTCTGTCTACCCTGTATACACATCAATAGCTTGAAAAATATGTATTTAACTTGTTCATATACTAGGTTCGGCAGTTGTCATAGCTAGATAGATATAATATCAAGGTCATAACAGGAGGTCAAGGTCACAATAGGTAGGATATTTGTGTCCGCTCCATATCTGCTTAACAACTGGTCTGATTCTGGAAATATTTAACTCTTTGCCTATGGGAAATTTTGCCGTCTGCTCTTTTTTTCAGAATCGATCATTTTTTTTTCGAAAAATTCTTTCAGGAATCTCATCAGAGTGTCAAACAGTTTGGATCAAGATCAGGCCTGACAATTTGTCAGGCCTGATCTGGGTCCAAACTGTTTGCAAACATTATCAGCAGACGACAGGTGGGAAAGAGCTAACACACTTGTTGATTTTATATCAGGCCAAATAAAAAAAATGAATGTGTTTCAGGTAACGGGTCTGAAAATTTTAGATAGGGTAGGCACACATATTTTTTTTTCTGGTAAGAAATATAATTTTATGCATTTTGAAAGGCATTTCGCCTTTCGAAATGCATAAAAAAATATTTTTCAGAAAACCTGAAAATGAATTCTAGTTTTCACTGGTTAATTTAGATAGGGTTGGGTTACCCTAAACACAGGCAGAACAAAGGTTTGACTAGTACTGTGCAGAGGGTAATCAGGGTATCTAGAATAAGCAGTATGTATCTTTTTATTGTTTTTGTTTCACAGATAAGGAACAACAAAGTGCATGTGTTGGGTGAGTTGGAATCAGCTTTGTCAGAGCAGACCCCTCCTACCCAGCAAGAGAATCCAAGCCTACATGAACTTCCACATCTTGTCATGGATGGGATACCTACACCTGTCGATAAAATGACCCAGGTTTGTGGTATATATGATTACACTACGGGAGGAATGTCCAATTTGCTATTTCAGAGGTATTTTACAAGCGGCAATGGTCTGGCATCTTCTGTTCACATTTTAAAAGAAGTATATATTAAATGTCAGCTTGCCAATTGTTGTAAGATTTTATGTATTGCATCAGCAGGTTGGGGGAAAGGCTGTATAAGGTTTTTTTGCTGATTGGATTTGACCTCGGGTTGCCATGGCAACATAAAACTCCCATAGACATATAAATGGAAAAAACTAAAAATCTTCTTATATAACAATGATGCCCACAGCTTGTTTATTTAGCATCAGAGCTCTCACTAGGATTTTGAAAACAGGAGTTCAGGACTCCCATCTGGCAAAAAGTAGGAGTCCCACTGGAAAAAGTGGGAGTCCCAATCCCAAAAAGTTGGAGTCCTCACCAATTTGTGCATACCGTATATCTTTTCCATTTTAGCCGGAAGTAATACATTTGAACAATTTTTAGATTGGCTGATTTTAACCCTTTAAGCATTAATGGATTGTTCCTACTTAACAAAACAAAATATTTTGGTATATTTTTTTAATTTCGTGTAACCTGAACACACATTTTTTTTGTTTGGCCTTATCAAAATAAAAGATTATATGTTGGATCTTGTTTTATTCATTAACAAGACAGACAGACAGGCATGCAGGCAGACAGACAGACAGACAGACAGACAGGCAGGCAGGCAGGCAGGCAGGCAGGCAGGCAGGCACAGATAGACAACAGCCCTCTGTTTTGTATAATCTTACGCAGATGGAAGTTTTTTTCTTCTAAAAAACGCATCTCGCTAGTGTCTACAGCGATGGCAATGAATAGACTGACATTACTTAGCCATTTACATGGCTTCCAGTATTTAGAATGAACGATTTATTACTTGCTGAAAGTGATTTGTTTGTGTTTATTCATCTAGACCGATGATATACTTCATCGCACGGCTTGTAGTGTACATGTAGCTTCATTTGGAACTTTTGTCAGTCGGACGTTACCGTATACGGCTTACCGCTGTACCGTGTTATTTTTTTTCAACAATTCTCAGTCTCTTTTGTTTTGCCGTAGCAATGAACAAATGAAGTAAACTTATTGTTTTTTTCTCCATGTTTATGTTGCTCAAATCGCAAGCGAGTGCAATTAAATGTGTTTTCTCTTTCATCCCTAATCAGTCGAATTCGGAAGTTGGTAGTTCGATGTTGTTTACAATACCCTATTAGTTTTTCTCCCTTTAATTAACGGTAAATTGGTAGCGCATCTGTTTCAAACAATTATCCCATAATCCTTGCTTAATTACTTTAATAATCACCTCGTAATAATCACACTGTCCCGCATCGGTAATCCTGTCAATCACCTGTCAGAATTGCTACACTGCAGTCCGAGTCATACGATTGGTCAACAGAGACAGGACAATAATCACGTCTCCCGCTGCTCGAAAAGCGTGCCGCGATCGATAATATCAAAGGGCTTTTGATCTCCCGGTGTGTATATATCTCAGCTACTGGATTTTTAGCGCGTGCCGACTAAAAAAACATGCGTACGCGGAACTCCTGCCAAGCGAAAATCATGCGTCCCAGGGAAAAAACGTGCGTACTAATACGCGTAATTCTGCGTTTCCGAGAGCTCTGAGCATGTAGCAATTTCTTGTGATCCCTACTTAAATCCTGCCAATTAAGTCTGTGTGGTCCAGACTGGCCATGCCTCAGAGATCAATAGCTCCCAATCATTAGATATATCTAAAATGGGAACAACTTAATGAAATCTTGTTCTGAATCCATGAGGCCCACAGCTTATATATTTTGTATGTATCAATGCCTAGTAGTCACCTACATATATCATGCCAACCGATACCCGGGGGGTCTAAATTGGCTACACCCAGGGGGTGTTTAGCTCCATTGACTTAAAACGGGGAAAATTACCAAAAAACTGTATTCTCTTAAACCATGAGTGAAACCTCTTGCTATTTTTCCCATAAAAATAAAATAGAGAGAACCTACAAAATTTGAAAACATTATCCTAGATTTCATATTCTCAAAAGTTGAGGGGGCTTGTTTGTCTGTCCCCTCAAAAAAATTTAAGTTAGGGTTTTGAAATTTCATATATGGATACCTCATCAAAAGATAACTGACCCATGCTTTTGTCTGAATTACAGTGAAACCTGTGTAAAACGGCCACTTAAAAATAGACAAAACAAAGATCTAAATAACAATTGGTAGCTTAATGAAGGTCGAAAGTATTTCTTGGAGCATTCTACAATACTTTTGAACTGCATTAAGCGATAATTGGTCTTGAAAACCAATTTTTGGTCTTTTTGAGAGTGGCCGTTTACACAGGTTTTACTGTATCTCCCTATGTAGGAGTCAGAATGATATGTTGTAGTCAAGGTATCTCAAAAACTATTATAGCTAGGAACTTCAAACTTGGTCACCTGATAGAGGATGATGAGCAGATAATCTGGCAATTTATTTTATAAATGAGTTATTGTCCTTTGCAAATGTTCAATGGCAGTTGGACAGCCTTGTTTATTATTTACCTTTTTGGCCGAGTTTTTTAGCTCATCATTCCCAATCTAGTATTTATATTTTGGATCCAAACTTGGCAAAGAGGGTATGTGGAAGAATATAAAATTGACAAGTTTGCCTAAATTCTTTCATTAGAAGAGATACACAATTAACTACCTTGGAATTAGAGCCTGGGGGTACCAACATAACCTAGAGCTGCATGTGTATGTCAGCAAGTGGGAAAACCTGGATAAAACTGAATTACTTTCAGGCTTCATGCCCTCAGTAAAAAGTGTGTAAAAGAAAAATGTTTTTTTTTTTATTTCTCAACCAAACATATGTTGTGGGTACTAAAATGCACTCAAAAATTATGCTAAAAATGATTGGTAAGAAAATATTTACAATCTAAGCTGAAAAAGTTTTGTTTATCTAAACCTGTGAGGCTTTTTCTTATAAGAACTGAACTACTTCTCCCAATGTTATTCAACCACTCTCATACTCTCATTTTTGTTTTAGGCACAGTTAAGAAACTTTATTCCAGAGATGTTAAAATATTCAACTGGCCGTAGTAAACCTGGCTGGGGTAAGATAGAGTACCGGCCAGTCTGGTGGCCCAGTGACCTCCCATGGGCTAACGTCAGAAGTGATGCAAGGTCAGATGAAGACAAGAAAAAGGTCAGTTACGACTAAGACCGGAGTGATTTGACACCTGACCCAGTGCTCCATCTAGGCCCTGTCATATATGCATTGTGTCATTGAAACCCCCCTCCCCTTACTCCCTCCCCCCATGAATGCAAATGGCACACTTATTGATACTCTGTTGGCACATGATCAGAGGCATCTCTGAGAAGATTGTAAGTAGATTTACAATACTGCAGGTTAATTACTTAACAGGGCTTCAGATTTTTTTTTTCAAGATTGGTGGGCCGAAGTGACCCATGGAGCAAAAAATGGTGGGTCATTTTCTGAAATGATGGGCCCAAGCATATCAAACTAAACACAGTTGAAATTTGGGTAGTATACTTTACCTGCACACTGACACAGACACTTGTGTGCATATATGTATATTGACGGCTGATTATACAGTAAAACCTGTCTCAAGCAGCCACTCAAAAAAGAATCACTTAATGCAGGTCAAAAGTATTGCAGAATGCTCCAAGGGGAGCATTCTGCAATCCTTTTGACCTTCATTAAGCTACCATTTGTTATTAAGATCTGTCTTTTTTGAGTAGCTGCTTATGACAGGTTTTACTGTATTGACATTCTACATGTACTTTCTGTTTTGTGGAGTTCGTAGACTTGCTGTAAGATGAATATTTTTTTTAAAGTGAAATTTTTTCACACCTAAAAAGGATGGGTCAGTGGGCCCACTGCCTTGGAAAGTGATGGGCCAAATGAAATTATGGGACAATGACCTGGGCCCACCATAAATCTGAAGGCCTGTTACTAGACTTTCCGTTTTTCCAGACTGTGCATGTATTCTAGTTACTGAAACTTGTTCTACTGTCGTAAAAAATATAAATCCATCTCACGTTATTCATGACTTCCGTTTGATATCATTTTATTATGGCATTCACAGTTACCAGTAGATGCAGATTACAGATTGCCATTGCAACCAAGAGGAAAAACATTAAAAATCTTCATGTTTGGTTTAAACAATATTTTATTAGATAAATAACAAGACATGCAGTGGAAGTAGGATGTAAGGCTTATTGTGGTCATTTCCTAATACTTTTGGAACTTGCAACATATATGAAATTATGAATGGCATGAATAGTCTAAATAATTTGATTGATAGATGGGTAGGGTAGGATAGGCATTCCCAGCAGGGACATGATGTCAACCTAATTGGAATCCAAGGCGCTGAACCAGGACATTGGTGTTAACTTACTCTGCCATCTTTATGTTTTAAACTACTTGGCAGATTTGATAATACATTGTAATTGGGTATAAATGGTCCTTGTGTGACTCGGCCTCTACCAAGCTTGCTCAAATTAATTTGATCCATTGAAAAACATGGCTGCCAGGGGGCAGTATAGTATATAGGTAAAGGACTCATAGCTAGCTTGGTCTGTTGGAACCAAATTTGCATGGATAAAAGATTTGGATACGATGAAGACTTGATTAGGTTTTGGTATCCTTGTTCTAATTGTCAAGGTTATAGTGGAGCTATATAGGTAAAATTTGAGCATTTCTGGTGGTAGAACATCTGTTTCTCGGAAAAGAGTACTATAGTCCTACCGCGATAAGAAACATGGAAATCTGTCATAATATTCTGTTACTTGCATTTTTCCAAATATAAAGTCTTGGAAATTTCAGCATTTTAGGCTTTGTGAAAAGCGGGGGGTATTTAAAAGGTGTAACAGCCATGTGATGGCCTATAAATTTGTATAGGTAACTGTTACAAGCATCGTACAGTAAAACCTGTGTAAAACGGCCACTCTCAAAAAGTCAAAAATACCTCAAATTGGTTTTTAAGACAAATTTTCCCTTAAAGCAGGTCAAAAGTATTGCAGAATGCTCCGAAGGGAGCATTCTGCAATACTTTCAGCCTTTATTAAGCTACCATTTGTCATTAAGATCTTAATTTTGTCTATTTTTGAGTGGCCGTTTTACACATGTTTTACTGTACATTTTAAAGGTGTGATCTTTGCTTTGCAAAGGCCATTCTTCTCATTGATGCACTGCCATTTGTTTTAAACAAGATGATATCAAGCATTCTTATGGCACTCTTCATACAAATTAAAGCATGGTATTTTGGCAAATGTCACATATTTGAACAGCAAAGGCTCCAGATGGTCTGCACTTTTATACAATTTGTACAATTTTGCAACAGCCTTCATCGTTTCAGAAAATATGTCTGCTCTTGAAGGGTATGGTGTTAGATATTACCTTTCAGTAGAGGTGTCATTGTCACACCTGCTTTTAGCGGGTATGACATTGGAGTTCCTGTTTCTGCCATACTACTCTGTGGCTGTTAATTCTACTGCTGGACGATAGAAACTTTGGAATGCATGGGTGAAAGTTTTCAGGATTATTCCTGAATTCGGGGTTTTGAGGCCATAAAATCTTGAATTAAGCAGATTTTAATAGCTTTTGTTATTTATGTTCAGTTTATCTATAGACAATTGACCATTTAAACTTGAAATTGTTGATATTTGTAGGCATACTGCAAGTTTTAATATTTGATTTTAAAAAGTTCAGAATTTTGGAAATTTTGAACTTTCACCCATGGTAATGTCACTATTATCTAATCAGGGTCTGCTCTGTTTGCTATCATAAAAGCCATATTCATTAAATAATTTGTAAGTTCCAACGAGCAACCATGATAACACTTTGGATGGAAGGTATTATTTCTGCATTAATCAGATGTTATGACAGAATATGCTCACTTAGTACTTTTCTTTTGAAGGTTCCCTGGACAGAGGCGTTACGGCTGATTGTTAAAAACTGTTATAAACACCATGGTCGTGAAGACCTACTACAAGTATTCAATGAAGAGTACAGCAATACTGTTCAAGTACAGCATCAAGGTTATAGTGGCACCATGATGCAGACCATCAACAATCCAGACGGAACTTTGTCAATCATACAGATAGATTCAGGACCCAATTCAGTACTTACTTTACCTGATGGAACACAAGCCACTGTAGTTCATGCTGTAAGTCCATTTGGATGGCAACGTGAGATAACCTTTCTTCAGGGTTTCCAACAAAGTGAGATTAAAACGAGCCTGCTCAGCTACAGAGACTAGCCAGAAAATTTAAATTTAGCTCATACATGTAGATGTCTAGATATGATTGATACTTTCCACTAAGCAAATAACAAAGGTGTTGATCAGACTGCACGGACATGCAGGTTGGTCTGTGCCTTTGTTGTTTGCAAACCCCCTAAGACAGGTTTTCTCACGTCAAGGCTCGTTTATACTAAAAAATTCATTGAAACGTGAAATCTATTAATTTAGCTGCCTTTATCAATCCTGTTAAAGCGTTTATTAGCTCATCTGAACTATGGGCTCAAGGTGAGACTTTGTGATCCTCTGATGTCTATCGTCATCTTTGCTTTAAACAACATCTCCTAAACTACTAGATGGAATTTCACCAAACTTCACAGGAATGATCCTTGGACAATCCCCGTTAATAAATGTTGAAATTAAATGCTTTTCACAGCAGCAAAGATATAATGAAATCTTATTGAATCACAGAAGTTTTGCTTTCATTCTGGCATTAGAGGGGCAGTATGCTATGCCCAAACTTTCAATACACCAACCACTTTCGATATGCCAATTCATGATGCAGGAAAAGTGCCTTCTTGTGACAATGTTCATCAAAATTCAACTTATAGTGGAAATTCAAAAGGACACTCATTTCCGTCCGTCCGTCCGTCCGTCCGGAACCATAACTCAGTACCTATTGGTCAGATTTGATTCATTCTTGGTACAAATGATAAGTACCATGGACTCTCAAACATCCAATAAGTTTGGTCAAAATCAACCCCTTAACACTTGAGTTATTGCCCTTGTTTTAGTATAGGCAATTTTAAGGCAAAACCTATATTAGCTTTTTTGTGTGATGATCTTCACATTTTATCAAAGCTATTATATTTAACAACTTCTCACTATTAGACCATGATTGCCAAGTGCCTGTAGATAAGCATGGCAGTGTCAAAGTTTTACCCCACCCCCTTTGACCCCACCTAAGGGGTCAAAGGTCAAATATTTAAATTTCGCAATAGCTAAGGCAATTGTTAATATTTTTGCTGAAATTTTGCATACAGGCAGAGCAGCAATAGATATGAAACATATCAAACGGGATTTCAGTTTGAAGGCCTGGGTCCGAGCCTGTTGGGTGGACTTAGGGGGTGAGGCCGAGGTCAAAATTAAACTTTTTCAGAATATGGTCATGTTGCATATCAAATTAAAGCTGACGATGCTGGCAGCAGCATGGTAGCAAATATTTTGCCCACAGACACACCCTCGACCCAGGGGGTGGGGTCAAAAGGTCAAACTATATCTTTTTCTGAAAGTAGTCATGTTGCATATCAAATTAAAGGGAATTGATCACAGAGCACCATGAAAGCAAATATGATGTCATTACACACACCAACGACCCCGTGGCGTGGGGTCAAAAGGTCATTTTCTTTTTCTTTTCTAAAAGTGGTCATGTTGCATATCAAATGAAAGTGGAAGAAGTGTAGACCTACATGCAAGGTAACACTTTGAATTTACACACACCCTTGACCTCTGGGGTTGGGTTTAAAGGTCAGATATTGAAATTGTGCAGATGTAAGTATATTTTTTATTGAACCAAGCACTAAAGCATACTTGAAAGGTGTTTGTTATGATCTGAATGATACTGAAGGTGAACTAAGACTTAGATAAATGGGATTTATGTTTTGTGATTTACATGTTTCTCTCAAATAACCCTTCGTCGGGGGATATAAATTTGTCGAATTTGTCTTGTTAGTCTTGTGTTTCTCATGCTTTTGCATCTGTTTATTGCTGCCTTGTGGTCACCTGCTGGGAAAGGGCTGACCTCTTGGCTCTTGTTGGTGATGTTTATTGTATTTTTGTTACTTTCCCATGTGGTATCCTGGGTCAGGTGTGGTACTTGATTGTATCGTTTCCTGATCTTTGCCTCCTTTCTTACTTACTTTCCATAGAAAGTCAGCCTCAAAGTGCTGAATTAGGGAGATTACAGTAGCTTATCTGATTAATTTTTAGATTATCTAAACACAATTAACCATTTAAACATGAAATTATTCTTTTTTTGTAGGCATCTAGCAGGTTTAAAAATTTGAATTTCTAAAGTTCAGGATTTTGGAAATTTGAACTATCACCCTTGCATATATAGGTAAAGAAGAAATGATGCATTGAAAACGACCATAAAAAAGTGGTTTTCAATGCATCATTTCTTTATATTATTAATCGAAAGGGGGATAACTTGCAACAATATCATTTTTAAACTCATAGTTTAAGTCACTGCAGTTGGATGTCTCTCAAACCATTCAAACATAAATTCTGCTAAGTCAATAGAACACAATGTCTAGAATTATAATCATCTTATTAGAAAACTTGATATTTTCTTTTTTCTCTGAGTTTGATTTCAAAATATTTTTAATTGCAAAATTTGTTATCATTTGAGCTGCTACGAAGATAGCTAAAATGAATTTGTTCCTATAAAAAACATAGGGTGTTTCTATTTTTTTTTACCTTACAAATTACAATTTATTGCTTTATTTCTTTAACAGATACATGATGCTATTCAGCAACAGCCCTCGGCTCAGTCAACCCTAGAACAGGCTACTGGCATATCTGCAGATAATTTATCTCTGGTACCCGGCTCTCAGCAACAAGTCATCAACTCATTGCAAGCATCTCTTAACCAAGGAGGTCATATTATACTGGCAGGAGGGGATACATCACAGTTGGGCAGTAAGCTTTTATTTACAGTTCTGTGGGGAGTGCAGTGTCTCACTGGTAAAGTGGGAGCTCAGTGGTAGAGTGTTTGACTCGAGACCAAGCCACAGGTTCGAGCCTCATGGCATCACTGCGTTGTGGTCCTCGAGCAAGACACATTTATCCTAGTTTAGTAATGGTTCAACCCAGGAACCCGTCCCTGTTTAACTGAAAGATTGTTGACGGGATGTAAAGAATCAAATCAAATAAACAAACACTGGTAGAGTGTTAGGCTTTATATCAAGGGGTTCCTGGTTTCAGACTCCAGAGGCTCGTTGTTGTGTCCTTGAGTAAAACACTTTATTCTCTGCTTATTACCAACCCAGGGGACAGGAAAACGTCCAGATATGACTGAAAAATTGTTGACTGGAACATAGAGTCAACACAAGCAAAACTTTATACTGAATAGTTCTGATCACAGGGGCTTGTATCATGGTTTTTGAGAGAAAAAATACATTATACTATAGAGAGAAAAAACAAAGACGCCATTTGGAAAATATACCTGTTCATGCATGAAGCGGTCTGGTTGTTCCCAACACCTAAAAAAAAACTACAGTCACACAAATGGATAACACATTTATATATGTAACAGTACCTGCTATCTCTTTCCTAGTCTCCGCAGTAAGGAGCAGCGGCACATAAAATGTCAAGAATTCGTCACAATTTCTAACTCTGATCCTGTCTGCTTGCTGACACCAAGACTGTCATCAGAAAACCAGGGTATTCTAGGGCACAACACAAGGAAAACTTTTAATGTTGGTGTTCAGTATCTTCATAAATAATAATCACTTGTGTCCCAAATATCAACAAAAAACTTTAGATACTGCTACAAAACTGTAAAAAAATAACAATGATGCACTTTCATTTTCAAGTTGGCCATTTTTTTGTGTGCTATAGATGATCTGGAGCAAATGACCGTGATGTAATAGTGGAACAAGGCGATTTGATTGGTTAACAATCTCAAAAATTTTAAACTGTAAGACCATAGTACTCAAGCAGCCAATGAAAATGCTATTTCTTTACTTGAATATTCCATGAGCGTTATCATTTGGAGTTTCTAAGCTTAAAAGGAGGCTGCACATGCTAGCCTGATTCTACACTTGTCAAAATGCCTCATTGTAGGAAATCACATGTCGTGGTTCATATGTTTATTTTCTTTCTATCTCCAGGTATCATGACCATGGTTCCCATGTCAGTGTTTCAAGGTGTCCAGGCGGTCCAGGCCATCACCTCGGGAGCAACAATACAAGCCATTCCATCTAATCTCTCAGTTCAAGACTTAAACCAAAATATACAAATAGCTATGGCCCCAATTTTAAATAATTCGCTAGAAGGTGTAGTTGTTGATCCTACAGCAGAGTCGAGTGACCAGCAACAACAAATAAATGTGAACGACACAACACAGGTTGTTGAAGTGCCATCAGTTATACCAAAATCTGAGGAAACTATAGAAACTATTGAAAGCATTGTGTCATAGTAGTTATTTGTAAAAATTCTCATTGTGCCAGATATTTATAATACCTTGTTGGACCTATACACCCTTTGTATTCTGATGGATTTTCCATATGCATAGTAATACCATAAATATGGGACCAGTGATTTTATTTGGGATTTTAGGAAGCTACCCTTGCCTTCACATTTGGGAAAAAAATTTAAGTAAAATTGGGAAAATAAGTGCTAAAATACATGAAATTGGGAAAATAAAGGCCATTTTGGGATTGAGAATGACTCCCATATAAGGCCGTAAAAATGGCCAAATAAAATCACTGGGGACTACTCATAGTTAGGGCTTCCACGTTTACACGTGTGAACGGAAGCGTTTTGTTTTTATGCAATAAACGTTTACAAAAATGGCCTACCATTTAAACGAACTTTAGCACGTGACGAGCTTCATGGTTTATTAATGGCATCTTCTAATGAAAAATAGTGAGGGTTTTCAGTTTCGGATGTATTTGATAAAGTTTCTAACAATAATTAATTAATAAAATTAGAACTACGGCGGACATGCTCAGCGGACACAGTGACCGATGTCCGATGTGATGAAAATTTCCTTAATTTTATCTCACTGTGCTAGGAGCAATACTCATGCATTTTCATCAGATATGTAAATGCATATATTTATATACGGTGGACACTCACGTGAAGCACATGGCTTCAAACTGTGTTGTTGTTTTTCACTTCCCGTCGATGTTTGTATTGATGTCAATTTCATTCTGGCCTACGTGACAATTGGCAGTTATATCTCGTGTGTGTCAACCAATTACACATTTGCAACTGTTTACAAGGGAAGACACACTAACGAAATGTCGGTTATCGATGAGCCTGTGCATGTTGCCGTTGGGTTGCAATTACTTGAAACGAGTTCTATCACAACACCTAACCAACAATTTTGAATGTTTGCACAAGGTACATTTTTCAAAGAGCCTTTTTAAGAAAAATATTGGAAATTTTACCGATCTGCGATAATGAAAAAAATCATTACGCTAATTGCGTGTACACGGAATCGTTTCGATTTCTGGAATTTGTGTAAACGTTTACAAAATTTTGTAAACGTGGAAGCCCTACTCATAGTGTACTCTAAGGGGTCTCAGGTAGAAATTTCTAAATTATTGTGTATTCTGTCCCTGAAGATTGTTTAAATCTAGGCAAACAGTGCAGACCCTGATGAAATGCAGCATTATGCAGCATTTCATCTGGGTCTTCACTGTTTGCCAAAGTACCATTTAGAATTTCCAGGTAGACAAAGGGCTAAGTAAGAGGAAGTAGAGTACTTAATATGGGCCTCGACGCAAGAAAACCTGTCTTCGGAGGTTTGCGAACAACAAAGGCGCAAACCAGCCTACGCACCGGTGCAGTCTGTACAGCGCCTTTGTCATTCGCTTATTGGAAAGTAATATATCTAGACTTGCCACAAGGGAAATTTCAATATTCTAGCTAGTCTCTGTAGCTGAGCAGGCTAATTTGAGTCTTGCTTTGACGGAAACCTCGAAGACAGGTTTTGTGGGGACGAGGCCCATATAATATGAACTGCAAATTTCCAGATAATTCAGTAGTGCAATATGATTATTATTAATATGAATTCATCTAGTAAATGAAGTACAGTTTTGATCCTGATAAGCTGGCTTCATCAAATATGTATCTTCACTGTCTCCAAAGAGGTTATGGTATGGCCACATTGTGCTTATTTTGGGGTTTCAGAATATTTTTTCATTCAAATATATACCACTTTTTGAATGCAAGATAAACCAGAATTGTCGGTGGATCTTACTATTGCCCCACTGCAGGGCTGTAAAAAGGCCAGGCCATGTGTGCATAAAAATCCCATTTAACATCAATCAAGGGCCAAAACTCTGTTACTAATTTGCGAAAAATGACAGGTAACAATCTCAACCCGAATGTTGTCAATATGAATGCATACATTAACTTGAAATTCTGACCATTTGTTCTAAAGATATTGTGTGTAAACCGAATTCTGACATCAATCAAGGGCCATAACTCTTTTAGATATGTGCAAAAATGATGTGCAACAATCCCAGCCTAGATCTTGTCGATATGAATTTGGTGACATTCTGTTCATTTGTTCTAAAGATATTGCGGAGAAACGAAACTCTGGCATAAATTGAGGGCCATAACTCTGTTACAAATAAGTGAAAAATGATAGGTAACATCTTGTCAATATGAATGCGTACATGAAATTTGGTGAAACTCTGTCAATTCTATCATTTTGTTCTCAAGACATTGAGCTGAAACAAATTTCTGATGTCTATCAAGTGCCATTACTTTTAGAATTTCTTGAAAAATTATGTGTAACAATCACAACCTACTGTAGTATTGCCCTTCAAATGGAACACTGTTCTTCGGCAATAACATTAAATCTAAAATGCAAATTTTATATTTAATTAGAAATATATATTTAAACCAAAAAACCCTAATCAAAAATATTTTTTGGGAATTTTGCATGCATTTTCATAAAAGCTGTGATAGGATGGAATTTTTAACATTCTTAATGTTTTAGGACAAATAATATTCCCCTCTAGTACCTTGAGCGAAACAGATCAATGACTATCAGTTGAACATAAAACCATGTATATACTAATATAAGACAATTTACAACAATGCTTCAGTGGTTTTAAATGTAGCTACATATTGGCTTGCGTTTCCCTTTATCAGCCTAGTCAATAATGTTTCAGTTATTATTTCCAACCTTATCACAAAAATGGTGACCCAAAAGAAAGGCAATTATTCGTAGACCTATAAAAGCAGCTTGGATTGCATCGGAAGCCGCACAATTTGATGCTTTCTACAAGATAATCGTCTGCTGTAATCTCTAAGGGACATTTTATAGATGAGCAAATACTGCTATATCTAGCAAATTATTTATTTTTACAAGATATCAGATCCGTAAAATAGATATCAGCCTCGTCCAAAATTTAAATCTAGTTAGGGTTTTACTATTTCTATGCGCATGCAAACTTTCAGTGTGAAGTAACTTTTATGTAAAATTTTAAAAATGAAAAACTGTGTTCCATTTGAGGTGCAATATACCAGTTGTCAAATATCAATGCATATAAAAAATTTGGTGAAATTCCGTCAATCTGTTCTCAAGTGGAAACGAAATTCCGACGTCAACCGAGGACCATATTTCTTACAAATATGTGAAAAAGTATGCACAACAATCCCAACCTAGATCTTGTCAATATGAACGCATGCATAAAATTTGATGAAATTCAGTCTATTTGTTCTCAGGATATTGAGCTGTAATGGAATTCTGAACCAAATTCACACATTATTCAAGGGCTATAACTTTATTACAAATAATTCAAAATGATGTGTTACAATCACAACCTAGATCTTGTCAATATGAATGCATATATAAAATTTTGTGAAATTATCAATTTGTTCTGAAGATATTGAGAGGAAACAAAATTATGATGGATGGAAAAAAAGAATGACTCACAACCCATATCCAGTGTAGCATCCCCCCTTTTAAACTAGAACTGTCAGAGGATCTGACTATAGCCCTGTTGCTGCTCTGTAAAAAGGCCAGGCCAAGTGTGTATAAAAATCCCAATCAACATCAATCAAGGGCCAAAACTCTGTTACTAATTTGTGAAAAATGGCAGGTAACAATCTCAACTTTGCCATTATCAACGCATACATAAAATTTCGTGAAATTTGTCATTCTGTTCTGAAGATATTAAGCGTAAAAGAAATTCTGACCTCAACCAAGGACCATAATTCTTACAAATACATGAAAAAGTATGCACAACAATCCCAACCTAGACTTTGTCAATATGAATGCATACATAAAATTTGATGAAATTCTGTCTATTTGTTCTCGGGATATTGAGCAGTAATGGAATTCTGAACAAAATTCACACAAAAGTCAAGGGCCATAACTCTATTACAAATAATTCAAAATGATGTTTTACAATCACACCACAGATCTGGCCTTTATGAATGCATATATAAAATTTAGTTTTGTTGCTTTACGTCCCAAGTCAACAGCTATGGTCATGGCGGGAGAGTCACTTCACCTTACCACACCTTTTCCTGGGCAAGCTTGAAAAAGGGGTTAACCAGTACTTCGTGTACATACTTTCACTTGTAACTGACAACAGCCCTTCTTGAATGATTCGGCAGAAGGGAGGATTGACCGTAGAAATTATTTCATCATCAATCTTTTCAAAGTATGGGACCGGGCTGGGATCAAACTTGCGACCCCTGCATCTGCAGTCAGACATGCTACGCAGCTACACGGCCTGATATATAAAATTTTGTGAAATTCTATCAATTTGTTCTGAAGATATTGAGAGGGAACAAAAAAGACATGAAAAAAACAACAACAGAATGACGGACAACCCAAATCCATTGTAGCCCCACTTTTAACTAGAATCGTCAGAGAATCTGATTATAGACCCACCACAGCTCCTTTCATGCTTTAAAATGGTCAAGTGTGCATAAAAATCCCAATCAAAATCAAGCGCGGCTGCCAATCTGCAAAAAAACATGCATACTGATACCAATCTTTATCTTGCCGATATCAATGCACACACAAAAGTTGGTCAAATTCCAACTGTTTGTTATAAAAGATATGAGCGGACAAAAATCGATCAATGGAATGTTACAAAAGAATTTCTAGCGATAAGGCGGACTATTTCCCTAAATAAGACGTTCGTTTTATTTTGTTGAAATAACGACTGGAGACACTAGGCACACTCAACAAATACATATAGACGAGCAGTCTATGTACCCTTGCCAGCTAGTTCCTATATTTAAAACGGGTTTTCCTAAATGCATGTAATATATCTACTTCCTTTTGAATGAGAATTTATTTGATCATCAACTGTGATCGCTTTTCAGTAACATGTGTGGGAAATAGACCGTTAAACTAAGGTAAACAATCGTCCTACATTTATCACGATAGAGTATATTATATATATTTATACAGTTGTACAATAAAAACAACCATCTTGCATAGTGGTCTATTTTTGTCAGATGATTGATGTCTTCTTTCCCTTATACAACCCCTTTCCTCCCTAGACCCAAGATGCCCTTTACACATGTTGTATATTTATATAATGACGTTCAATTGTCTAAAGGGCATCTTGGGTCTAGGGGGGGAAAGCATCTAAAAACAAACTGAAAAACACCAGTTTCATCTTTTCAATGACAGACATCACAATTTTAAGTATATTTCGTACACATGCGCAGAGTTTTGGAAACGAAAGGCTTTTATATCCTTAATAATTTAGTACTTTTACTTTTTGAAAATCTGTAATGGATTTACTAAAATTCTGGTCTAAAACCTATAATGGATTTACTAAAATTCTGGTCTAAACCACACCCAGTATAAAGACGTAAAATGAGGGGTGGGAGTAGAAAGCGCAAGCTTTCAAGGCTTTGTAAATGATGAATTGCTTTGAAACCTATTTTGATGCTAACTATACATATTATACTACTCAAACAGACGAATTTTAAAATCATAAGGGCTATTTGAAAATTTATCTTTTTTAATCATATCAACTAGGGAAAATATACGCCTTATTGCTAGAGCTTCTTTGTGAAAATGACAGGCAAAAATCTCAACCTAGATCTTGTAAATACCAATGCATTTACAAAGTTTGATTGAATTATGTCCCATTTGTACTTAAGATATTGAAAGGAAACAAAGTTCTGACATAAATCAAGGGCCATAACTCCGTTATAATGTGCAAAAAATGACAGGTTACAATACCAACCTAGATCTTGTCTAGATAATTGAATATATAAAATTTGGTGAACTTTTATCAATTTGTTCTCCGGATATTGAGCGGAAATGAAATTCTAACATCAAACAAGGGCCATAAATCTATCGCAAATTTGCAAAAAAAGACAGGTAACAATACCAACCTAGATATTGTCAATATACATGCCTATATAAAATTTGATGAAATTCTATCAATTTCTCAAGATATTGAGCAGGAACTAAATTCTGACGTCAAGCAAGGGCCATACCTCTGTTACAAATGAGCAAAAAAAATGACGGGTAATAACCCAAACCTAGATCTTGTCAATATGAATGCACATATAAAATTTAGTGAAATTCTGTCAGATATTGATATAGCAGTCTGGTCTAGATCTGCATTGTTTTAAAAGTAATTTCAAACATGCAAATAATGATGCATAATAATCCCAACCTAGATCTGCAGATACAAAATTAGGTATCAATCAAGGGCCATAGCTCTTACAAATGTGCGAAAAATGATGTGTAACAATCCCATACTAGATCTTGTCAATATCATAATAATATACAAAATTTGGTGAAATTCTATCAATTATTCTAAAGATATTGAACTGAAATGAAATTTTGAAATCCAGTATAGCCCAGATAGACAACCCAAATTCAGTATAGCCCCCCCCCCCCTTTTACAAAGCGGGGCTTAATCAAATAT
This sequence comes from Loripinus fragilis, assembly GCA_964019695.1. Lineage (NCBI taxonomy): Eukaryota > Metazoa > Mollusca > Bivalvia > Lucinida > Lucinidae > Loripinus > Loripinus fragilis. The sequence continues at coordinate 60,284,032 of OZ026520.1, read as the reverse complement.
ATAATGCAATATTCGATGGAACCATTTCCAGGAATGTTTACAAAACCAACATATGAAATTAAACAAAACTGGTACTGTTAGCCCAATGTTTACTGTCGTCGCCCTGGGCCCTGTCACCTGTTAAATTAACAGCCAACTCACGACGGTAAACATTGAAGGCATTATACTTGAAATACAACAGACCAGTATATGAAGTTTCTTTAATTAAGTCCCTTAGAGGACTTATTTAGGTTTACCTTCCATCTGAGTTTTAACTTGTAAGTCATTGCAATGCACTACCAACTTCACTCATTAAAATAAAACCACAACTATAAATAAAATCTAGTCAATTTTATTTTTACATTCTTTAATTATGACATAGAAGAAGGAACAAAATAAAGTGATAAATGAATAATACTACAGAGGGATTGCAACAATTATTCAGTGTTTATACTAAACATACCACATACATGTAAAACCTGTCTTGAGCGGCCACTCAAAAATAGACAAAACAAGGGTCTTAAAGACAAATGGTAGCTTAATGAAGGTCAAAGTATTGCAGAATGCTCTCTTGGAGCATTCTGCAATACTTTTGACCTGCATTAAGCAATAATCGGTCTTGTAAACCAATGTTTGGTCTTTTTTGTGCGTGGGTGCATTAAGGCAGGTTTTACTGTACATGTTGCTGCAGTTAATCAAATTCTATTCTCAACTAAACTGCCAGTTGCTTGTGAAAAGAGAAAACGGTGAAGACACTGATCATGCTTTAAGAAGCAGTCTGACCTGGATCTACACTGTTTGCCTCGACTTTTTGTTCTGGGATTTTAGAATATATATTGTCATACGTTTCCCCAAAATATATGCTATGACTACTCAAAGGTGCTGTCATATCCAAAAACAGTTCTGTTAGGAGGGCTGATCTCTTGATTGTTGAGCAACATGAAGTGTTGAACCCTTTTAAGACCAATGGAATTTTCCTAAAGCTGCATACAATAAAATCAGGATGGTCCATTTTATATATCGAGGCAGAGGGCACCGATTCAATGATCAATTTTGACTTGGCAAACAGTTCAGACCCTGATGAAATGCCACATAATGTGGCATTTCATCTGGGTTTACACTGTTTGCCAAAATACCAGTTTAGGGGTTTGCGATCTAGAAAGGGTTAATACACTGTGCAAACTGTTATTGGCTTAGTTCGTGCGTTAACTAGACAATAGTCCAGTCCCTTTAGTCGCATCATAGAGGCAATAAAACTCTCTGGTTTTATGCACTGCGCATGTCTGGTTTCACTAGACAAACTGGACCAAATTTGTGGTCAGACCATAGTTGATTGGTTCAAGTCCTCCAATGCAAACTTAGAATTGCAGGAAACCTGTATGTTTTGTATCAATGGCTGTGACTGGTGGACTGTTTTACTGGGGAGAACCACAAACAGTCAGAACAGCAACTATAGTGTCTATGGTTAACACTCGAACTCCACCATTGATGACCTGACCACAGTTACATGCCATAAGTAAAATTTACCATTGTGTCTTTGACTAATTGCAAGTAAGCAATATCTTCTGCCCATTGCACTGCATTGAAAACAGTGGGAAAAGAGCACTTACAATTTGAGCCTATAAATAGACCTGTACATCTTTGTCTTCCAAGTTCCAGCCATGGAAATTTATAACAAGGTTTGTAATATATTTCGCGAAGGTCAAGTCAAATAAATGTTTTCATATCTGGGTTGCTACATAAAACCTGTGTAAAACGGCCACTCAAAAATAGACAAAACAAAGATCTTAATGACAAATGGTTGCTTTATGAAGGTCAAACGTATTGCAGAATGCTCATATTGCAATCTTTTTACCTGCATTAAGCGATAATTGATCTTAAAAACCAATTGTCTGTCTTTTTAAGAGTGGTCCTTCTACACCGGTTTAACTTGTCATGCTGGGTGGCATTCCTGGTTTGCCAGTCATCCATATATGCCATGTATACCCTTCAGGATTATAAAATATGCTTTTAGAATAGGATCCAACAGTTAAAACACTTGGTTAATATAGGAGTGCTTTGAAGGACATTGAAATCTAAAATAATAATAACCATTGACAACCCATCAGCCTCACAGATATTACCAAGAGAACTGCCCTTGAATTTGAGTACATTTGTACTAACAAAAATTTTCTATGCGAAATAAGATTTGTTCTGACATTAGCTCTAGTCTGGAGCTGATACCAGTTTCATAGACTGGCTCCAGTCCTTAAAACAATTTTTCATCAATGTGTCATATATACTTGTAGCCAGTCTAACTCTGACGGCTCTGTTTTAAGCTTAACCCTTAAAGCCCCAAGAAAAAAATGCATCTGAAAATGTTGTCTGCTGAAGTCATCTGCTGCAAATAATTGCCTAGCATTACTGACGAATTAAGTATAGAAGCAAACAGCTGGGACCCAGAACAGACTGCTCATATAGGAGCAGTCTGATCTGGGTCCGCACTGTTTGCCATAGAGGCTTCTTAAACATTTCAGCAGACAAGAAAAGCAGACCACTTTTGTTGCGATTGGCGCATTAAAATTAAAACAGAGCCGTCAGAGTTAGACTGGCTACAAGTAAATGTATATGATATGACACATTTGGCTTAAATGAAATATATGTGTGGTTCCTGTTGCCTACCTACCCTATTTTTTTTACACCCTAAACATTAAAATGGTCTTTGGAGAAAAAAATACCTAAAATGGGCACTTTTTCGGATTTTATCACTATTTTCTTTGTTAAATGTTACAGCAAAATTTAATAATTTTCCTACCTACCTACCCTAAATTTCATTGGTATGCAACAGGAACCACACATATATTTCATTTAGGCCTTGATGAAAAATTGTTTTAAGGACTGGAGCCAGTCTACCAGTTTCACTAAACAGTATATATTTTAACATCATTCTCACAAAGTAACAAATAAAGCACATGTAACAAGTCGGCGGGCAACATACTCGCACCAGATAGGAGGAACTATATACTTTGATACAAACAGTGACTAGCATGGCTCAATTTGCTTCAGAAATGTTTGGATTGCTATTTCCAAAGCCGATTGATCCTCATCAGTCAACTCTCGACAGCTTCAGTTTGCTGCCTATCCATTCTTTGTTAGAGAGAAAATAAAACTTAATAAACAACGAGTCATTTATATTCTTGAGAAATATGAAAAGCCAGTTTCAAACAGACAGGGGAAAAAATGAATGCCCAGGAATTATCTTCTATTACCCAGATTTTGTAGTGAATACTTTCCCCAATCCATAATTAAAATTATCTGTTACCTATTATATTAACTGCATTAGTGCACTTTGAACTAATAAATGTTGCATATCTCACGGCATGTGTCTTCATCAGTTCATCATGACATTTGCAATTTGCACTTTTTGAATGACTTTAATGCCGTTGAATTGACATGAAAATCGATAATTACGTCATAATCTCAAGTTTAAAGAGTGACCAAACTTGTAAACATAAATAGAATACCAAGTTTGCTTCTTTTGATATCAAGTTAACCAGGCAAGGCTTCAAGAACGCATGTTGAATTGTGAGGCCTGGCGAATCAACAAGCTATCTCAAAGCCTCGCCTGGTAAACTTGATATCAAAAGACACTCACCTAGTATTCTCTATCATTCCAGAATATAAGCCAGTGCATAACTAAACTAACAGACTAATCAGTCTGCCCAGCAAAGACTCCAATCAGCCTAGGCCTGAGCATTTGTTGCTTGTGAATGGGATAAACTCCAAAACCTCATTAACTTTACCTACTAAGTGCTGTCTGCTGACAACTTTTGCAAACAGTTTGGACCCAGATCAGGTCTGACAAAATGTTGAGCCTGATCTGGATCCGAACTGTTTGACACTCTGATGGTATTCCTGAAATAATTTTTTTTTTTAAATTGATTTTGAAAAAAATCAGCAGACAAAAAAAAGCATAAAAAAATTCCCAGGAGACCAAGAGTCAACTAGTTCATTTCAGTCTTGAGCCTACTGCAATCTCACCTGCTGATCCAGACTGTGTTATTTTATCAGGGTTTGCATCAAGGTCATACCCAAATTGGCCTGCTCAGCTACAGAGACTAGCTAGAATAGTGAAATTTTTCGACATGATACTTTCCAATAAGTGAATAATAACGGCGCTGATCAGACTGCAAGATTTTGCAGGCTGGTCTGCCCCTTTGTTGTTGGCAAACCTCTAACAGGTTTTCTCGCGTCAAGGCCTGTTTATGAGCCACATCATGAGTAAACTTTGTTGTTGTAAGTGAAACTTTGTTGTAGGTAGGCCTCTAGTTAAGAGTGCGTAGCAGAAAAATAATTTCCTTATTTCTCAACCAAAACATATGTTGTGGGTACTCAAAAGAACCGTCTCAATGAGATGGTTCTTTTGAGCACCCAAAACATACGCTTAAAATTATAGGTAAGAAAATATTTACAATTTAACGTTGGAAAAATTTTGTTTATTTAACCTACGGTTGTTGGTGATCAACAAAGGCACAGTTATAATCTGATCAACATCATTGTTAAGTGCTTTCTGTAAATAACTACTATAATTTATATATCCTACATCAATTTTTTATGAGTTGTCTCTGTATTTGAGCAGGCCTCTCTAAGTCCTCCTGAACGCATGTTTTCTTGCATTCTGCCACATATCAGTTACCACTTTCAGCAGATCAAAATAGAAGTCTCATACAAGCATCCCTTACAACCATGTGATACCAGTAATCTAAAGGCAATATCCTTAAAAAGGGAGCATTTTTCATCTGGCACAAATAATCAAGTCAATTTGATCACTAATTAGAATAAAGATGTTGCTGGGGTAAAACAGTTAGGGGATAACTGTATTCAAAATTTTCATTTGGGGATGTATATCGCCGGATATACTGTCGGAAATTTAGTTTTACGGTGATGTGTACCAAATGAAAATTTTTAATATGGTTATCACCATTCTAATGCACTAATAACAATTTTTACTTCAAAATGACATTGAAAATGTAGTATGTTGTGCCTACGTCCAGCGGCTGCCAGCTGCATAAAAACACTTGCCATCTGCATAAATCCACTTGTCAGCTAATGAAAAGTGATGTCATGTAATGACGTCAAGTTTGCGACAGTATATAACAGGATATACTGTCTCAAATTTATGACATTATCCAATCAGACATCTCATTACATTCACATTTAGTTGCGCCAGGTTTGTAACAAAATACAATTAAATGTTTTCTTTTTGTAGAGAAACAGATCTCTATTTTTCGTTGTACCATGAATTTTCTAATTATCTGTCATATCAATGATAATATGGAGTCAGATGAAAAATGCCCATAGCAAAAGGATCAAGCATGTTAAACTTAAAATGTGAAGTGAATTAATGAGCAGTGCCTCATAAGCAAATCCTATACAGTTGACACTTGTTAACTATAAATCCCCTAAACCAGTGGGCTTTTAAATGAGTTGAAACAAAGAAATATTTTTTCTTATTTCAGACAAAAGGAACCTAAAAGAACTGTCTCGGTGAGAAAATTATTTTAACTCTGCCTACTGGTGTCGCCTGCTGATAACCTTTGCAAACAGTTTTGAACCAGATCAGGCCCGACAAAACGTTGGGCCTGATCTGGATCCAAATTTGTTTGACACTCTGATGGTATTTCTGAAAGAATTTTTTCAAAATACTGATTTTGAAAAAAATAAGCAGACGACAAAAAAACATTCAAAATTACCCAGTAGGCAAAGAGGTAAAAGAAGCTTCTGGATGTTCTTTTGGGTACACACAACATATCTTTGATAGGAAGTAAGGAAAACTCTCGTCTATATCCACCCAAAACTCGTCTGGATCCAACATATCCCAAAGCTACTTAGGTTACCTGCTGGTGCCCACTGTTCTTGCCTGCTGATAGCCTTTACAAACAGTTTGGACCCAGATCAGGCCTGACAAAATATCAGACCTGATCTGGATTCCAACTGTTTGAGACACTAATGATATTCCGATAGCAGCAGACAACAAAAAAATCTTGCAAAATTACCCAGCATGCAAAGATTAAGCAGGTGAGAGTTCAAAATTATCTTATTAAAGTAAACTGAACATGCGACTGTATACCGGTAAATAGGAATAAAAATGTGCACAATTCTCTAACAATTACCTGTTCTGAAATAAAAAAAAATGTTTTTGCTACAAACACTTTTCCTCTCATAAAATGACAAAATTGTTTTCATTTGTCCATGGAAATAATTGTGCTGCTCATTGCAGGTATCCATGGGTGAAAGTTCAAAAATTCAAAAATCCTGAACTTTCAAAACTCCGATCTTAAAACTTGAAGTATGCCCACTAACTATTCACAATTTCAAGTTTAAATGGATAATTGTCTATAGACAGACTGAATATAAATCAGAGAAACTATCGTAATCTCCCTAATTCAGCATTTTGAGGCAGACTTTCTGTGGAAAGTCAGCCTCAAAATCCTGAATACAGAAATAATCCTGAAAACTTTCACCCATGGGTATCTTGCTGAGATGCTTCCAGTGATCAGCCATAACAGTTAGGTGGAGAAAGAAGAAAAGCAATGATCAGAATACCAATGTTATCATTGGCTAAATTCAAATAAGGTCAAATAAAAAAATGTTTTGGGTAACCGGTCTGAAAATTTAGGTAGGGTCGGCACACATATTTAATTATTTATTTATTTATTCTGATAAAAATATGATTTTATGCATTTGGAAAATTCATAAAATTATATTTGTTTCAGAAAACCTGAAAAATTCTAGGTTTTACCCGTAAATTAAGGTATGGTCGGATTACCCTAAACACAGGTATTTTTTTTATTTGGCCAAATACCAGTATTCCGAAATATTACTTGTAACCTTTGTTCTGCTGAATAGATTAATGATGCTATACACATTTCTGATTTCCAGTTACTTCAGCTTACAGGATTCCATTTATAGGCATGGACTCTTAGCCTTGATGGGAAACAAAACTGGCCTTGACTTTATAAAACTTTTCATGCTTGTTTATCAACTGTTCATAAAAGCTAAAATCATGAAAAAGATTATTTTTTTCCATCTCTGTAACACAGTGATGTATTTTATCCTGCTCATAAATGTTAAAATGCCATCAGTTGTCATTTTAACATTGATGAGCAGGATTAATTTTATGCTCAGTTTGGGGGCTCAATGGTAGAGTGCTTGACTCGAGACCCAAGGACTGCAGGTTCGAGCCTCACCGGCGCCACTGCGTTGTGTCCTTGAGCAAGAAACATTAATCCTAGCTTAGTACTGGTTCAACCCAGGAAGACCTGTCCAGAGGTAACTGAAATATTGTTGGCTAGGACGTAAAGAATCAAAATCAAATATATCAAAATCATGCTCAGTTTAGTTGAGCATGAAAAAAGGGGTATAACCTTGGGGCCTGGTGTTATCTGTCTCAGCAGGACAATAATGGCTATCATTGACTATAGCAACATAAGAAAATATGTACAAAGCAACAACAGAAATGCTAAGGGCAATAAATAAGTAACTAAACAGACAACTCTTTGCCTACTGGGAAATTGTGTATGCTTTTTTGTCATCTACTGATTTTTATTAAAATCAACTTTTCTGAAAAATTCTTTCAGGAATATCATCAGAATGTCAAATAGTTTGGATCCAGATCAGGCCCGACATTTTGTCAGGCCTGATCTGGATCCAAACTGTTTGCAAAAATGATCAGCAGATGACACTACTAGGTAAGAGTCAACTTATCAATGTATAATTATCTTGAGTAGATTTAAAGCATTTTAGTTAGCCTATACTGTAAGGGGCTATTTTTCAGGTTGCAGCTCTTATGTACTGATCTCACCCCTTTCTGTTGATGGAATCTTCCATCTTGCAAGGTGTGGATGGACTAATGTCCCTGAAGATTAGCAGTATTACTTGTATTCAAGCTGCAAATGCAGATGTAGACTACAATAACCTCTAGGTCTACATTGTCAAAGTACCCATTTGCAAAATACATTAATTTCAAACATAAAATCACAATATAGTCTTTCCATCTGGTCAAACAGTCATTCTTGCATGGGAATTCGTTACGCGAAGCTGTTTGAAGCCGCAAAATCCATGTTCAAATCATGAGATTGGCATGCTGTTTGAACATGGCTTTTACTTGAAAAAGCCTAAACTGGGCCCTGATTTGCATGTATGACATGACACTGGAAAGCGTTGCGGCCATGACTGATCATTTCCCCGATGCTTTCGTTCGCGAAAACGTTGCACGCATATATATGACGTTGTGGTGACATAATGACATTCGAAAGTTTGACGCTGACGCCATTTTGTTTTGATAAATCAAGTGTAAGAAAAGGGATATTAGATGTTTAAGCGACATTTTCAGCACGGTTTATGCTGAAATCAGGTAAAATATGCAAGAATAACGATCACAAATGTTTGTTTCAATGCTTAAACATTTGCCAGGTCCCTCGGACAATGTTTGAACAGCTTCCGGCAAATGTTAATGCATGAAAAAACATGTCTGATCCCTATATCGAACCTCAGTAATTCGAATTCAGGATTAATCCTGAAAACTTTCACCCATGTAACGATGATGACTGTGACGGCAGTAACCTGATAAGCACATATTGAAAGCTTTGTTCTAAAAAGTCAATGTCATGTTTTATCAGTAGAATACAGACAAAAAAGACCTGAACCCGAGGTTTTAAAACATTTTTCATGCTCAACTCAACTGAGCACGAAATTTCAATTGCTTACCAATAAACTGTAGAAGTGTCTTGCATTTAGTCTCTCAGATGTGGTATTTATCATGCTAATACATGTTAAAATTCCAACAATTGTTGGCATTTTAACATTTATGAGCAGGATAAATTCTGTGCATAGCTGAGTTGAGTATGAAAATGTTTTATTACCTTGGGGCCTGATTACCCTTCACTTCAGTGCTTGGATAAAAAGGGTCCAAGTTGCTTTTCAAGGAAACAATATGGGCCAGCTCATCGTTGGCTACTTATCACAAGTCATATGCATAAAACCCTGATAGCCATGTTTTTGACAGATCAAATTCATTTTAGCTATTTTTGTAGTTCACCTAGAAATAATTTTCAATTCTTACAATTGGTTTCAGAGGAAAAGATGTTTAAAGCTTCCATAAGGGAAATAGGCCATGCCCCCTGGTGGCGGTTCAGTAAAGAATGATGTCACATTAACTTTTAACTGAACCTATTGTGTTCATGCATACACTCTTATATTTACAATGTTCATGAAAAATTATGGGACTTCTTGACACAAGAAAACCTGACTGTTGTATGTACACTGTGCATCCGGGCGGTCTGATCAGCTCCATTGTTATTCACTTTCCTCCTTTCTGAAAGGCACTATGACACCACTTGCAACTATTTTAGCTAGTCTATGTAGCTGAGCATGCAAGACCATGCCTCGCCTGGTTGCAAACCAAGAAGACAGGTTTTCTCTCGATGGGGTCCTTATTATATGTTCCTGAAGATCCTATCAAAACTGAAGGTTTTAACAACATTTCCCCCATTATAAGTTGCCATGGTAACCACAGTTTTGAATCAATATGTCACTGATGCATGCAACAAACCCCCACCCCAATCCAAACAGTGGTACCGAGATTAGCCAGCTGGTTCAAGAGATATTCACTCAGGTTTGTAAGTATGGAAGGACAACAGCCGCCATTTCTTGCCTATACTCAGCTTATGAAATTTCAGCTTAGAATGGTGAGCTAAGAAATGGTTAACCCTTTACTCCATATGCTATTTTTAGATCATGACATCATTTTCTATTTTTAGACATTGAAAAAATTAAAGTAAAATTTTGAATGCTTTTGAAAATATTATGGAAAATGGAGCATTTGCTCCAAAAGAGCATGATATTTCAAAGGCATTATTATGGAGTAAAGGGTTAATGTTCAATAAAGAAAGTGCAGCAGTATGCGGAAGTTGATCTGCAAGTAAAACCAAAACCAGATAGCAGTGTTACTTAAAGCTGCATAGTCTGTAACTTTTGATCTTTTAATAATAGAAACTATCTATTTTTCAAGATCACAGTAAAAAGACTAAAGTTCAGGTATACATTTTACCAATTTTGTAAATCTTAACAAATTATCAGCATCAAAACAACAGCATTTATGTTAAATTTAACGATCAATAATTATTGGAGGGACGCAAATAATTACCAACAAGGGAAAAAACACCTGTTTTTATAAGATAATTCACTTTTCCATGCAGTTTTCAGCTATAGTGAAAGATTTATTGTGAAAATGTAGCTTATTCATACTTTTACAAATGATTTAAAAAAAAATATATTGTTTTTCGAAAAATGTTCATAGTTGCAGACTATGCTTCTTTAACGTTATCCTGCCAATATTTTTGTCCTGAAAATGTTGTCTGCTTTCTACTTCTGCTGGACATCTGTTCAAGTGCACTTTGGACTAGTTTTTTTACCATGGAAGCAATCACTATGAGCAGACTGACCTGGGTCCATGCTATTTGCAATACAGGTTTATCAAAGTACATCATCAGATAGACAATTAGACAACAATTGTCATAAATAGTGACCGAAAAACATTTTTTGGACAGAACCCCCAGTTCTTTAGAAAACAGTATTATGCAGAGGCAATAAAGATAAATACCAAGTAGATTTTTCCCTTAACCCTTTCCTTCATGAATATTCATGCTAAGCTCCACCCACTACGAATTATTGTATAACAGAACTTTCATGGTTGTACATAGAATAAAGAAATTACTTGTCAGGTCCACTAGTGTAGGATCAGATATATCATATTTCCATTAGCAAACAGAGTAGACCCTGAACAGGCCGCTCTTACAAGAACTGCGTGATCTGGGTCTGCTCTGTTTACTTAAGTGTTAAAATGTGTCTCTATAAGGAAATGGGTTAAACTAGGTGATATAAGCCAAGATAAGCAGATGTTATGAGCATTAAATTGTGCGCAAAGACAGCCTAAATATGGCAAATATGATTAGGGCCAATATTTTTCTCTTACTACTTCCAGGTGCATCAAAGGGTGATAAGAAGAGCAAACATTACAATGACCCAGATCAGAATCCTCCAAAAGAAACAGTCTGATCTGGATCTTCACTGTCTAGGCTTTTTTGACAGGTAATTGAATTGAAAGGAGTAAAAACAAAAGTTGGCCTATTGACTGACGCATAACTTTATGATACTAGGAAGTGATTTTTGGGTTGTCGTAATATATTGTATGTTTTGGTACTGTAAATTCCGAAAATTTCACGAGAATTTTATTTTCGCGAATAGAGTTAAAAGACATACAGGGTATTTGCCACGTAAAAAATCCATATTAGGGCCTGATTTACCTACTACAGTAAACGACAGAGTGATTTCACGAGGATGTGAAGTTTCGCGAAAATAAAACCCTCGTGAAACTCCTAATTCACAGTACTCAAAAGAACTGTCACACTGTGATGGTCCTTACCATTAATTACCCACAGGTTGAGAAGTCAAAATAATCCAGAATAACCCCCCTAGTCTTCAACCATGTGTTAAGATAAAAGGCCATGTTAAATTGTTGGAATAGCATGTGTGAGGCAATTTGAACACCAGTTAACACATTTGAGCCGTGACATGAGATTTCCAACAATGTGGTATGTGCGACAAGCAAAGGCCCAGACCAGCCTGCGCATATGCGCAGTCTGATCAGAGCATTTACTTGTCGTTTGAATATTCCATGATTCTTAAGCTACTGACCGTACATCATTTGGAGTTTCTTAGTTTAAAAGGAGGCTACAAAGGCTCGTCTGAGTCTACACCTGTCAAAATACCACATTGTTGAAAATCACATGTCGCGGCTCATTTTATCTTAACACAGCACTCAATGAGCCCAATATTATGACCAACTACTCTTTGTGGACAAGCCTCTGTTTCAGAGTCACGGTTAAAATCCAGCAATGACTGCCCTCAAAGACAGTTATGAGCACTGTTGATGATGATGGAAAATATTACTGGTGATCACACAATTGAAGATTTGATCTAGTCCCTGTTAGTTTCATACAGCATATGTCCGAGTCCAATGTTTAGCTGAAAAAAAAGAACAAGCATGGTACGTATTACACAAAGACGTTCGTTCACTTTCTTAACCCTTAATGCACCAATCGCAAAAAATTTTGTCTGCTTTTGTTTTCTCGTCCGCTGAAATGTTTAAGAAGCCTCTATGGCAAACAGTGTGGACCCAGACCAGACTGCTCCTAAAGGGGCAGTCTGTTCATTTCTGGATCCACACCGCTTGCTTCTATACTTAATTTGTCAGTAATTTGAGGCAGACGACTTCAGCAGACGACATTTTCAGATGCATTTTTTTTTTTGCGCTTTAAGGGTTAACATATACTGTAAAACACATATATTAGGCAGGTATTTTAAGTTTGCGCTACTGGTGGCATAAACGAAAATCAACAAAATACAAGATTGCGAAATACAGTTTTTTAATTCAGTTACACAAAAAGCAATAAATGGAGACATATCCTTAATATGTTTGTATATTTGTTGGTTGGTTGGTTTGATGATTAACATCCCAGTCAACAGCTATGATCATGTTGGAACTGTCATTTCACCTAACCACACTTTTTCCTGGGCAAGCTTGACTAAGCGGTTAACCAGTACTTTGTGCACATACTTTCGCTTGTAACTGACAACAACCCTTCTTGAATCAGCGGAAGGGAGGAGAATGGCTGTAGAAACTGTTTCATCAGTGATCCCCTCAAAAGTATGGGACTGGGCCGGGATTGAACTCGTGACCCCTGGATCTGCAGTCAGACACGTTACCGACTGCGCTAAGCGGCCCGGCTTGGTATATTTGTATCAGTATTGATAAACCAAATATGAACAGTAGAGTCTGTTTCCATGATGAAAAAACGACCTCTTAAAAGGGGCTACTATTCAAGGAAAGAATATGCTCCATACTCTTTCCTTTAAGAGTAGCCCTATAAGAATAGAAAATAACTTTAAAGTGCATTAAATTGAGAAACCGCCAAAATTAAACTACGCCAATATGTCAGTCCCTATTAGTTTCATACAGCGTATGTACTTGTCCATTGCTAAGCTGAAAATCAAGAATCAATCAATGTGAAAATGGTACTAATTTAAATTATATAGAGGATCTTACATGTTTAACATGCTGAGGGCAAGAGATCAAATGCGAGGATTGCCGAGCATTTTATTCTTTTTTGGGAACAAGTTTAATCAATTCAACAATACAAGAGCACAAATGCTAGATTCTTTATATCACATGCCATTAAAATCACTTAAAAATCACATTTTAGGCATGAAAACGCCAAAATTTTGCCACCTTTACGAAACTTTACAATGGAGGTCATTACGTAATGTTACTAATATGTAAACTATTAGTGGTTAATCGATTTAATTGCATGACGTTTTATCACTGCAAGACGCGACTTCATGTGATAAACAAGACATTCACTCTTTTAACATATATGCACAGCTACCCAGTAGGGCTACATTTATTTCTTGCTGGATATTGGTCTGAACCCTACCCTACTTCCATACTTTGTGTGTGTATGCACTACCATACTTTGTGTGTGTATGCACTACCATACTTTGTGTGTGTATGCACTACCATACTTTGTGTGTGTAAAGAGCAATGGCTTTGGCAAGACGGCACTGTCATGTAGGCTTGTCTCTACCATCACTAAGTCGCCTATGCTATAAGTATCTTAGGAGCTGACTCGAATAACTATGTACAAAGCACTCTATTGACAATAATACTGCAACTAAAATGGTAGACTTACTGACTTGATTGGGCCAGGCCCCAAGGTTATAAAACTTTTTTCATGCTCAACTCAGCTGAGCACGAAATTTATCCTGCTCATAAATGTTAAAAAGCAAACAATTGTTAAAACATATTAGCATGATAAATACAACATCTGAGAGTTTGTTCCTGATTTTATTTTTCTTATTTCTTAACCAAAACAAATGTTCTGCAGGGATACAGACTAAGATATTTTTGCAAGGAGCAAGCTGGGCCCCTTAAATGATTGGGGGCCCAGTCCAAAACAAAGGGGCCCAGGATTCGGCAGAAAATAACTCATCTCAACACAATTCATTTGCTTTACTCATACCCTCAAAATCTGTATTCCTCAATTATTAACCATATAAACTGTATTTGGAATCGGCTAAAATTTGGGCTGGGCCCCTAAAACTAAATGTTTAGGGGCCCAGTTTGCCCCTGAAAAAGGGTAGTATGCACCCACACCATGTTTTGGTTGAGAAATAAGAATTTTGAGTATGCACTAAAGGCCTGAAAAATGGTGAATATTTTCTTATCCATCAGTTTTAACTTTCCTTTTGGGTGCTCATTGAGAAGGTTATTTTTTTACCCAAAACATACGATTAGGTTCTGTTTTATTTGATTCTTTACATCCCAGTCAACAATTTTTTCTGTTATGTCGGGATGGGTCTTACTGGGTTGAACCAGTACTAAGGATAATATGTTTAGGTTGAGAAATAATAAAATTAATTTTTGATTACCCACCCTTAGCTAGAGGCCTGAAAGATGGCTTGAAATAATATTACCTGTTTCTATAGCCTGACTTTCGTTGAGTTTCCACTGTTCGGCAACATCATTTGCTAAAGGATCGTCTGGATTTGGAGCACTTAATAATGCTTGTATAGATAAAAGTACTGTTCTAATTTGTAATGCAGGACTCCATTTATCTGAAACAATAATCAATACAATAATGTATACAATAAACCATCTAATGAGGTCTAATGTATACATTAAACCGTCTGATGAGGTCTCTTTGGTGTACGTTACAGAAGTACCCTGCAATCACCTATCCCAAGGCCTTTTTGGGAAATAGGGCTATACATAATGCACATGCAATGCAGGGTTCATACAGGCAAGGATGAGTAAACTTCAAGGGCTTCTAAAAGCCACTCCAACAGTTTTCAAGGACTTAAAGTTAATGAAAAATACTGATCGAAGTGTTAAAATTCTTCTTCAGAAATGCTAGACTGAGATAATGGAGACATTAGTACTGGAAAATTAGTATAAAATTGTTGTGCCTTTATTTGCTGCACCAAATATAGGCACAACAATTTTATACTGATTAATTTCTCTATCTACAGTGCTTAGTCCTACAGAAAATAGTAGAATTCAAGGACTTTTCAAGGCTTTTGGGTGATTTTCCAGTACTTTTCAAGGCAGATTTAATTTTCAAGGACTTTTCAAGAAAGCCCTCTAAATTCAAGTACTACAGTTCCCAATCATAATCATTAAAAGTAGAGAGAATTGTCTTAAATTTGAACAACATATAGTCAGTGTTTCTGTGAGAGTGCGTTTCTTGCGTTTTTAACACAATAAATTGACTGCTGATGCACTGACAGTTGGTCTGTGCGTTTTTTGTGACCCTTTATGTGCCAAGATCTGAGGACTTTTCAAGTTTACCTCGATGATAACACTTCTATAAATATTTTTTCATGTGCAAAATAGCTCTGCGCACAAATATCTTTGCTGGGCATTTCCATTCGTATCTGATTTATTTAAAAAAAATGACGACTGCGCATGTCAAAAGTCATTGGCAATTCGCACAGATGGGGTTTTGTTCCAAATAATTTTGGCTTGTTCCTCTCTCACTGCTATTTTGGGTCATTTAACAGCATAAATTTAAAGCAGTATTCTAGAAAGGAAAATTTTCTTTGCTCCAATACACCAAAATATATAAGACAACGATTTTAAAAGAAATGAAACCAATGCACCAGGTCTATTTTTAGACTGACCATCTGCGCATGAGTAAAGCGCTCAAAGTCAATCACCCACCCCAATGATGCTCCGGATGAAATTTTGATTACGAACGGCCAGCTCAGGTGAGCTAAAAAGTTCTGACTCTCTAAATTTGTCATTGACCCCCAAATTAACAAACAAGGGGTCATCAATGACCCCCGACAATTCTGGTCTTGCAGAAACACTGTATTTTTTCACTGTGGTATAAATAAGCTTTACAGGAATGTGTCGGGGCTCTGCTATTTTTTGCTTCAGCAAATGAATTTGGTGAGAGAAAAAACAGAGTGCAACAGTTTAGTCCCCTAAATGAATGTTTAAATAACACCTATCTTATCTTATAAGATGTTTTTTTTTTTTTGTATGCCAAGATGTTAAAAATCTTACCTTTTAAAATATCTAAACATATTCTGCCTAATTTGTCTATATTTGGATGATATATTTTGGTCATAAATCTCACTTTTGGCGCCGACATTGGATATTCTTCTGGTAAAAACAACTCTAATTTGAATGTTCCATTTTCATATGGTGACTGAAAGAAAATATATAAACAATATTTACAGCTCTCAGATAAGACAAAGCATTGATTACCATTTTCATAGAGGATCTTACATGAGTGCTCATGTTTTATTGAATTTATTGAACAAGTTGGGGAGGAAAAGATAAAATGCAAGGCTTGCTGAGCATTTTAACACTTTTTCCCAACAAGTTTAATAAATTCAATAATACAGGAGCGGGAACGTTAGATTCTATTTAACACATGACTTTAAGATATTTTTGTAATTACGTTTTTTGGTGTGAAACGATTAGATTTTACCATAAATCTGTGGTCACATTGTTACATATATGACGTTACACCTGCCCGAAAATCTGTAAGCTGTTATGTTTTTAGAACTAATTTTTCACAATAACGTTTTAATCTTCAATTTTAGCAAAATGTGTTCGCGATGAAAGTTGTAGAGGAGACTGTCCGCCAACCTTTCCAAAAGGTCTGGTGCTTGTTGCAGAAATAGATTTTTGTGTATTTAGACAAAAATTTTGAAATAAATTGAATTCGTCCAAAATTATTTGTCTTTTATTGACAGGTAAAATTCCAATAGGCGTGACAGAAAGGGGTAACCTCAAAAAAATATTCTTAAATGGCGAATATCCCCTTGTTCAAAGGTTATGTATAACATAAAACCTGGGTTTTACAGGACGCAATATACTGCGTCTTATACGCATAAATCATTAGGTAGGACCCGTCAATTCACCTTACTTGCGTCCGCTGGGACGCAGATGTGTTTGTTGTGCCTTTCATTAAAATCCCAAATTCCAACGATTCCGGTTTTCCCATTAGTTACAGGCTATATATAAATAAATAGGACAGGTTGTTTTAGACTGCTGCACTGACCTCGTAGGTAAACTAAAAGTGAAAACATCCGTGCAATTATCGGCCGTGAAAAAAAGTCGTAAAATATCATGCATTCTCTCATGTCCGCTCTGCTAAAAAGCATGGAAAACGTATACTGATTTGTCCATCACTAACTTTGTGTATTGATTTTTTTAAAAGTGTGAATAATCACTGACAACTCAGCCGACTGCTCAAGCGTGAAGGGCAATTATCTTGACAGTTTTCTTTCTTTTGTATATGCAGAATTACGTAACATTTTCACTTGGAAAGGCTCAGGTCGGCAATAGATCAAAGATACCAGAGACTTCAGATAAGTGGAGACTTGTAGACAGATAGATAGAATACAGGGACAGCAAGATCATGTGTATTTCAAATTTACCAACCAAATTTCTCAGGATGGAAAGCAAGTAGCAGTCTGATCAGTGACTGTTTTTTCGTGTGTGTTTTTTTTGCTATCTCAATTAGAGAAAAGTCTGATCAGAGACTGTTTTTTTCTGTCTTCTGGATGCAGCAATCTATCACTTCTCCCTATTTTCTCAAACTTCTCCCTATTTGTACTGGAGGAAGAAGTCACTTCTCCCTAAATTTAAGGGCTAGCTTGGTCCCTGCATATTATAGGGGCAAGTTCAGCTTTTGTAAAAAAAGCGTATAGGATTGTGTTTCACTGATGGTAATATGTGGCCCTCAAAAATTTCAAATGGCCCCCAAAAAATCGGAAGGGGGGCCAAACATGGCCCTCAAAATAACTAACCTGGGGACAACACCGAGCCCTCACGGAAGGATGTACTACCTTCCAAAATTCGAAGCTTATCTAAAAAGATGGGACCCCCAATTTCAATGATGGGACCCCCATCATATTTAAAGTTGAGTCCCAAGGACCCCCAAACATTCAACTTGGTGTAAAACCCTGTAAAACTGCCGTTTGCATGCTCAGAACTTACCATGCATATGCAGAATCAACTTCAAGCAGGCTCATTTGTAAGAACAACAAAGATTGTGTTTTCGCATGACGTGCCAATTTTTCTTTATGCATGTGCTCTGATATTGACGGTTTAGAGATGATACCACTAGCTAAACACACAAGCGAATCAGGCGCAATTTCCATTATATTTGAACAAGCATACATCGCTTTAATAAGTACATTGGGGCGGATGCAATGTAACTTTTGACTTGGTTTATATGCGCCTTGCTTAAAATGTTCAAAGGGTGCATCTATGCACAGAGGTAACTGCAGCATCTTGGATGCGAGAACCAATTGGAGAAGTTGGCATAGATATTCCTGAATATTTTTCATCGGATAAGATTTTCGAAAATGACGCGGTATAAAGTTATTGCGAAAAAATCTTATAAACCTACATTCCCTTATAAGCACACACTGATTACTATATGGCTGGTTTGTTTGGTTTCAACTTTTACGTCCCAGTCAACACCTATGGTCAGGGCATGTTTAGATGGTCATTTCACCTAACCACAATTTTTTCCTGGGCAAGCTTGACTAAGCAGTAAACCAGGTCTTTGTGCACATACTTCAGCTTGTAACTGACAACAACCCTTCTTGAACCAGCGAAAGGAGGAGAATGACCCTAGAAATTATTTCATGATCAATATCCATGAAAGTATAGGACCGGGCCAGGGATCGTACTTGCGACCCCTGGATCTACAGTCGGACTCCCTACCGACTGCGCAACAGGGCTAGTTTGCTTCATATGAACTTCTGATTTTCAGTCAGTCTAGTGATGACATTTAGGGGATAACTGTAGGGTATACAAAATTTCCATTTGGGAAGGTATGTCTTCCGATACACAGTCGGAAATTTAGTTTTACGCCGACGCGCGAGCAGAGCCGTAAAATGTGATTTCCGAACGTATATCCAACGATATACATTCCAAAATGAAAAATTTGAACATGGTTATCCCCATTCTAATGTACTTCTGTAGTCTCATCTCAAATGAGAGCGTTGCAAGCTGCATAAAGCTGCGCATCATCCAACAAAATGTGATGTAAATAATGTAATACTATTTCCGTCAGTATATAGCAGGATATACTGTCGCAAATGTTTGACATTATACAATCAGATGTCACATTACGAAAGCATTGAAGTGCAGCAGAATTCATTATTATTATAGATAGTGTGAATGCAAATTAGCATGGATCCTGACAGCTTTCTTCACAAAAAGACAGCTGATCTGGCTCTATTTTCAAAACAGGGTATAGATTTTGGAAACAAACAGTGTACTTAATAGGTCAAATATGGTAGTAATATTGAGGTCAGACCTTTAGATAAAAGTGTGTAAAAAAAATTTCTTATTTCTCACCCAAAACATATGTTGTGGGTGAACCAACTCAATGAGCACACAAAAATAAATATAGAGGATCTTACATGAGTGATCATTTCATATGAAATTTATTAAACAAGCTTCTGGCGAGTTTACTAAATTTGATATGAAATGATCACAAGTGTAAGATTCTATTTATCATATGAGGTTTAACAGCCTTCAAAGTTTGTTTATTTCAATGAAAATTTGCATTGTTGTAAGGTATGTCGTCATAATGTTACTTGTTCTCACCGAAAGTGTTATATAACATGTGGTCATAACATTATTTATGATATGATCATTGATGTTATCCACTGAATAACAGTAAGAGGAAAATATCTCGTAGTGATTGTACAGTACAATATTACAGATCTTCATACAGTTCATTTCGCGAGTAAATCTATATGATAGACAATTATTTATATAGTCCCATGTTCACATTATAAAACTAGTATCTGTAGGTTCCTAAAATAGATCTTAGATGATATTCTAACGAAAGGTCATACTTCGGACAGCGAAATTGATCAGAACTGATTGGTCTCACTAGATCTTGCATTTCTCCTGAATGTCTCATCAGGGATGTTTCTAGATATTCCAAATAATTTGTGGTATTGGGATACTGGAAACCCTTATCATTTTGTGTATATTGGTAAATGAATGCGCAGTTACAGATTCCCCACAATGTTTTCCCTCCACTTGCAACCTATATGCTAGAATACCGTAACCTGTCTGTTTTTTCTGGTACCTGTGTGTAATGATGGACCAGTGTGGATAGAGCCATTAAAGTTCCTATATCATCAGTTAGAACACTTACCCCCTCTGGCCCAGCTACTATCACTTTGAAATATCTGGCATTTTTTTCATCTGGTATAGCACTGATCCCTGGTACAGGCTCTTGCATAAGACGTTGTGTCTCCTGATCAAGAAAATACAAACTTAACAACTTGCACTATGCATATCATCCTCGGTAACCCAGGTGTAAAGCCTTCACTCTCCATTCATGATGAATGGAGAGAAATGGAATGCTTAACACCTGGGTTACAGAGGATGACAAGATTAAAAATGCCAAATAAAAATAATAAGTGTGTTTCAGGTTACAGGTCTGAAAACTTTAGGTAGGATAGGCAAAAATATTTTTTTGCTGGAAAAAATATATAATTTTTTGCATTTTGAAAGGCAATTTGCCTTTCAAAATGCATAAAATTATATTTTTTCCAGAAAAAAATGCCTTTCAAAATGCATAAAATTATATTTTCAAAAAAAAACTGAAAAAGTCTAGGTTTCATCAGTAAATTTAGGTGGAGTCGGGTTACCCTAAACACAGGTATTTTATTTTATTTGGCCTAATCAAACCAGAAGACCATTAGGTCCATAAGCCCTCACCTGATACCGAATCACAAGAATGTAGATGACCTTAACATAAGGTTTAACAATGTCAAGGTCAACCTACATTGTAGCTAGGATCATCCAGTCATTTGAATAAACTTTGTAGTATCCATATCCCTAATGTTACATGCCAAGACCGGAGCGCAGTGTCTCAGTGGTAGAGTGCTTGACTTGAGACCGAAGGGCAGCCGGTTTGAGCCTCTTTGGCGTCACTGTTTTGTGCCCTTGAGCAAGACACATTATACCACCTTTACCAACTTTAGCATGAAATATCACTTGATGTGCAAGTTCTACACAGATGTAGGTGGTATAAAATAGTTATACAATGGGTTGTCCACCTGTACGTAAGATAATCCACTCGCTAAAGCTCGTGGATTATCTCCACGTACAGGCGGACAACCCATGGTATAACTATTACTTAGCCCATGACCCGCCCACTTCCTTTTGTTTTCAGCCAATCAGTAGCAAGAAATGCACCTTATTCAGCGTGGTATATTTTCCATAACCCACACTTTTGTGAGACTCATTCCCATAACTTGATGAGAGGAAATTGCAGTCCAAAATGTTAATTTCACCAAATTTAGTTGTATTTTTAGAACCCTAAATAAAACTGTGAGAAGAATATTGACACAAAATGATGTAAATTTCAAATGTTAGCTGTTTCACAGAAAAGAGGCGACGGCAGAAAACACCGACCAGGCTGCACATGTACATTGAAGCCTGGTCAGAAATTACACTGCTTGCCCCAAAATGCTTTTGATAAAGACAGCATGACCAAACGGCACATGAATATACAAGCTGACCTGAGTGTCTACACTGTTTGAGAATCAGGGTCACTAAGAATGCACAAACAGTGGGGACTGATCAGCCTATACATCTGTAACGTGTGATCAACAAAATGCTTCCAAGATAATTTTGAAAAAAAAATCTCACAAAAATGCTGCTAATAAAATCCAATTTTCCCATGTGAACGCATCAAGGACTAAAAAAGAAATGAGAGACTCCTAAACGAAATGCAGCAAAATGCTACATAATGTGTACATTTCAGGATGTGAAACCAACACGGGAAACAGCTGGGTCAGGGCTAAATAGGTTATACAATGTTTTGTGTTTGTTATGAAATATAGACTCGGGAGCTCTGCTCCCTCGTATATATTCCATAACCAACGCAAAACATTGAATAACCTATACTTAATCCTAGGTTAGTATTGGTTCAACCCAGGAAGACCCGTCCTGACTTAATTGAAAGATTGTTGACTTAAAGAATCAAATCAAACAAAAACATGCCACGACCAAAGGTAATTGGTCTATTAGTTCTGGAGACGAATATTTTCTATTACCGTTATTATTACCTACATATAACATGGCATGGAAGACATTTTGGTCATGTGATATGGACAATATAATCATATCAAGGTTGTCTCATCTAAAGCATGCTCCATAATTATGAAATTCAACTTCAATAGACCCTCTGAGTACTGAGAAAAATGATTTTCCAATTCAATAAGAGCCACCTTGGCTGAAAGGTCATAGGACAATCATGACATTTGGTGGTTATCCATACTCTATGGTTATTGTCTCATTAAGTTAAATACATGAAGTAGTGTTCTGCCAAGGCTGTGATTTTGCGCCATTTGACACATAAAATTTCCAAATGTCCCAATTAGTTTGGCTTCAGCAGGACATTGTTCCAAGAAATTTGCATTTGTTTCTTAATATTTTCATAATTTGTCCCTAGAATAGAAGATATTTGAAAATAATCCCAGATAACCAATGGACGGAGAGACGATGGAGGTATTTGGTATACTAATAGCTCACATGTGAGCCTCTGGCTCAAATGAGCTAAAAAAAAAAAAAAAGAGGACCAATAGCCCCACATCTTCTCAAGCTAAGGTTTTGTCGGTATTTAGCTTTCGACAAACCCTTCGCGACACAAGCTCAAAATCTATTATAAGCATAAATGAAATGACCAATGAAAAGGCCAGGAAAGATTTTGCAGATTTATCGTAGTGACTAGTCAGCATCTTTGATCTACTGATTGTAACTTAAGTATCCGAAAGCCAGATATGCAGATTTTAATTATAAAAATAGTTCTTTTTCCTCTATCCTTCAGTTCAAAAAATATGTTTTAGGTGCTCAAAAGAACCATCGTAGTGTGGCGGTCCTTTTGAGCACCTAAAACATGTGCTTTAATTGTGAAATAAGAAAATTGAATGTAAATCAATTACACAGTCTATCTGGAGGCCTGGTCTTGTGAATCAACATGTGTTTAATGACGTACTCAATCTGAATAATCATTACCTGTGAGGTCAAGGGTTAGGATAGTGAATGATCAGAATAGCAACCCTTGGTAGGACAAGATGATGGCCCCATGGCAATCTCTAGACTGAACACTGAATCAGGGTAGGGTGTTGACAGCCAGTGTAATGTCACTACCTCAGCTAGGGTTGATTATCAACTTCTAGTGTAGAAGAATGATGTCATTAGAATAAGACAACAATGGCCATGAATTCCAATTACTGCAACAAGGAAGTTAATAAACTTAAAATGTCCCTTGAATTAACTATTTTTGGCAGCTGTCCGGGACACTTTTCATCAATCATGAGATCATATTACCAGGGACCAAGCTGGCCCAGAATTTTAGGGATAAGTTACTTCTCCCTCCATGATAGATAGATAGATAGATAGATAAGATAGATAGATAGATAGATAGATAGATAGATAGATAGATAGATAGATAGATAGATAGATAGATAGATAGATAGATAGATAGATAGATAGATAGATAGATTGGATGGACGGGTGACTGGATGGATAGTAAAACATGATTGTGAAAACATGACTTTTTTTTTCACATTAACACTTTTATCTTGCAATCATTGAATTTATCTGGCTATCTGCAAGCCCTACTTATCTGGAGCTATTTATGTCTGATCTTTCACTTGAGCCATTTCAAGAGAAAATGGTCATTACGTACTTTGACATAAAGGAAAGGCTACAATTATAACAATGTGATTAATTGCCCATCACTACTGACTGCTTTGCTCCCCTGTGGAGTGTCAACCCCTTACATTGAAAATCAATAATACATAACAGCTGTTTTTACAGGGGCTGAGAGGATACTTTATTATGGATGGTCACTAAATAAACTCTTAGCATGCTAAAGTAAATATTTCCTGAAATTTAAAAGCAAAATCACTTCTCCTTTACAAGTTTTTAAGGCGAAGTGGTGCAGAAAAAGCGCCCATTTCGCTTGAGTCACCTCTAGTGTGGTCCCTGTTCTCAGACAAAAGATGTGTTTTTGCAATTGGCTTTCAATTTTAACGCTGTTTATCATTAGAACTTCCGTTATTTAGAAAGGCAATGTATATTACAGTGCGCCAGTTTATGCTACCAGAGTGTAAATATGACCAAAACTTTAGAGCCAAATTATTGTCTTATTTTGGCAGGTGGGGTACATTGTTCTTGTATCAGTAATTCCAGCCAGTATTAGGCTCACTCCCACAAGCCACACGGCAGGGGGATAGTATGTGCCTGGCCTGGCATACTGACACCCTGAGACCATTGTACAATAAAAAAAATCCCCAAAAAGTAGTGGGGTTTAATGTGAGTTTCCAAACCACACACTGGACACTAATATGCCATGACAAAACAGTCGTAGTAGGTTTTTAAAATGTGGAAAGAAGCAGGAGTGCCCGGAGAAAAGAACCACAGCAGCTTGCTTGGAACAGACAAACCGAAACAGACATAGCACATGCCATAGGTCTGCTGTCATGAACCAGCTTTCGCAGGTCCTGACATACAAGCTTCCTACAGGGAGTTGGAGGGGTACGCTGCATCATAAGCTCCAATGATGAAAAAGGAGCCTCAGCATTGCGTCATAGAACAGTTCTCAGCAAGTATCCCCTTCTTTGAACGTGGTCAGTAATGCACCAGTCATTTGCAACCACGACCCCCCCCAGGGCCGGGGATAGCAGGGGCAAAGCGGGACTAAAGTACAGTGATTTTACTTCGAGGTGTCCTGTTAGTGCTGTGGATATGCCGGACTTTTGATTCCCGCCAGAACAGCGGGGGAAATAGTGGTGCGTTTTTACTGGGTTTTACCGGTATAGTGCGGTGTTTTGACAGGATATTTGCCGGGATTTGAGGTATCACGAGATTTCAATATGGTGGAAAGACAACAAATCGAGAGTAAGTTGAAGAAGTGTTTTATTCTGGATGTTTACGTGATTAAGAAAGACAAATAATCAATTTCTATTAAGAAGAATGAATGTCCATTTAGAATAGATTGCAGTCATATTGAGTTTATCAGTTGCCACGCTTCGGATGGAAAAATTTCGAGGTGATCAGAAGAATGTCACCAGATTCAGCGATTTTTTCTTTTTTTTCATTTTATCAGTACAACTTTGTAGTAGGTTTATTGCAGGGGTTCATAATAAATGCCCATGAAACAGGAAGTAATTCCCTGGGGGCGGGGACTTTTAGCAGGGATTTGGCCAAAACAAAGTCCCTGCAGTGCAGGGATTTTACACGGGCTTTGCATATGGAAAAATCAATATCCCTGCTATTCCCCTGCCCTTGTTGGGATGTGGTTGCAAATGACTGGTGCATAAACCCTATAGCCATTAAAAGTCTGAAATCTGATTACTGTCAAAAACTAGACACCAAGATGTCAGGAAGCCGCTTCTTTTACAATAAATATACCTCAAAGGTTACTTGATTGAATGCTTCTCATGGATTAAGTTATTACTTCAAATCAAAATAAACTCAAATCATAATGCAAAACAGATTTACACAACAACAACTAATAATTCTTCATAATTAATCCGTTATATTTTCAATGCATATAAAGCAAATGGTGGTGGTGAACTGTCTTCAAAAGTGTTGGCGAACTGTCATCAATTCTGTTGGTGAACTGTCTTTAAAAAAACGTGGTGGTGAATTGTTGTCTTGTCGATGAACTGTCTTGTTCCAATGGTTCCAAATGACTAGTGCATTATGTTCACAGAGTAGTTCAACTAGCTCAACATGTAATAACAAAGCCTCAACATGGCTGAATAGAGTGCTTTGGGTAAAGAGTGATTATAATGATGTGAGATACAGTTTACCATAGAACCTTTGGTAGGCGCCTACGTAAGGCTAAACCTTTTTTAGCCCACGGTTTGGAAATATGTTATTAGTCCTTTTTCTATGAACACAATCATCCATGACCGATTAGACAGCATAAACACTGATAAACATCAGGGATATGTGATGAACATTAAAACCAAAATCATCATAAATCCCTAAATTTAGTGCTAATGATAGGGATGACATCAGAATTTGAGAAAACAAAAATTGAGAAACTTTCGCCAAGACGCATTTCGCCACGCGTGACTTGAAAGTAGCATAACACGCAGCTGTTTTAATATGAGGACTTGTTTTGTAGGTACCTTTATGATTCTCCGAGGTAAACCCCCTGCCATTTGTTAATTTGAAAAAAATATCAAGTCCCGATGTAGAAATGTGACAGTTTCTCAATTTTTCAATGGCGGATATTTCGAAAGCAAAGTTAAACTTTTTGTTTCGTATTTGGCTAGCTGCATAAAGCACCGTGCATTGGGTTACACTATTTACCGCAAGGAGCACCACTGGGGTGTGGTCAATCTGGACTGCAGGGGTATGGCTGGCAGGATTTTTGATGGGGGATCACTAGACATTACTACATACAAAATAATATGAACTTAGGCACTACCTAAACCGTGCAAAGCAAACAAATTAACTGTGCATCTTCAAGTCTAAATTTTAAAATAATTTAACCTCACTAATTATGAGGGTCTGGATGGGGTATAACGATAAGAGAATAATGGCCTTATTTTATGATGAAAAGTGAATAATGAGCCAAAAATTTAATGAATTGTGAATAATGAGGGCCTACAAATAATGAATAATCCTATTTTTTTAATAAATTGAAGAAAAAATTATTGAATAGTGAATAATCAGGATTTCTTTGCCACCTTTCTTACTTTCAATGAAAAACTGGTCTTATTATAACAACCCAAAATTTTAATGAGATGAATAATGGGCTAAGTTTTTAATGAATAGTGAATACCAGAACCCTCCCCACATCCAGACCCTCAATTATAATGTCAGGACCTCATTTTAGCAAGGCAATATACAAACTCCAGCACTATGGGGTTACAGGAAGGACTAATGAGTGCATAAAGTCTTGGCTATGCCACCGTCAACAAAGAGTTGTCCTAGACGGATCAACATCCCCCGACTCGGATGTCCTTTCTGGGGTTACAGGAAACATTCATTGGACCACTGATGTTTCTGCTCTACGTTAATGACATCGGTAATAACTTTCCCCTCAGACATCCTTAAGCTCTTTGCGGATGACTGCCTTCTTTACAAGACCATCAATAGTATCTCAGATGAGGAGCAGCTCCAACAGGACTTATATACCATGGTTGAGTGGTCCAATACCTGGTTAATGAGGTTCCAAAGCTACACTTTCTTGACAGTACAGCCCATGGTGTTTTAATTGTAAAATACAATGTTTTAACCTCTTTCCGATGCCCCTTGCCTATGATGCGAACGCCCTGGGCAGTACTAAAGTAGAAGTAGAACAGACTCTGTTCGCAGACGATTAATCAAGATATTCACAACAGTTCTCTACTTATCTGCTTTGAATGAGAAAGTTCAGAGGATTGCAGCCCCCTGGGCCTGCCGGAGATGACAAAACACAAGTATACAGGACTTCACCAGTGTCAGCAATACATTTGATGAGTGTGTTTAGAGCCTTTGATATTGGCACACGTTTATTTGTAAAATATCAGTCCACATACCGACGACTTTTGTCACATTCTCTTTCTGTTTAATCATCATAAATTGGTAGACCCTAATGAAACGCTATATAATCAGGTTTCTCAACTTCGGCCGCACTGTTTGCAATATTTCAAATTTAACTTGGATGTCATGCCACAGTCTGCATGCCTGGTTTAAACCCAATCACGGTTTATAACTATGGTTTCCTCTTTAATTGCATGACGGTGGGTCAAGCCTCAGACTCTATGATGGCTCTGACGTAAAGCTTTAATCGGTGGGTTGGTGCCTGATGCTTTTCTGTAGCTGGACCCACCGTGGCTCAACTTGAGGTTTTCTTTAGCTATGACTATCTGTGAGCCATGAGCCTTTTTCTTTGTTTCATTAGGGTGTGTTAATTTGATTAGAGTGTTTCTCCATGATGATACATTGCAATAGTTAAAAGGTCCCCATGCGAGCTGAACATTTCTTGTACTTCAACAACAACAGAATCTAGGGCAAAGATTTGTTACCAGTCTGACACATACTAGTATTGCAATCATCTTGATTGGGAAGAGAGAGCTGGTTGCTTTGCTTTATTTGTCTTCCTGGTGTCTCTCGATGACTGAGTGGCTCTTCCTTGGGGTGCCATGGGGTTGTCTGCTGTTTGTGATTGTGGTATTTCCTGATCATACTCACTATTTTTAACAGCTAGTCATGGAATAGATGCAACCACCAGTCTCATCAGAGCTTTCCGTTTGCAGTGTTTCATTGTGTAGAGAATAACTCATGCATATATGAGCGTCTCTGACATAAAAAAACAACAGCATAAAGTTATCCAGCATGCAAAAATATTTGATCAAAAACATTTTCTAATACATGTAAAACTGATAGATTTGAAAGTAAGAAAGGTGGCAAAGATCAGGAATTGATACAATTGTGTACCACACCTGACCAAGGATGTGGACTCTGATATCTAAAACCATGATGATGCTGATTATTTGGAATTGAGTTTGTTGTCAATAGGTCTACTGAAAAATACACAAGCCATACTTTGGGCTAAGCGCATATACATTGAAACTATACAGGCTCCTGAAACGAATGAAACATTATTTTGGTTGGGGTCGAGTTTGTAGGGGCCGAGTTGGTAGTTCTTCTTTTTAGGGACTGAGTTTGTTAGGGGCTGATTTTGCTAGGGGCTGAGTTTGTAAGGTGTCGAGTTTGGCTGGACCCACTGAAGCTCAACTTGAGGTTCCCTTTAGCTCTAAAGATCTGTGATTCATGAGCCCTTTTCTTTGTTTCATCGGTGTGTTAATTTGATTTGATTGTTTCTCTGTGATACACTGTAATAGTTAGGAGGCCTCATTGCAAGCTAAATAATTTTGTATTTTAACAACAAAAGAATCTAGAGCGAAGCGAATATTTGGTATCAGTATAATTCCCCTCGATGGCTTATGGTGGTGGTTCTGTTGTTGTTGATCTGATGCTTAATGTGCTTCCCATTTGTTGTGGCGGCCCAGGCTGATTGCTTTGCTTAATTTGTCTCCCTGGTGTCTAGTGATAGTTAAGTGGCTCTTCCTCGCGGTGCCTTGGGGTTGTCTGCAGTTTGTGATTGTGGTATTTCCTGATCATACTCACTTACTATTTTTGGGTCAGGTGTGTAATCATTTATCTGGAATCTGGTGTTCATCATTATGTATTAACAACAACAAATCTTGGTAAAATTTTGGTCAGCAAAATACATTAATCCTACCAGTTGGCTGAAGCTGAAGTCCATTCTAAGAAAGGGATTCTGTTGTTGCTTGTTCAATGTTTCTTTACCCCTTTGCATTTGACCCTGCATTTTTGATGAATTTTCATGCATCCTTTTTCTGGTTCTGCATTATTTTCTCTGAAGAAGATAGCTGGTTCTTTTACTTTTATTGTGTTTTTTTTCATGTCTGTGGTCTTTGTGTTCGGATATCTGTTGAGCGTATTGTGAAATGCCTTTTTGCGTTTTGACTACAAGTGCGGATCCAGAGGGGGGACTGGGGGTCCGGACCCCCCCCCCCCCTGGAAATCACAAGTTATATGGGTTTCAACAGGGAATAAGCAATTGGACCCCCCTCCTCCCCCCCCCCCCCGGAATAAGTTGGACCCCCCCCCCCCCTGGAAAATGTTGGACCCCCTCTGGAACCTTAAACATGATAGTTTTCTTTGGAATTAACCATTTGACTTCTGTAAAATAAGCTGAGGACTAAAACACACACAAAAAAGCGTTGTCAGTGTTTTTATTGTCGGATTGACCTGGATCCGCGCATGTGCTTTAACGGGTGCGCAGAGCAACGGCGGGAATACACAATGTGATATTTACGCCACTGCTGGGGGAGTTGTGTGCGTCTAAATATGACGTCACTCTAAACAACAAAATATTTTCCTTCCAAACGATGGAAAACGTTTTCTTCCTGTTAGTTCAATACTTGACAACGATTGTAAGGCAATGGAAATCGTTTGGACACATTTGAAAACGGGATAAGCATTTGAATTGAATCTCAAAACCAACGAGAAGAGATAAATGGCTGAACGCTTCCGGTTTGATTTTATTTTTGCTTGCGGCGCTCTCGCCGCAAGCATTTCTGTCGGAATAGTGATACCCTCTACCAGGTTTGTCTATTTATATAAACAAACTGTTAGCATAACGGTCGTGGTTATGGGACAAAACAGTTCAACGACAAGACAACTCACCGACAGCAAGTTAAGACAGGGTTCGTACAGAAATGGGAAAACAGAAGTCCAGGACTTTTCCAGGACTATTCCAGGACTTTTTCATTTTTCAAGGACTCAATTTCTTCCCAATTTTGTATAACACAACGTTTTAAAGTGCACTTTTTTCAGTTAGTTGCGGCGAAATGAATATGCGCACTCGATTTCTTTGATTCTGACAAGGATGATAAAAACCGGGACTACCGCACAAATTGAATAGAATGGAATAAGAGTTGCACCTCGCTCTTTGACGTGTATCTAGCGATTTTCATTCAGCTTTTTTTTTGCGTTTTTTACAGTTTTTAACGCATCCCATAAATCTGAAAGGACTAGTTGTATTTTTATATTTTTCAAAGTAAGTAAGGTTGCAAATATTCATATTTTCAAGGATGATTTTACAAAATTCCAGCACAATTCCAGGACAAAAGGAACTTTTTTCCAGGACCAAGGCCAAATTTTTCCAGGTCTGTGCGAACCCTGTAAGAGCATGTCTCATATTATATGCCACATTAACCCCCAAATTCAATTTTTGGATATATGTTGTGGTCATGGAATGTCGCTCACTGTTTTCATCCACTGTGACCTTGATCTTAGGAGTCAGTTCTTGAAAAAATGCACCCACAGCAGATCGCCTATTTTATTTATGGTAGCATTCCATATTTGATATGTAGATACATCTTGGACCCTGGAGAGTCACCAAATGTTTCCAGGTCACTGTGACTTTGACCTGGTTTCTGTTCTAGCAAGGTCGACCTCAAAGCATATCTGTTTATAATTTGAGGTAAGAATTCTAAATTTGGTGCGAGGATATATTTTGGGATCATGGCGTGTCGCATACACTTCTTGGTCAATATGACATGTAGCTTGTTCATAAGCATGTATAAAAACACTGCAGATTTAGTTTTATAACTTTATTAATCATGCCACGATTGTCCAAACATGAACCATCTGGCACAATTGGAATGATAATGGCCCACTTTGAATCGAACTAAAGTTCCTACTAAAGATCTTACGTAATAGATGCGTGCGTACGTTTACACCTGAATGGCTACAGTTGCTCCCTTTTAATTAGTTGTCAAGTAAACAAAGTGAATAGCCCTGTATGTCCCACCTCAATTCTTCATCATAGACAAAAAGGGTGTGCATAAACTGCACAGACTACTCTAGTTAACAACTACGAATAAGAGGGACCGCAAATAGAACACATCAAGGATTTGTTTTGTAAAATAAAAACATTTTGACGCTATTGATAGATCTTGAACCCATCTTGCTAGATAGGTCTAAAGGAGGGAACCAGATAAGCTACTAGAGTAACGGTGCTCTGACCCACCATTGATCTTTAGTAGGGTCATGACGTCACTATAGTAGCGACTATCGATGTTCGAATTGAACTTTAGTTACTATAGTAGGAACTAAACTTCGATTTGAAGTGGGCCGTTATAATTGCCATCAGTAATCTATATAGAATTGCTACCAGTCTGATAATAAAAGTGGTCATTAATACACATAAAATAGTGTAATAATATTTCTTTCTTTTCCAAATGGTTATGTTCATTACTCTATAAATGTTATTGTCTGCAGTGGAGTTGTATGATTATCAGAACTTAGCATCAGCCTATAGACAAGCAACAAATAAGGAATATGTTTCTATGGGAAACATGAAATGACTATTTGAAAAGTTCTAGGCCTTTGAGAAAGGCGATCAACTATACAGCCCCTCAGATATCGTTATCAGGCTACAGGGACAGTTAAATATTGAGGCAGGTCTGGTTAACCAAAAATGACGACCTGAAGTATAGACGGCAACTTACATCAAGTGTATCAATTTTATTTGCATCGAAGATATCCGTTCTGGCTGGCTATCGTCAGTTCCAGACAAATAATAGGGCTTCGAGGGTAATTTGCATCAAGGTTTTTAATAAAAATATTTTGAAACAATTACTTTAAATCACGTCTGATTCCTAGACAAATTTTAATTTGCAACTTTTGAATCTAAGGGTATTGCTATTCGATAGACTGTTGTCCTAACATTATTTATTATTTTGGCATGAAATTAAAAACATGTTTTGCTGACGTGTTGATGTTCATTGTTGCCAAAACTCAAAAAAATTGATACATTGAAAATAAGTAAATTTTATTAATTTCATTTTTTGCGTTTTTAAAGTCCTTCAGTGTATGGTGCTAGGTGCCGCTTTAGATAACTGTTTGTGTTTTACTTTTTCCAAAAGAGTATATTACCCACCGACTCAATAACTATTGTTAATGTTCGTCTATGACGTGGTTTTAGTGCAGTGTAAACAATAACCAAATTTGGAGGTGTTCCCAACAAGGTGCACATGCTGTTTTTCAACTAGGCAAGCCCTCCTTTAAAAAGGAAAATTTATTATATTTTTCTTTCTATTTTGATTCACGGTGCCATTAAATTTCGTCTTTCATTCATTTGTCTTCGCATTGCATTTATTGTAGTAAGAAAATATTCTATGGAATTCTAACAAGCAATGAACGAATTACAAAACACTCTCGAAACGTTGAGAACTTGTTTACGGATGTTGACATTTTGTGAACTGGTTTCCAGCTTTATTTTGCCGATGACGAATTCGGCTTTGGTGCGGGGCGAAGTAAAGTTCGGAGGCGCCATTTTTTGGACAGGTTTTTCAAGTTCGTTAGCCTTGGTTGAAGATTGGTTAGTTTGTACATACATGTGTTATCTATAGGCGTGCTTCGCACGCGGGGCCTTCGGCCCCGCTTTGCTTTGCACGTATAAACATTTATAATGTGCCTCATAATTTCAAAGAAGATTTTAAAAGTTTCCCCCGTTATATGACTATGGAAACGCGGACCCAGTTTGGACTACTGGGTCTTGATTTGGAGGATTTATGTAGGGGACCACATACTAAGTATATAAACTGTGTGCCTCATGGTTACAGAAGATTTTTAAAGTGAATACGTCTATGGAAACTCTTAATCCCCGTGGACCAGCCGGTTTGGACCACAGGGGCTTTATTGGCAGGATTTATGTAGGGTACCACTAGACATTACTACATGCCAAATATATAAGCTGTGGGATGCATGGTTTCAGAGAGGAAGTTTATTATTTATTTATTCCCCATTATAAGTCTATGTATGGAATCTCTTGATCCACCGGGCGAGGCCAGTTTGGACACCAGTGGCTTGATTTGCAGGATTTACGTAGAGGTCCACAGGACATTGCTACATACCAGATAACTAAGCTGTGGCCGCATGGCTTCAGAGAGGAAGATTTTTATTTCTTTTTTCCCCATTATAAGTCTATATATGGAAACTCTTGATCCCCGGGGCGAGGCCATGCAGTTTGGACACCAGGGGCTTGATTGGCAGGATTTATGTAAGGGACCACTAGACATTGCTACATACCAAATATATCAGCTGTGGGCCTAATGGTTTCAAAGAAGAAAAAAATCAAGTTTATAAGTTGATCTATGGAAACTTTTAACCCCGGGCGGGGCTAGTTTGGACCCCAGAGGCTTGATAATGGCATGATTTATGCAGGGGACCCCTAGACATTGCTGTATACCAAATATATAAGGTGGTTTCAGAGATGGGAGCTATATGTTGCCATGGCAACCCAAATTCCAATCTTGTCCGCCCAAAACATTATGCAGCCTTTCCCCCATTCAGCTCAGGTGAGCTAATAAGCTAGGGTCATGTTGGGCGAGAAGCCAACTTAAAGGTCATTTGCTGAGCATAAAACCTGTATTGTTATAGTGTAACTATAACCACTGATAGAGAACTGAAACAGAAATTCCATTGAGAGCTTGAGTGTCAAACAGAATTAAGGTCTGTAGCAAGCACCAGAAATGTACATTAACACAGCACACAGGTTTACTGATGTTCCTACCTTATAGTATATTAGTCGAGGAACCTGGTGTTATGATAACTGGCTGTTAATTGTGTGATGTCTGAAAAATTGTTGAAAGCGACTACAAGAGTGATATATGGGAACATATGCTAACTGTTTCCAGTATTATGCAAATCATGCAAATGGCCTCGTCCGAAGAAAATATAACTTTATTGCTTTCGAGTCCCTTCAAAATATGGTTAAATAACTAAAAAAAACTGTTCAGGTCCCTACCCCAAAACAACATTAACCAGTCCAGGATATTTTGTTACATATCACATATGTGTAAAGTTATTTCTTCAATATGCATTAGTAGCTTTCAAGTGAGGCTAGAGCTAGGCCTTAATTGTAGCCCAAGCCTTCACCTACTTGCCTACATTGTGTGTGTGAGCAGCAAATGCTCTGGGAGGCAGGCTTTTCTGAGCCTTTGCTTCTTCCATAAATGACAAGAGCTCCATAAATGACAAGAGCTGATGAGCTGGATCTTATATAATGATAAAACACTTTCAATGGCTCTGATAATGGGTGCCCAGGGGACTGTGGCACACCAATCCACCTTAATTTGTTGATTTCTTTTTTTTATCTTAGAAGCTGTACAGAATCCCCCACCCCACACACTTTACCATATACATGAATAAGAGAGAGCTGGTTGCTTTGCTTAATTTGTCTTCCTGGTGTCTTGTGATGGTTGGGCGGCTATTCCTCGCGGTTGTCTGCGGTTTGTGATTGTGGTATTTCCTGATCATACTCACTATTTATTATGTTCTTTATGGTAAGATCCCTTCATTGACGTTAACAAGGAGAGCCTGTAGGGCTATACCATACCCCCTCTTCACATAAACTTTGCCAATTAAATATCTTGGAAGGCGTTCAGATCGCCACCATTAAACCCTATTATTGTTCCTTGTGATGAGATATACTCATTACATGGACACCATTGACTTCTGCTTCATATCCCCAGCAAAATGGAGTTCTGAATATAAGAGCAGTTCAAGAACAGTTCTTGGAAATCAGTACAAAATCTAACCTAATCTGTTCATGAATTATATTAAGAACAATTGTGTTTGAACTGTTCAAGAATATGCTTCAGGAACAGGCCAAGAACTTTTAAAGAACCTGTGATGTTCTTATATTGCTCTTAAATTATTCTTTAGCATTTTAGGATTTTTGTCTCTGTTGTAATTTAACTCACAAATCTAAAATTTGTTCTTAAACTTTTAAATAACTTTTCTTGAACATCGTGTTGCCTCTGGTGCTCTTGAAGAGTTCTTGAACATTTTAAGAATTTTTCTTAAACATATCCAGTTCTCAAACTACCGTATTCTTAAGTTTGTTCCTCAACATTTTATTAACTTTTCGTGAATATTGCATTGCCTCTGTTTATTACTTATTCTTGAAGGACCTCTGACGGTGGTAATGGGAATCACAGAGCATCGCTGCCTATAATTTTGATAAAAATTAAAGTCGAACAAAATGCTACAATCTCCATATATAAGCTCGTTGTTGGTCTATATTTTATGATGTTGCGTTTGATTTCCCATCTCCATGAATGTATGGCTTTATTTTGGTGATAAAATGGTCAAATTATGTAATATACATATAGGAAATAGAAAAATATTTTAAAAACATCATTCACCCCCCCCCCCCCCCCTCCGAGTATCAACTAATCCTTTTGCACGTAAATGTGTTCTCGTATTTTACATAATAAATGTGAAAAGCTAGTTGGGACTTGTGGGGGAGTGATATCCCACAGCCCAAAATGTGACGTCTGGGCGAGCCCAAACATTAGCATTTGG
The DNA here is from genome assembly GCA_964019695.1 of Loripinus fragilis. NCBI lineage: Eukaryota > Metazoa > Mollusca > Bivalvia > Lucinida > Lucinidae > Loripinus > Loripinus fragilis. Next base: position 60,247,977 of record OZ026520.1, on the reverse strand, counting down.
TGAGCTCTCTTGATTTTTTTCCAGTTTAACGAAACAATTAGTACAAGTGAGCTTCCTTTTTATAACCCATTAATCATGAAATATTACAATGTTTTTAGCATATTTTCTTTAGATTATGAAAATTGTCAGTTGGTAGATTATTTTACCCATATACTGTATCTATCCAATACACATAATTTACATGGCCCTTGACTAGATGTACTTTACGCATGGATGAATGGTTAGCGTACATTGCTGCATAATATTGCACCAGATAAATACATTGTCATTGGACTACAGTTGCACTTCAAAATATTTCTTAACAAATCAGATAGAAAAAAAAATAATCATTAAAATGCTCATGATTTTAGACTTTAAAATACTTTCTGTGTGATTTGTAATCGAGTATTGATGATATAATACCCTTACACGTGAAAATAATTGATTTCTAAATGTTTTGGTGAAGTCAAATTTTGCAACTCTTACACCCTTTGGAAGAGTCTCCTGTTTTTTCGTAGGACTCTGCCTGTCTAATTATAACCTGGTTCGTTCCTAATACACGAAGCGTCCTATTCAAAAGGATACCAGTAATATCTTATGAATAGGGAAGTTTTGGGAAACATCTGAAAAATAGGCAGATACCCTATCAAAGTGTCTGAGGTCCTTTATATATTCAAAATGGCGGCTGTGACATGATGTTATGAAAACTTCATTTATTAATAACATTCTTTATTCTCAACCGATTTTGATCAAGTTTGCACTAAAATTGTTTGTGTGCAAATGCCTGTTTTTTCAGACACATTTTCTTCTTGGTCTGCGTTTTCCTTTATATGTAAAAAAAACTTCATCCTGCCATTTTTAGATCTGAAAACACTGTCTGCTTATTATGTCTGTTGCATTATCTTCAAATGCACATCAGATTGTGTTTCATCATCAAAGCAAAAACTATGAATTCTGATCAGAGCAGTCGGATCCGAGTCCATAATGTTTGCAATTTTGGCTAACAAAGGACACCAGCAGATAAACTTACAGACCACAATTGTCGTAGGAAAAGGGTTGGGTTTTAACACCATTTTGTCCCATGTAACGTAAGTAGGAGCAGTTGAGGAACAGCCCAGAAACTACTGTTACTTATCGCATATAAACTTTTATATAGTTTTTTTTTTATTAAATCCCCCAAATGCTTTTGCTCAGTTTCTTCTTGATTATCTTCTTCTTTCTCTTCTCTTTTGCGCTCAGATTTTGCCCGCACAAGTTCTCAGTACCACTGGACAGATTGTTCAGAAATTTGGAGATATGGTAGATATGGATGTGAAGTTGTACAAGAAGCATTACAGGCTATTTCTCACTGTTAAACCCCTCAAGGGATTGTTCTGATTTTTTGATAAATAGTTTTGTATGAATGAAATTTGAAATCTCAGACTCAAGGGCTGACCTTAAGGCATGCCCCAGCCCAACCAATTCCTAAAGTCCTAATATCTCAGAAAACATTCAGATCCTGACCCCTAATCCATATATATTCATGTTTCTTATAATAAGAAGCTTCAATAACACTGACTGGGATGACAAATGGCTTAATATGTCGGAATCCATTCAGATCCACACCGCTAAACCATATACATGTTGTATAATCATGTTCCTTATGATAAGACACATTCAATAGCACTGACCAGTATGTTCCTCAGAATATAGAAGGCACTCCCCTCCCCATTCACTTCATAAAAGACTTAATAAGTAAATATCTCAGAAAATGTTCAGATCCCCACCCCTAAACCATATATATTATATTGGTATTCCTTATGAGACTCATACAATAAGACTGACCAGGATGTCCCCTGGGAGTGTGCCTGGGCATTGGGGGTTGGTTTGGGAGACTTTATAATCTGTAAATTATAATCATATCTTGTTTCAAGTAATGTCCCCGCTTATAATGAACAGCATGGCGCAGTGTATATAATTACATGTATTGTGTTACATGTATTGTGTCATGTAACCTTTTTGTTTGTCAAAGCTGTTACAACCAGGATCTGCAATAAAAAGTGCAATAAAATGGAGTACTAGAACCAAGATTATGGTTTACCAGAGGCTGGATGGGGGTAAAAGAAAAGGGGATGAGATTTAAGACCTCAGGATTGTGGGTTCAATTCCCACATGGGTCATTATTATACAATTAACTATGGAGGCATTGGGCATGATGTGATGCCTGAGAATACCAATATTGACAAAGGCTGACATCAATACCAAGGCCTCAATAGTCAATAATTGTTTTTTAAATATAAAGTTTCTCTAAACAAAAAAGCAACATAACAAACATCAACATCTTGGCCTTGGACTATGTCCAAAACAGTCTTGAATTTCTGTTTTTACCTGATGACTAAAAGAGGAATGAATGCATAAATTATCTGCATTTCCAACTGCAGACAGCGAACACCCAAATAAAATGCTGCATAATGCAGCATTTCATCATGATCTATACTGTTTGCTAAGATAGAAACAATCTTAAGAGAAAAACCTACACTTTATTTGGAAATTGCAATCTGTGACCCCTCGCAGAAGGAAGAATTCTCCTTACATAAAGGGTTATGCTTATTACGTACTGTATCAACAGCTAAGTCTTGAATTCCTGTATATGGTGTTTTGATGCTTTACGTCCTAATCAACAATTTTTACTCATGTGTGGACAATTTCCTGTCTTCCTGGGTTGAACCATTACTAAGCAGCAGATTAGGTATCTTGCCCAAGGATATAACACAGTGACTCTAGTGAGTCTCAAACTAGCAACTCTTTGATCACCAGTCTAATGCTCTACCAACTGAGCCACTGTGCTTCTTACGTCCATTTGTAACTATGATGTGTGTGTGAGGGCTCACTTTTGTAGCTTGGATGAAATCCAAGTGCCACCTTATGGGTACTGTAAAAGCACAGGCAATATGCTGGGGTGTGCCTTTAGCTTTCCAGTGGGACGTTATATGTTATTTTTGTCTGAACCTTTATCTGCGCACTTACTTGCATATGCTAGCTATGAATGTTCTAGTAGGACTGTGCAAATGTGCATGCTTGCCTGAGCATTCACTAATCGCTAATATGATAAGAACCTGCTTTATGCATTGGCTCACTTGCAGAATGCTCGACTTGAGATTTTATCCTTACTGCGCAGTACTGGCTAGCACCCAAGAAAACATCCCAACATGACTGAGTTTTGTTTGTCTAAATACGTCCTTAAAGATCATATGAAAAGGTTTCAGAAATGAATTTAAATGAAACAACTTAATTCATACAACAAAATGCTGAAAACCTAATTAAAAAATTCCAATTATTTAAAAAGTTATGCATATTTGAATTTCAGACTTGGTTTGGTTTTTCCTAAACAGACTTGGAAAACTAAAAATAGATTCTATCCAACAATGCACCATTCTATGATGTCATATGAGGATTTAAAAAGAAGGTTTAACTTCAAATATCTCAATCTATGTATTTGAAAAGTACATCTTCAGTTTGAAAATGCCAATATTTTAATTGCCTAAATTACATTTTGTCCGATTAAATGATTTTTGGTAAGTTTGGGTAGATAAGCGAGAAATTAAATTTTTAATTTTTGTTTTGAAATTTTAAAATGTATTTTTTCCCTTTCAGACAACATGTTTTTGGATCATCTTTTTAATGTTTCAAAATAAGTTAACATAAAAATTGGATTTAAATATTTTGGTATCATTCAGAATAAGAAATGTATGGTAAAAGTAAATTTAAATTTTTATTTAAATTCGATATTTAAGCATAAAATTGTAATTAAATAAAATTAAACATACAGAAAACCATTTATGCAAGATCAATCTTCGCTGTTTTGAAAGAAAGTATGCTAAAGTTTGACAAATTCTTTGCATTTGCAAATATTTAAATTCATTGAAAAATTCAAACCTCACATGACATCACAGAATGATGCATTGTTGTATAGAATCTATTTTTAGTTTTTCAAGTCTGTTTTTGGGAAAAATTTAGTCCGAAATCCAAATATGCATAACTTTTGAATGGATAGGAGTTTTTAGATGCGGTTTTCAGCAATCTCTTTCTCACAATAATTACTTTTATCTGAAATAGGCCTTGAGCTGGCTATAGACCCCCCTCCCCCCAGGGGGGAATTTTGTACACTATGATTTTCTAAAACTACATTATATAAGACACAAAATAAAAGATGTTAGCCCTCTGAGAGTGGCAGCATTACCGTGTAACAGCACGTTATATACGTTACCCCCCAAAATAACATTAAACGTCCCTGATAATGTCTCAACCATGACATGTTCGTACATATTTACATGCTGACACAAGTTTATGAACTTCTTATAACACAGTTACATATTTTAGTATTAATTTTTTTAATGTCTTGAGTAATTACTGCTGTATATGTTACTTAGTGTTTCCTGCGTTATTTCCGAGTATCAGTATGGTATTTATTGACTATACGTGTATTTCATCTGTCACAGAATATAGTAAATCTATAAGGCTGCTACTTAAATGATTTAAAGTTCTTTATTATAGTCGCTTACACGATTTATCAGCTCCATGTTATGTATGTTACCTTCAAAATAGCTTTAAATATTTAAGATAATGTCTTTTACAAGCCCTGTTTATACTTATTTGCACGCTTGCACAGGTTTATGTACTTCTTTTAACAAGGTTTACCTATTTTAGGTATTCATTTAATAAATGCCTTGAGCTTTAACTGTTATGTGTGTTACCAAATGATACATAAGTTATTCTGAGTATCTGTATTGAAGTTGTTGACTATACATGTATAAAGTCTGTCAGAGAATTTAGAAAATTTATAAGGCTGAAATAAATTGAACTTCCTTATAAATTTATGGTGACTTAAACTAATGATATAATGTGATCTATCAGCCTTTGCTGTTTGCTCACATAAACAGTATAGATACCATGCATTCAAATCAGAAGTTCTGAAAGATAGTCACTGTGATACAGCTCAGTTCTGGGCAAGGTATATGGATATGATTCAGATGGTGTTGACACTGATTAAGGCTAGAAGGAAAACAACCTTGAATTGCATGTCAGCTCTATCTGTATGCCTTGTTCCCAATGTACATTGCAAACGATCACAGCAACTATGCACAATATGTACCTGTGTAACTGATTAAACTCATAAATGTGATACACATCGCAGATGCAAAGAACTTCTCGAACAAAATGGGTTTAGTGTGTCACAACCATTGGTTCTTTGCTTGAGAAGTGCTTTTGACATAACTATCAGGCAAACAATAAAGAGGTATTATAGGCTTCAGCAACTAGAACTACGCTTCGTGCTACAGATGGAATGGTGTATTACTCATCACATCAGAGCTCATTATATTGAAACAACTCTTTAATTCACTGAAATGAAATATTCAATCTGCTCAGATGCAAAGTAGAATGAGTACTAGAGGCAGTTTCAGGCTTCACCAATCCTTTTAGTTCTAGTTTTGAAGACAATGAACTGTACTTTTTGTCTTTCGGTGTACCTGCTAAGCCTGGCATAGCTAAGTATCTTATTGAGGCTGATGACATTGGCAGGAAGGCTGTTGCAGACTTCATTGACTCACTTTTAGTTAAAAAAATCTGTCTTACACATCCATAAAATGCTACAAGCTAATAAAGCTTTGATGCTTGCGAGGTCAAGCAAGAAGAAATTGCCCAATTTACAAAACGTAAACAGCCAGATGAGAGCTTAAAGGAGCGTCTTTGGTAAGCATGTTCTTCTTTCTATTGGACATAATGTTGGCCTTGAGTTGACACTGCCGTCCCTTCTGGGACCTGTACCATGGTCACTGTCAACTCCTGATAGAATTTCCACCAAAACTGACAAGTCCTAACTTCAGCATGGCTTGCAATCACACATTGAACCAACATTAGATTGGCCATGTAGTGCTGCACATAACGTTGATGTTCATGCCATAACTACAGAGCATAATAGCTTTTCCTGTCACCTTCATGGATCTGATGGCACCAATGTTCATCCAGGCACTAAAGGCGGGGCATGTTGGTTTTGTCACTGATACATATATACAATGTATAAGCAGCAGTCTATAAAGTCTTACATTCTCGCAGAGGATAACCTGGGTGTTTTGTTCAACAATGGTGTATGCAAGAAAAGGTGCACCTTCTGAATGTCAACAGAATTGGCCAGAATATGGGGGAAGAGGTCTACAGTAATACACTGTTTAACAGATTGTGACACTACCAATGTGCCGATGTGTTAGTACCATGGAAAGATTATTCCTATCAAACTGATAGAGAACCCCTCCCTCACTAGTTCATCAACATTCTAAGAAGGGTAGGAAAACAAATAAAAATTGCTCTAGGCACTCATCAGTGATATGAACATGTGCTATTTATGTAATTGTGAATAAGCTGCAGTACGACATATTTCTGAAAAAAGTTCCAAAGCCATACAAATATACTGACTATTTCAAATGGCATGAACATGAGCTTACCTCCACCCTGCTTTTCTGTCCTTAAGATGTACATACAAAGATTGAACTACATGTATCAAGTCTTTCCCATTAAAACAAGTGAGGCTTTCCAGATATGGACAAAATGTGTGGAAAATAAATGGGTGGGAAATCGAGTACCTCTGGGTGAAAGAAAACTTGATTGTACCCTAACAAAGAAGCCACAAAATTATATTTCGCATTTTGTGTGATATGGGGTTACCATGTTCAAAACTCAACAACTCAAACCTTATAAAAGATAGAAACATAATATTTGCAGTTTCCAAAAGGTACATAAACATTCTTTAATACAAAATGAGATAGTAAGCACATTCACATTTTAAAAAAAATCAAACTATATTAGTTTCATAAATCATTTATATAGGAATAATGAAAAAAGTAACATACGTAACACTTTGGGGTGCATATTTGTTTTCAAAGGTCCATATCTGTGATGCAAAAATAGCTTACTTGGATGATATAGCCAATTTGGAAATCTTACCTTATGGTTTGCACTTTTCATAAGTCATGTCATTTACTAAAATAATCAACAATGATGATGGGTAATATATATGATTGGCTGTTACAGGGTAATGGCTCCATTACCAGAGAGCTACCATATTGCAAAATGCTTGCAAGATAAATCTGATAGAGGAGTAATAAGTTATACAGGAAAATTCTTTAAAACCCTTGGATGATATATGAAGATTTGCTCTAGAACTTCTACCTGATGGGTTTTCTTTGATCTTTTAGGTTGTTACTCGCACATTGCACTGAATGTTACAAACTTTCTATGAGTATTATGTCAACTATATTTGATGTCTCTATAAAAGAAAAGAGGGTTTAGGGTAGTTTATGTTTTTAGTTACTTCATCAGCAAATGAGCCATAGTAAAAAGAAGTACATGGACCTGTGCCAGCATACAAATAAGTAAAAGCAGGTTGTGTTGGAGACCATATCTTGAATATTTAATGGTATTCAAAGAGTAACATATGTAACCTGGGCTGTTACATAGTGTGTGACACAATAATAAGGAACTTTTATTCATTTGAATAGTAGCCTTATAGATTTACTATATTCACTGACGGATGTAATACATGTATAGTCAATAACTGCCATACTGATACTTGGAAGTAACATATTAAACACTAAGTAACACATACAACGGTTAAAACTCAAAACATTTATAAAATAAATGCTAAAATTATGTAACTGTGCTATAAGAAGTTCTTAGATCTGTAATAGACTTCAAAAAAAGTGTGAATATATCATGTTGGAGACATTATCAGGAAAATTTAATGTTATTTTGCGGGTAACGTACGTAACATGATGTTACCCGCTAACGCTACTACTCTCAGAGGGCTAACATATTTCATTTTGTGGCTTGTATAATGTAGTATCTGGAAATTATAGTGTACAAATTTCCCCTGGGGGGAGGTTGGGTCTATAGCCAGCGCGAGGCCTGGAGAATTACATTATACATTTTTCTGTGATATGGGGGTACCATGTTCATCATCTAATAACTCAAAAAGTATATAAGATAGAAACGTAATGCTTGCAGTTTTGAAAAGGTTAATAAAACATCTTTAATGTAATACCAAATTAATGAACATAAACTGGTTTCAATAAAATTTAAAACAAACTATATTAGATGCATTTATCATTTAAAAGGGGGTTCAATGAAAAAATGTAACATACACTACATTGGGGGTGATTATATTTGTTTTCAAATGTCGTTATCTGTGGCCCAGTAATAGCTCATTTAGAAAATATGACCAATTTGGAAATCTTACCTTATCTTTTGCACTTTTCTGAAGTCTTAAGAAGAATTTTAATTATCAAATATTTTGTAGAGTAACGTATGTAACAGGCTGTTACAGCTTAACGCTGCCATTGTCAGTGGGCTAACATGTTGCAAAATCCTTGCAAGACATTGGGCTTCAAGAAAAATATGGTCTACAGGATTCCCCCTGGGGGGGGGGGGGGGGGGAGGTAAACCATATCCAGCCAGTGGCCTAAAATGTTTGGTTAAAAACTTATGTTTACCTTTTCAGTTGATCTGTAAACAAACATTGCTGCTTTCTGAACAAAATCTTTTCCATTTTTAGTTTGTTTTGATTCTTAATGTACTTCTCAACAATTTTTAGTCATTTCGGGACAGGATTTCCTGGGATGAACCGGTACTAAGCGGAGGAAAAAAGTGTCTTGCTCAAGGACACAATGTAGTGCTTCCAGCGAGGCTCAAACTTGCAACCCCTCAATCTCAAGTCAAGCACTCTACCACTAAGCTCCTGATTTTTCAACTTTTAAAATCTAATAACTTTTTAAATGTCTGTAAGAAGATTTTTTGTTTTAAATTGAAACTACTGATCCAGATTCAACATCATATGAGCCGCAACATGAGATTTTCAACAATATGGTATGTGCGACCATCAAAGGCTCAGATCAGCCTACGCATATGTGCCTTTGCTTGTCGCTTGAATATTCTTGGAGTGTTAAGCTACTAACCGAACATCATTTGGAGCTTCGAAGCTTAAATTTAAGGAGGTTGCACAGATTCGTCTGAGTCTATTCATGTCAAAATATTAACAAAATAACCTGGAAAAATGGATTCTTCAGAAATAGAGAACCTGAAAGACCAGGCCTCGAGGCAGGAAAACCCAGCTTAGGGTTTTCTGAATGGTCATATGTAGCTCAGCTACAGAGACTAACTCATAAATTGAAATATGTTGCTTGTGATAAGTTTAGATATGATACTTTCCAATAAGCGAATAACAAAGCTGTTGATCAGACTGCGCAGATGCACAGGCTGGTCTGCAACACTGTTGTTTGCAAACCCCTAAAAAAGGTTTTCTCATATCAAGGCCCATATGAAGCAAATTAAAAATAAGCAAACCAACCAGCTCTCTTGACCAGTAAGATGATTGCCAGACTAGACAATCACTGTATCACACATCCAGGCCTACAGACATAATCCCTTGCAACAAAAATAAATAACTCAGAATTGGAATGGGCAGCAGCCACTTCCTTTGGGATCAGATTTATTTTCTTATCACCAAATATACAGTATTTGCGCACTTATTCCACAGTTTTCTCTTCTATCCTTCATTTTTCTGAGTAATCACCTATGGAAATAACATCCTATAACATCCTATAACACAAGTATACACGCTCCAATATAAAAAATCAAATTTTATTGATTGAGATCATGATCATATGAGTGTCATTTCAAAGTAATGAAAATGTCAAATTTTCAATATATTCCACATGTTTAAATAAACAAAATGTTTGAGCGTCAAATTGTAAATACTTTCTTAACCATCCGTTATAACATCTGTTTTAGGTGCTCAAAGGAACTGTCTCATTGAGACAGTTCTTTTGAATACCCACAACATATGTTTTGGTAGAGAAATAAGAAAACTATTTTTTTGGTACCCACTCTTAACTAAAGGCCTGTATTTGTTGTGTGTAGCCAATAAAGAATAACAACAGAAACAACTGTCTTTTATCATTTGTTTTTCAAGATATTTGATTTACACATGCATGTTGTATCACACTAATGCAAGTATAGGGTCATGACAATGGATATACCAGACCTGTTTCATGTTTATTTGAACAGATGTGAATTTCAATTTTTGCTGTTGCGTTTAAATAAAACAAACAAATCTTGCTTTCTCATAAGTAACAGGACGGGTCCCTAGTATGGCCAAACAGACAAAATGGCAACTTACAGCATAACCATTGCACAGAGCCACGAAATACACACCCAACTCCCTTTAGTATTTTAAGAGCTAAAATGGATGTATCATTCATGATAATGGGTATTTAAGTGTGCAATGTTCTTTTAAGCTTAGAGGAACATTCAGTCGATTATTCAAATGAAAAACAGCTTCTAATGCCTGGTTTTGCTTGATAACTAGGCTTTATAAGTTCTACCATACAAGTGCCCAAATTGGTATTCCATGTATAAAATCTATCCTGGAAGAAATGTGAAAATCAGATTTCCAAAATTCACAGCCGACTTAAGTTCTTAGACAATTTAAGTATACATTGCTGATAAAACTGATCACTAAATATCGCATTTATGTATTTTGCATACAAGTTAGCATTGCCTTGACAACTCTAAACCTTAAAATTTGATGATCAAGTTGCTTCTTAAACGTAAATATCCAACTGTAATACTTTATTATCTAAAATATCATACTTTAATTATTTATGTATGATTTATAAGAGGTTTCAAGGAAAAACCTTAATTTATTTAAGAGAAAACAATCTATAATGATTTTAAACATTTTGTTTCAGAGAGCATTTTTAAATGCTTAAAATTTGTCAACTCACGATATCTTATTCAGAGACTGTTTCAAACCAGCAAATAAAGTTAAGAGCTATTTTTGGGGTGATTTCATATTCCTGGAGATCAGCCTAACCTATGTAAATTAATAATTACAAAATATAATGAGAAATAAATGAGTAATCGCAATTTCAAATTTATTCAAATAAACATGAAACACCACTTGTATCTATTTCAGGTTAAAACCCTTTCATTTTAATACTCCAATTTTTTGTATTAAAGCATCATGAGAAATCATAATAAAGAAAACAATGCTGTTGTTAATTAAAGCAGTTAATGTAAAACTGCAAAAATTATAGTCTGACCAAATTTGACATATGAGCCGCGACATGAGATTTCCAAAAATGTGGTATGTGCAACAAGAAAAGGCTCAGACCAGCCTGCACATACGTGCAGTCTGATCTGAGCCTTTGCTAGTCGCTTGAATATTTTATGAATGTTAATCTACTGATCAAACATAATTCAGAGCTTTTAAGCTTAAAAGGAGGCTGCACAGGCTCGTCTGTGTCAACACTTGTCAAAATGCCACATTGTTGAAAATCACATGTCTCGGCTCATATACCTGTTATAGTTGGCATGATTAAGACTTTTAACTAACATAGCATACCAACAAAATGTTGTGAAAAAGAGATAAAATGCGAGGCTTGCCGAGCATTTTATCTCTTTTACGCAACAGGTTTAATAGATTCAATAATACAGGAGCACGAATGTTAGATTCTATTTATCATATGACATTAAAATTATTTTTGGCATGAAAATGTTAGGGTTTTGCCATATGCGTGACATTAAAAGCATCATTTCATAAGGTTTCCCCAAAATCTGTTAACGACTAGTGGTTTATCCATTTTACTACATGGAGTTATTTCACTCTTAGATGCAATGTCATATGATAAATAGGCATAATTTTATCAATTCATTCTTTAATCCTATTAAGCCAAGCATCCTTTTTATGGGACATGGGCAAAACAGTGCAGAACCAGATTAGACACTGCACAATGTGTCGTCTGATCAGGTTCTGCACTGTTTGCTTACAGAATGTACTTTTGAAATTTGAATGAAATTGATACTATTACCAAAATTCTTTCAATTTGAAATGGATTAGTCCAGTCGATAAGGGTGGGAAATTCCATTAGAATAAATGGATTAACCCTTTTAATTCCAAATAACTGCAAATAGGTACTTTTTGCAAACAGTGAAGACCCTGATGAAATGCCACATAATGTGGCTTACTGGCTTTCATCAGGGTCTGCACTGTTTGCAAAGACAAAAAAACAAATCTTTATGGCAGAAATGTATCATAATTTAGAAATTTCTACCTGTGACCCCTTAATATACAAAACGGGCAATTCCATACATATTCTATCGACATGCCTAGGAAAATCTATCAGAATGAGAAGGGTTAAAATGAGCCAGACACACCCATGTTATACATATGGTGTCACAAAATATCATATATCACAGCTGATCTCAATACATGCCACATGAAGACTGGTTTTCTTGTGATATTGTTTTATATGGAATGACTGGTGTCGCAGGTTTAGATAAACAAAGTTTTCAGCGTAAAATTATAAATATTTTCTTACCCATAACTTTTAGCATATGTTTTGGGTGCTCAAAAGAACAGTCTGATCGAGACAGTTCTTTTGAGTACCCACAACATATGTTTTGGTTGAGAATAAGAAAACTTTTTTCTGTTACACACTCTTAACTAAAGGCCTGATTGGTTTCACAAAATAATGTGCCAGATCTGACATCTATATATTCCACTCAGTCAACTATAAGTCAAAGAGTAATTGACAAATTGCAATCACTGCTTTATCAGTTAACTATATCAAGTAGGAAGTGGAAACTACATCTGTCAGGTGGGAGGAACAATCTGATCTGGTTCTTCCTCGGATGAGTCTTCACCATTCTGTTCCTGGAGTTTCTGTAAAAGAGGTTAACACACTCAAATAACCCCTAGTGCTGTGAGATGTATTGTGGTATGCTCATTGTTGATTGGTTTAAACAATATTTTATTCAGATAATTTGCATGTAGACAAATATATACAATGTCAATACATGTATATTCAGGATCTGACAGATCCTTGTTGGTTGTCAGTCTGTCTCATGCTAGTGTTGCATTCAGTGACACAGATTAACACATTGAATGAAAAACCTTATGGATACTCATCAGGTGGCTTCTTTTAATAAAAGCACCGCAAGCACTGCATAATACCCCGCCACTGCTGGGGGCACCAAAAGTTATTTTGTGAGATATATAATGCCTAAATAGCAACAGAACTGAGATAGACAGTGATATGACGTCCTTAGTCACAATATGTAACCTTTGATGGTCAACATATCTGTGAAGTTTCATTCAGATATTTCATATAGTAAAGGAACTACAGGTCAAAAACATTTTCCAGATTAATCAAGGGCGGATAACTCATGAACTGGAAAGGTAAGAGTGACGGTCCTTCGTTATAATATGTAACCTTTGCTGTTCAACATATCTGTGAAGTTTCATTCAGATATCATAAACAGTAAAGAATAACAGGCCAGAAACCATTTTTTAAAGGGAGAAAGGGCAGTAACTCCATCAAATGTCGGATTTTGCCCATTAACAATCCCATACCACTCATCGCCGATAACAATATGTATGCAAAATTCGAAAAAATTCTGTGCATAAATACTCAAGTTATCGATCAGAAACAGTGAGCACGGACGGATGAAATGAACTACAGGTCAAAAACCAATTCTCAGATCAATCAAGGGTGGATAACTCACAATCTGGAAAGGTAAGAGTGACAATCCTTACCCACAATATGTAACCTTTGATGGTCAACATATCTGTGAAGTTTCATTCAGATACTCCATATAGTAAATGAACTACAGGTCAAAAACCATTTTTCAGATCAATCAAGGGCGGATAACTCATGAACTGGAAAGGTAAGGGTGACGGTCCTTCCTAAAAATATGTAACCTTTGATGTTCAACATATCTGTGAAGTTTCATTCAGATATTCCATATAGTAAAAGAAACTACAGGCCAAAAACCAATTCTCAGATCAATCAAGGGTGGATAACTCACAATCTGGAAAGGTAAGAGTGTCGATCCTTAGTCACAATATGTAACCTTTGATGATCAACATATCTGTGAAGTTTCATTCAGATATTCCATATAGTGAATGAACTACAGGTCAAAAACCATTTTTCAGATCAATCAAGGGCAGATAACTCATGAACTGGAAAGATAAGAGTGATGGTTCTTTGTCACAGTATGTAACCTTTGATGTGAAACATATCTGTAAAGTTTCATTTAAATATTCCACATAGTGAAGGAACTACGGGTAAAAAACATTTTTTAATTCAATCAAGGGCAGATAACTCACAAATGGGAAAGGTAAGAGTGACGGTTCTTAGTCACAATATGTTACCTTTGATTTGAAACATATCTGTGAAGTTATATTCAGATATTCCATATAGTAAAGGAACAATAGGTCAAAATCCTTTTTCAGACCTATCAAGGGCAGATAACTCACAAACTGGGAAGGTCAGAGTGACGGTCCTTAGTCACAATATGTAACCTTTGATGTGCAACATATCTGTGAAGTTTCATTCAGATATCATGAACAGTAAAGGAATAACAGGCCAGAAACCATTTTTTCCAATACGAAAAAGGGCAGTAACTCCGTTAAAAATGGACGGATTTTGCCCATTAACAATCCCATACCACTCATCGCCGATAACAATATGTATGCAAAATTTGAAAAAATTCCGTGAACAAATACTCAAGTTATCGATCGGAAATGGTGAGCACGGAAGGACGGACAGACAGACAGACACCGAAAGGTATAACATAATACCCCGACACTAAAGTGTGGCGGGGTTTAAAAACAGCGTAGATCCAGAACAGATGGCTTCTGAAGAATTGTCATCTTGTCTATTTGGCAATTCCAGGGACACGTCCGTTGTGCATGAAAAAGCAAATTTTTTTTTAAATATTCGCTAATTATTAAAAAAATAATTTGGGACACACTCGATTCAGAGAATAGAACCTACTCTTGACCTATTTTAATAACTGTCTAAAATAGCATATGTTTTGGGTGCATAAAAGAAATGTCTCAATGAGACATTGAGAATTGCCCATGAGAATTCTTTTATGCACCCAAAACTTATGTTTGACAGAAAAAAAACCCTGATAATAACGATTTTTTGGGGGTTATATATTCTTATGTCTACCTCCCTATAATTGGAACTACTGATAATTCAAAATAAAACCTCTAGTCCCGAGGACTTAAAATTTAGGAGATTCAACTGTATTTAAAACCAAGTGAAAACTAGGTAAATATTAGTGCCAACCAAGAGATGCCATGCCTTACCAGATGAAGCAAGTCCATTAGCTTGGTGGGGTCTTGGCCTGATGCTATATCCACAAAATCTCTTGGGACGGCATAACTACCATAAGGACTGGGTTGTACACCGGACGGATTCTGAATATATCTGAAAACTGGACACTGAAATTAAACACAGAAAATAATTCATTATCAGTAATCTCTCATTTGTTTGTTTGATTGATTTGATTCTTTACGTAGCATCAACAATCTTTCAGTTAAACAGGGACCTGACTCTCTGGGTTGTACAAGTACTAAGCTAGGATAAATGTGTCTTGCTCAAGGACCACAATGCTAAGATGCCAGTGAGGCTTGAACCCGCGGCCCCTTGGTCTCGAGTCAAGCACTCTGCTTCAATGACGCCCATTGTCTAGTGGTGGGGGAAAGCCAGTCCAGTAGTTGGTGTTTGGCCGTGAAATACACTGTGAAACCACCCCAACCCGGAAGGTGATAGTAAAACCATTGAGGTACATACTACTGCAGTAACATTTTGATAATTTTTCAATAATCAATATTCTTTTTTGCTAGTGACCCTAGCAAGATTCGAACCTGCGTGGCAGAGGTATCCAGCTAGTCAGAGCTAAACATGCTACTGAATGAGCTATCCGAGTGCCAAAAAGACACTGGTTGGTAATCAGTTTTATTGATGATGTGCCACGGCCCTGCCCATAATTTTTAAAGCCCATGTGACACAACAAAAGACACTCACCTAGTATTCTCTATTTATTGCCCAGCCTACACGTTTACAGATTAACTCAGCTCCAGCTACAGTTTGGAATTCAATGAACACACACCCTTAATATCAATAAAAACCTATATTTTAATGATAGGTTATGCTTCAACATAGTGGAAACCATATCTTACAATTTAGAGTATGCATGCTTTCATCAGTCAATAACTGAGAACAGTCTTACTTGAATCAGTGGTAAGGAAAGAGCCTTCACTTTGAAATTATGCGTCCAGACCAGGATTTGAACTACCCAGCCCATAAAAGTCTGATTACAAAACAGATAGTAAGGGAAACTGGCCCCGCCATGTTTTATGATGCATCAGAATCATTTTAAAAATCTTGAAAGAAAGTCATCCAATGGTCATTTGTTTGAGTTGATTCTTTATCACCTACAAGTCAATTGTGTCAGATTATCTCTTGCAAATCGGGTCTGAAGTTTTTGATAAGTTTTTTCTATGCATGTAAAATTAAAACCAGCCCCACCCCTTGGACCCCATATTTTTGCAGAATAATTTGACAATCATGGTAGAAAATCATCAAGAGATCATTTAAGCTATATTATTTTCAAATCTGGCCTGTCGTTTTTGACAAAAAAGTTTTTAGTTTTCCTTTTCATTGCCAAGGCAACAGCATTCTGCATGGATTTGAATCATTTTACAAGTTTGAAAGGGGACGACAATTCAAAGATCATTTCTGTGAAGTTTGGTGAAATACCACTTTAAGTGGATAAGAATTATCTGCAATCTTTGACGGACAAACAACATACAATAAACACCTTAAGCATGTGGTGCACAGATGAGCGGGAAAGAAATTACAGTAAAACCTGTGTAAAATGGCTACTCTCCAAAAAACAGCAAATTGATTTTCAAGACCCATTATCCCTTAATACAGGTCAAAAGTACTGCAGAATGCTCCATAGAGAGCATTCTGCAATACTTTTGACCTACATTAAGCTACACAGGTTTTACTGTACACAAAATTTGTCATCTGCTGGAGTCATGATAAGCACAATTATAGTAGTAACAGTAAATTCAGATATTTTTGCTATAATTATTTTTCGCGAATACCATTAAAAGAAATATTTGCATGTTTAAAATTAGCGACTGGTGTATGATTTACCTACATCAGTAAACGGCAATGTGATTTCTCCATTTCACCGAGGGTTTCATTTCAGCGACACTTCACATCTGCGAAGTTTCGCGAAAATTAAATTCTCTCAAAGATTTCTGAATTTACAGTTTTGGCAAGTTTACCTGTGAAGACTGGTTATCACTGGATGGTGCTGTGGATAAACTGTCACCTTCTAATTCATCCCATGTAAACAACAAACCATCTGTTACTGGGCCAAATGGGTTAAAATCAATCAGCAATAATTTACCCTGAAAAACATAAAGTGGGTTCATAAAGGTCCTGCACCATTCACCTGAATCTCCTGCAATGATTGCACTCAGATTGTCTTAACCCTATCCTTCATGAAGATTCATGCTAAGCTCCACCCACTATGAATAATTATATAAATAAATTTTCACGGTTGTACATAGAACAAATTAATATCTTGTCAGGTCCACTAGTGTAGGATCATATCTAATATTACAATAAGCAAACAGAGTAGACTCTGATCAGGCAGCTCTTACAAGAGCTGCCTGATCTGGGTCTGCTCTGTTTGCAAAAGTGTTAAAAGGCGTCTAGGAGGTAAAGGGTTAAACAGGACAAATTGTTAATGAATTTTATTAGTCCTGCATAAATGGATAAGCAGTTTTGTCAAAGAATACTTTTACCATATTTAGTCATGATGGCTATCTAATTCAACTGGAGCCTGACAGAATTTTGATAGAGAGCAACAGCATGGGTAGGAAACTTCATAAACATAGCCGTGGCTCTGTTAAGAAAATTTTATGATGGTCTTTCCGGTACTGCATATGGAGGCTGAAAAATCTTCCAATCGGTACTATTATGGTTTTAACAGCGAGAAAAGGAGAATGCAGACTAGTGCTCAGCTCTGGTCTTTTAACTTCTTATCTAAGCTGTTGCTAGCTGTAAATTGTGTACGGTTTTGTCTGAATCTGTTTTTTCATGAGGTACATGAAGGTTGTTTACCTCACAGTATTTCCGACCAGGCATGTTCAAACAAACCTGCTCAGCTACAGAGACTAGCTAGAATATTATGCTTCTTGTAAGTTAAGATATTATACTTTTCAGTAAAAGAATTAAAAAGGCCCTGATCAGCCTGCCCAGATGCGCAGGCTGGTCTGCGCCTTTGTTGTTCCCTAACTACGACGACAGTTTTTCTTGCGTCGAGGCCCATATTGAATAGGGCAATATGTTTCTAAGGTAATGTCATATCTAATTTTTTCTTTTCTTCATCTAGTGGCAATGGCCATTCTGTTTTTAATCAATTCTGGTGGTAAGCAAAATGGGAAACATTTGCGTAAAATTATTTGAGCCATGACATGTGATTTCCAACATTGTGGCACAAGTGTAGACTCAGACAAGCATGCGCAGCCTCCTTTTAAGCTTAGAAACTCCAAATGATGTTCAGTCAGTAGCTTAACACTCATAGAATATTCAAGCGACTAGCAAAGGCTCTGATCAGACTGCCCATATGCGCAGGTTGATCTGAGGCATTGCTGGTTGCACATATCACATAGTTCGAAATCTCATGTTGCAGCTCATTTAGGAATTGGGTCATTGGTTTAGGAAATATAGTTTGAAGAAATATAGATAGAACTTCACTGAAGTTTATGTTGCACATGGGCGGTATTATTGTGTGTACCAGATGGATGGAAACTTGCAAGCCTATGTTGCACATGCTAATGCAGGTGAATCAAAAAGGAAACTCATACCTGATTTCTTCTGTAGACATCGAAACAAACTGAAAATCATAAAGAAACAGTAATCAAATTATCATATACAGTAAAACCTGTGTAAAACGGCCACTCTCAAAAAGACAAAAAATTGGTTTTCAAGACCAATTATCACTTAATGCAGGTCAAAAGTATTGCTGGAACGCCTTTAGAACGCAAACGCATATAACACGATGTTCGATATAACGCTCGTCTAACGTGGACCCTGATTTTTCTCTCTAAAATTTGACCTTTTCCCATGAAAGGACGAGCAGATGGCAGGTGAGACACACACTGAAGCCATAATATCTTGCCCATCCCCATTGTTGATAAGACTTGATTTATTGATTATACCTAATCACTTGTGGTGTTTGCTTTTCAACTCGACACGTTTGGGAAGTGTGTGGTACCCATTTATTCGGCACATCTCTCACCTTGTCAGATCTAAATTGAGTGGTTTATTGTAGTGAAATTTGCATATTTTAAATCAACATACCACATTGTTAAATCAATAAACTGAACTAAAAGTTTATTGTAGCCCACCAAAAAAAGTATTAAAAGCTAATCATTATCCTTTTAAAAAATCTTTTTTTTTTTTCAAACTATTGAGCATCTGCAAACTATTTTTAGCGTGTTTAAAGTGCATTATC
Organism: Loripinus fragilis; assembly: GCA_964019695.1. Taxonomy (NCBI): domain Eukaryota; kingdom Metazoa; phylum Mollusca; class Bivalvia; order Lucinida; family Lucinidae; genus Loripinus; species Loripinus fragilis. The sequence continues at coordinate 60,228,573 of OZ026520.1, read as the reverse complement.
TCCCTTACTATTACTATATAGGTGTTATGTCCCATGCAGTATTTAGCTCCCTTACTATTAACAAGTGAATATTTTTTTGAGAAAACTGTGTTTTAAAAGCAAGTTTAAGATAATTTTAATGCTGAAATCATAGGAGCTCTCATTCATATGGAAATAAAGGTAGTTTACATCGTAATTCATGATGCTACAGTTGATAGATATGTTTCAGCATCACGGAAAAAACATTGATGTGCCGTGGGCAGGTAGGTGGGTAATGCAATGTAGTGATCATGACCACTTACTACGCTGTGGGCAGACTGTGGCACCCAGGTACCGCGTTCTAAAGGCATTCCAGTGTAAAATTGGCAAACACATGTACGAGGGGCGATTGATAAGTTCGCAGATTTCTCCTCTCATTAATTTATTTCTTTATCAAATCACATGAAAACTTGTATGCAAGTAAAACAACTTATTTTCTCTTTTATTATAAGGTAGGTGAATAAATATTTTATACTTAGAAGAATAAATGGTATCCATAGCAACCACTGTTTTGTGACTTGAAGCACGCTGTTTTTTACATATTTTGAATACATTTAAAATGGTCATGTGCAGTCAAATTTAATACAAATTTGATGTGAACGCAACTGACGATAGCGTCACATGGCATCATCATTTACTAAAATTTGAAGATGTTATGCTTGGCCGTTACCTCTTTGCAGCCTGGTATGTTCATGGCTTCAAAACTTTGCTTGACGTCAAGAGATGACATTGGGTTGCGTGTGGTTTTCAAATTTTGTGTGAGACTCAAAATTTGTGGGGTAGAAAACAATAAAACAAATTCAAAACGCCTCTGCAGATTGTGCTCACGATACAGAACTGAAAATTGATCTGCTTGGATTCAGTCTCCTATCATAACCTGCTATATAGTCGTGATTTAGCACCCCACCCCTTTTAGAATTTTGTCTGTTCCCTGAACTGACAAAAGAGCTCAAGGGTTTGAAACCACTTTATAATTATGCAACAACTTATGCGCCTTTTTTCAATTCAGTCAGGATTGGTTTAAGGTAAAGTTAGATCAATCATGGGTACGCAGACATGAAAAATGTGTGGCCACAGGTGGTCATATCATGGAGAAAATGAAGCGGACAGTTGACATTGACGTTTAAGTTACGTCAGCGTGACGTTGCCGTGCTTCAAGTTCTACAGCGTGAAGTTGCCGTGCTTCAAGTTCTACATAGTACTGTTGTTCAATTTATCATGTAAACTTTATTTTTCAATATATCTAAATGAAAATTGAGCTCAATGTTTGTCTTGAGTAGACGTATATTGTGATGTATTTTGTTTTTTCACAATCTATTTCAGATTTCAGTAATAAAGTAATTTCGCAAAGTTATCAATCGCCCCTCATAAATATACTCACAAGATTTATCTGGGAAGTTATCTTTGATCACATGGTAAAAGAAACACTGTACATCAGAAATTATTTCATCTCTATTTTCACCAATAAAATTATAAAACATATCATTATGTCTCTGGCATATACCTGAAACGACAGAAGTAAAGTCCAAATTAACCTTTAACCTCATAGAGACTTCTTTATGGAAGTATGATATATCTGATCCTACACTAGTGAACCTGACATGTAATTTCTTTGTTCTATGTACCGACATGAAAGTTGTTTTTTTTTAATTATTCATAGTGGGTGGAGCCTAGCATGAATATTCATGAAAGAAAGGGCTAAGTATACCTACTTATATTTGACACCTTAACTACTTACTTAAGTTGTTCTTACTTAAATTTGAAGAAAACCTGATGGCATGTGTAATGTAGTGACAGACATGAAAGTTTATTTATTTAATTATTCATAGTGGGTGGAGCCTAGCATGAATATTCATGAAGGAAAGGGTTGAATATACATACATATTAAAACACCTTAACTACTTACCTTGTTCTTAAATTTGAACAAACCTGGTGACACGTGTAATGTAGTGACATACTGCAAACAGAGAACATCCTGATCACATTGCACTTTATTTCTATTGGTAATCTAATGTGTCTTAACTGTCTGCTCAGACATTATTTGTACCAAAGCATTAATAAGGGCTACAGATAACCAAAAATTCTCGTTTTTTAACAACATTTTTTACACCCAGACCAAATGAAATTGCTAAATTTCATAAAAGGTTGGTCAGAATTTTTAGATGTTTCATCTCTTACTCCCAAGTTTTGTGGCTAAATCAAATACACATATGTTAAAATACCTAGCCAATAACTTAAGGACCCAATTGATGTGTCATAAAGGATGAAATAATGGCTTGGGAAATGTTTCTGGTCATCATAATATCTGTCAAACTAGAGGACCTGAAGGTCCTGAAGCGCTCACCTGATCTCCTTAAGAATGTTAAAATAGGTCAAGGTCAACTGCAGCTTATCATGAAACAAATTTTGTTTAACCATATATGGGGGTTAAGCCATTTCGGTCAAGCGAACTAAACAATCTAATGAATAATCCACCAAACAGCCCAATGATTTCTGAGAAAAAGATGTTTAGGTGTGTGGCGGTCCAAATGAGTGGCTTTTGATAAAAGGTCACAGGTCAGCTTGACATTTGGTACTTAATATAAAACCAATGTCTCGTTAAGTTTAATATTTCTCACAAGCACATGTATGTATTATGATATCGGCTTAAACAGTTATAGAAAAATGAACATTTTAAGATTTTCCCCATATAAATGCATTAGGAATCAAATTTGACCTTGCCATAAAGTAGGTCAAGGTCAACCTAGGTTCATCATTTGTGTAAACCTGGTAGGGCCCACATCCCCACATACCAAGTCCCAAAGCCAATGCCCTTTGGGTTCCAGAGAAGAAGATATTTAAAGAGCTTTTACCATATATGGGTGTGGTGGCCATGTTAGTCATGTGTATGAAATTTTATTTCAATTAGCCAAGTGGATTCTGAGTAAACTATGTTTTAATATGTCGATGGGACTCCAATATGAGCGTCCTTGGCTGAAAGGTCAAAGGTCAACCTTGAACTTTGAAACTTATTTATAGACACTAGATTGAACATATCAAGTGAGAATAATGACATTGGCTTCCACAGTATTCAAAAAATCAACTTTACAAAAAATTTCCCATTTAAATGCATTAGGAAGCAAATTTGACCTTGACATTAAGTAGGTCAAGGTCATCTTTCGATCGTCATTTGAAAAAACTTGGTAAACCCCACATCCCCAATGCTACATACCAAGTCTCAAGGTTACTGGCCTTCTGGTTCTGGAGAAGAAGATTTTTAAAGGGTTTTTACAATATATATGGGAGTGGCGTTCATCTTGGTCATGTGACCTAAATATTTTGTATACATTTTGGCTAATTTATCATAAGGAGTCTTCACATGAAATTTGAGTTCAATTGGGCCAATGGTTTGTGAGAAAACCATGTTTTAACATATTGATGAGACTCCAATATGAGCGACCTAAGCTGGAAGGTCAACCTTGACCTTTGGAACTTATTTATAGCCATTGTCTCTTTAGGTTAAACATATCAAGGGAGAATAATGAATGAGGCTTCATTTGACTTCACTACAGCTGGTGACTGGGACTGTGTGGCGGCGGTAGAACGTCTCCCTGCCCTTCACTAGAGTGTAGATTTAAATTTCTTGTCCTTTGGGATCATGGGTTTCATTGTGGAACTTTGAAACTATTAGAGGGTCACTGATGAAGACTAAATGGCAGAGACTAGCTAGTCTGGCCCAGGAAATATGCACACTCTAGTGTCAGTTCGTTGGTGCAGTCTTTGCTTCCAAAGGATACCCTTTGAACAAACATATTCCACAGTTTTCAAAAAAAATCTACTTTTCAAAAAAAATTCAATTTAAATGCATTAGGAAGCAAAATTTGACCTTGACGTTAAGTAGGTCAAGGTCAAGCTAGGATCATTATTTGAACAAACTTGGTAGGCCCGGCATCGCCAATGCTACATACCAAGTCCCAAGGTCATCCGCCTTCTGGTTCTGGAGAAGATTTTTTAAAGGTTTTTACCATATGTGGGCGGGGCGGCCATCTTGGTCATGTGACCAGAACCATTTGAACAAAGTTTTGTTCCCGCGTCCTAAGGAGTCTCCATATGAGATTTGAGTTTAATTAGCCCAGTGGTTTCAGAGGAGAAGATGTTTGTAAATGTTGACAGACGAACGGACGGACGGACAGAGTGACTGGTATACTATTAGCTCACCCATGAGCCTTCGGCTCAAGTGAGCTAAAAAGTGATACTAATTTGATGTGCTCATTATCGCATACTAGGCAATAGGGAAAGCTCTGTTGAGCCTTTCATAAGTGAAAGGGTTAATGTGGGGACAAGTGAGTATTAACTAATTTCAATCCCTTCTTACCGATAACTTTGTAATCCTTGACGAAACATCTAAATTCATATGCTGGGCTGAGTTCCTGCCATTTTCTTAGAACTAATTCATATTTTACTGTGGTGTCATTCTTCAGATTCTCATCATCTTCACACAGTATGAACCTGATATAAGAGACAACACAATCAATTATTTACACTTGCTGCTATCTTCATCATCATCATCATCATCGGGTTTTGATTAACGTGCAGGTGCAGGAGCATCTTCCACATCAGTGGGCCCCTCTCCAGGTAACTGGCTAGCTGCACACAGAGCTGATTTTACTTTGGGTAAGACTCCCATTAGATAAACTGTTATGGAGCAAGTATCCTCATTTGCCGATGAGGCAATTTGCCTGCCTGTAATGCATTGTCTAGTGACGTCACGAACATACAAGTGGCATGATTGGTTGAAGTAATATTCGACTGATGCACGCCATAATGATGGCTATTGAACATCATGACTGAACATGTCGATAAAATAACATTTCTAGGCCACATATTTCGCTTAATTCACATGGAATCTTCACAAAAAACAAAGAAAAATAATTGAATAATAATTTAAAAATGAAGTATAAATACATCATACACAGCTTTTCTTAAAATATGGCACCTGTATCTGCCAGCACATGAGATTTTGCTATTTATTGCATATTTCAAATGCATCCTTTAAATGCACATGCTGACATGTCTAAGTTTTGGTCTGAATCTTCATCTACACTCATAGTTTGTGCATAGGAGCAGCGAAGGCTCTGGCAAGTCTGCACATTTGTGCAGACTCTCTTGAGCTTTTGTTGCTCGAAAACGTGATAAGTACCAAAATCTCAATGCTGGCTTATATTCACTTACGGTTGTGTTAAATCATGTGAGATAAAATCAGAACTCTTTAACAGCAGGTATACATCACTTGGACATGTACATTTTAATGTCTTGTCAAATGATATCCATGTGGCATCCTGCAAATAATAATAACAGATTGCATTCAGTTCCAATTTGTCTTAAAGGGACATCAGAGAAGGCCAGAAGCCCAGACGAGGGATAAATTTGCGTAAAAAAACATTTCAAATCTTCCAAAAAGCAAATTGAATTAGATGCATGCATATCCTAACACAAATTCAGTTGATTGGTAATTTGGTATGCATTTATATGCCATGTCACTACACATATTTGGCTATTTTCCTTTGGCTAATATACAAATGCCAGTCATGTATCAATTTTTCTTTGCTAGCTTTCTCGCAGTTTTAATCAGAAAATATGGACAACCCATCTTGTCATTTTTGCAGAATCATGAAACTGAAATTGCCAAGTGTTTACCCTTTTAAGACCAAAGGAATTTTCCATAAAGCTACGTACAATGTCAGGATGGTCCATTATATAAGGTTATAATTTTTAAAAATTATTGTATTTCTTTCTCTGAAGATTGATTTTGACTAAGCAAACAGGGCACACCCTGATGAAATGCCCATTATGCGACATTTCATCTGGGTCTTCACTGTTTGCTAAAGTATCCATTTATGGGTTTCCGGTCCTCAAAGTGTTATTGTCAACAAAAATGAAATGGATTTTTACTGCATATGTATGGCCCCGTAGCATAGTCAGAAGCGAGTCTGACTGCAGATGAAGGGATCGCAAGTAGGGTCCTGGCCCAGTCCCATACTTTCGTATGGTCATTCTCCTTCTTACACTGATTCAAGAAGGATTGTTGTCAGTAACAAGTGATAAAATGTGCACAAAAGCAAGCAAGGGTGCAAAGATCAGGAATAGATACAATCAAGTACCACACCTGACCCAGGATACAAGTGGGAAAGTGACAAACCCACAGTTGGACACCACAAACGAGAACCAAGAGGTCAGCCCTTTCCCAGCAGGTGACCACAAGGCACATATAAACAGACCCACACAAAGGCATAGCAAACACAAAACAGAAAAAAAAGATCCACAAGAGAAGTGTTGTTTTAACCGCTTAGTCAAGCTTGCCCAGGAAAAAGTGTGGTTAAGTGAACTGACCGTCTCAACATGTCCATAGCTGTTGACTGGGGCATTAAACATCAAATCAAACAAACAAAAAGCAAATGTATGGCAAAATATGCTAGTTAGAAGCTTCAGAAAGGCAGACAATAAGTGTGAATTGTTATATGAGTTAGAATTATCATGCAAGCAGTTTCTCGCTATCCTCATTCAACCAAAAATGCTGCGCCAATATAAAATGCATAGGTTTAGATGAACAAAAATTTCCAGCGTAAAATTGTAAATGTTTTCTTACCCATCAGTTTTACCATATGTTTTGAGAGCTCAAAAGAACCGTCTCATTGAGACAGTTCTTTTGAGTACCCACAACATATGTTTTGGTTGAGAAATAAGAAAATTAAATTTTCGTTACGCACTCTTAACTAAAGTCCTGAAAATGTATATAAAAAATACACAATTCTTTTTAAAAAATATGCAATAGATAATAATAATCTGGTGGGGTAAATATCAAATTGAAATTAAAACTTGGAGGGCTGCAGGGACCTGGCAAACCAAGTTCTAAGCTGAAATAGCAGGTGTAGGAAAGTTGGTGAAATGATGTTAGCATAGGTAATCTAGAGATAAAAGAGCTTTAGACCATAAACAACATATGTGGTCAGTTGATTGGCAGTTAATGTGTCAAAGACTGCCATCGCCCAACTGGTGTTTGCAATTACTCAAGCTGAGAATAACACTGTGGGCAAGTAAAATATTCATGAATGGGTGCCATTTTGATATTTATACTCAAAGAAAAAAAACTCTGTATTGTTGGGCATTATACTTCAGTTGATTTAGACTAAACATTGTGTGCATATTATACTTAATTGTATATTTCACATGATGGAAACTGGTAATAAAATCAACCTATTTGCATGTTAGGATGAATATTATCACAGGGATATTCTACATAGATTTTGGTTTAATGATTTTAATACTTCTTTAATTTTGTCACTGATAAAAATTAGCACTCTAAAGATTGTACAGTCTTTAAGGTATTCACAAGGAAATACACATCTTTCTATGTAATAATTTTGTCATAACTGTTCAAATCAATTTCCTCAATAAAACTAAATTTAGTAAAATTGTTAAAAGACAAGCTCAGAGGCAAACTGTATGATTGAGGGGTAGTTAATCATAATTTTGCATCTGAGAAAGTGTGAAAAAGAAATGCAGAATAAGTTTGACTTTCGAAGAGAACACATGTACAAATTTGATATTGGTGACTGTGGAGAAAAGTAAAATGTAGAGTTAAAAGTACTTTCCAGTGTGCAGGGGGCTGTGGCCCCTAGAATTTTTCACATGTAAATAAAAATGGATGAATAGAAGATGACTTGCTGTTTTTATGTAGATAGTTGGACCAAACAAAACAATAGCAGAAACTCATATCAACAAACACTAAGAAATTTCTCAGTGATAATATCATAAGAAGTATAAGGTAAATATGGTATACATACCCTTGGAGCACTCCAGTTCAACTTTGGGAACACCTTGCCACCCAGCTTTTTTATGGTAGATTTCAGCAAAGTTTCAAATTCTGGAAAATCTGGAGGCTGCAAATAATACCATGGGTCCAGATAAATAAAAATTGGAGGCGTAAAATTCTGAATATTTTCTTATCCATCAGTTGAAACCTCTAATGCTTTATATTTAATCTTATAGATTGGCAGCAATTAATTGTTTACAGTTCAATGTTTGGGGGGAAAGCATCTAAAAACAAACTGAAAGGCATGAAATTCAACTTTCCAATGACAAGCGCTATGTTTGTGCTGGATTTAACATTTTAATTTGAAAGACATTTCTACATACAGTCAAATCTCGGTTATCCGAACGTTGATTATCTGAAACTACTGGGTTATTCGAAGACGACAGACAGTCCCAACTTTTTTCTCTATTATCTATTGCAATAAAACTACCGATTATTCGAATTTTCATTATCCGAAAAATTCAAATTTTCGAAGTGATTCGTCGGTCCCAATTAAAGAAATTGCTATTAAATTTCCCTTCAAGATTCGAAGTCCAAATGTCACGCATGGTGATCATGATTTCTTTGTTTGGTCGAGTTCGATATACACACCCGAGTGATTTAGCAAATAAGTTGCAACAGGTAATTGACACCGGATTAACGTTCACACTTTTACGTGATGAACCGTTAAGTGAGTAAATGGTGTCTTTAATTAAGGTCGTCTGCAATGATGGTTTTGTTTGATGTTTTGTTAATGTCTAATTAGGGGCATAAATGAGCTAAAATTGATTTTAATTTTATTCTCTCTCATCCTTTGATTTATTCTTGACCACTGTTTACATTAAGCGAACACACCAAGCAATGAAACAGGTTACATTAAAAATAACAATTTCGATATTAGACGAATATCACAGACCTATCTCAATGGCATATCGCTGGTGGGCCGTTGATGGCCTGATGCTGTGTGCTAGCTGGGTGGAGACCTTATGACAGTAGGCCGATAAAAAAGAGACGATATTTGGTCAGTAAATATGGTTCATCAACTTACATTTAACCTTTATTTTCATTCAATGAAGATGTATTAAAAGCTCAGATTTTCTTTTCTTTTCTACATTTTTAGACCTGCAATGAATAAGAGACGATGAGGCCACAAACTCCAAGAAGCTCATTTTCTTTAATGCTTTGACAGATGTTCCGATTACTTCACGGAAAACACGAGTTAAAGTTGCAAACTCTGTCAAAACAAATGACGTTCTATAAAAGCATCCGAGCTTTTCCGAAAATATAGTTGGCAATCCGAATCGAAAAAAGATGCATATTTTTGGTTTTGTTGGCATTTTTGAGTACATTTGTTAGACCACTTTTAACATAATATTTAGCATGTGTACAAAGCCATAGGGGTAAATGCCAAGTCTGAATTTGCACATGAAGGCCAGAAATTAGGTCAAAGGTCATTGAGTGCAAAAATGAGAAAATATGTACTACTGTAAAACAACTTTATCTTTTTATATGTAAACATATTTCATTTCAAGCCAAATTTTGTATGCGTATAGTTATAAGTCTGAAAAAATTAAGAAAATGTTTTTTATAACTACATCTTCATATGTCGACTTTAAAATGGGGTCAAAGGTCATCAAGTGCAATAATCGGAGCATTTTTACAAACTGTGTTTCTTTTTTTTTCTCTGGTCCAACAACAAGATGCTTTTTAAGCTCTAAAAAGGGTAGAAGTCTTTCAGAAGGCTTAAATTAACATGTTTTTCATATAAAGAACCCCTTTGGAAGCATCCTTTTATGGATTTTACAAAGACAAACATCGTAAGTTTTGTGCAATTCTGACGGAAATTCTTGTTGAAAAAGTAGTGCCACACGCAGCTGATTTCTTTGCTTTTCTTATTCACAAGGTAGTTTGTTTTTAGTTTTGTTTATGCACTATTTGATTCTGTTGAGCTATTTGTAACCCTAGTACATGTTTTATATATGTTCTATGAAAAGTGAGTTATGGTATGTTTGTTGGTTTTAAAAGGTTTTCTAAATCAGGCTTATTGTGATCATGTTAAATATATATGCAAAACCATCGAAAATGTGAACAACATTGCTGACAACAGCTTGCAGAAAGCATTTTAAGCATAAACTTGCTCACTCTTGTACCTATATCCTTGTAGATATTTGTGAAGACTAACACTGATTGAGGACTGTCTTGTATATAGTGAAAGGAAAGTAGTTCAGTTTTATTTCAAGAGTAATGCCATATTAAAACTACACATTTTGAGCATGTTACCAGTTACAAGTGCTATCCAATCTGATATATTGCACTTGTATCTACGAGCAGTAGATGTATACATTAATGTAAGTCACCTACCCTATATGCAATCAATCCCTGTCTTAGCAAATTGTCATGGTTAACAGATAGATTCTACACTAGAACAGGCGAGTTTACCACCTTAGACTCTTATATACATCAAGCAAATCGGAGATGTTAAACCAATGGATAATGCTAGTAAATGTACATATTAGATAACCATTTCAGGACACATTTACTCTAAATACTAAGAAATGACCCCAAACTGATGGAAAACTATGAACACAATCAAATCATCAGGTGCTCCGATATGGTGAATGCCTGTGTTCCCAAGAAGTCGCCAGTGACCCCAAACTGATGGAAAACTATGAACACAATCAAATCATCAGGTGCTCCAATATGGTGAATGCCTGTGTTCCCAAGAAGTCGCCAGACATCTGTTTTGGGGAAATTTAATTTGGAATAAATCTTGCACTGGCATTTTACAGTTAAAAGGAATAACATAATGAAACACATGCCAATAACCTCATAGCATTTGATCTTTATCATCACTGCAAAAAATAATAAGCAAAATATGTTTAATAATGATACTAAGAAATGAATTTATCGACACTGAAACAATTACAATGTATAAAAAGTTGCGCTGTGAAAGACATACATACATATTTTATGGTATCTTAAAATTAGAGGTTACTTTAAATATCATATCTATACTGCTTCTATATATGGATGAATACGTTTACACAAGCAGCCTGATTTCAAAGAAATGCTGCTTTTGAATCCACATCATTTTATTAATATGTGCAAATGAAAGGACACCCCATACAATTAAATGTTTAAAGTTATAAGGAGGAATACGCTTAACGTCAGGGCTATTTCCATGATATATCCCACAAAAAGTTAACATGGTTTCACTGGATGGTCATTATTAGAAATGTACCTGTATATTAGCTTTATGTTATGCATGTTACCAACTGCTAACAGGCCGATGTGAAGACCAATGTGAGGATATATTCCTTCCAGTATATGGTATTTACCATATTCTATCATAGTTTCAACATGCCTGATGTTTTATAAAAGGAGGCTTGGTCTTTGTGTTTTGTATGAAGCTATGCTTAGTATATGCAATTAGCAGGTCGTGGCCTTCTTAAAAGTATTTTACAATTACTCATAGATGGGAACAAACACAACAAATGTGTGAAATGAGAAAAGAAATATATTTCAGTCCTATAAGCATGAGATCATGGCCGAGTGCTTCATGAAAGCTGTAGCCAGAAACATATACCTTTGAGAAATGACCCAATTTCAGCTGGTAAAATGTAACGTAAGTAACAACTTAAACATATATTATGTGTAAAAGGATAGATAATTGCATAAAATGACGTATTCATACAAAGCATTAAGCAAAAAAAAAAAATTTCTTTAAAATGAAATGGTTATTCTTAGTTGTATTACATTCTAATTGATTTTATACAGTAACATACTTTACATGCCTATCATGAATATTTGACCGCGGAAACTTGGTAAATCATTACTTTTCAAACATGATAGACACACACCTAGCAGGATAGTAATAAAAAAAAATCTTCTATTAGGATAGAAGGGAACTTAAAAATTTAATTTTGCCCCCATATAAAAAAATAATGCTACAATTTTCACCGATTTTGTACTTAAATGACCTTTGATCCAAACACAAATCATGCCTTGATGATGCTGTTTGTTTATATAGCATGGCTGTATTATCTTAATGAGATTTTGCATTACTTTGAATCATACTTTTGAATAGCTAATTGATAAAAACGCTAAAATCTGACGTATATACAAGAATTTGCACTCAGTTGACCTTTGACCTAATTCTGGGACTTTGGGGCATTTCCAGACTTGGCATCCACCCCTATCCTTCTTAAAACACATCAAGATACACTTTAGACATGGATGCCAAAATGTACTCAAAAATGCCAACAGAATATTTTTTTCAGCCTCTGGATGGCCAACTAATATCCAAAAACTCCCGATTTCGATCATTCGAACTACCGATTATTCAAAAGGATTCCTGCGGTCCCTGGCACTTCGAATAATTTAGGTTTGACTGTAAATATTACAGCTCTTTTAGTTTTTGAAAAAGTGCAATGCATTTACTCATAATTCATTGAATCGAAACAGTACCAAGTATGAAACATTAAAATGGCGGGTGGGAGCAGAAAACACAAATTATACACAGGTTATCAAACTTTTTTTCATGCTCAACTCAACCGGGTTACCCAGCATGAAATTCACCCTGTTCATAATGTTACAATGCCAACAATTTAAAATGCCAAAAATTGTTGGCATTTTAACATTTATTAGTATTATAAATACAACATATGAGAGTTTTAAAGAAAAAGAATTTTTAGTTTTTTAGCAATTTAGTTTATATGAGCAATTGAAATTTCAAGCTCAGTTGAGTTGAGCTGGAAAAAAGTTTTATAACCTCTGGGCCAGGATACTTACCTCAGCAACTGGAGTGAGAAGATCTTCAGTAGACCAGTCAATAACATTCTGTAATAAGTGAAAACTCTTTATAATGACACTCTTTATAACAACAGAATTCATTACAACGTGGATAGTATTTGTACAAATCTACCAGTTTAGCTTGAATTTGAGTTCATTACAACAGGAATTTAGTTTAATGTAAAAAAAAATTTAGGGACAAACACTGTAGTTGTAAAGAAGGTTGACTATATACGAGGGTCATCCAATAAAGAATGAGACTTTCTTCATAGTCTGAAAATCTGTGTGTGCATTTAGTAAAAATTCACCATAATAAAAGAACATCTTAGCAATTCAGAAATATAAACAATATGTTTGTATTTGATCAGTTGTTTTGTGGAAGGACTTAAAGATGCACGGCCACATTTACATTATTTTTTGCATACCCACGGTCATTCAAAGTATTTTATTTTCGCTCATAGGTAGCATTTAACCTCTTGATATCATTTCTTCTACTGAGAAATCTTAGTGTTACATAAAATGCTATAAATAAAGAACCAAATATGCATATCCTTTATTTTGGTTGCCTAGCAACTGATTTACTTGATTTTTTAAAAACACACTACTTTGCGTTGCTATGGTAACTATGTTAGAGAAGGATATCCCACAAAGTATATCGCTTTGTGGAGCTAATTGTAATTAGGCATAAATGAATAAAACCCTGTTCACTTAAATGGCCTTCAACTATTCGAAATTAACTTTATAAGTCAAAAGGTTAGTGGAATATGCCAGTTATTTCTAAAAAATCTTATTTTTTAAGCTTTGTTTCAATGGTAACAGCTCAAGACTTTGAAACATAACTTTCCACTTTTGATTAACAATAGATTGCAAGAGCATATATAAGTATTCATAGAAAATAAACTAGAACACATTCAATGGCGCACCATCGCAAATCCCCACGCTCTCAAAGATATCGTATGGTATTTGATCCTTTGACCCCATCCCAAGGTCATCAGTTTGATCCTAGGGTAAAAATTTTCGGTGTATCTTGGTCTACTAATCATCCCCTTTAATTTGATATGCCACATGACCATGTTCAGAAAATTAAATTTTTGACCCCCACCAAGTCCCAAACCCTGGGGCATGCATGACCCAGGGGACCGAATGAGAATCCCGTCTTATATGTTTTAAATCTTTCATTTGTGAGAAGACACACAAAGTTAAGTTTAAAAATCTTTGAAATTGACTTTGTAATTGAGATTTAATAATATTAGACCTTTTGGCCCCTCCCCAAGGCCCCAGGAGGCGGGGACCAAAAAATTGTGCCGTTGTATGTGCCATTCATGTGAGTAACTCACACACAAAATCTGGTTGAATTTGGGAAAAAAACAATTTTGGACCCCCGACCCCCCCAGGGTACCCCCAAGTCCCACCCCTGGGGCATGACCCAGGCGACGGAATGAAAATACCGTCTGATATGTTTTATATCTTTCATTTGTGTGAAGACACACAAAGCTTGGTATAAAAATCTTTGAAATTGACTTTGTGATTGAGATTTAATGATATTTGACCTTTTGGCCCCTCCCGAGGGCCCCAGGGGGTGGGGACCAAAAAAATTGTGCCGTTGCATGTGCCACTGATGTAAGTCACTCACACACCAAATCTGGTTGAATTTCAAAAAAATTTTTTTTTGGACCACTCAACCCCCCCATGGTACCCCCAAGTCCGACCCCTGGGGCACGACCCAGGCCACCGAATGAAAATCCTGTCTGGTATGTTTTATATCTTTCATTTGTGAGAAGACACACAAAGTTTGCTTTAAAAATCTTTGAAAATGACTTTGTAATTGAATTTTAATGATATTTAACCTTTTGGCCCCTCCCCAGGGCCCCGGGGGCGGGGCAAAAAAAAAATATGCTGTTGCACACCCTATTCATGTGAGCAACTCACACATCAAATTTGGTTGAATTTCGTCCAATGGTTTAGGAGGAGATAGCGTGATGGATGGACGGACGGACGGAGGCAATTGCAATATCCCCGACGCTTTTTAAAAAAGCGTGGGGATAACTATGCATTTAATCTGTTGCCATGGTGACCATTTATAATGAGCTGTCCACGGATGTTTACATGGTCTTCTAATGTTGCCTAGCAACATAAGTTGGAGCTGTGTAACTCCCCAAAAATGGTTCATGTGAATAGCCAAAAAGACATGCTAGCTTTGAACATGATTTCATAAGTCTAACATGTAAACTCCCTGCACTATATAAAAAGTCTCATTCTTTATTGGATGACCCTCGTAGGTATAAGATATGAACAATTATTATATACCTATAAATGATACAAGTTTTGAACTGTCTGTTTTCTGGTCATCTGATACAGAAAGCTGGATCTTCAAACAGAAGTTTTCTGATTTCATATCACTATCCTTTAAAAAGAGGCTAACGCCAGTTACCTGTTTTTACGGCAATGTTACGTAAAGTAAATTTTAAGCATGGAACCAGTGGCGAGACATCATGAAACGTAAGGTAATGGCAAATGTTTCCGAAATTCTTCTGGATTAAAGACCTAAACAATTTATAAAATCAGAATGATGTCGGAAAAGGTATATAATAAACATATTACTATAATAGTAACTTGATCTGGCGTACAGTATCATGTCTAGTGGATTAGCACGTATCATCAGATCACCCTCGACGCTTCGTGTCTCGTGTGATCCGATGATATGAGCTAATCCACTCAATGTGATACAGTACGCCATATAAAGTTACTATTATAATAATATGTTTATTTACATATTGTCCCAAGATGGGATATTCTTAGATATACCAATGAGACAATATTCACCAATATTAGTGCAATAACCCCATTATCATATGGTAATATTTTCGATAGTGACAGACGTGAAACAAACGGGTTTTATGAAGTAGATATCAGATATCACAGACTTGCGTGTCACTTTTCACAGCTGCTAACCGGCTGCTTTACAAACCTTTGACATCATCTTTTGTAAAGTCTTGCAACAGAAACATGCAAAGACATCCAAATAAAGGTGCGGATATTAGTAAGTGTGCCGATATTGAGTGATATTGGCACATTGTTACTCAGCCTTTATCCTCAAGTTTTAATCGTTTTATCAAAATTTAAAGCTATTTAACATATGACATCGCGCCTGGGAGTGAAATAACGCCTTGCAATAAAATCGTTAAACACCTAGTGGTTTATAGATTTACAGGAAACATTATGACATCCATAACAACGTTGCGTACATAATGACAAAAGTATAACATTTTACGACAGAAATGAGATTTCAAAGTAATGTTAATGTCATATGATAAATAGAATCTAACATTCATGCTCTTGTATTATTGAATTTTTAAACTCGTTGCAAAAAAGAGATAAAATGCTCAGCTAGCCTCGCATTTTATCTCTTTTCCCCAACTCGTTTAAGAAATTCAATAAAACATGGTCACTCAAGTAAGATCCTCTATATAGTAAAAGCCTCTTTTACCTCATCATGTCTGTTATCTCTTTCTTCATCCACTGTGATATCAGAGCTTGCTGCTATGGTTCTGGAAGAGCAATAACAAGAGTCAACATCAGGGTAATGTATAAACTAGTACTTCAGCAATCCCAGATTTCAAGCACTCTACCATTGAGCCACTATGGTCCTCTATTAACTTGAGCTTCAATTGAGTCATTTTATATACTGAAAGAAAATCACTACAGAAATAATTTCTTATTTAATTTCTTGTAACAAGAGGGCCCTAGATTGCTCACCTCAGTTATATTTCTATTTTTAGCTCTGGTAGCCATGTTATGTTGTTCAGCCAAGCTGAACCTTCTGATCAATTTTGGTAGAGGGCAACATGAGGACCATTTCTGTGAAATTATTTTGGTTTTGGACCAGTGGTTCAGGAAGAGATTTCATTTGAAGAAATATCTTATCTAGAGCTCTGGCAGCCCCTTTTTTGGGCGGAGCATAACCATTTGTGCAATTTTGGTAGAGTACATGTTGAGGAAAATTTTTGTGAAATTATTTTAAATTTGGATCAGTGGTTCAAGGGATGTCATTTAAAGACATTTCTCATCTACAGCTCTGGTGACCCCTTTACAGTTTGTGCAATTTTTGTAGAAGCCATTATGAGGAACAATTCTGTGAAATTATTTTGAATTTGAACCAGTGGTTCAGGTAAGAATGTCGTTTAAAGATACTTTTTATCTAGAGCTCTGGAGGCCCTTTTGTTCAGCGGAGCGGAACCATTAAGGCAATTTTGGTAAAGGGCATAATGAGGAACAATTCTGTAAAATTATTTTGAATTTGGACTAGTGGTTCAGGAGAAGATGTCATTTAAAGACATTTCTCATCTAGAGCTCTGGTGACCCCTTTATTAAGCCAAGCGAAACCATTTGTGCAAATTTGTTAGAAGCCATCATGAGGAACAATTCTGTGAAATTATTTTGAATCTGGACCAGTGGTTCAGGAGATGTCGTTTAAATATATTCCTTACCTAGAGCTCTGGCTGCCCTTTAGTTCAGCGGAGCGGAACCATTTGTGCAATTTTGGTAGAGGGTATCAAGAGGAACAATTTAGTGAAATTATTTTGAATTTGGACCTGTGGTTCAGGAGATGTCGTTAAAAAGATTTCTTATCTGAAGCTCTGGTGGCCCTTGTGTTCCATGAAGCGGAACCATTAATGCAATTTTGGTAGCACAGTCATATTTAATTTGGACCAGTGGTTCAGGAGGAGATGTTGTTTAAAGAAAAAGTTTACGAACAGACGACGGACAAAGACCGATCACAATAGCTCACCTTGAGCTAAAAATACTTGTTCCCAATTTCGGATTTTCAAATAATAATTTTTTTTTTTTTCATTCTGAGGCAGTCATGAAAGACAGTACATGTAAACCAGTTCATGAGATTGTACATCTTTTCAAGCGAACGGTATTAAGTCTACTTCATTCCATATATGCATTCCAATGGAACAAAGAGGACTTTGTACCCTTACTTGGCTTGTGAGATTTTGGCACTTATTGCATACAGTTGAATCTTATAAGTTCGAAGTCCTAGAGACTAGAGATTTTATTTCCAAGTATCGAAAGTTCGAATTATAGGGAGGTAGACATAAGTATATATACATTTCATGTAACCCTCAAAAATAATTATTATCAACTTTTTCCTTAGAAAACATGTTTGAGACGTTTCTTTTATGCACACATACATGCTTTTTTATAGATAGTATTTGAAATAGTTCATAAATAGAGCCTATTCACTGAATCCATTGTAAAATTTATTTGGAAATAGCAAGAATTTCGAAAAACCGGATTTCAAATTTTTCGCGGTTTTACTGTTTGTGTAATATCATTATTTAAACCTATACACAGGGCTATCACAGGTCTAAATTTTGGTCTGAGTCTTTCTTCATTGACATCCATGCTTTATGTGTGTGAACAGTGAAGGCTCTGATAAGACTAGACTCGTTTAAGCCTTTGCTGCTTGCATATATATGCAATAATATACAATTATTGACTTTTGTTGAGATAGACATGGAGTGTTATTGAATAGTAAACGTCATATTGACCGATGCCGAGCGGAGGTCAATATGATAAAGTTTACTGATAAATAACACTCCATCTCTACCGAAATTGTTTTATTATATAATAAATGTATGATATGTATTTCCTGCCATTTTAGACCATTAAAACCATTGACGTTACGGATGGATCATGTGAAATTACTTGATGTTCTGACGTCACTTCTTTAAGCCATGCAATATTACCTCGTGTCGTGTGCTTTGCAACGTCACGTCCGGCAAACCATGCAATATGTAGTTTTATTGACTTGAGCGGATATGCATCTAGGCCAATCAGAAGATGTTTATTTATAGATTATATAATAAGTACCAATATCTCACAAACTGGCTGACATATGTATTTTTTTCAAATTGATGATGACTACTGGAACTTGACTATATAGAATTATGTTTTTTAGCAAAATCTGTGAATGGGGTTGCAGGTATATTGTATCTTTAGCGGACAACTTACAGCTTCTGTTAAATCTAACAGTGCACGTCCTCTTAGATGAAATGACGCATACTGTTCCTTTGTTTTGGTGTATCACCTCATTTTCACAACTCTAATAGCATCTTTTGTTTCAATTTTTGCATTTCTTTGCCATGATGCCAAATCAAATAAAGATATTTGGACAAATATCACATCTATGGTTCGTTTACAAAACCTCGTATGTGCACTTTTTTGCCAAACCCTGTTTTTAGCATGGCGCCAAAAATGACAGTCCAGCGCACCAGGTCACAAAACCTTGTATGCAAAAGTCAATGAAAAGTTGTTGTTTTGTGACATTCCAAGAGCTCGTACCTCAATTGGCCAAACCTACCAACTCTAAAACCTTGTAATGTAAATTTGATAAGACAAAAAAGCAGGCAAGCTTTATCTGGTTTATTACTGTGGGGGTTCCAAAGGGTGTCTATTAATACTTTCTCGTGAATTCATGCGTAAATTTGTCAAGAGAAAATGTTTCTCAGATTATTTATGAATATGCTGCAGATACGAGAATTTTTAAACTTAACTCTTTTGTGGATGTAGTACTATACAAGATTTTGTCCCTATAAATAGAACTGTCCACACAAGTAACGCGGATACACCAAATGCAGCTTACGCGTCTCAAACAAACAAAATTACCCTTGATTACTTTTATTATCAATTTATTAAAACACAACTAGTCTTTATTGAGTTTTGAAAATTGGCAAATGCAGTATCTGGTAACATACTCTCGTATATTTTTTTAAAAAGTATCACAATATGATAGAAACATAAAACTCTGCCAATGTATTACTTGTACCTGTTAAATAAATTTAAAATTTGCTCTCAGTCTGACTCTTATAAGAATATAACAAAAAGCAAACAATCCAGAAAGTTTTTTGTCTCTCCTGTAAAGTTTACTAAAGTGCATGTACAAGGTTTGTAAACGAACCAACCACATACATGTACAGGCCTCAAAATTTTTCTTAGGACCAACTCTTCCTGTGGGGCAAGTGGTCTTAACTGTTCACTCGTCGTTTCTCCCGTTACACTCTGAGACTAGTCCTTAATCAGTTACTTGTTTATTGTAAGTAAAATAGTTTGAGGTAAACTGACCAGTAAGTTAGTAGCATTTTAAAGTGTTAAACTTTCCCAAAGTATTTAACCAGAAACCTTTGGCACACTAACATACTAAGCAATGGC
This sequence comes from Loripinus fragilis, assembly GCA_964019695.1. Lineage (NCBI taxonomy): Eukaryota > Metazoa > Mollusca > Bivalvia > Lucinida > Lucinidae > Loripinus > Loripinus fragilis. The sequence continues at coordinate 60,208,715 of OZ026520.1, read as the reverse complement.
ACATTATATATCCCTGCTTTGACATCTTTTTGTCGTCTACTTTAGATATCAAAACAGCCTTCTTTATCATTAAACTTTCTTTGTAAGCAATTTTGTACTTCATGAACATACATGTACTTTCACTTGTAACTGACAACAACCCTTCTTGAATCAGCGGAAGGAGGAAAATTGAGCGTAGTAATTATTTCATGATCAATATCAAACCCACAACCCCTAGATCTGCAGTCAGACTCGCTACATACTGTGCTTCCTTAGAGTGAATCGATTTACCAATGTGTACCAGTGTTTAGTTCAAATGTACACTGGGTTTTACCGATTTCATTCGCTGACATCAGCTATGCCATTTAGTTGATGTCAAACATGAACCCTTCAAAAGATCTTTGTTCATGGTTTTGATGTTACTTTTGAAGGATTAAGATAGTTTTTGCTTTTTTTCACAATTACTAACATCTTGAAAAAATCCATTCATCCTGTCATGCAAGCAACTGGAAATGTCCACTTGCCCATATCTGACTTCCACTTGTAAATACGAGCAGACATGTGTTATTTCAACTTATTTACGAGTCCTGATGTATATGACAACTCAGTTGGTAAAGTGTTAGATCGGTGATCGAGTTAGAGTCACACCGCCTGCAGAGTCACTGTGTTGAGTCCTTGAGCAAGACACTTTATCCTCTGCTTAGTACTGGTTTCACCCAAAAAGATCTGTCCCAACATAACTGAAAAATTGTTGACTGGTACGTGAAGAATCAAAACAAAACAAAAATTTACCAATTATAATGGTTTGTTATTTTTCTGTGCAGAATTATGATATTTCTCTCATCTGTAGCAGCGACACTTGTCTTTTTCGACCACAGTGGAGACATAATCCATATAAATATTTCGACTTCTGTGGGGGTTGAACCCACGAATGCGGCGTGCGCGCCTAGCACTGCAACGTCTGACGTCCTTAACCATTACACCATCGAGGCATCCCCAAAAAAGGATGCTCAATTAGCATATATAACGACGCCCCACAGAAGTCGAAATATAATGGTTTGGTTTGGTCTACCAATTAAGCCAATGCACTCTACCAATTGTAATGGTAGAGGTAAAATTTCAAATGTCCCAAGACAATACCACAGCACCCATTAAGTACTTTTCAAACCTGTGCGAGCCCTGTGAAAGATACTTATATTCTTACCCTTCAGGAAGCACAACTTGGTCAGCAAGCAGGTAGTCCACAAATTCTTGGGGTAAAGGAATGATATGACTGAAAAACAACAACAAAAACATGAGATCAAAATGTCACAACAAGAACTTAGAAAACATGCTCTTGTAATACAAGTTTAGCCCTTTGTATTCTGATGGGTTTTCCCCTACATATATTAATACAATAAGAATGTGACTTGCCATTGTGTACTTTAAGGGCCACAGGTAGAATTTTCTAAACCATGTGGTATTTCTGGCCCTGAAGGTTATTTTTAGTTAACAGTGCAGACCCTGATGAAATGCAGCAAAATTTAATTGCCAACTAAACATTCTAACATACCTATGACCAACAAAGTTAGCAGGCCTCCAGGTAAGAGTGTCAGTGTGTAAACAAAAATTAATTATCTTGCTTCTCAAAAAAAATATATGTTGTGGGTACGCAATGCTGTATTTCATCTGGGTCATCACTGTTTGCCAAAGTACCCATTTAGAGGTTTCAAGAATACAAAGGGCTAGCTATATCCATGCTTTTTTAAAAAAGCGTTGGGATATTGTGATGGCCTCCATCCGTCAGTTAAGCTATCTCCTTCTTAACCATTGCACAACCAAATGTTGTGTGCGAGTTATTCACATGAATGGGGCCCGCAACAGCACTTTTTTTCGGCCCCGCTCCCTGGGGGGAGAGGTCAAATATCACGTCCGTCAGTCCGTTCTGCAATCTCCCCCTAAACCATAGGACTAAATTTGATTTGTGAGTTACTCACATGAATTGGGCGTGCAAACAGCACTTTTTTGGGCCCTGCCCCCTGGGGCCCTGGGGAGGAGTCAAAAAGGCAAATATCATGTCTCTCCCTCTGTAGGATATGCTATCTCATCCCAAACCATTGGATGAAATCCAACCGAATTTGGTGTGTGAGTTACTCACATGAACGGGGTGTGTAACACCACTTTTTCCCCCGCCCCTGGGGAGGGGTCAAAAGGTCAAATCTTATGTCCCTCTGTCAGCTATGCTATCTCCTCCTAAACCATTGGATGAAATCAAGCCAAATTTGGTGTATGAGTTACTCACATGAATCATGGGGCATGCAACAGCACTTTTTGTTTGCCCCCCACCCCCCGGAGCCCTGGGGAGTGGTCAAAAGGTGAACTGCACCTTGAATCCTTGATGAGTTGGTTTCAGAGTTTGGGGCCTATAATTGTGTTGGCTACTAGAGTTGAGGATTGGAACAGTCCACATCACAGGAATCCCTGAAGAGTCCGTATATTGGACGAAACCTAGGTCAGGTACATTCCCGTTACCATGAGTAAGTCAGAGTAACACACTTGAGCAGACTAAGGGAAGTGGCATGGTCACAGCTCTACACAGTCACTAACGTCTCAGATTGCATGGTTTAATAAGGGCTTGCATGTCAGGTCACACGATTTCAATGTTGCTATCCCATTTAAGAACACAGAGACTATCCAGCCTATTCACACTGGTTTGGTGTTGAGAATAATCTACATGGGCCTTGACCCGAGAAAACCTGTCTTCCGGATTTCCATCCATATCATACCTAAACCAGCCTGCTCAGCTACAAAGTCTAGCTAGAAAATTGAAATTTCGCTTGTAGCAAGTTTACATATGGTACTTTCCAGTAAGCAAATAAGAAAGGTGCTGATCAGACTGCACGGATGTGCAGGCTGGTCTGCGCTTTTGTTGTTCTCACACCCTGAAGACAGGTTTTCTCGCATCGAGACCCATCTATTGTACCATATTCGACCTAATAAGCACACTATATGCATAAGTTTTTCAAAATTCTAGAACTTGAATAGAAGTCAGTGTAGATCCAGATCAGTTGGCTTCTTATGAAGCAAGCTAATCAGGATTCACACTGCATTTTTCATCTACACAAAGAATCCATATTGATTATGAAATTGTACCATCAGATTGACTGAAGATTAGAATTTCATGTAGATGTAGTTTAACTATTTGCACCCTACCTCCTCCGCAATTTTTTATTCTTTACTGCCTGCTGATTTTTTCAAAATCTTTTCTTCGAAAAATTCTTTCAGGAATTAAACCACCTGAGTGACAAATAGATTGGATCCAGATCAGGCCCGACATTTTGTCACGCCTGATCTGGGTCCAATCTGTTTGCAAAAGGCTATGAGCAGACGACACTAGGAAGCAATGATAAACAACACAGAAAGTACCCAGTAAATGCCCATGAGCATGTGTGGTTATTTGGTCAAATACTGTAATTCATTAATAATATAAAAAAAAATATTGTCAACTAAACATTCTTATGACCAACACAGCAGCTAACAGGCCTCCAGATAAGACCCTGTAAACAAAACTTAATTTTCTAACTTCTTAATCGAAACATATGTTGTGAGTATGCAAAAGAATCGTCTTTTGAGCACCCAAAACAAATGTTTAAACTGATGGATAAAAATATTTACAGTATTATACCCAAACTATTTGTTTATCTGGACCTATGAAAGAAATTAACCCTTTATTCCATAGGCTATTTTTAGATCATGACATCATTTTCTATTTTGAGACAACTTTGAAAAAAAATCAGAAAAAATTTAAGCCAAGTTTTGAATACTTTTGAAAATATGGAAAATGAAGCATTTGCTCCAAAAGAGCAAATGCTCCATTTTCCATAATATTTTCAAATACACAATATTTCAAAGGCTTCGAAAGGCGCTATTATGGGGGAAGGGTTAAGCGGAAATGATCTACGAGGAGACATAAATTGCTGCTACTGTATACTGTACCTCTTTGTGGTGAAGTCTTTAAACTTTGGATACCACGAAGAAAATGAGCAATTAAGCACATCTGATATTCTCATATTGGTTGAATTTCTACTAGGTTGTAAATAGAATGTCCCTAAGTGCATGCACACAATTTAATTTTTGGAAGTGGCTACATGTACATGTACTCTATCAGCTTGGCAGAATGTACACTGTATTAGTCATAGTCAGTACAGTGCAGGCATTGTATTTATCGGAAATATGTTGTCATGAAGTTTAAATGATAATATTTCAATTATTTCTCTATATATTTGTTATTTTTCTTCTAAAAAAAATCACTATATTTTCTTAAAGACTGTATAGTTCAATTTAACTAATGTTAATATAATTATATGAACATCAACAAGAAACCAAGGTGCCCATTTTTAGCTATTTTCGGCCTTCTTAACCAAACATCACACTGTTTCAATTTACGTAAACTTACATTTTTGTACATTAATGAACAGGAGCAATTTTGAGGCCCAAATGTTGTCTGTCAATTTGTTTTTGTAATTCTTCAAAATCATTTAGATATTCGGCATTCTGGTCTTTGAATGGCAAACAGAACACAAAGTGATTTTACTTTTAATACCAGGATTAGGTTGAATATATAAAATATAAACAATAAAGGGACCAACACAGCACCCTATTATTAAAATGGCCAGGCATATGTAATAGACAAAACTCTATATTTAAACCCTTTGTTGGTGCATATGTTAACTACAAAATGTAATTATGTCAATGGGTTGGGGTCAGTAGAACAGAAAAATGGAAAAAGAACCCAACACAGACAGACCCTTGAGGAACACTCGAGTTCTCATCTGACCAATGACCAATGGGATGATTTTTTAATCTATCTTAACACATTGTTTAAGATCTGGTGAAAATCATATCCATTTGGGTATATTTCAATCAATTTCTAAACATTTAATCTTCTTCAATAACCTCTTATAGACCTGGCGAGGTACTGAGCCCAGGGATTTTTGTATGTTTTAACCCTTTATATTGGGGAAGCCCCTAAATGAGTACTTTTGCAAACAGTGAAGACCCAGATGAAATGCAGCATTATTCTGCATTTCATCAAGGTCTAATCTGTTTGTAATGGTAAAAAAAGACCTTCAGACAAAAGAAAACAATATTTTAGGAAAATTATAACCTGACACCCTAGATATGTACAATGAACTATCCCAAGTTTATTGTCTCAAACCAGAAGGAAGAATCCATTAGTATACAAAGGGTTAATAAACCATATCTACTTGTTTCACGTTCTCTAACGAAGTGATTAATTGGTCCAAACATTTAGCAGAACTTTGCAGAAAACCTCTTTTTTCCCTGAATCTACTGTCACTGATTATTTATAAATTATGATATTATGATATTGAGAATTGAGTCATCAGCTCGGGATGATGTACCAGATGACTGACGACAAGCAAATTTTTCCCTGGTCTTCAAAAAAGGCGGAAAATATGATGCTGATAACTAAAGACCAGTAGCTCACAAAACCCTGAAGCATATACTTGTATGTAACATTAACAGACATTTAGCCTTTGATAGCATACTTCAGAGCTCTCGGAAACGCAGAATTACGCGTATTGGTACGCACGTTTTTTCCCTGGGACGCATGTTTTTCGCTAGGCAGGAGTTCCGCGTACGCATGTTTTTTTAGTCGGCATCCAGTAGCTGACAGATAAATAAACACTGGGAGATCAAAAGCCCTTTGATATCATCGATCGCGACACGCTTTTCGAGCGCGGGAGACGTAATTAGTGTCCTGTCTCTGTTGACCAATCGTATGACTCGGACTGCAGTGTAGCAATTCTGACAGGTGATTGACAGGATTACCGATGCGGGACAGTGTGATTATTACGAGGTGATTATTAAAGTAATTAGGCAAGGATTATCAGATAATTGTTTGAAACAGATGCGCTACCGATTTACCGTTAATTAAAGGGAGAAAAAGTAATAGGGTATTGTAAACAACATCGGACTACCGACTTCCGAATTCGACTGATTAGGGATGAAAGAGAAAACATATTTAATTGCACTCGTTTGCGATTTGAGCAACATAAACATGGAGAAAAAAAATAAGTTTACGGATTTGCAGTTCGTCATGCGTTCATTGCTACGGCAAACAAAAGAGTCTGAGAATTGTTGAAAAAACACACACACAAAAAAAAACGGTACAGCGGTAAGCCGTATACGGTAACGTCCGACTGACAAAAGTTCCAAATGAAGCTACACTACAAGCCGTGCGATGAAATATACCATCTGTTCAAGCCGTTTGTCTAGATGAATAAACACAAACAAATCACTTTCAGCTAGTAAAATAGTTCATTCTAAATGTTAAATGGCTAAGTAATGTCAGTCTATTCATTGCAATCACCATAGGCACTAGCGAGATGCGTTTTTATAAGAAAAAAGACTTCCGTCTGCATAAGATTATACAAAACAGAGGACTGCTGCCTGCATGCCTGTCTGTCTGTCTCGTTAATGAATAAAACAAGTACCAACAGTTTAATCTTTTATTTTGATAAGGCCAAACAAAAAAAATAAGTGTTGAGGTTACATGAAAAAAATAGCAAAATAATTTGTTTTGTTAAGTAGGAACAATCCATTAATGCTTTAAGGGTTATAATAAGTCAATCTAAAAATTATTCAAATGTATCACTTCCGGCTAAAATGGAAAATATTACGGTATGCACAAATTGGTGGGACTCCAACTTTTTTGAGTGGGACTCCCACTTTTTCCAGTGGGACTCCTACTTTTTGCCAGATGGGAGTCCTGAACTCCTGTTTTCAAAATCCTAGTGAGAGCTCTGACTTGCTGACTGTCAGCATGGTTTCTGGAGTCAGAGGTCTTGCAAATGTATAGATCTTGTTCAATCATTTAATTATCAGCATGCAAATGCAATTTTGGCACCTAGTATAGCTAGTCTACGGCCATCATTCCAAAATTAAGATGATTATTTTGATTTCCTGCCTACGTGCTAGATGATTTCAATGGTTTAAAATGAAAAAAAAACAAAACAACTTTTTGTGGGTTTTCCTGAAAGTCATTTGCTTGCATTTCATACCCTCAGAATAGTTTATTCGATGGAAAAAACGCCGATAGTTTATTGCACCACTCATTTGTTGCTAATGACGCTTCATTCAGAACTTTTGCCTTATCAGACGTTATCCTATTTTGTTTACCGATGTACCTATATTTTCAGCAAATCTTATTTTTATTTCTTCAACCATCAGTGGAAGCAATTTCATGTGTTCAAAAAGTAAGAAACATTTCAAGATTTGAATGAGACAGACAGTCATGAATGCACGACTTTCAATTGTTTATACACACACTTGGAAAAGATTAAAACCAATCAACCATGTGCTTCTCAAATTTGCATAGGTGTAATTATTGTCCTGTCATTGAAGACGCAGTCACTGTGCGACGTTCTGATTGGCCGAGAGTTAAATGAGATCATGCCTACTGCTATCGGACAACTGAATCCTGGGGCGTCTGATTATTGGCGATCTTCAGATCTTTTGTGGCGGAAGCCAAATTGGAACTCCCCCTGTCGTCTTCAGGTGTTTTAAAGGAGTTTGAGACGCGTCAGCAGAAAAAAATTGGCTTAAATTTGAATCCCCAGCAGGAAAATGTATGTGTACAAAACCAAAAGTTGGCGTAAAAATACGCCTGATTCAGCGTTTCCGAGAAATCTGTAAGATATTTACCCCTGCTACTTAGGAGACATTTGAATGGGGTTGATAGGGAAGACTTAGGAAATCCTTTTTCTTCTTTGCGGCCAAAAAGTAACTAGTGAAACACCTGGGTACGTGGCCTATGCCGCAAGAAGAGATTGATGCGACACCACTATAGTAGTGACTATCAATTGTCGAATATAGTAACTACAGTAGGAACTAAAGTTTGATCAAGCGTGGTAGCTCACTGGTTAGACACTTGCCTCTGGAACTAGAGGTCCCAGGTTCGATCCCCGCTCACGGCGAGGAAAATTTTGGTGTCCGAACACGCTTTCTCCAATGTCATTTGTAGGGATGACGCTGGATAAGTGCATCGTCCTGTGCAGGTTAAAGAACCCTACGGTAATTTAGATATGGTTACTTGTAGGCTTTCCTGCAACCCGGAGTGTACAAAGTACACCTGCAGAAAACACTGTCAAGAGGGTCGGGCAGTATATAGAGAAAGATCACAAATATTAACTTAGTTGATAAACATGGGTAGAGATAATCTGATGCAACACTTTCAAAAATTAAGAAAATTCATTCATGCCTCCTTTAATTCCACTTAAACATACGAAAAGGGTTATTGGCAAAAAGTATTTATCCTTAATTACAATATTACAAGAAAATACAAGAGTTAAAACTGTTTTTTCCGAAAAAAATATTTGTTGTTTATCTTCGATTTGCTCTTTTTTATTTGAGAGTTGCAAACGAGGGATATGTCATTTAGAGGCCAATGAAGCATGAGGTAGGTAGCCAAAAATCACTAATTCCAGTAAATTCAAATTTTATTAACATAATCATATCAAGAATACATTTCTATCATAATAATTATGAAATAAAACAGATAGTTAGGTGTGTAAAGTGTATGTTGATGGAATAAAAAAGAACGCACACGATCAATTTTATGTTAGATCCCTTGGTGGTTAACCGCATCGGACATTATATGTCTGAAACGGAATCGAGACGGTTCACCGACAAGACAGTTCACTGACATGCATTCCGAAGATAGTTCACCGACAGATAATGCTAATCTGTTGGGTTATACATGAGCAGATTATTTTTGAAACAACAGCCCTCACAGACTCCCATAGCGAAATATGAGCATACCTTTACATGCCGTCTCATGGATGATTTGACTTGGGTCTGGATCTTCTATCTATCTATCTTTTGTTAGTGGCACTATCAAATTCTATAATTTCGCCAGAAGTGCAAGTTTGGAATTTTAACGAAAAAAAACAACAACATTTGGTTGTGTTTTTTACTAAATGAGGAATGCTCTAAACACTCCTCAGTAGTCTGGGAATTGACCACCAAAGGAGAAAGACTATTCCACAGCGGAATAGTTTGGGGAAAAAAGAGTTATTCATGGCATCACTGTATGTCTGGTCAAATTTCCGAGTTTCGATATCAGAGGTTAACCAGGACTCATTACCAAAGATGATGTCTGGTTTTGTCGAGTCAGTAATTGTATGGACTGACAAAATTTAAGACATATCACCAACAGATTTATAATGTGTTTATATAGAAATTTAATTAGTAATTGATGTTGAATTTAATTTAAATTAAATACTGACCGTTCCAGGGTGGTGCTTCTTTTGTGGATCATTTATGTTATTTCTGTCTTGTTATTGTCATTCTTTCATGCGCGTCTGTTTATTGATGCCTTGTGGTCATCTGCTGAGAAAGGACTGACCTCTTGACTCTCGTTTGTGATGTATTATTGTGAAGTCACTTTCCCATTGGTATCCTGGGTCAGGTGTGGTGCTTGACTGTATTGATTCCTGATCTTTGCCCTCTTTCTTACTTATTATGATAAATGAAGGTCTAATATATATGTAAATCCAATTATTTTACATATTTGATAGATATTGCACTTTGACCTTAAAAGATATACCCGTCAGTATTGCTTACAGAACACTCATCACATCATTGTCTTTGCAAAAAAAGTTTTATATCTTCAAATGATAAACATAACCTGTAGAAGATATAAATAATAAAAAAACATGTAGGATTATCCTTTTTCTCAACAAATTATAATTAATCAAAAACTCTTTATAATAGTCAATTACATATTTGAGCTATAAACAAAACTGTCTTCAAAAGTGTTGACAAACTGTTTTCAACTCTGTAGGTGAACTGTCTTCAAAAACCGTGTCTGTGAATTTTCTTGTTGGTGAACTGTCTTGTTCCCTCTGAAAAGGTGAAGACTCCCAAAGACGAAACCTCCCCTCATTCACGGAGCATAACCATATTAGACTCTATCTAGGAAATCCTGACTCTGTGTTTTCGGAATTCTAGTTGCGCTAATTTAGGACTCTGTTCATGGCAACAGTAAGAAGGAGAAGCTAAAATACTTTATTATAGTATAACTCACCTGAATCACCTCACACAAGGGTCTTTCTTCATAGGGTTAGGAAACACTGTATTAATTATGTTGATTACCAGAAATATTATGTAGCCACAATACCATATATACGCAAAGAGTTGGAGGTAGTTATTTAATTAACTTAGGAAAAAAATATCACACAAATTTTTCAGAAAAAAAAACAGATGAGGATAAAATAAAAATTAGTAAGTGAGTATGATCTGCCTTACTAATTTTTATTTTATTTTTATTTCCTCCAAATCAGACGAGGCAAGTTTTTTTTTCTTAAACGCCTTTCATATACCGTAATTATTCTGAAAACTTGGACCCTTACCGGGCCTAGTATTGCAGTCGGTAACATATCTGGGTACAGATGGGCCTCTGACTGCAGATTCAGGGATCGCCATTTCAATCCCGGCCCAGTCCCATACTTTCTTTGAGAGTGATCTTGAAATAATTTCTATGGTCCTTCTCCTTCCTTCCGCTGAATCATTCAAGAAGGGTTGTTGTCAGTTACAAGCAAAAGTATGTGCACAAAGTACTGGTTAACTGCTTGTTCAAGCCTGACCGGGAAAAAGTGTGGTTAGGTGAACTGACCATCCGGCCATGACCATAGCTGTTGACTTGGAATGTAAAGTAACATAACAAACAAACAAAGCAAAAAAAACAAAAAAACACCCTTACTCAGTTATGGCAATTGTTTATCTTAGGCAGTATAGTGGACTTCTGGCTAAGACAGCTTTTGTTTAAATCAATGTATACCATGTTTAGCTACTTTTAATATTATTTTTATATTTTTTGACATCTGAATAAAATAAATGAGGTTCCTTTTTTATTTAAAAAGTAAGTGAGTATGATCAGGAAATACCACAATCACGCACAGCAGACCAACCCATGGCAACGTTAGGAAGAGTCACAGAAAATTAACAGTAACAAGACATCCGTAAGACAATAAAAGCAAAGCAACCAACTCTCTCTTCCTCTTCAAGATGATTGCAAAACTAGTAATGCACGACAAAATAAAGACAAACACAGAACCCCCACAACCAATGGGAAGCACACCAAACAACAGATAAACAACAACAGAAACACCGCATTTGAATGGAAAGCAGCGTAAGCCACCTGGGGGCTTAAATGCATTTTACTGGTTAAGTCTGAAAAAAGACGGATCAGGGGCAGTTGAAACAGATGAGGGAGGACCTGAGAATTAATTCTTTTTTTGGCCTTAAAGATGATTTTCTTTTCTTCAGAAATTACATAAATCCAGTATATTATGCAGCATTTCAGCTTCAAAACCATATACTTTTTTTTCAACACAATTCATTGTACAATTCTCCAAATAATTGAATTTGAACTTATTTAAGTTTGGTCGCCAAAGCAGCAGCAGCAGCAACAGCAGCAGTAGCAGCAATATACCATAAGCTCTACCGTCACCGCCCTACCACCACCGCCAGGGGTGTTAGTGGTGGTGGCTGTGGTGATGGGGGCAGTGGTGATAGCAACATTGGTGGTAGAGCAATATGGTATATTGCTGCTACTGCTGCTGTTGCTGTTGCCGCTGCTTTGGAGACCAAATTTTAGATAGTTTCAAATTAAATCTATTTATTATATTTGAGCAAATGGTGAAGTCGAGCAGGCTGGCAGTATCCTTCCATGTATGAAACCACTGGACCAGTTGTTTTATTTATTTACTCATTTATTTTCAAACTGTAGATAATTTTAGTTTCCATCTATGTTGTTATATACTGGTTCTTGGTCAAGCTTTGTAGATGGGATACATAGTTGAGCAGACTTATTCAATTCCTTTCTGGACTGAAAGCATGTCGCTGACGTCTTTCTTTAATTCTTCCTGTACATAAGATGTAGGTTGGGACAACTGCATTTTATTTTTCATAAATTTTTGTCAGAGTTATGGTCCTTTCCTAATTCTCACTGGAAAGTTTTTCCTACCCATATCTGTTGACGAAGACGTTAAAGCACAAAAAACAATGACTTGTATCTAAGCAACGGCTAATAGATTGTTGATTGCTCAGCTTAGACACTCTAAGATTTGTTTGTTTCTGAATAACATTTTGTTCAATATCTTAGGACTTTGATGATAAAATTAAGTACTATTATATACATGTAGATTGCCAAGATCTAGGCTTGTTACTCCCATTGTGGGAGTCTGTAATTGCTCTATGTTTTGTTGTACGTTACTGTATGTCCCTTCTAGTTTTGCAATCATCTTGATGGGGAAGAGAGAGCTGGTTGCTTTGCTTAGTTTGTCTTCTTGGTGTCTCTTGATGGTTGTGTGGCTCTTCCTCACGGTGCCATGGGTTTGTCTGCCGTTTGTGATTGTGGTATTTCCTGATCATACTCACTTACTATTTTTGGAAATAGCATTCACATTTTTTATGAATTTTAAATAGAGTGAGTGTCCTTGGTGCATTTTTTCTCTAAGTCTTCCTGGTGTCTGGTGATTAATGTGCGGCTCTTCCTGGCGGTGCCATGGGTTTGTCTGCAGTTTGTGATTGTGGTATTTCCTGGTCATACTCACTTACTACTTTTCATATGCAATGTTGGAATTACAATGGATTGCCTTTTGTGCTTTAAAGTATACAAGATCTAGGTTAGGCCAACTGCTTTTTTTCATAAATTTTCACTTGAGTTATGGCCATTTCCTAATTCTCACAAGAAAGTCTTTACATACCCATAACTGTAGACGTGGATGTTACACCAATCAAACAAACAATGATTTGTATCTAAGCAAAGGCGAGTAGATTGTTGACTTCTTGTGTGTAGACAATCTAAGGCCGGTTCATCTCTGGGAATGAGGTCATATGGTGAGCCGTCTTGAATCACCCCAAACTGCTCTCCATCAGGTTTTGATTAGAGGCCCAGGTCTGTTGGCCTGACCGTTTCTATCTGTTTGACTATTAGCTCTAGCTAAAAGTGATGGTGGTGGTGGTATAAACACCACAATACTTACAAGCCCTGGTGGTGGATGCCGTTGTGGCTGTGGCTCTGGTGGTGGTGATGGTGCGGTGGCAGTGGTGGAGGTGGTGGTGGTGGTGGTTATGTTGGCGGTGGAGGTGGTGGTGGTGGAAATACTACATTTGATGTTGGTGGTGGCAGTTGTGGTGAAGGTGGTGGTGGTGGTGTTGGTGGTGGTGATGGTGGGTGTAGTAGAGGAGGATGAGGTGGTGGTGGTGGTGGAGGAAGTGGTTGAAACAATACATGTGGTGTAAAACCAGTTTAAGCCCTCCAGTAAAATATTTTTCTGACCGTTCCAAGGCGGTACTTCTTTTGTGGATCATTCATGTTATTTCTGTTTTGTGTTTGTTATGCTTTCGTGCACGTCTGTTTATTGATGCCTTGTGGCCACCTACTAGGAAAGGGCTGATCTCTTGGTTTTCGTTTGTGATGTCTAATTGTGAGCTTGTTACTTTCCCATTGGTATCCTGAGTCAGGTGTGGTACTTGATTGTATCGTTTCCTAACTTTGCCCTCTTTATTACTTTTATTTTAGCATAGGAGTGCGTTGGTGAACTTGGTAGTAGTGGTCGTAGCGGTATATGCTGCTGTATGTGATATTGCTGCTGCAGCTGCTGCTGTATGTGGTATTGCTGCTGCTGCTTCTACTGCTGCTGCTGTGATATTGGTGCTGCTGCTGTGGTATTGCTGCAGCTGCTGTGGTATTGTTGCTGCAGCTGCTGTAATATTGGTGCTGCTGCTGCTGCTGCTGTGGTATTGTTGCTGCTGTTGTGGTATATCTGCTGCTGCTGCTGTGATATTGCTGCTGCTGCAACTGTGATATTGCTGCTGCTGCTCTGATATTTCTGCTGCTACTGCTGTGGTATTGGTGCTGCTGCTGCTGTGGTATTGCTGTTGCTGCCGTGGTATTGCTGTTGCTACTTTGGACTTGAATCATTGATTCATAAGTACCGACTTGCGAATCAATTGTTTTAAGATCTAAAGTACTTTAAATGCTGTGATAAAGTTTGTAAATGTGCTGTTTTAAACATGCTCCTATCTTAACTTATTATCTTAACTTATTATATGTGTTGTGCTTGTATGTATGTATACTTGTCTTAATTTGTAAGTCGGTAAATAGCTATTCATAGCTTATGTTATACTGTTTTGTATTTCTTCTTCTTCTTCTTCTTCTTCCGTTAAAGTGCATAACCAAGGAATAGGCATCATCGCACTGTGATAAACAATACATGTGGTGTAAATTTCCGACTATATAAATAAAATTTGTATTGTATTGTATTGGTATATCTGCTGCTGCCGCTGCTGTGATATTGCTGCCGCTGCTGTGATATTGCTGTTGCTGCTGCTGTGGTATTGCTGCTACTGTTGTGGTATATCTGCTGCTGTTGCTGTGATATTGCTGCTGCTGCTCTGATATTTCTGCTGCTGCTGTGATATTGGTGCTGCTGCAGCTGTGGTATTGCTGCTGCTGTTGTGGTATATCTGCTGCTGCTGCTGCTGTGATATTGCTGCCGCTGCTGTGATATTGCTGTTGCTGCTGCTGTGGTATTGCTGCTGCTGCTGTATATTCTTGGGTGAACAAATTCATTACAGATTTAGGTTCTATCTATACATGTAATATTCTTGGGCGACCAACGTGGTTGAGAAGTCTCATTTGTTTGTCTGTGATATTTTGTGAGGTCATGGATTATCGGTCAATTTGTCCCAACTTAGTGACAGTTTGACCTTGACCTCCATGCTGGCTGCAGTGGCCATTGTTCTAGCACCCCTTTTGTCCTTGTGCAGTCGTAACCTCAACCCAAATTGTAGAGGCATGAGATCATGGCACTTTTCTGTCCGAACTTGTTGGGTTGAGTCACCATGACCTTGACCCACATTGATGTGACATCATGGAATTTTCCGCATAACACATACCCCCATTGTTATTGGTATGATATATGATACCCGTTTGTAATACAATAACCCATTGTTTGTGTGCAGTCATGCGTGACTGCTGCTAAAGCTGCTAAACTCTCCAAAACTGGCCGACATCTACTTCTATGGGTACACATCAAGCTTTCAACGGTAACAAGACGTTTCGCCCCCAAGACGTTTCCTCCCTAGTCGTTTCCCCCCTAGTCGTTTCGCCTCTATTTTCAACCCTAGTCGTTTCGCCCCCCATACCCTAGTCGTTTCGCCCCCAATACCATTTCCCCCCTAGTCGTTTCGCCCCCATTTTGTTTAATTATATATTTGTCATATATAGCTATGTGGTGGATGGAAGGATCGGTGGATGGATGGACGACGGATGGAGGGATAGGCAGACTGGGTGAATGGGCGGGGGAGGGGGTCGGTCTGATTACCGCAGAATATCACAGGATACCGCAGGTTGCTCCAGGATACCTTTATAGATATTATGTTTAATAGAAATTTAACATAAAGTTGCATGGTAAATTAATTTTAAAATAATAAAAAATTGAAATATTCAACTATCTCGGTTTGTTGATAGGGACAATTCGGTCCATAATGGTCAATGCTGACAGACGATACTCAGGTATTAATGAAATAACCAAATACTTTAGGGAATAATATAGTCGCTATGTTGTAGTTGATATATAAAACACTCGCCTTATACCCAGGGGTCCTGAGTTGGATCCCCAGCTTCTCCAGTCTGTCGTACGAGGCTTTTAGTCGTGGCCTCGTCTCCATAATGATCTACTGAGCTGTTGGTGGAACGTTTTACACCAACGGACTCACTAAAATTACCCTATCCGCCATAGTTCCGCCGACCTAAGAATTTTTATGTGAATTTGAAATTTAATCTTAATTCTTGTATATATATCCATGCTCATTCACCTTGACTTATCCGGGACTTGTCACATGCAAGCAGTTTGACCCAGGTCGGACACGAGAAACCGGGGCTGATCTGGAACCAAATCATTTGACATCGGTTACAGGAATTAAGGCGTGGGATCCGGCATCTTCTTTGTCTTTCCCGAGGTTTGCAGTTAGTCAGACTTGGCGAACATTGCAGACCCAGACCAGATGTTGCGTCATGTAGCATCTGGTCAGACTCTATTATGTTCAGAGATGTGCCTATTTTGTAAAATTGATAAAATAATGTTTGCAAACATTGAGAACCAATGTCGCAAAAGGTATTTCATGTAGATATAATGTTAGGGGAAATGCATTTAGAGTACGGAACCCCGATCCGACGTCGCCTTGTATATAATAGGTAACATTTCATTGAAGAATTTTAATGCCTTTCAATTTAGACTGTAAGAAATCCGGTAGCATGATTTTGGATTTTTTAATTTTACAAGGCTGAGACGAGCCAGTGCATCTGCAAAGTCTGACCAGAGCCTTCCCTGTTCGTATACACAAAATATGGTAGCAGATGAAGACTCAGACCAACTATTGGCCAATACAAACAATAGTATCAGAATGGTAACCATCAAAATTGTCGACGAGCCATTAAGATAATCCACTTTAACAACAGCGATAATTGGATTATCAAAGCGTGTGAACGATTATCAATTATCGATTATTGACAGATTGTTTATTGAATGTCGCGTGCCTGCCATGAGCGTGTCCGACAGTGTACACGTATAACAGACAAAAAATATTTTCTTTCTCTGTAGATCATTTTTGTGTTTTCAAACAGTGTAGATCCTGATGAAATGTCACATAATGCGGTATTTCATCTGGGTCTTCACTGTTTAAGTACGCGCTAAGGAGTCATCAGTATGAGCTAGTTTATAACATTTTGGTACTTATCTCATGTGTGAAAAGTGAGCGCGCCCGTGCAGTCTCGTCAGAGCATTTGCTCGCATAAATACAGTAAGGACGTAAATGATATTGAATTCAGGCAAAAAATAACACTTCTCGATCCAGTATTGCATTTTCTCATGAGTCTCATTGAGACGGTTCTTTAGAGCACCCAAAACACATGTTTAAAGTGATGGGTAAGAAAATCATTACAGTTTTATTCTCATAAAAGTCCTTCTCTGGACCTATCATGTATTCAACGGTTTAAGCGATCATAAGGCCTCAAAGACTAAGATCTGGGTAGTGTCATGTAAAGAAAATGAGCCTAGATGCAAGAAAACACGATGTTGTCGGATGCGAAAGACAAAGGCGCTAAACAGCCTCTCATCGGCGCAGTCTGACCAGCACCTTCGTTATTCGCTCTAGCTAAATGAATTAGACGCGAAATTTCACTATCTTAATCAGCCCCTGTAGCTGGGCATGCTGGTTTGAGCTCTTAGCTAAGACCGAGTCTTTTTCTATATCAAAAAATAATAAACAGAAAATGCTAAGTTTTTCTTTCTATCTTTAACATGTTTAATTTGCATATATTTTTCAGTTTCCCTCCAAAATTCTACTGGATTGAAAATCGCTCAGTCAGAAGCATGCACTGAAATTCAAACTCGACTTTCTTTTCTCTTGGTACTGGCTCGCTCAAATTGGAACATTGTGCCTTTATGAAGTCTCGCCAGAACCATTGCAGCTCATATGACTAAAGTAGGGACGTCGATGAGGACGATATATAGGCCTGTAGTCCAACTAGATTGCTGTACATTATCTCGGACACAGTGTATGCTGGGTCCGAGGATCCTATATCAATATACTCTTAAGTTTCAAGAGTGACGTAATCAAGTACCAAATTATTATGAACTTGCACCCCTTGAATGGCGATTTTTTCAGTATGCAAACAGTTTAGACCCAGATTAGACACGACAGAACTTCTTATATATACTAGGGGCGAATCGACTATGGGGGCGAAACGACTAATGGGGCGAAACGACTAGAGGGGGCGAAACGACCAGGGGGGAAACGACCAGGGGGGAAACGTCTTGGGGGCGAAACGACTAGGGGAGGAAATGGTTTGGGGGCGAAACGTCCCGGATTCCTTTCAACAAACGACCTGACAGTACGCATCTGTGCTTCAAAGGGTAAACTTCATTAGAAAAAGAAATATAGGCATAAATTATGGTATAATTTGAAACGTAGTTTTGCATAAAACAAACTAATTTCGATGCACATTCCGGTTATTGATGCCTATTCATGTCCATTCCGGTTTATTCCGGTGCGTCCCGGGATACTCCGGTTATTAAAAGCACCACATTTGTTACATTTATAGTACATTCGGATCGGATAAGACGATTCCCACTTCCGCCATATATTTTGACCTTTCGTATAACAGCAGTTTGACTTTCGGGAGCTAAAATGGGGCGGAAAGTCAACCCAGTAAAGGATTTTATTGCTGGTGGTATAGGAGGAGTATGTTTGGTAGTTGCAGGTCATCCTTTTGACACTGTCAAGGTGAAAACATCTATAGAAATAGCTAGATAAAACTACCCCACCCACACGATCAGGCTACAATGACCCAAGAAATTCAGTGCAACGCCATTCTCCCATTCATGCGAGTTTTGCGTCCCAGTTTTTCATATTTTACATCTATTCTCCGTCAGTTACATTTTTTTATCATTGGAATGCATTATCTTGAACACAGAGCAGCATGTAGGTCTAAGATTAGGCCTAAGAATGGATTTTCTGTTATGTCCCATTCTTAGGCCTAATATTTTGGGTCACATTTTGTTCAAATAGGAACACTCTAACATTTGTCTCAAACTCTTATAAAAAGACCAATTTGTCTGGTGTAAAAATTGTTGTAATAGTAAGTCCCTTACCTCTAGTTGATGCTCACTTAAAAATATGTCCAAAATATTGAAAATCCACTTTTGTAGAAGCAAATAATGATTTGTTTACAAAAAAGTCTCCAAAACACATATGTTCAACACAATGACATCACATTTACTTGTCCATGGACAAGTAGAAAATTTTACTATTTCCACAACCCTGGTAAAGACAAATCAAAGTTACATTATTTTTCTTTTTCTACATATTTATTTTAGGTGAGACTGCAGACGATGCCAAAGCCAGCTCCAGGTCAGAGTCCATTGTACAAGGGCACAGCTGACTGCTTCATGAGGACCATTAATAAAGAGGTTAATAAATTTGCATATTATCCACTTACCTGGATTTCACAGCGGATATGCGGCAAGCGAAAACGTTATCCACAATCGACGAACGCGGATCAAAAATCGATAGAAACAGTGTTTTTTATTGCCATTTGTCGCCCCACTGGCGACAAATGGCAATCAAAAAGACTGTTTCTATTGGTTTTTGATCTACGTTCCTCGATAGTATTGACGTTTTTAATTGCCGCCTACCCGGTGTGGATTTGATTTGATTCTTTACATCTCAGTCAAAAGCTGTACAGTCATGTTGAGACAGTCAGTTCCCCTCACCACGCCTTTTTGTGGGCAAGATTCACTATAGGGATCACACATGTTTTTTCATGCATTAACATTTGCCGGGTCCCGAGGATGCTGTTTGAACACGAGGCCGATAGGCCGAGTGTTCAACTCATCTGAGGGACCCAGCAAGTGTTAATGCAATGAAACAAACATATGTGATTGTTATTCTTGCATATTTTACCTTATTCCAGTCCAATTGGCACTGAAAACGTTGCTAAAACATTAAATTGTCCATTTTCGTACACTGGGTTTCTCGAAACAAAATGGCGTCGGCTGTGTACTTTCGAACGTCACAACGTCATAACCGTACGCAACGTCAGGGTTTTCCATGACGCACATTTTTGTGCGTTTTGACGCACATTTGGACCAAATGACCCTAATAACTATCACTACTGCATCATGGTGGACGCAAAGCTGTGTGCGCAGCACTTGCTTTTAAAACGAATGATTCAGATCGACGTAGGCGCCATTTGTTATCTTCGAGTAAGTACAACGCGAACTTGGGTGCGAATCGCCGATATTGGGGACGAAACTGTAGACTGTGTCAGCGTCCAATTCTTCGCTTCTAAGCGACAGACTTTGTGCATACACTATTGATATGCGATAAACCAGTCTACGAAAATGTCGCAGTCAAAATTGATGTCGGTTTTCTCGTCTGCAACCGAAAAACGAAAAAGAGATAGCGATGACTCTGACGAATCGCAACCAGGGCCGAGCATGCATAAGAAAACATCAAGACCAAGGGGGTTTTGTGATGACTGGCTCGTGAAATACGACTGGTTGTATTTAGAAAATGGCAAAATGAAATGTCATCCGTGCGTAAACACTTGACAGAATAACCCATTTTCAGCAGTCTAACAAGTGACATTTATAATGATACTACCAGTATATCCTGTAAGGGATCAGTATGTGACCCTCTCAAATTGAAAATGACCCCCAAAGTCAACTACCTGGGGGTCACAATGACCCCTGAAAATTTTTTTGAAGGGAAAACCCTGAACGTTTTCGTGAACAAAAACATCGGCGAAATGATCAGTCTGGTCCGCAACGCTTTTCGTATGTAACGTCATGCAAATAATGCAGGGCTTATTTTAAGTATTTTCAAGTTCAGACCCATGTTCAAACAGCATGTGAATCTCCTGATTTGAACATGGATATTCGTTCATTTGACAATGGGTGTAAACAGCTATACGAATAGATTTCTATGCAAGAATAAGCGGTTAACCAGTACTTTGTGCACATACTTTCACTTGTAACTGACAACAACCCTGCTTGTATCAGCAGAAGGAGGAGAATGATAGTAGAAATTTTTCATGATCAATCTCCGCAAAAGTATAGGTCCGGGCCGAGGTGGAACTCACAACCCCTTGAACTGCAGTCAGATGTATTAATTTACCTGGTGACTCACCAGGGACAAAGTCAGGTATTGTGTGGCCTGTAATGTTCATCTTAAGTTTTTCACTTATTCTACATCTCCTCCGTTAAAATTGCATGTGCTCATATATTTTCTAGGGAATTTGACCAAGGCTCAGTCACGTATAGATTCAGTAGAGATATATATTAGGTCAAGACAGTTAGTCACATACAAGACTGCTTGTTTTTTCATGCATCCTGTTTGAGTTATTTCTATTGAACAAATTATAAAGGTAATTCCTCTTGGCATCCATAGCTCTCATTTTCTTTGAGCTGTTTTGATAATTCTTGGTATTGTTATACCTGTTGCATGCAATAATGTTTGTTCTCCCTTACTTTAGGGAAGTTTTGGCTTGAGTTATCTCTCATGAATCGATTTTATATCATGTCAAGATGGTGTGTTGGATGCTTGCTGGGCATACTTTTTAACTTGCCTCCCTTTAATGAATTTAGGAGGCAATACATATGAATTCATTCCTCCATAGCTATTATTCTATATTTGCAAGCTATTACAGA
Source organism: Loripinus fragilis (assembly GCA_964019695.1). NCBI lineage: Eukaryota > Metazoa > Mollusca > Bivalvia > Lucinida > Lucinidae > Loripinus > Loripinus fragilis. Next base: position 60,187,449 of record OZ026520.1, on the reverse strand, counting down.
TTGAAGTGGATACTCAGTATTATCTGAGCCGCGGCATGAGATTTCCAACAATTTGACATTTTGACAAGTGTAGACTCTGTTGAGCCTCTGCAGCCTTCTTTTAAACTTAGAAACTCCAAATGATGTTCATTCAGTAGCTTAACAATCATAAAATACTCAAGCGACTAGCAAAGGCTCTGATCAGACTGCGCATATGCGCAGGCTGATCTGAGGCTTTGCTCGTAGCACAAACCACATTGTTGGAAATCTCATGCACTGCCTCATCTAACATTTTATGGGCCTCGGCGCAAGAAAACCTGTCTTCGGGTTTGCGAACAACAAAGGCACTGATCAGACTGTGTGCGGATGTGCAATCTGCTTAGTGCCTTTATTATTCCCATAGTCGAAAGTACAGGTATCATATTTAAACTTACAACAGGATTCTAGCTAGTCTCTGTAACTGACCAGGATGGTCTGAACCTTACTTTGCCACAAACCCCGAAGACAGGTTTTCTCGAGTCGAGGCCCATATGTACTTGGTGGTCTGCAGTTTGTAAGAGCTTATCATTTACCTTTTCGGGTATTTTGAAATATTTTCCATATCCTTTGATGGCTTTTTTTTTTTTTTTTTTTTAAATGTAGATCCAGATCAGGATGAAACTAGCTGAATAGGATGCACAGTGGTTTTCAAACAGCTTCTGATTTCATTTCAAAAATGGAATCACATCATCTGAGTGGCTGGAAATTAAAGTGGATGTGCCCTCTATCTCCTAGTGTTGTCTGCTGATTACCTTTGCAATCAGATTGGAGCCAGATCAGGCCCTACAAAATCTCGGCCTGATCTAGATCCAGCCTGTTTGACACTCAGATCGTTTTCCTGAAAGAATTTTTCAAAAAAGTTGCTTTTAAAAAAATCAGCAGGTGACAAAAATCATGAAAAATTTCTCAGGGGGCAAAGAGTTAACTCGGCAAGAATATGGGTATGGGTTTAGATAAACAAAAAGTTTTTGAGTGTAAAATTGTAAATAGTTAGTTGCCCATCAGATTATACATTTGCTTTGAATGCTCAAAAGAACAGTCTCATTGAGGTGGTTCTTTTGAGTACCCACAACAAATGTTTTGGTTAAGAAAAAAGAAAAATAATTTTTTGGTACACACTCTTAACTAAAGTCCTGAATAGGGGTATGTATACATGTTTATTTGATGTGTTTTAGGGATTTTTTGGTTTGTACAAAGGAATGTCAGCACCATTAGCAGGAGTATCACCTATGTTTGCCATCTGTTTCCTCGGCTTCGGAGTAGGAAAGAAACTACAGCAAAAACATCCTCATGATGAGCTCACGTGAGTACAACAGTCATATAGGCCAGCTTGTGTCATACTGATACATATCACATGATGTCCCATCAGTGAGCAATATAACACCATGCATTATTGATAAACCACTATTGGGTTTACTTATGTAATAATATTATGTAATGACGCCCATAACAACTTTGTGCATATAATGACAAAATCTTAGTCATTTTTATTTTGTTTGTTTTATTTGATTCTTTAGGTCCCATCAACATTCTTTCAGTTATATAGGGACAGATCTTCATTGGTTGAACCAGTACTAAGCTAGGATTAATGTGTTCTGCTCAAGGACACAACGTAGTGACACTTGTGAGGCTTGAACCCGCGGCCCCTCGGTCTCAAGTCAAGCACTCTACCACTGAGCCACTGTGCTCCCTCCATGTGATAATGATTATGATGCTGGGAGTGATATTACACCATGCATTAAAGTTGATAAAACACTAGTTGTTTACATAATTAGTAACAATATGTTATGGCGTTCATAATATTTTTGTGTACATATAAATGACAAAATCTTAAAGTCATTTTAATGTCTTGCATTTTGTATCTTTTCTCATTATGTATACATGAACACTCATGTTAATTCAGTTTACCAACAGATGGCCTTATCTTCTTAACCCAACAAAAGTCGTCTGCTTTTCTCGTCTGCCGAAATATTTAAGAAGCCTCTATGACAAACAGTGTGGACCCAGATCAGACTGCTCCTGTTCTGGGTCAACACTGTTTGCTTCTATACTTAATTTGTCAGTATTGCTAGGCAATTTTTTGCAGCAGACGACTTCAGCAGATGACATTTTCAGATGCATTTTTCTTGGCGCTTTAAGGGTTAACTCAAAGTGGAAGAAATCAGCACTAAATGACATTCCAGATCCAGCCAGACATTTTGTTGGGCCTGATCTTGGTCCAAACTGTTGGCAAAGATCATCAGCAGGCATATTGGTGAAACTCATCTCAGTGTCAAACTGTTGGCAAAGATCATCAGCAGGCATATTGGTGAAACTCATCTCAGTGATTGGGCTGTGTAGCACAGTCTGTAATGTGTCTGGCTGCAGAATTTGTGTCTGACTGCAGATCCAAGGGTTGTGAGTTCGATCCTGGCCCGGTCCCATAAAATAATTTATACAGTCGTTCTCCCTTCTGCTGATTCAAGAAGGGATGTTGTCAGTTTTAAGGGAAACAATGTGCACGAAGTACTGGTTAATGCTTGATTGCTGTGGTTAGGTGAACTGACCGTCCCAACTTGACCATAGCTGTTGACTGGGATGTAAAGAATAAAACCAAGCCAAAAAAAACCAAAACATTTCAGTGAAAGACAAAAAGATCAACTGTTGTCCTGCCAACATCTTTTAGTTCTGTAGATGTTACAGTATCTGCTTATTATGTCAGCTCCATATATTCAAAAGCACTCCAGACTACTTTTATCATGGAAGCAAACACTATGAACCCCTGATCAGATGGCACCTTTTGGAGCAATCTTTTTGTTTGATTTGATTCTTTACGTCCCATCAACAATCTTTCAGTTAAACAGGGATGGGTCTTCCTGGGTTGAACCAGTACTAAGCTAGGATAGATGTGTCTTGCTCAAGGACCACAACACAGTGACCCGGTGAGGCTAGAACCAACGGCCCCTCTGTCTCAAGTCAAGCACTCTACCACTGAGCCACTGCGCTACCTTTTTTTTGAGCAATCTGACCTGGGTTCGTAATGTTGGCTTTAACTCTTTGCCTGCTGGAATTTATTTCATGCTTTTTTGTTGTTTGCTGATTTTTTTAATATCCACTTTTTCGAAAAAAAAAATTCAGGAATAATATCAGAGTGTCAAAAATTTGGACCCAGATCAGGCCCAATATTAAAACACTAGTAGCTAAAGAGTTAAGGCTACCAAAGTATGTAAGCAGATGAGAGAGCAGAAGACAATATTCATGAATGACAGGAAAAGTATTAATCCTTTCTTGACAGGATACCATATGTAACTGTTAATTACAGAAGAACCTGTCTAAAATGGCCACTCAAAATTAGACAAAACAAGGGTCTTAACAACAAATGATAGCTTAATGAAGGTCAAAAGTAATGCAGAATGCTCTCTTGGAGCATTCTGCAATACTTTTGACCGGTATTAAGTGATAATCTGTCTTGAAAGCCAATGTTGGTCTTCTTTTTTAAGTGGCGGCTTAACACAGGTTTTACTGTATGTCTGTTTTAGATATGTACAGTTTTTCAATGCTGGTATGATGGCTGGTGTATTTACAACTGTGATAATGACACCTGGAGAGAGAATCAAATGTCTATTACAGGTAACATTCTAGTCTGGCCCCAGACCCTATCTTTCTTTCTTATGAAGGGACACAAATTTTGAACAGCTATAAATATTTTACAGGCTTAAAGACAAAGATTACTGTCTAATAGAGATCATTAAAGGATTAACTGATAAGGGACAGTTTCAGTATCTCACAAAATTAATGGGGCTTCAAGAGGGGACTTACCTGTATGCAACACAATTTCATTTACTAAGATAAAGATCAATATTTTATCATAAAATACCTAATCCCTTTATGGGGCCACTTTATTGCCCCAGTAAGGAAGTCATAATCACCTCATTATGGCTGTTCTTTTGATCTACCCAGTATGACCCCTGGAGAGAGTCATAATGAGTGGTACCAGTATTATTGCTCAAATATTTGTCCCTTTAATGTCCCTGGTTGAAAAGAATTGTTCAGCCAGTGTTAACAGTGTACAGTGGTGGATCCAGAAGGGGGTTCAGGGGTTTGCTCTAGCCCCCTCACACACCACCACCACGTCCCCCTGTTTTTAAATATCCTTTAAAAATGAAATAATTTGGTTTCAGTGAGACCAAATTATTTCATTTTCATGGTATATTTAAGAAAAATGAGAGAAAATCAGCAAAGCGAACCCCCACACCTTTATACATGTGAAGTGCCTTTCCAGACACTGGGTGAGAGGTTGAATTAAAGAGGCAATATAAGAAACATGTAAGGAGAAAACAATAAAAATAACCACTGGGGCTAGTCTAGTAACATTCATATACCGTAAAACCTGTTTAAAACTGTTACTTAAAAAAGACCGAAAATTGGTTTTCAAGACCAATTATCGCTTAATGCAGGTCAAAAGTATTGCAGAATGTTTTACACAGGTTTTACTGTATTCTGGATGGACTGACTTACCATGTATTCATATACCTTATCTTCTTACTATTTAGTATTAAAGGCAGGAATGGACGATAAATTTAGCAACCTGTCCTCATAAATCCAATAACCACCAAAGAGTCAACAATCTACAGGAGGAGCTCATGCAGCTATTATCTCTAGTTTGATAGGCTGTTGCAGTGTTTGAGACTCTACCTGTAAAATGATTGACATCTCTTATCAGCACAGTGGCATTGCTGCTTAACTCTTTTTTTTCTGTCAGCAGTGAATGTTTTGTCTGCTGATTACATCTTATTAGAGCATTTTTATCTAAGCTATGAAACATTGGCACAAATTTTCTGAAAATTAAAAAAAAAATTGATAAACTACCTTTTATGTGAGTACTGTATTTCTTATATTGTACATTTCTCGGATGGAATTTCTTTTAATTTGCAGTATATTTCTTATCAGTTTATAGTGACGCAGTGATTTTGTTACCTGCCCATCCTACATCTTTTGCGCATAATTTTGTCTCTGGGATGCAAAGTTTTTATTTCAGTGAGTCCCAGGATGCAATAGTATTGCAGATTTGTCATTAAAAATTGTGTTCTGGACTCACAGGTTTGCAGTTGGACTCATTGATATGGGGAACAGCAAGTCCCAGGCCCGGGGTCCCAGGACCCATAAGCCCAAAATTGTAAATGAATCACTGATGATGGAGCTGTATAGAGCTATATTAACCACCTCATTAGGTTAAAGTAAATATAGAAAGCCACTCTTTAAAAAAAACATCCAATGAGGTAAGAGGTATAATTTTTAGCCTCTGTCTTCATCTACTTCCCTACTTTATGTTTGTGTATGCAGACAGTAAAGTCTCTTGCTAGACTGCATAGATGTGCAGTCTTTTCTGAGAATTTTCTGATAGCCTATGTGATATGTACTATAAAACACTTAATATTCACGGCATCAAAATTTGTCAATTTTAAAAGACTGGCATATTGGCATAGTTTAATTTTGGCGGTTTTTCGATTAAATGTCCTTTAAAGTTATTATCTATTCTCACAGGGACTACTTTTAAAGGAAAGAATATGCTCCCTATGGGGAGCATATTCTTTCCTTTAATAGTAGTATCTTTTAAATTGTGACTTCCTCCATGTTGAAACATACTCTACCATTCAAAGTTGATCTTTGATGACCCAAATACCAACATACTAAGGATGTGTGTCCATTTATTGCTTATTGTGTAACTTGAATTTGAAACTGTTTTTCACGGTCTCAAATTTTAGTGATTTTTGTTTTACTGCCAATAGCCCCAAAAAATAAATACCCACCAAATATAAGTGTTTAAGTACCAAACTCTTGTGAAATGGCTAATAGTATTGAAATGGTTGTAGATTCAGCATGATAGTCATGTTAAGAAGTATGATGGACCAATTGACTGCGCTAAAAAGTTATATAGGGAAGGAGGCATTAGGAGCATATACAAGGGAACATGTGCAACATTGTTGAGAGGCAAGTAGCTTCACATTTATTCCATTTATAATTTTCCATATTTACTGTTGCAATTTACAATGACACATTCTGTCTATCCATTTGCCTCATAGAGACACCTTTAACACTTTCATAAACACAGCAGACCCAGATCAGGTAGCTCTTGTAAGAGCTGCCTTATCAGGGTCTACCCTGTTTGCTTATAGACATATGATTAGATATGATCCTACACTAGTAGACCTGAAAAGTAATTTCTTTGTTCCATGTACAAATGTGAAAGTTAATTCATATAATTATTCATAGTGGGTGGAACGTCATGATCAGTTCGAGCATTCAAACTGTTCATAAAAACATTTTTGTGAAAGATGTAGTTTCATTCATGCATATCTAAGAGGCTGTGCATTATTTTCCCTTTAGAATTCCCCTCACCACAGTAGGCCTTAGATGGTAGAAAATAAAGGATCTAGTATTCGGTGTACTAAAATAAATATTACATTCCCTGATTGGGTGAAAGTTGGAAATATCATCCCTCGAAATATGATTATCAACCTCGGCTGCGCCTCGGTTGATAATCACATTCCTCGGGATGATATTTTCGACTATCACCCAATCAGGATATGTAATATTTATATAATACAAGCCTTTCCGATAGGATATTCAGAGCTAAGCCAGTTGTTTTTTTTTTTACTTAATGCCCAGGTCACACATTCACGGATCACCTCGCCGGTTCTACTACGGATTAAATCACACGGATGACCCAGAAAATGCCAATTTCCGCAGTTCGAAAGAATGCACTATATACGTATGATTAAGTACTACTACGTATGATTGCGGATGCGATACGGAGAGCTAGGGACCAATACGGATTGTCACGAATGATGCCGGATTGTATCCGTGGCTAATCCGCTGTCCAGTCCGTGAATGTGTGACCTGGGCATAACTGTAACTATGAGGGAAAACCAAAAATATGATCTTTGAGTGTGACATTGATTTTTAAAACAATAGTGAAACCTGTCTTAAGGGGCCACTCAAAAATAGACAAAACAAAGGTCTGAAAGCCATGTGGTATCTTAATGCAGGTCAAAAGTACTGCAGGATGCTCCACGGGAGCATTCTGCAATACTTTTGACCTGCATTAAGCAATTATCAGTCTTGAAAACCTATTTTTGGTCTTTTTTTGAGTGGCCCCTTAAGACAGGTTTAACTGAAGTATAAAGTAAAGCACCCCTCCAAAAAACAATATGCTTGTCAAAATATTTTTTTTATTCTTTTCAATCATTCCAGATATACCAGCTAGTGGTATGTACTTCATGACTTATGAATGGCTTCAGCATGTACTTACACCAGCTGGTCACAGGTAATAGTATTCTAATTTTTACAACTTTATGATAGGCCTCCAGATAAGGGTGGGTAATCAAAAAGTAATTTTCTTATTTCTCAACCGAAACATGTGTTGTGGGTACTCAAATGAACCGTCTCAATGAGACGGTTCTTATGAGCACCCAAAACACATGTTTGACGGCTAAGAAAATATTCACAATTGTACTCTGAAAATGTTTGCCTATCTGGACCTCTGTTTTGAGTTTATTCAAACTGCTCTATTTTTTCTCAGGAAACTCCTCCTACTTTTGGCCCATAAATGCTTTACACACACTTAGCATCATAAACTATAGAGATCATAGTAGATTGCATTAGTATCACTAGAGTTTACAGGGGGACAGCAAGGCATGTAATCTGGCTAAGCAAATCAAAAGGATATTTTATATTTTCGAAATAGTAGGAGACTTCCCCTTACATTCAGCATGCACCTGATTTCTATCATATTGCCTAGCAGTTTTTAACCCTTAATGCGCCAATCTCAACAAAAGTTGTCTGCATTTCTTGTCTGCTGGAATGTTTAAGAAGCCTCTATGGCAAGCAGTATGGACCCAGATCAGACTGCTCCTATAGGAGCAGTCTGTTCTGGATCCACACTGTTTGCTTCTATACTTAATTTGTCAGTAATGTTAGGCAATTATTTGCAGCAGACGACTTCAGCAGACAACATTTTCAGATGACTTTTTTTCTTGGCACTTTAAGGGTTAACTGTAAAGAAAATATTGGAAACAGTAACTAAAACTCCCTAATGTCCGTCTTTTTTAAGCGCACTTGCAGTTAAGCTCTATTAGAGCTATAGGAGCCCTTAGGTGTCTGTCTGTCTGTCACATCAAGCTGAAATTTTATGTGGGTTCAGATTTGTTTAAATATTGAAGCAGGGGACAAAAATATTTCAATATTGCACTTGTCAAGCAGGACGAGTGAGTTACAATTTCCACTCGCCCTGCAAACACATGCACTTGTCCTTTAAAAGTGTATACAATAAAGAACATAAGGGTGTTAAATATATGCAATAAGACTTTCTTGAGTAATTCTTTCCAAAGCGCTCGTGCTGTAGGACGAGTGCTTTGGGAAGAATTACTCGTCCTCACTAGATTTCACTCGTAATTACGAGCGGACGAGTGGAATTTTTGTCCCCTGTGAAGTCACAATGACTGCCATGTCACCATTTTGAAAACTTATTTTTTAATTCATTTTTATACGCCCTTTTGGAAAAAGTGACATATTATGGCATGACAAAGTCCGTCTGTAAACAATCTTCAAGATATCTTCATGTTATTTTATAGTAATGTGTATTAGGTAAAGACGATGTGTCGCGTGCAAGAATGGTTGTTCCCCTTTTCATTATGCCCCTTTGATTATTTTTTTTCTAAAAATTCTTGTAAACACCATAACTCCGTAACTGTTTGGGATATCTTCATGTAACTCCATAGGAATGAGTATAAGGTCAAGATAATGTGTTGCATACAATAATATTTACATTTCAAAGCAATGCTTTAATGAATCTTTAGGATTTTGGAACTGTTCATAGCCTCATGAACTACACAAATTTGATTGACAGCTGCCAAGCTCACTTGCACGTGCAATACGCTTCGACTATCAAACTCATTCGCCAGAAGTGATATACCGGTGTTGTGATTGACAGCGAGCCACATCTGAGTCGCACAAGCCTCTTGTTTGCTCCATTGGCTGTCCCTGTTCAAGCTGGCTGTTCCACATTTCCATTTTACACTCGGACTAAACCGTTAATATGATTATATTTTAAATACAAAACTGTTTTAATTCCTAAATTAAAAATAATTTTTATATTTTAGACATTTATAATAAAATGTAAATATAAGCAATAAATTCAAATTTTGATCTGTTCATGGAACCATGAATACTTCGGGTCTCTTGCAAAGTTAACATGAAGCCCTTTGGGCTTCACTTACTTTGCAATAGACCAGAAGTATTTATGATTCCATGAACATTTCAAAAATTGAATTCATTTCTTTAATGGTTGTTTTCTGATACTAAGCAGTGAGGATAAATTGTCTTGCTCAAAAACACAAAACAATAACTCCCTAAGTCTCAAACCAGGGCTTTCTCAATCTCAAGTCGAGCACTCTACCACTGAGCCAAATTGCATGGCAGGCATGATAAGCAAGTTTGGTTTATATCATATAGGGGATTAGTGAATGCTCAGATGAGCATGGACATATGCTTTATACAATTTCATAGACCTCAGACAACAACAAACATTTTACACCTCTCCATAGTGCAGTCGGTAACGTGTCTGGCTGCAGATCAAGGGGTTGCCAGGTCATTCCTGGCCCGGTCCCATACTTTCGTGGAGTTTGATCATGAAGTCATTTCTACGGTCATTCTCTTCCCTTCCGCTGATTCAAGAAGGGTTGTTGTCAGTTACAAGCGAAAGTATGTGCACGAAGTACTGGTTAACTGTTTAGTCAAGCTTGCCCAGGAATAAAGTGTGGGTAGGTGAACTGACCATCCCCACATGACCATTGCTGTCGACTGGGACTTAAAGAATCAAACCAAAACATTTTAGACCTATAATGATTACATATAATATACATTTTTCTATTTTCAGTCGAAATGATTTAAGTGTGAGTAGAACATTAGTTGCGGGTGGTATAGCTGGTATGTTTAACTGGGGAATAGCTATAGCCCCTGATGTGCTCAAGTCAAGATTACAGACAGGTAAGTATCTTCTGAATTTAACCTGTATTGATGTAGTATTGATCTCAATCTCCCTTAAACCTTCAATCTTGTGATTCAATTCATTCAATATCAGGAACTCTGGTTAAATGTTTTGATACTAGTTGACACATGCATCTCTTTTTCAGCTGTCTGATCAAAATGTTTTGCAGCTATCCAAGATTTTGAAGATTACCATCTTAATATAAGTTTGTAAAAAAGCAAATTAACATCATTCTTGCACCTCCACCCCCACTTGCCATGCAATGAAACTAACAAATATAGAAATCAAGAACTTTCCTGAGAACGCAAGAAGATGAGAGGGCAGTCAGAATATAATGTGCATTGTCTAATATTTTCAAAACAAAAAAACTTCTTCCTTTGCAATGCAAGAGATACCTGTCATGTTTAAGTACTTTACAAATAATCAGTCACTTTAATAATGATTAGTATCTAATATAGGGATCAATCATGGATTTTCATTTGTTCACATTCGCCAGATCCCAAGAGAGATGTTAAAAACCGAGGGTAAAGCCTGAGGTTTCAAATATCTACTGAGAGACCTGGCGAACATTAATGTATTGAAAAACAATATTTGATAGTAATTATTGCATAAATCCAACGAAATATTCACCTAAATTTTCAAAAAATATGGCACTATATTTTTCACTATTTCATAGCCAACATATGGTTGAAATTTTTCATTATAAGACCAACATCTGAGTCAAAAGTACAGTAAAACCTGTCTTAAGTGACCACTCAAAAAGAAGATCAAAATTGGCTTTTAAGACAGATTATTGCGTGATGAAGGTCAAAAGTATTGCAGAATGCTCTCTTGGAAGGTCAAAAGTATTGCAGAATGCTCTTTGAAGGTCAAAAGTATTGCAGAAAAGTATTGCAGAATGCTCTCTTGAAGGTCAAAAGTATTGCAGAATGCTCTCTTGGAGCATTCTGCAATACTTTTGACCTTCATTAAGCTACCATTTGTCATTTAGACCTTTGTCTATTTTTGAGTTGCTGTTTTAGACAGTTTTACTGTAGATAAAGATAGGACAGAATATATGTGTCATACATTGTCCAATTAAGATCAAGATGAGACGGATCATCTGAAAGCAATGAAGATCAAAAATAGACTGTTCATCTTGTTAGTCAATGCTTTTGCTATATGCCTATTGAATTCTCTTTGACACAAGTGATTTACATTGGTAGAATTCAAATCATTCAACTCTCTATATGCAAATGTTGAGTAGAGCTATCAGTTTAATAAAACAGCTATATAGTGAGAATAAATGATGGTGGGACAAGTAAATTGCCATAGGGTACTTGTCCAAAGAAAGTTTTACTTGTCCCAAAGATTATATAATGCACAGAGAGCTCAAAACTAAGCTATGCACTTATGTGCTTAAACAATAAGCATGAATAAACTCTTTTAAACCAAATATAACCTAATGAAAACAGTGCAGATCCAGATCAGCTGGCTTCTGAAGAAGCCAGCTGATCAGAATCCACATTGTTATTCCCACAAAACATGAGTTCTTCATAATTACAGAATCATATTAGCTTTCTTTAAACTTGTCCAACGACAAGTAAATACAAATTTCTAACTTATCCTGAATGAAAGCGGACCAGGTGGGACAAGTCAGGCCTGTTATTTCCACAGATATTTAATTATCAGTATTTTATTTTCCTATTTGAATTTAACCCTTTTAGGACCAATAAAATTTTCTATAAAGCTACATACAATTAAGTTAGGATGGTCCATTGTGTATATTGAGGGGTTACAGGTTATAATTTCCGAAAAATAATTTTAAAATATTTTTTCTCTGAAAATTGATTTTGTCTTAACAAACAGTGCAGACCCTGATGAAATGCCACATTATGCAGCATTTCGTCTGGGTCTTCACTGTTTGTCAACATTTACAGTCTAGTAAGACTCCTGACCTTAAACCTGAAGACCAAGACGAACCCGTTAAGGGGTTTCTGGTCCAGAAAGGATTAAACAAGGCTGAAAACAGGCTTCGAGGTTATAAAACTTTTTTCATGCACAACTCAGCTGAGCACAGAATTTATCCTGCTCATAAATGTAAAAATGCCAACAACTGTTGGTATTTTAACATTATTAGCATGATGAATACAACATCTGAGAAACTAAAAGCAAGAAACTTCTTTATTTGTTGGTATTTAAGTTTTTATGAGCAGTTATAATTTCGTGCTGAGCATGAAAAAAGTTTTATAACCTTGGGGGCCTGGTCTTGTGTATTCAGCATATCATGTTACTTTATTTATTTACCAGCTCCTGAAGGTCAGTTTCCCAATGGTATACGTGATGTATTTAGATATACCCTGAAACATGAAGGTGTACCAGCGCTGTTCAAAGGTGTAGTGCCTATCATGCTCAGAGCTTTCCCCGCCAATGCTGTAAGTTAACATTTCACAACCCTAGATTAAAGACTGCTGTCCAGATTGCTATTTGCAGCAGACGACAAATTTTGCGACATTTTTCTAATTTTCAAAAAAAAATAAGGTATGTTATTTCATGAGAATCGTCTGCCAGCAGACGATTCTCATGAAATATCATGCCTTATTTGTTATTTTTGAAAAAGCAGCAACCTTTTAAATTGTTGTCTGCTGCAAATTATAGGTGGCGCTTTCAAGGTTAACTCTTTGCCTCCTGGGTAATTTTTGGTGCTTTTTTGTCGTCTGCTGATGTTTTTCAAAATCAACTTTTTCGAAAAATTCTTTCAGAAATACCATTGGAATGGCAAACAGTTTTTATCCAGATCAGGCCCGACGTACTGTCGGGCCTGATCTTGGTCTAAACTGTTTGCAAAGGTTATCAGCAGACGACACTAGTAGACAAAGAGTTAGATAATCTGGATTCTTCAGAAATAGAGAGAACCTACATTATAATTTAAAAACATCAGCCTCGGTATCATTGATAATTAATGGAAAATGCAACATTTTTTTAATTTTCTCCAACCAGATTATCAGTGTTGTTTCTTTTCCATTAGAATCTTTTTTGTGTGTACTCATTGAAAGGGTATTACTCAGATGCATTAAAAGAAAACCTATATGTTTTAATGGAGAAAAAAGTAGATCCTCATTTACTTTTGAAATGCCATTTTATATGGGAAGTTGAACCTTTAAACCAGCAGCTCTCTTGTTTCAGATGATAAAGGCAGAAAGAAGTAGGTCAGCTTATGAGATTTTGTTTCATATTGTATATTAGCATTTCCACTCTTTATAAGTACATAAACAGGTACATTCTGGGACTAGATATCTTATATGCGGTTTGTTTGATCATATTTTGTGTATGTGAGCTTTTGTTTGGTTTGTGGTTTTACATCTCCGTCAACAGCTATGGTCATGTCGAGACGGTCAGTTAACCTAACCACACTTCTTAAGAAGCAGTCTAATCTGGGTCTGCTTTGTCGTGTTTGTCTAGACCTTATTGGCAGGCATTTAGTGTTCTAAATTTTAGAATAGTTGTCATAATGTCATCTCTGATAAAACCCCTGCTTAGGAGGCAGTCTGATCAGGGGTAGGCTGTTTGCTCAGGCCTATCTGTCCAGGCCTCGAGGTTGTAACACTTTTTTCATGGTCAACTCAACTGAGCATAAAATTTATCTTGCTAATACATTTTAAAACCCCAAATATTGTTGGCATTTTAAATTTATTAGCAGAATAAATAAAAACTACATCTGAGAGTTTTCAAGCAAGAAATGTCTTTATTTTTCAGCATTTAAGTTTTTATGACTATTTGAAATTTCATGCTCAACTGAGTTGAGTATGGAAATAGTTTTATAACCTCAGGCCCTCATGTTTAGGGTAAAATGGCTACATATTAATTGCTGCTACACTATCTAGGCAGTGGACACAGAGCATACTGATCAGACTGTACAGTCAGCTTTTTTGTTCGATTCTTTACGTCCCTTCAACAATTTTTCAATTATATCAGGATGGGTCTTCTTTGGTTTAACCAGTACTAAGCAAGGATAAATGTGTCTTGCTCAAGGACACAATGCAGTAACACCCCACGGCCCCTTGGTCTTGTGTCAAGACAGCCAGCTTTGTGCTGTGATTTTTTGCATATATGTATAAACATTTTTCTCAATATCTTTGCTGAAGTATTTTTCTTATCTCTTTGCAGGCTTGTTTTGTTGGATATGAACTTGGTATGAAAGGTTTGGACAAAATTATGCCGGAAAAGGATTAACGACATCATTTCAGAAGCTTGCCGGATAACCTTGTCATTTGAAGAACGTTCGCAGAAAAAAAAGATTACTTTTTTAGGAAATAACAAATTTAATGTTTTAAGCAGCAAATTTTTGGTTTCAATTTGAAAAGGGTTTGATTTGTCTTTTGTTAATGTATGTACTGCAATCAACTTGTTGCTTTTTATATATATACACATCCGGACTTCTATGCAGAGCATGTGCTGTGTTGCAACACTACTTTACAGAAATGGCAGTTTGTTTATAGCAGTTGCTGTCTCGTAAATCATAAGTGTTATAAGATATTTTGAAATAGTTTTGTTGTATTTATGCAATGATTACTATCAATTCTTTATCATATGATGTTGCGTATAGGAGTGATATAATGCCATGCATTAAAATTGATACGTTTACAGATTTTGGCAACGTTATGTTATGCGTTGCATTTGTAATAACGTCACATATATATGACAAAATCTTAGTCTTTTTCACTCATAAAACCTGACTTCAAAGTAGTTCAAGTGTCACATGATAAATAGAATCTACCATAAGTACTCCTGTATAATTGCATTTATTACATTTGTTGCGAAAAAAAGAGATAAAATGCTTGACAAGCCTCACATTTTTATCTCTTTTCTCCAACTCTTTTGATAAATTCAATAAAACATGAGCACTCACGTAAGATCATGTATGTTTTTAGAGGCTGATTTCAACACCACACCTGACCAGGTAAATATGAAAGGGTGAAAAAAGTATAAATTGTTCCCCCAGCTAATTTATGGGTGAAAACTCTTTAATTTTACTTATGAACCTGTATTTAACTAGCACTTGCCTAAGGCAGACATATTTTGAAAATTTGCCTGCTTTAGGCAGGTACTTGCTTTCAAAGAGCCAATTAACCCTTTAAGGGCAATATTTGGTGCTTAAAATAGCTTTTGACTGTAGGAATCAGGCCCCCAGATAAGAGTGAAAATTATTTTCTTATTTCTCAACCAAAACATATGTTGTGGGTACTCTAAAGAACCGTCTCGATGAGATGGTTCTTTTGTACACCAAAAACACATGTTTAAATTGATGGATAAGAAAATAGTTACAATTTTACGCATTTATTTTTGACTTAACTGGCCCTATGGGAATGCAGTTTGTCAAGGGATACAATTAATCAATAGCACTTTAAGTTTCGGCTCAATATTTCAGTGATAAATGGATGAGTTTAGACCAGTTTTATTATTTTGATATTGTTGTCACGGTTTTACAAAGCAGATGCGCTATATAATGTTTGATAACACTTTCATCGCTCCCACTATAATAGTGTGTGTGTTACAAATCATAGTGTATGTTCTTATGAATCATAGTGTGTGCTCTTTAAGAGTCATAGTGAGTGTTCATAAGACGCATAGTGTGTGATCTTAAGAATCATAGTGTGTGATCTTAAATTATAATGTGTGATCTTAATCATCATAGTTTGTGATCTTAAAAATCATAGTGTGATCTTAAGAGTCATAGTGTGTGATCTTAAGAATCATAGTGTTTGATCTTAAGAAACATAGTGCATGATTTTAACAGTCATAGTGTATGTTCTTAAGAGTCGTGTATCTTGTATGTCTTAAGAATCAAAATATATGATCTTAAGAATCATAGTGTATGAGCTTAAGAATCAAAATATATGATCTTAAGAATCATAGTGTATGTTCTTAAGTCATAGTGTGTTTCTTGAGAATCATAGTGTTTCATCTTAAGAATCATATGTTCCTAACATTTGTCCTGCTGAACCTGGATTCATCCTTTTTTGAAAACACTGTATATCTAGATCAGTTTGCTTCTAATGAAGCCATCTAATCAGGATCCACACTGTTTTCCACTCTGAAAATACATGATTACAACTGGAATGCTGCAGGTTAACATGATAAAGATTGGGGAGAAGTGTAGTACATAAAAATATTCAGCAAGGGTTAAAAGTTCCCTCTATCCGAGTTTACAGATATTGCATTCCAAAACCACTGATGTCATTTGTCAGTATAATTTTGGTACAAATCATGCACAGATCCAGAGGGGGCAGGGGGTCCGGACCTCCCTGAAAAATCACAAAAATATAGGGTTTCTTAGCAATATTGGTCCTGAACCCTGAAAAATCACAAATCTACCAAGCCTGTCTTCGGTGTTGGGCCAAAATCTGCACGTCAGTGAAACGCCATTTAATGGCATTTCACTGGCGGGCAGATGATGGCCCACCTATAGTGGTATTTGGAACCTCTACCCTCATAAAAAAACAACCTTGTCAAAGTTGGACCCCCTCTGACAAAACTTTCTGGATCTGCGCATGCAAATATTGGTAGACAATGGGAGGTTGGAATGCATACATTTTTGCCGGGGAGACAATTTTTCCTCAAAATGTAGACTGAGAAGAGATGGTTTATTATGAGACATATATTTTGATTACAGATCTTTTTGCCACATTAGCTTACGGTAGGTGGCATTCATATCACATACTGACCTATCTGGTTCGAGCATTGTTGGTACATGTGGCATACTTGTTTACTAAATGTGTCACAAAGTCATGCGATTCGCCTCTTGTTATAAATTTGCATCATCATGTGTTACTGAAACAAGTCTTTGACCTGACCATGTGCAAAATGTTTTCAAAATTTTATTTAGTGAAGAAAATTTTATCCTATTGCTAAATACTGTTACACTAAACATTGTTATGGTTCGGCTATTAAAGGTGACTTGATGTCTGCACAGACAGATTATTTATAGCCATTTGCCTCTCACTACTTTTTAAAGGCAGTGTTTTAAGTAACGCATACCACAAATTAACACAATACCGGTACCCATTTTTCGTAGGTGATGTGCCATAGCAATCAGGTCTATCCTTGAGAGTAGACATGTGCAGACAATGCTTTTTGCCATAATTTCCTTTTATGCCTCCCTAGAAAGAAATCGTCAGTTATTGCTTGTAAGAGTTGTTTATGCTTAAAAAGCATTGTCTTGTTATTTGCTGTATATTATATTGTCTGATGTTGTGCTTTGTGACCCAGCCACCAATGTTATAATGTCAGGTGTGATGGCTGAAATGCACCTGTTTTTCCACTGCACAATTTTACAGAAACGCAAAAGGACGACATACCAACGATTAGGCCTTTTTATTGTATTTGCATTAGATTCATCATATTGGAGGAAACCATGGTTTGTGCTTGAAACTTTTTACTGTAATTATTCTTTTCATATTGTAAATAATTAAAAAACACAATTTACATATTGACAAGTATATTCCTTTGAATCAAAGCATAGTGCATTTTATTGTATCTACATATTAGAATCATCTTTTTGGTTTGTGCTATTATAACACATTTATTTGCTATTCTTTGAGGTGATACTTTCAAACTGTAAATAATTAAGACACAATTCACCTAATGACAAGTATATTCCTGTGAATCAAATGTACTTTAAAGGGACTGCTGGTGTATAGTCATTAAGATGGTGGGTACACACTAACCTTGTCAAACTATCACTGGAAGCTGGTAGACAGACCTGCAGTAGCCTTAATTTATTTATGTTAGGAGAACTTGGCCAAATTGCAGGATTCTTTAATTGGTAAAAGTTTAAAGGTTAATTACAGCCATAGTTTGAGAATTATTTGGTGTAACATTTCATTAAAATGCTGGCCACCACCGAAAGTAGATGCATTGCTTTGCACTGCTGGTCCTTGCTAATGGCCGGTCTATAGTTTTGTATATCTGAAGTAAGGTAAAAGTTCCTGACATTTGGAGTTAACATCTTGACAGAGAAAACTGATGACAAGGATGTTTAACCTGAACTCAGACCATTACAAGTCCCTGAATATTGGACAAACAGTAAAACATTAGACAGATTGTATGCATGCCGATTGGGGTCTACCTGTTTGCAGACTTAAAGCACAATAGAATGCTTTAAGTCCACAAGACAGCTTTTGATGCAAAACAAACTAAAATTCAGCACCCGCCCTTCCCTTTTCACCTCAAGGGCCCTTTCATAAGTATAGATTTTCTCATTCATTGGATATTTTATGGGGTCATAGGTCTAAAGTATGATGTGTATTTCTGCCCCTTGCAAACAGTGCATTGTGTGGCATTTAACCCTAGCACCCTTTTTATTGGACATTGACAACAGTAAAAAAACAGATTAGACGCCGCAAAAGGCGGCGCCTGATCAGGTTTTGCACCGATTGCTTACAAAATATTTTACAATGTGAATGGAATTGAAATTCACCCCCTAACAGCCCCCAAAATTCAAAATGAATTCGTTTAAATGATAAGAATTGGAAATTCCATTAGACATAAATGGGTTGATCTCCAGCTTCAGTTTGCCAAAGTACTTCTCTTCAGTACAGAAAGATAAAACTAATTGATCCCTTTGTTGATAAAAAATGAAAATTGTCAGATGCAGTTCCTTTTAGTACTCACTGTAACTAGAGGACCTGAAGGTCCCGAGGCGCTCACCTGATCTCCTTAATAATGTTAAAATAGGTCAAGGTCAACTACAGCTTATAATGGAACAAATTTTGTTTTTAAAATATACATTTTGGTCAAGTGACCTAAACAATCTAATGAATAATCCATCAAACAGCCCAGTGATTTCTGAGAAAAAGATGTTTAGATAGGTATGTGGCAGTCCAAATGAGTGGCCTTGGATAAAAGGTCACAGGTCAGCTTGACATTTGGTACTTAATAAACCATTGTCTCAATAGGTTTAACTAGTATTATGAATTCGGCTCAGTTATAGAAAATGAACATTTTAAGATTTTCTCCATATAAATGCATCAGGAATCAAATTTGACCTTGCCATAAAGTAGGTCAAGGTCAACCTAGATTCATCATTTGTGCTAACCTGGTAGGGTCCTCATCCCCGATCCTACATACCAAGTTCCAAAGCCAATTGCCTTTTGGTTCCAGAGAAGAACAGATTAAAAGAGTTTTTACCATATATGGGCATGGTGGCCATGTTAGTCATGTGACCATAAAAAATTTGCATAGGTTTTGGCTAACCAGTCATAAGGAGTTGTCATATGAAATTTGGTTTCAATTGGCCAACAATTGTCTGAGAAAACTATGTTTTAATATGTTGATGGGACTCCAATATAAGCAACCTTGGCTGAAAGGTCAAAGGTCAGCCTTGACCTTTGAAACTTATTTTTAGACCATAGACTGAACATATCACGTGAGAATGATTTTGGCTTCCACAGTATTCAAAAAATCAACTTTACAAAAAATTTCCCATTCAAATGCATTAGGAAGCAAACTTGACCTTGACATTAAGTAGGTCAAGGTCACCCTAGGATCATCATTTGAACAAACTTGGTAGGCCCCACATCCCCAATACGACATACCAAGTCTCAAGGTCACTGGCCTTCTGGTTCTGGAGAAGAAGATTTTTAAAAGGTTTTTACCATATATGGGCATGGCAGCCATCTTTGTCATGTGACCAAATTATTTTGTAAGAATTTTAGCTGACTTATCATAAGGAGTCTTCATATGAAATTTGAGCTCAATTGGGCCAATGGTTTGTGAGAAAACTATGTTTTAATATATAGATTGGACCACAATATGAGGGACCTTGGCTGAAAGGGCAAAGGTCAAGGTTTGACCTTTGAAACTTATTTATAGCCATTGACTCATTAGTTTCAACATATCAAGTATGAATAATCACTTTGGCTTTAACAGTATTCAAAAAAAATCAACTTTTCTAAATATTCCCATTTAAATCTATTAGGAAGCAAATTTGACCTTGACGTTAAGTAGGTCAAGGTCAACCTAGGATCATTATTTGAACAAACTTGGTAGGCCCCACATCCCTGATGCTACATACCAAGTCCCAGGGTCATCGGCCTTCTGGTTCTGGAGAAGAAGATTTTTAAAGGGTTTTTACCATATATGGGCATGGCGGCCATCTTGGTCACATGACCAGAAACATTTGAACAAACTTTTGTTCCCCCATCCTAAGGAGTCTCCATATGAAATTTGAGTTCAATTGGCCCAGTGGTTTCAGAGGAGAAGATGTTTGAAAATGTTGACGGACGACGGACGACAGACGACGGACGACGGAGTCACTGGTATACTAATAGCTCACCTCGGAGCCTTCGGCTCAGGTGAGCTAAAAATTGAGTAAAATGAAGGTAATTCTCCTTAATTAGTTCTGTGATTCGAAATACGCACACAATTATATCTTATTTTGCAGCTGTATATGTTATGATAATCGGACATGATGCATATTTTAGGGAAATGCTTTTAATAATAACATGATCATATTTTTTGTGAAGGAGCGCAGTGCTCAATGGTAGAGTGCTTGACTGGAGATTGATGAGTTGAGGGTTAGAGCCTCACCAGAGGCACTGCATTGTGTTTTTGAGCAAGACACTTTATCCTCTGCTTAGTACTGGTTCAACCCAGGAAGATCCCTTAAACATGTCTGAAAAATTGTTGACAGGGACATAATCAAATCAAATCAAAACAATCTTTTTGTTTGTTGGCTTTTAACCCAGTGGTTACTAAAGAATCTGCCCAGTTTGATATCCAAGGTTCATTGTACACATCAAGGGGTTACAGGTTAGAATTTTAAAATAACCCTTAAAGCGCCGATCACGACTGGTAGCAGAGGACAAATTTTGCAACATCTTTCTGAATTTTCGAAAGAAAGAATGGTTTTCATAAGAATAGTCTGCCAGCAGAGGATTCTCATGAAATATCATGCCTTATTTGCAATTTTGAAAAAGCGACAAAATTTGAAATTGTCGTCTGCTGCAAATTATAGGTGGCACTTTAAGGGTTAAGATGTATGTCAGTCCCTGAAGATTGTTTGTATCCCAGCAAACAGTGTAGACCCTGATGAAAATCTGCATTTTGTAGCATTTCATCAATGTCTTCACTATTTGCCAAAGTTCTCATTTTGGGCTTTCTAGTATACAAATGGTTAACAATAAGATGGTCAGAATCTTTTGTTTCATGGCTCTATTGATTAAGAACTTTAATACATGAAAGCTGTATTAAAGCCAGAACTGGTCCCATTGACTTCTTAAAAAGGGATTGTCAGGCTTTAATAACTAGAAGGCAGGACAATTTAACATTAAAATATATTGGTCAGGATAACTTAACTTTAAAATATATTGGCCACTATATGAGATATTGGTACTTATTGCATTGGCGAGCAGTCAAGACACTGAGACAGCTTGCACATCCGTGCAGTCCCTTCAGAGCCCTCGCTTCCTGCATTCACAAAGTATGGAAGTATATGAAGATTCAGACCAAAACTTAGACTTCTAGCCCCGCTAGATAAATCTGCAAAGGAGGATTTTGCAATAAGTACCAACAACTCCAGAGTTGGTCCATATCATCTGTTATTCTTATCTGCCATTTTCTACTTTGTGCATCATTTATAAGCTTACTTATGAGACTTATATGTGAGCTTATAGTATAGCGGTGGCTATTAGTGAAGTATTGTTTCACTCACTGGTCAATCGGAAAAATAAATTATCTATATTTGGAAAATTGTTTTTATAATTTTATATTTACTCGAATGGTTGCAAGAGTAGTGGAAAACACCTCGTGATTGGCCCTCCATCATTTGCAGGGTTGGGGTTAGTTTTTCCTTTAACAAATAATTAGAAAACTTAAAATATCTTCTTGCAAAAAAGCTACTGGTCCGATTTGAAAACTTTAGGAAGAGTGGTCCCAGGTCAACCTTTTACCAGGGTTCACATTATTAAGGCAACCAGAGGGCCACCATGTGATGTCACGCGAGAGACCATCTATACAGGCTTAAAAAGGTAAATGACAAAAAAAACTGCTATTCTGAAACCATTGGGCCCAGTTCTTCAGTACTGGGTTGTGTTCCCCTACTAAGATTGTTAAACTTGGGATAGCTGTGCCCTGTGGAGTGTTAGGACTTGCAAAGGCTTGTAAAGGAAACATAAAAATTCTTTGAAACTACTCGAAGTTGTGGTATGTAAATTCTAGTTGTGGTCCTTAAAGGGGCCTGTAAAACTCAGGTGAGTGACTTCAGTGATTTGGACTACTCCAAAAATATTTTTTTTGGCAAGATTCCTTTATCTTGAAAAAAAATCAATTTAAAAAAAAATCAATTTCCCTGTAATGACTGAAAATAAATCCATTTAGTGTAAACAACCCATAAAGTATTGAGTGTTTATTGGATGTGCTCTTATTATGGCAAACACAGAACATTTATCATCAGCTTTTGTAAGGCCACATAAAATAATACCTATGTTTAGGGTAATCCGACCCTACCTAAATTTACTGGTGAAACCTAGATTTTTTTCAGGTTTTCTGGAAATAATATAATTTTATGCATTTTGAAAGGCGAAATGCCTTTCAAAATGCATAAAAATATATTTTTTCCAGAAAAAAAAATAATTAAAAAAAAATATGTGTACTTACTATAATTTTCAGACCCGTTACCGGAAACACACTAATTTTTTTTACTTGGCCTATTCAAACTTTAATTTTTATTATATACCTATAAATGATACAACCTTTGAACTGTCTGTTTTCTGGCCGTCTGATACAGAAAGCCAGATCAACGAAAAGAGGTTTTCTGATGCCGTATCACTATCCTTTAAAACGAGACTAACTTCGGTTACCCGTTTTTGAGGCTATGTTATTTAAAGTTTTTTTCAAGCATGGAACCAGGGACTGAAAAACATGATGACGTAACGTCAAGAAACGAAACGTAAAGGCAAACGTTCTTGTAATTTTTCTGGATTAAAGACCAAAACAATTTATAAAATCAGAATAATGTCAGGAAAAAGATATATAATAAACATATTATTATAATAGTAACTTGATCTGACGTACAGTATCACGTCTCGTGGATGAGGTCATACCAATGGATCACCCTCGACGCTTCACATCTCGGGTGATCCAATGGTATGACCTCATCCACTCGACGTGATACAGTATGTCAGATCAAGTTACTATTATAATAATGTGTATTTATCACACCATTAATATACCAGCTATAAAACTATAACTGTGGTCAAAGCATGAATAAAGAAACAGAAACACTGACATATAGAAAATGATTTATTTTATATGCATAGAATTGCTTTATACATAAAATTAATATAAGATATGAAAAGTTCAGTTTTATACAAGCTAGATTTCTTACAGAAAAAAATCCGGACAATGCCAATGAGGAAAGCTACATTTTGATAGAGCTTATGTATGACTTATCATAGCTCCAACAAACATCTTACGTGAAAAGCTATTTAAAGATGATGAATATTGCCCTTTATATCAGTGTAAATGGGCCATGATGCTAGAAAATCTCTCATCGGTGTTTCCCAGAATTTGGCGAGAAAGTGCAGTCCAAACCAGCCCGTTCAGATAGAGACTAGATAGAAAATTGAAATTTCGCTTGTAGCAAGTATGGATATGATACTTTACAATAGCTAATAACAAAGGTGCTGATCAGACTGCGTGGATGTGCAGGCTGGTCTGCACCTTTGTTGTATGCAAACCCTGGAAGACTGGTTTTTCATGTGTTGAGGCACATACATGTATTATAGTGGTTTGTTTCAAAGAATGAATACAATTGCAGTGATATTTCTGGCTCACAGACTATAAGTCTTTCTTAGAAAAGTATTCAAACAGCAGTACTTTCCAATACCCTTACCTCATAAAATGAGCAGGGGTCTTTCGATTTACAGGCCTTTTAACACAGGCCCCCTTTCATGAAATTCATAATTATCACTGCAATTGAAATCAGATTTTATCCAGCCACATATTATTAAAGTCATGGAATGTTCTTTCATCTTAACCCAACTGAACTCTGAAGGACTAATACCCCACAATATACTTTTAACCTTATTAGCACAAAAATACTAGACCATGAGATTATAAAACTTTTTTTTACTCATCTGAGCATGAAATTTATCATACTCATACTTTATTAGCATGATAAAACATCTGGTATCTGGGTCTTTTAAAGAAAAAACAACACAAAAAATTCATCAGTAGTTTAGTTTATACAAGTAATTGAAATTTCATGCTCAGTTGAGTTGGGCATGAAAAGGTTTTATAACCTTGATTAGGGCCAAATCTCCATTGAGTATTTTGACCCTACTTACCAGCTTCACGGAGCTCTAAAGAGTATTTTAGAAGTAATTAACTCTTCAAAATAATTTTTTGACAAATTCTTTCAGGAATGATTATTCGGTTATAATGTTGGTGCAGCGTGGCCCCCGCCTCAGGCATATGGATATTCTTTCCGGAATATGATCAGAGTGCCTGATAAATATTCAGAATTTTAAACTTAAATGGTAAATATCCTAAGACATACTGAAAATAAATCAGAGAGGCTATTATGATGTCCCTCATTCAACATTTTGAGGCTGACTTTCTGTGGAAAGTCCTGCCTCAAAATCCTGAATTCAGGAATAATCCTGAAAACTTTCACCCATGAATAAATTGCCTATACAAAGTTCACTAATGGGACAGTTGATTAAGATGTACATTTTATCAATTTATGCATTCTTAACAAAATGTCCTAAAAACTTAAGAGTGTATTTAACGTCTTGGAAAGTCTAAGGCTAATTTTATTTACAGATAATTCCTGATGGCGGAATGTTTGTTTGATTTGATTCTTTATGTCCCATCAACAGTTTTTCAGTTAAACAGGGACGGGCCTTCCTGGGTTGAACCAGTACTAAGCTAGGATAAATGTGTCTTGCTCAAGGACCACAGAGCAGTGACGCTGGTGAGGCTCGAACCCACGACCCCTCGGTCTCAAATCAAGCACTCTACCACGAGCCACTGCGTATGGCGGCATGGAAAGGTCAGTGAACATTTAATCGTTTCAATCAATACCCTCATTTTTTTAACTTGATATAATATATGGCCATCTAATCTAAGTCTACACACTGGCTAGTCCAGTATTTATGACACAGGAATTATCCGACTACCCCACCCCAAACCACTAAACTAAATAAATGCACCATATAAAAAGTGTTTTCTTTGAAAATGGAGCCTTTTTTGCACTGACTGCTAAATAATTACTATATGGGCCCATACAGTGGTTTTCTAGCTTGATTATGGAGTAAAAGGTTAACAAATTGAAAACATTTACTGATCATACAAAGTATGGAAGTCTTACTAAGGTTTAGATAAAAAGCTGCATGTTAAAAGAATAACAATATGCATATGCCAGAAGAACCCTTTTATCAAGGACTGGCCTAATGTTAACTTTTTGCCTCCAGGGTAATTTTTCATCCTTTTTTTGTTTTCTGCTTAAAGTGTAAAACAGTTGGGATCATGATAAGGCCCGATCAGATGTTTTGTCTGGCCTAATCTCGTTCCAAACTGTTTGCAAAAGTTATTAAAAGCAAAGAGTTAACTTTAGTATATATTAATCTAGACATTGACATATATTGGTAATGCATACTTCAGTATGATCAAGCATATATATTTTTTTCTTATGCCTCTTGGCCTTATCAATAGTAAATCTGTCAATCACTATATAGCTATTATAATGACCAATAATTAACCTGTCAGTATGTAGTAATTAGGAATGTGATAGAAACGAAACCTGTAAGATCAAGAAAGCCTACACGGAGGCTAAGAAAAACTGGCCGTGAGGTTATAAAACTTTTTTCATACACAACTGAGCATGAAATTTATCATGCTCATAAATGTTAAAATTGTTGGCATTTTAACATATATCAGCATGAGAGATACAACTAAGAGTTTGAAAGCAAAAAGTATCTTTATTATTCAGCATTTTAATTTTTATCAGCAGTTGAAATTCCATGCTCACAAAAAAGTTTTATAACCTCAGTGATAGGTCTCTCGCAATCCTACTGTAATACTTCAGGTCCTACACAAGATTTTTAAAAACCATATTGGTCAAACTTTTATCCTTTTTTGGCAGAAAAAAGTTTTTCCCATTATAAGTCTATGGTAGCTTTCTGTTGCCATGGCAACCAGAGTTTCATTCCCATCCAATCAGCCTAAAAAACTTTATTCAGCCTTTCCATTACCTGAAGATGCTTTAAAGGGACAAATATTTGAGCAATGATACTGGTATCACTTATTATGACTCTCTCCAGGGGTCATACTGGGCAGATCAAAAGAACAGCCATAATGAGGTGATTATGACTTCCTTACTGGGGCAATAAAGTGGCCCCATAAAGGGATTAGGTATTTTATGATAAGATATTGATCTTTATCTTAGTGAATGAAATCGTGTTCCATACAGGTAAGTCCCCTCTTGAGGCCCCATTAATTTTGCGAGATACTGAAACTGTCCCTTATCTGTTAATCCTTTAATGATCTCCATTAGACAGTAATCTTTGTCTTTAAATGAAATTTGATCACAATTGGCCCGCTGACTTTAGAGATATGCTTCTTTGAAATTGTGGACGGACAACGACAGATGACCGTTGGCATACTCATGCCTCCCTTGAGCCTTCGGCTCAGGTGAGTTAAAAATAGCACTTTTTTACCCCTTTTATTTAGAGCAATGTGAGAAAGATCAGTCGACTGAAGCTGTCGCTTGTCCTCCAAACCTAATTATTGTTCATATTTTAATCTAAGCTTTGGAAAAAGATGAGCTTTGACATGCTCAACCTATAAAGATTTAGCCTTTATTTCAACCTATTCCCAAATATTAATCAACTAATTTGAGCCTTAATTCTCCACATAATTATTCTGATACTGATTCTTCTGCAATGTCAATTAATCTTGCAACTGTATGGTTTGATCATTGTGTACAGTAAAACCTTTCTTAAGCGGCCACTCAAAAAGAAGACCAAAAATTGGTTTTCAAGACCGATTATTGCTTAATGCAGGTCAAAAAATACTCACACAAATCAACCTTCATTAAGCTACCATTTGTCTTTAAGACCTTTGCTTTGTCTTTTTTTTGAGTGGCCCCTTAAGACAGGTTTTACCGTAGTTATCATCTTTGAGCAACAGGAAAAAGGCTCTTACAACATGAGACAGATAATACCTAGACCTGCCCCAACAAGACATATCATTGGAGCCTCTTTCACCCAATACCCTTCTTCTGTAATAAGTACCATAGGCATATAGTAAAGGGTACAATGCTTTTGAAAATCAATTTATATTTATTTTTATTTTTGCATCAATACCTATCTAAGACCAAATAAAAAAAAAATATGTATGTTTCGGGTAACAGGTCTGAAAATTTTAGGTAGGGTAGGCACACATATTATTTTTATTTTTCTGAATAAAAAATGATATTTTTATGCATTTTTCGCCTTTCAAAATGCATAAAATAATATATGTTTTCCAGAAAACCTGAAAATATTTATGCATGTAGGTTTCACCAGTAAATTTAGGAAGGATCCGTTTACCCTAAACACAGGTATTTTATTATTTGGCCTTATGACTACTTGCTAGATATGTCTCAAGGAGCTACATCAAGTAAGAAAATACAGGATATATACCATATTCACCCTGAGTACTGCACATGCTAGATAATAAGTGCACACCATAGGTGTAATCCTTGAACACAATATACCTTATATAGGGCCAGTTAAGCAAATTTTTTAGCGTAAAATTGCGATTATTTTCTTATCCATCAGTTTAAAAATGTGTTTTAGGTACTCAAAAGAACTGTCCACTGTAAAGAACCGTCCCATCGAGATGGTTCTTTTGAGTAACAACAACATATTTTTTTGTGGGGGCCTGACCTAATGAACATTCTTTGTGTATGTGAGCATTGAAGGCTCTGGTTAGTCTGGGCAAATGCACAAGTACCAAAATATGTTTATCCATAAACAGACATTTGGTCATATTTCGATAATAACCTGCCTTATTAATGATCAATAAGTTTGTACAGGTCCCCTAGTGTAGGATCATATTTCCATAAACAAACAGAGTAGACCCTGATCAGACAGCTCTTTCAAGAGTTGTCTGATCTGGGTCTGCTGTTTGCAAAGGTCAAGAGGTGTCTCTTTTGGATAAAGGGTTAACAGTCATGTAAGTCTAGTCTGTACTAAATTCTGTGTGTAATCGATTTCTTTTTCAAGACAGACCTGCTGTGGCATAACTGGAATTTCCTAGAGCACTGGATGCTTATCAAGGTGTATATACTACACAAAATTATCCCAAGTCATCAATTATCCCTTTTTCTTGGCCTATGTTTTAGCACTGATATGAGCTTCAATGAATGTCCTACCATCCATCACATTTCATACCCTCTCACCTGGAAGAAAAGAAAAGAAATACATATCATGACAATATCTGACAATAAGTATTGTTTTGTTTGATTTGATTCTTTACGTCCCCGTCAACAATTGTGTCGGGATGAATCTTCCTACAATAAGTACTGCATAACAAGATATCAGTATCAGTAAGTAAACTTAATATATATATTCTTACATCTACTCACAGGTTATCTGTTATCTTTAAATAGATGATAAATTTTTGAGAGTAAAAATGTAAATATTTTCTTACCCATCAGTTTTAACAGGTTTTGGGTGCTCAAAACAACCGTCTCATATTTTGATTGAGAAACAAGAAAAATATGTTTTTGTTACGCACTAGCTTATGAATTACAATTTTATTTACAACAGTGACATTGATTTACTATGAGTTTGATACTTGATTGCTCAATAAACCTGTTTTTCCAAAGAAAGAGCCTTTTGATGGAAAACAAGCAAATCTTTGAAGGGGCATTTTCCTGTGACATAACTATGACCCACATACTGGTACTTGAGAGTAAAGACGTATAGGAAGTCACACATAATCTCTAGGCTTCCTTGTCACTAGAAAACCAGTCTGCGGGGTTTGTGACCATAAAATATATAAACCAGGCTGCACAGCTACAGAGACCAGCAAGACACATGACATGAAACTAGCAAGTTTAGCTATTATTAAAAATGATCTCGGCAATATATGATTGAGGTATTGCTCAAAATGAACAGACATGTAGGATAACCAGCCTAGTTGTTTGTATATAACATGAACTGTTTATCAATGATGTGGCTTTAAAAATTAAAATGCTGCATCACCCAATAAAAAACTGATAAAAGCAGGAAAAGTAACATTTAAAGAGAAAATACAAAAATTTCTTTATCTTTTGTGTAAAAGCATATATTTTTAATCGTCAAAAAAATTATCGCAATACAATACATTTTCAGTATCAGAATTGTTACAGCTCAAGTATCAAGTCATGCCCCCAAATACTCTTAAATATTTTCATTTTGTTTTAAGTCCAATATTTTATAATCTTGAACAGTAAACTGTGCAGGCTAGTTAGGACAGGGCCTAATACATTTATGTTAAGGTACATTTTCAGGACACATCGGAAGTCATGGTTCCCACAGAAATTCAAAAACACAATTCCATGATTTTTCCATGATTTTCCATTATCAACAATGTAATTTCCATGACTATTTAATGCACAAACTCCAGCCTCCCCTTTTAGCAGCAACTTCACCAGGCTGAGCATAAATGCGGAATGCAGCTTCAACAGCATGCTTGTACACCATGCATGCATTTTTAAATAATTTAAACTTGAAACCACCAGTGTCCAGAAAACTAGCTGTCGGACACTTAGAAAACTAGCTGTCGGACACACAAGTGTCTGACAGCTAGTTTTCTGGCTACTGGTAGTTTTGTCATATTATTTCACTAAATTCCATGATTTTTCCATGATTATTCAGGTTTTTTCAAATTCCATGATTTTTCCATGAATGGAACTTTTTTGTGATTTTCCAGGTTTTCCATGATTTTCAGAGCTTGAAAGTAAAGGAAAGGAAAGATACTCACTTCTGTGTTAAAATCGTTTCAAGAATTCTTCAGCACTTAGTCGAGCTCTAGAGTTTACTGCTAATTTCATATCGTTTATTTCTTTATCTATCTCTTCCATAAAATGAATGATAAAATCTACTAGCTTGTGTTTGAACATTTGTTCTGTGTGGAAGTTTGTAATCAAGAAGCTAATATCGTAGCCCTGTAAGAAGAAAAACAAACAATGAACGTAGGCAGAGATTTGCACACTTATAGAGCGCAAAAGTAACATTATTTTCTTATCAACTCGTTTAAACATGTGTTTTGGGTGCTCAAAAGAACCACCCATAGGTTTAGATAAACAAAAATTTTCAGCTTAAAATTATCAATATTTTCTTACCCATGATTTTAGCATATGTTTTTGGTGCTCAAAGGAGCTGTCTCATTGAAACGGTTCTTTTGAGTACCCACAACGTATGTTTTGGTTGAGAAATAAGAGCATTATTTTTCTGTTTCACACTCCTAACTAAAGGTCTGACCACCTCATTGAAATGGTTCTTTGAGTACCCACAACACAAGTTTTTTTGCACTCAAAAGAACAGATTCATTGAGACGGTTCTTTTGAGTGCTCACATCACACGTTTAGTTTAGAAATGTGAAAAATATAATTTAATTACATTCTCTTATTTGGAGGCCTGAATAAAAGATTTTAAAAAAGCAAAAAGTCTGGAACCCTTTCCTAATCTAAAGAAGCTGTCTGTTTGTCATGCAGTTTATGCTATGTTGTATAAATTGTTTAATGTGGGAGCGACTTTAAGATAGCTGTGTCGGTAATTTCTACAAGCCTTTTTTTTGGTAAAAAACTAGCATTTAGCAAGAAAGCAAGTGCTTGGAACCCTTACCCTGCTAATAAATTTTTGCCCTGAAATTGTTGCCTGCTTTTTACGCCTGTTGCATATATTCAAATGCACTCCTAACTACTCATGGTCAAGAAAGCAAACACTATGAAACCAGCCTTTTCATTAACTTATAAAAGTAGGAAGCCGAAAACCCAGAGTAGATTGCAAAAAAAAAAACCATGTAATATTTGCCAGAAGACGGCCCAGCTATATGCAGAGGAGTAGAAGTAAATTTAGCCTCTTGCCAATGGAAAGGCTGTCAGAACCCTAATCAGAGCGCCCCTAGGAAGCAGTCCAATCTTGGTCTATATTAATTGCAATATAGGCTCCCAAAGTTTATAAACAGAAAAGTGAACAGTCGACAATTGTAGTGAATGGCAGGAAAAGGTTAAACGCTTTATCTCCTAGTGCCGTCTGCTGTTAACTTTTGCAAACAGTTTGGACCCAGATCAGGCCCAACAGAATGTCGGGCCTGGTCTGGATCCAAACTGTTTGATATTTTGACCATATTCCTGAAAGAACATTTCGAAAAAGTTGATTTTGAAAAAAATCAGCAGACAACAAAAAAGCGGGAAAAATTTACAAGGGGTAAATATGGCATGTAAATTTACCTCAACAGGTTTTCTTCTAAGGACAATGAAATTCTCTGCTCGCATCATCATGAACCTCATAAACTTGTGACATAATATTTTCTCAATTTCATCACTCTGCAAACAGAAAATACACAATTTGTTAAAGCTATTGTTATATTGCCTAGTAAACACTGCTTACTGGTATACAAAAATCGAAAAGTACGGGGACAATAAACAAGACAAACATTTGCGATTGACACGGTATAGCTGTGCAAGAAATCTTGGCTGTGGTCAGCAAGTCGGAAAAGCACATATTTTTTCAGAATATGCAATAAAATCTTTATGCTTGGGAGGATATTTAGGGTTGGGTGGAAAACTATTCACACATACATTATTTGTATCGGACTCATGCTTGTTGGTTTGTCTTGATTCTTTATGTCCCAGTCAACAATTTTTCAGTCATGTCGGGATGATTTCCAGTATTCCTGGGTTAAACCAGTACTAAGCAGAGGATAATGTGTCTTGCTCAAGGACACAATGCAGTGTCTCTGGTGTCTCAAACCCGCCACAATTTGACCTAAAGTTTAAACTCTACCAATGAGCCATTGGGCTCCTCTATCGGCCTCATGTAAAAACTGTTTTGCGCATTGTATGCTAACATGCTATCCTATCAAATTGTCTTTGAAGTCTGAGCAGCACATTTCTTATTCACTTTGTTTAACGCTCAAGCTGCCAGTGTCATCTGCTAAATTGCCAATCACCATTGCAAACAGCTTGGACCCAGATCAGGACCTACAAAATGTTGGACCTGATCTGATCTGGATCCAAAATGTTTTACACTTAGATGGTATGTCAGTAAGAATGTTTTGAAAATTGAAGTTCATTTTGACAATAAAATCAGGAGACGGCAAAAAAGCATGCAAAAATTCACGTTGAAGTAAAATAGCTGTAGATCCTACATTTAAATGTTCATGTTTCTTGCTGGCCTCTGAATTGGTGCCTAACTTTGTAGGAAACCTCTGAATAAAAGTTTCTCATGTATTGTCACACTTTAAATTAATCCTTTTTATGCTAGTGACTCCTTTGTGCATTCTATGGCAAACAGTGAGGACCTAGATGAAATGCCGCAATATGCAGCATTTCATCAGGGTCTACACTATTTGCTGTAGACGACAAAAACAATCTTCAGCGAAAGAAATACATATTTATGTCAAAATTATAACCTTTGATCCCTCAGTACATGTATATACAATAGACCACCCCATGTTTATTGCATCAAACCAAAAGGCAGAATCCATTAGGGCATAAAGGGTTGAATACATACCTGTTTAACTGCTATGCTTATTCGCAATGAGTTAATTGAGCCTTCTATTAGAACCTTCTCTTTCTCATTACGACTAATTACAATTGGAGTTAATAAAAGTTCTTTACTGCTCCTGAAATTAAAAGATAACATTAAACCTATATAAACACAAAAATAGAATATTTTCTTCTCCATCATACGGTAGTATTGAACACATTCATTTGAGTACTGAAACTTGGTGAGGTGTCTAAAATCTGAATGGTTAGAGCTGAGTGATGTGGCTTTAAAGTCTCAATGAGAGGGTTCTATTGAGTACATATGTTTTGATTGAGAAATGAGAAATTCACTTTTTAGTGCACATTTTTGTCAAATAAAAAATAGTATCTTTAATTCTGAATTTTTTATCATTATCATTTGACCTTTAACTGCATAGAGGAAAAATACATGTACAAATGTATCTGTGCAACTGGCCATTGACACCTGCCATTAGTAAGTCTAAAACTAAAAAAATAAATCCCTAGATATTTGCTAATAAGCCAGGAGCAAGGATCAAGTTTCAACTGTAGAATATGCCACACATGGAGTCAGACCATACACTACATATATACCAAACCATTTTAAATTGGACAAGCTATTTTTGAGAAGATTTATTAATAAAACCAGCTCTGTCCCCTGGTTGCACTGTTTTTAGGCTGATTATAACAATTTTTAACCAAATTGATATTAAAGTGACATCCAAGGACAATGTTTGCAGAATTATTTTACAATCGGACCAGTACTAGTTGTTTAATTTTGACAACAAATTTTAAAAGGTTAATGTAGGAAAAGGCAATAATATATGAGCGTAGACATGAGATTTCCATGTGGTATGTGGGACCAGCAAAGCCTCAGATCAGCCTGCCTGACGTGCTGCTGTGCAGTCTGATCAGAGCCTTTGCTAGTGGCTTGAACATTCTGTGAGTGTTAGGCTACTGGATGAACAGCATTTGGAGTTCCTAACCTTAAAAAGAGGCTACAAAGGCTCGTCTGAATCTACACTTGTCAAAATGCCTTCACAAGCAGTTATTTTATTGCCTTTTTAAGGATAGAGCCTGTGCCTTTAGAATTGGGAATACATCCCAATAAAATTCTCAGGTTGGAAAAAAATCTCCAAAATTGGGAAAACACAGGCCATTTTGGATTGGGAAGCAGCCTGTATTTGGCTGTAAAATAGACATTTAATAAAACCACTGCCATGTCTCTGCTCATATTAACTTACTTGACTTCAACTTCTGGTTTGTTATGCCTTTCTACAACCTGTGAATTGAAATTCTCTAAGCACATGGCAGCTGTAAGTGTATGCCGAATGGCTGTCAGGTAGGGCCTTAATGTCGCTGACTGAAACAGATATGAACACAGGATTGGATAAACAAAATTTTTCAGCTTGAAATTGTAAATATTTTCTTACCCATCAGTTTTAACAAGTGTTTTGTATGCTCAAAAGAAAGGGTGAAATATTGATATTTTGATCATTTATTAGCCTTACATACGTTTCATTTAAAAACCTTGTTTGTTTTTTTCACATATTTCTGTCTTGACAACTAAAGCAGAATGTAAACTCCCAGAATCATTGATCAATGATGTCAAACACGTAAATAAAAGCAATTGACCAGAGGGGTGCAAGTCAAAACGTCCCCTAGTCAAAACGCCCCCTAGTCAAAACGTCCCCAAATTGGTCAAAACGTCCCCAAACACGAAAAAAAGATTGGTCAAAACGTCCCAATAAAACGTCCCCATTTTTCAACGGAGATTTTTCGAGGAAATATGGGATTCTAACAAAGAAAAGCTTGTTTTAGTGTCTGTTACTATTGTATGAAAGTTTGAAATGATGTTTTGATAGGGTATTATATGCGGGATTTTATGTTCATAATGCTATATAGATCAATATTAAAGGATACTAGTTTTTCGCGTGTTTTGTTGTCCGCTTTTCTTTTTCTTTTTCAAAATAAAGTTTTCAAAGGACTGTTTCGGAAATACCGTCATAATGTCCAGATAGTCTCACATTATGTCAGGTCTGATCTGGGTATAAGCTACTTGCAAATGTTATCAGCATACGACACCAGCATGCAAAGAGTTAATACTATACACAGACTTTGGTTCCGTATGACCGGTTAATAAAGTGCAAGAGCAATTAGTCACGGTAGACCCAACATCACTAGGACGACGTGAACTGACATAAAAACACAAACGAATCATGTATAAAACGTGCACTATTTTCTAAATTTCACCTTTTTATTAGATACACATTTATAGCAATACATACTTTTACTTACAACAGGCGGGGCATGTTACAAGAAAACCTGACTTAGTTGCATGCGAACAACAAAGGTGCAGACCAGGCTGCGCATTCATGTAGTCTGATCCTCGCCGTTGTTATTCGCTCTATACAACGTATATAATATCCAAATTTGCTTGATAGAAAATTTGTAGAAAGGTCCAGATCAAACTGCACAGGTGCGTATGACAAGAGTAACAAATAAGATTGTTCCACACAGCAAATGTTCTTTTGCATTTAGGGTGCTTCAGCATGCCCATTCACGTACTGCAGTACGTAATTCACGCACAGAAACGGTCATGCACGCATTTATCATTTGGTACCTACGTGCAAAAACGTAGAGTAATTTTTGTGCACGCATAACCAGTGAACGTTGTGTGTGAATCTCATGAAATTTTCAAGAAAACAAGTCCAGTTTTTTTAGAATTATCGGCTCAGATTTACCGCTGACTGGTATCTTGCATTGATAGTAAACTGTTCAGTATAATATAGCAAATCTCGGGCCACAGTCAACCACGCTTCTAGTAAAGTCAATATTGATTGGTTGTCTATTACTACTGAACCAATCAGCATTACGCTTACATATGCCATGTTAAGTGGACAGGCAAAATTGATAGTACAGATGTGTGGAAGAAGAAAACTTGATAAATTGCTTGACACGTTTTAGAGCTTTAATTTAAATATAGGAGTAACACAATCTAAGAGGTATGTGACATTTTACTGTATTCTATTTTTCAAAAATCATCTATCATTCTGAAGAAGAGGGTGATCTGGATACGTTTGTTTACATTTTCCGTCACCCCTCCCACTCTTCTTCATTCTGTCTTTACCCAAAACTTTCAAAGGCTAGGGTTATTGTGGTTGGGGGTGAATGAAACCGGGCTTACGCCCCTAGGGGAACCTATGCCCAAATTTTTCTCAGGTTCGGACTTAGTTTTTTTTTGCAGGGGGTGGGGTGGTTACTTGCAGGGCTCATTTATTAGCATTTTCACAGCATAATGATATCACTGTTATACACATCTAAATGATCTGATTTCATGGACGCTATACGTTTACTATGAAAAAACAGCTCTAAAATATGTGTACCCTCAAAAATGAACATGTACCCCCAAATGGAAACACCAGGGGGTACATGTACCCCCAAACAGAAATATGAGTGGGCATGCTGGTGCTTGGACGGTGATCTTGGAAGGGATGAGAACAGAAAGACATATATGTGTACGTTCGTACGCACGTACGTAATAAATAACGGTTTATTGACATTTATCCATCGATAAGTAAATGCATGCCTCCACCCATCCGACGTATGGGATAACACTGATGCACAATGCACAACAATACACAACAGATACATGTTGTTTTTTTGTGCGTGTTTTTTTTTTGCATGCGATATGTGTATTTATCCTATGTATTGGATTTCGCTTAAGGAAGTTTCTCAATAAAGTTTCCTAATTGAGGAGTCACTGTCATCATTTCTGAGCTGCAGGTTTTTCACACGTCTTTACCAAACAGTTCAATTATACATGTATTAGACACCTGTTTTAATAGAGTTAATCACCTATTATCAATTTTGTTATTTATCCAAAAGCATTTCCCCTAGGCAAATTTTGCGCCTGTTGGAAAGGAGATTTATAAACTGCGTAGACCTAGATTTAGATTTAAACTTTACGCATATGTTTGCTCGAAATTAAATAAGGTTCTACTCCAAACTTACAATCATAGCGATTGTCTGATAATTACCACAAAGCAAATCATAAAAAGCTAGTTAATATATAAATTTAATACTGTAATGTTTGAAGGATCGTGTATAGAAGTATAGAAGGATTGTTGAAAAATAGCATTCTTAATGCTATTTTACTGAAATAACAGAATGGAATATGGATAAAAACACTTTATCTAAAACAGTTTCATTCAAACATCCCAGATCATGCCTAAAATTACATAAAAAATACGATAAAAATATTTTTGGGGACGTTTTGACCAACATTTTATACCATGGGGACGTTTTGACCAATTTTTGGGGACGTTTTGACCAATTCGGGGACGTTTTGACTAGGGGACGTTTTGACTGTAATCCGACCAGAGCTGTGAGACTGATCCCCTACGCATGCACATGGAGCATATGTGTTAAAATACAATGTGCTGATGTACTGATGAGCTTAGAAGAAAAGCACCAAGAGTTCATAAGCAGCATGATAATGCTTAATGGATCTACAGCAACATTCCATGTTATGATACTTAATTGGGGAAAAACCTATTCTTGTAGTTGTAGAAGTGGATATCTGTCTGAACTTATGAGAATGGGTTTTTCCATTCCGAAAAACATTACAATACATTAGGGCTGGCACGATTAATCGAAATATCAGTTAATCGGTCGATATACAAAAGAAAAACGATTATCGATATGAAAATTCAAAAATCAGTTACTTTTAATGGATATTCTGTCTATTTATTCAATTAAAATCCAAGCGTAATTGCTTCGTGTTAATTTTTGTTTAGACCGGAAGTGCCTTGAAGTGCATTCTCGTGAACAGTAGATGTGTATTAATTGCTGTAACGAAGTAGTAAAACATTGTACTCTGCAGGATAGCTCAACAACTGATTGTTAAAAAAAGTTATACTTGCGCTTCTCTGTTATATAAAGTAGTACAAAATCACATAATATTCATCAGATGAATAATCTAGCATAAAAGTTGTTTTCTCCGCGGTTAAATTTGATTTTAGAAGCTTTCAATTTTACGGACGTTTACAGCCGGTCTTATTTTACACAAAGGTGTTCGTGTCATGCATACTTGACTTCCTTTTGTATGACGTCACGCAACGTGAAATTAACAACAACAATGGCCGACTGCGAGTTTAATTACTGACTTTGCTAATTAGCAAGTCAATTTTCTTCCAACAGAGTGGATGACAACTTGCTTTGAGCAAAGGTGCCACTTTTTATTTAAACCTATTTTCTTTTGAATATAAATCACATGCTTCTTAGTGTTGTTTAGCGAAATGATGGGGAAATGAATGTCATTGACCATGCAAGAGTTGTCAAAACGTTTTGAGACCCTCTGCAAAGTTTGAGCGATCACTAATCGGATATATATCGAAAAGCAAGGACCCATTATCGATTAGCATTGTGGCTTCGATTAGCCAGCCCTACAATACATCATGCACATGTATGTTTACAAAACTTATTGGTGAAAACAACAGTAAAAAATCTTTCACTTCCGCATTCGCAGAACTGATTTTTGTAGTTTGTCACGCCACATTAACTCTAGCATCTCACTGGCTAACACGGTGCGTTTATCAATGTTTGATGCTGATATGCTTTGACTAAAGCTGGTCGTTTTAGTCAGGAAAGATCGGAAATCACAATGAGAAGACAGAAAATAAATTTTACAACACCCACCATTTTCCTCGTTTTAAACCGGAAGTTTAGATACCTTTTATCGCGCCTCCTACCGGGAAAAATATAGGCACTGTCTCGGGGTCCGGTACCAGACCCCTAGACTACGGGGCTACGGGTCCGGTACCGGACACCGAGCCACGCCTATGAGGACTGTCTCGGGGTCCGGTAGTTTGTGAAACAACTACTCGGCACGTCTAGGGATACGGGGATGCGTGTCCGTACCTGCACGTATATGTAGTAACTGTTATTTTACCAACAAAAACTCGTGTTGAAGTTTAACTTTGCTTCGTCCGCCATCTTTGATCATCTGTATTTACTGTCACGCTATTCAAACAAGTATAAGCTTATACGAAAGGTATAAGATTTTTAACGGACGAGAGTGGAAAAAAATAACTAGATATAGATCTAATTTGTCTTACTTTATTCCTTTTATTTTTATTTTTCTTATCCTTATTTTTTCAATAAGGTCATGAATAAAGGTAATTAATGTCAGGGGGAACTTACTATCGCATCAGTGAATTGGCGTAGGGTTCGGTGTCCTTTAATTGATGTTTGTCTCAATGTTCTTATTAATTTATTGTTGTTATCTGTCTACTTGATTATTAACCTAAAGGTAAATACCAATTTGCACTTTCATTGAAGGAACAAACGGTGATTGCAGGTGCATTGTTTAATTGCTTTCATACCGGCTAATTGGTCACATAACTGTCTGTCTGTCTGTCTGTCCGCCCGTCCATCCACCACAACCACCAGTGAAATGCATGGGCTGATGGTGGTCCGAAGTTATTCAAAATAAAACAGCTTAAAACGTGGGCCGATTTTGGCCCAATATAACATGCTAGCACGGGAAGTTATTCACAGCGGTGAGACGGTTCTTTTGAGCACCCAAAAGCTTAAGACCAAATAAGCACACCAAATCAGACCACTGTCGAACACCAGCCAAACGCATGGGCCGATGGTGGCTCGACAATAGCATGCTGGCACAGGACGTTATTCACAACAAAACAGCTATATATGACTATTGAGCCCTATGAAATGTGGTGCTCAGAAATTTATGATAGGGATCTAACATCAGTTGGGCATATTCATGATGCGATGAACCAGAGGGGGGGGGCAGGGGCTCCGGAGCCCCCTCCCCCTGAAAAATCATAAGAAATATAGGGTTTCTTAGCAATACTGATCAGGATCCCCTGAAAAATTAAAAAGCTACTAAGCCATCAATGTTGGGCCACCATTAGCACGCCAGCGAAACGCCATTTATGTTCTGCTATATTATTCCAGTCCAGTCGTTGTAGCAAACAGTGTGGATCCGGATTAAACTGCTGTCCTAAGAGCAGTCTGATCCAGGTCCACAATGTTTGTCTGTACGGAGAAATTAGCCATTGACGTAAGCATAATTTTCACTTTCCTTACATAACGACCCATATGTCGTCTACTAGTTCGTTATTGAAAGACGTCGTTGAAGCAACCAATATTGACCCAGATCTCTTAGGAGCAGTCTGATCCTAGTCCCAAATGTTTGTTTGTACTGGGATATTGGCCATTGACGTAAGCATAAGTTGCATTTCCCTGACATAACGACCCATAAGCCGTCTTTGTAGCAAACAGTGTGGACCCGTATCAAACTGCTATCCTCGGAGTGGCCTGAACCGGATTCGCAATGTTTGTCTGTCCGTAAGACGACTTTGTAGCTAACAGTTTGGACACAAATCTGACTGCTCTCCTAGGAACAGTCTGATCAGGGTCCACGGCGCAATTAGCCGTTGGCGTAAGCATTTACATGTTGCAAATAACTCCAGCAGACGTAAATTTTAGATGCATTTCCGCGATTGAGTCGTTCAACCTATGTAGATCCATTTGTAACGTCTCTGTAGCAAATAGAGTGGACCGAGATCAGACTGTTATCATAGGAGCACTCTGATCTTGTTCATCACTGTTTGTCATTATTTTAGATGCATTTCCGCGATCGAGTCTTCAACCTTAGGAGATCCATTTGTAACGTCTCTCTAGCAAACAGTGTGGATCCAGATCAGACTGTTATCGTATGAGCAGTCTGATCTTGTTCAACACTGTTTGTATTTATGCTAAAAAGTCATGTCCTTTTTGGACCATATCAGTTGTTTAAAAAAAGACAAAAAAAAGACTCAGGGTCTTCTTATAAAGCTATGTACGAATGTCAAAAGATACCAGCAAGATACACCGCCGTTTTCCGAGTAGTGAGTCTCTTTGAAAGCTATAGTTGAATAATGAATCTACACCACAGACTATGTAAGCTTATTTGGCACTGCTCACTCATCTCACTAATCAGCTGCCAACGAGTAGTTTAATTGGTTCCTTTAATTGAAGATGAGAAGATAATTGATTTATATATTTCTTTATTTCCTCCAATAAGAAGAGTACATGATAATACAAAACAAAAACATATATAATACAAGAGTACAGTGGGATATAGTAAAGACAACATGTCTATGCAGTTCATACAAATGATGTTCAAAACTGAATGCTAGTGAGTGTACGTGCGAAATGGAGGTGCACACAAGTACCCATTTGCAAATGCGCACTTACTTGAACAATTGCATATATACTCTATGCGAAATTGTTCAATTAGTTACGCATTTAGGAAGTAACTGCATAATCACAACGTTTCCAAAGTACCAAATAATTTAAACGTATATACAAAGTGAATATGTACACACACGACTGTATACGTGCAGGGAAAGACAATTACGTGCTGAAAGTAACGCACGACATACCATTTCGACTGTAACACTATAGCTGTAACTAGCACATGCATTTGGACATGATCAATTTGGCGTCGACTTAATTTCACCGACGTAATAAAGACCTAATTTATCGTGTGTATCTATTCACTTTTGACCATATTTTATGTAGGCCAGACATACATAGGTGTCTAAACCTTTGAGACTGGTCACCGAGCAGCAGACTTATTGCATCATCTTCTAGACCAAGAAGAACTAGTGTAACATATTCACATTCTAGATTCATTAAATGAACGTAAACGTTATCATTTAGTTGCAGTATACTATACCATAGACTGACTCTCTCTGCATCAAGATATGAGCAACTGTGAACATAATGATCAATTGCATTGGTGTGGAGATCTATATTGCAAAATTGACAGCACGCATGACTGAAAGCAGTTTCAGCCATCCCTGCTATCATTTGCAAACAAGATCTACTGATCGCTAGTAAGTGACGGGATTCCTTTGATTCGATCCATAAAGAGTGCGGACTATAATCAGTGTGCAGCTGTCTGAAACGATCAAACTCAGGAGCAGACACTCTATTGAGCCAGAAACTAACCTCAGTTTCATGTATACGGCCTTTTACTAAACGTTTCCAAATGTTTTTAGATGG
This sequence comes from Loripinus fragilis, assembly GCA_964019695.1. NCBI lineage: Eukaryota > Metazoa > Mollusca > Bivalvia > Lucinida > Lucinidae > Loripinus > Loripinus fragilis. The sequence continues at coordinate 60,145,582 of OZ026520.1, read as the reverse complement.
CAATATGTTGGATCTTATGTAAGATTCAAAATATTCCAAGAGCCCATATTTTATCATAATTCTATGTATATCTGCGAAGTAACCTGTTTGTGTTTCTTTATTCATCACGAAAGATGCCAGCCGTCTGTAAAAACATTCGAATACCCAACATTTCATATTGTTTCTACAAAACTGTCCAAAAAGAATCAGCTTTCTGAAGTCAATTTCTGACTCAATAGAAAATGTACCCAGTAAACTCAAAGCAGCATCAGTCCGAGTTCTTGTGCTTAACCCCTGCAAATATTTAATGCAAAATCGATGCGCTCTTTCTAGCAGTAATATATTGTTTGTAGTTAACGAAAACCAAGTTTCGCACCCATAAAGAGCTTTAGGCAATACTACAGTCTCGTAGATCTTTTTGAGAGATAATGGATGTAGACTATCTTTGAAAGCTATAGTTGAATAATGAATCTACACCACAGACTATGTAAGCTTATTTGGCACTGCTCACTCATCTCACTAATCAGCTGCCAACGAGTAGTTTAATTGGTTCCTTTAATTGAAGATGAGAAGATAATTGATTTGTTACAGTTGAGTTCTTTTTTTACTTTACCGTTATTATTTGTATACCTTTTGTATAAGCTTAATTGTTTGAATAGTGTGACGCATGACAGTAAATACAGATTGGTTTCCCTTTGTGGATCAAAGATGGCGTACGAATCCAACATGAGTTTTTGTTGGTAAAATAACTGTTACTACATATACGTGCAGGTACGGACCCGTATCCCTAGACTTGTCAGTAGTTGTTTCACAAACTACCGGACCCCGAGACAGTCCTCATAGGCGTGGCTCGGGGTCCGGTACCGGACCCCTAGAATCAGTGTCTAGGGGTCCGGTACCGGACCCGTAGCCCCGTAGTCTAGAGGTCCGGTACCGGACCCGGAGACAGTGCCAAAAATATATTTATGGGCGTAGACAGTCTTACTATCTGCATCACCCCCTCTCGGAGATTACGTGCAGGTGCGCGTCAGCGCGGTAGTATATGGTGCAATAAATGCTCTTAAAACTTATTCCCATCCTTTTCACCGAAAACAATCGTCAACAACCGTCAAAAACCGTCAACAATAATTTTTAAAGAAATATTTTCTCTTAACAAGCGAACTAATGAGAATGTAATGAGAAGAAACGTGCAATACTTTACGTCTGAACACCCTAAAAGATTTAAATTATAGTAATGTCTTTCTTTCTTTATTTATTTACTGGCTCGATCGAGCTCGATCATTACGCCCGGGAGTCCAAATTTTAGAATTTTGAGAAAAAAAAAACCTTTCGGTTGGGCTTTTAACTAATTTAGGAGTGCCCTAAACTCCTCAGTGGTATGGGAATTTACCACCGAAGGAGAAAAATCATTCCACTGTGGAATAGTTCCGCAAAAAAAAAGAGTTCATTAGGGCATCACTGTATGTCTGGTACCAACAGTAGGCCTATTGGGCATCGTGTGATGACCTGGTAGATTTCGAACTGTGAGCAGGGGTCAGGTACTTGTCTTTTTCTATAGACACAGCACCACAATGTATCTTATGAAAGAGAAGAAGGTGGACCGCTCACTACGGGCCTCAAGAGATGGCCATTCAAGCTCATCCATTATCTCGCCGACACTACTTGTGTTTCGCCATCTCCTGCAGGTCCAGCGGGCTACTGTCCTCTGAACTTTCTCTACCTGATTAATCTGAAGTTTTGAGTAATGGCTCCAAATGGGTGCTGCATACTCTAGTTTAGGCCAAACCAAAGTTTTGTATGCAACTTCCTTAGTACTCCAAGGTGCGAAAGCCAAGTTCCTGAGGACGAAGCTGAGTGTCATAGATGCTTTGGAAGAAATTTCTGAAATTTGTTGACCACAATCCATATTATAAGAGATGGTTATAAGATGTTTTTGCTGACTGGACGTTTTCCAAAGTTTGGTTGTGAAGGGTATAATCAAAAAGAATTTGTTTGTGATGCTGAGTCATTCTCATAGAGTGACATTTGGCTACATTGAACTTCATCTGCCAATCGGCTTCCCATTGTCCTAAGCTAGTGGGGTCTTCTTGAAGGATCAAACAGTCCTGAACGGAATATATGTTCCTATACCTGTTGGACACAGTCGTCAATGAACAGGCGAAAAGAAGACCTGATGTTTTATTAAAAAAAAAGGAACAGGATCGGTCCTAAAACTGATCCCTGGGGTACACCCGATAACACTGGGACTGGATCAGAAAGTTTGTGACGCTCTCAATTATCTTTTGGATAAGATTTTTGCTAAGATATGTTCTTAAAAGGGTTTCCTTTGGAAGCAAAGACTGCACCAAAGAACTGAAACTAGAGTGTGCATATTTCTTCAGTGACCCTCTAATAGTTTCAAAGTTCCACAATGAAACCCATGTTCCCAAAGGACAAGAAAATAAAATCTACACTATAGTGAAGGGCAGGGAGACGTTCTGCCGCCGCCACACAGTCCCAGTCACCAGCTGTAGTGAAGTCAAATATGTTCTTAAAAGGGTATCCTTTGGAAGCAAAGACTGCACCAAAGAACTGAAACTAGAGTGTGCATATTTCCTGGGCCAGACTAGCTAGTTTCTGCCATTTAGGCTTCTTCAGTGACCCTCTAATAGTTTCAAAGTTCCACAATGAAACCCATGATCCCAAAGGACAAGAAAATAAAATCTACACTATAGTGAAGGGCCGGGAGATGTATACTGACAATTCGTAGGTATTCCTATGGATACTAATGGTGCTCCTTTTGTTGCAAATTTATTTTTGTTTTGTTATGAGAAAGACTTCATGTTGTCTTTTTCTGACAATAATCAAGCAGATGTTGCTGATGCTCAAGATATCTAGATGATTTGTTTAATATTGATAATCCTTATTTTGAACAAATGGAAAGTCAGATATATCCCCCTGAACTTCAGTTAAATAAGGCAAATTCCTCAAGTACTGAAGCCCCCCCCCCCTTTTGGACCTGGACTTTCCATAACAAATGGCATAATTTCATCTAAATATTATGATAAATGGGACGATTTTAATTTTGAAATAGTTAATTTTCCATTTCTTGATGGAGATGTTCCTCGCTCCCCTTCCTATGCTGTATACATTTCGCAACTTATTCATTTTGCAAGAGTATGTTCTAATGGTGATGACTTTGATAACAGAAACAAATTTTTGAAATCTAAGTTATTAAAACAAGGTTATCGATACCATAAACTTCGTAAAGCTTTTTCTAAATTTTGTTACAGATACTCAGATTTAATTATTAGTTTAAAGACTCTTCGACAATATCAAAAATAGTGAGTTGATCAGGAAATACCACAATCACAAACTGCAGACAAACCCGTGGTATCGTGAGGAAGAGCCACACAAAAATCACGAGACGACTGTATTTTATGGTGATATAGTTTATAAATTTAAAAGAATTGTTGGAAAGCCTAGTTTTAGTGATCAACTTAAAAAGACAATAAAACGTTATAAAAGAGTGGGATACAGCATGAATATCAAGCGAGAGTCTGCATGCCTGGTTTTAAACCCAATCACGGTTTATAGCTTTGGTTTCCTCTTAAATTGTACGATGGTGGGTCAGGCCTCAGACTCAATGACGGTCCTGACGCAAAGCTTTAATCCCTTGGTTGGTGCCTGATGGTGCCTTTGGCTGGGCCCACCGTAGCTCAACTTTATGGTTTCTTTAGCTCCGCCTATCTATGAGCCATGAGCCCATTTCTTCTCCATGTGGGCTAAACACTTTTTGTGTTTTAACAACAACATAATCTAGGGCGAAGATTTGGCTCCTGTAAAATTTAAGCCCCCCCCCCAAGTAGCTTAGACTGCCGTGCGTTCTAAAGCTGTGGTTCTGTTGTTGTTGATCTATTGTTTTATGTACCTCCCATTGTTTATGGGGCTTCTGTGATGGTCTTTGTTTTGGTGTGCATTATTTTGTGTCCTTTCTAGTTTTGCAGTCATCTTGACGAGGATGAGAGAGCTGGTTGTTTAGCTTTTATTGTCTTTTGGATGTCTTGTCACTGTAAATGTTCTGTGGCTCTTCCTCATGGTGACGTGGGTTGGTCTGCAGTTTGTGATTGTGGTATTTCTTGATCATACTCACTAACTTTTTGATGATGTTTGCCTTATAAATATATATAAGAGGTCGGATTACAGAAAATAAATCGACTTTCGGTGATTCTCATCAGGCATTTGACAGACACCAACCCATGACAAGCCTTTTTAATGGAATATGTATAATCAGAGTCTTTATGGCCCCTGGTATGATGGATAAAGCATTTTCATGTATTTTTTCACCGTCTATCATCAACACCTGAAATAGATAGCCAGTGAACCAGCTAACCAACAGAAGTGCCATGAGAGTAGACAACACACAAGCAGAATGATCAGGTTTTCACACATTTATCCTTTCGAATTTCATTTTTGTCCCCTCTCATGGGACTTCTGCTCCAAATCAAATACAAATAAAATTGAAAAAATCAAAGAAAGAGCATCCAGGTTTGTCTACTACGACTACACCAGCTCCTACATTGAGTTGCTGACCAAAGTAAACTTGCAAACCCTCGAAAACAGAAGAGTTAGAGCAATGACATAGAGACCCTCAAAAAATTTAATGTATTAGCACTGCCTGTACTATCAAATCATTTAATCAAGAGAGAAAATAACTATAATTTTCGATACTCTAAAAGTTTACAGATACCACAAGTGAGAATGTCCATGCAGGGTAAGAACTCGTTCAGATGTGGCTCCTGTGCTGTGGAAATCTTTACCTGATGAATTTAGAGCAACAGTTGATGTTAATAAATTCAAAACTGGAAATGGTGAAATTGCAAGTGTACAGCCTGCAAGGCTATACCTTCATTTTTTTTGAAGCACCAACCCATTAAGCTGTAATTGAAAGTTTTCTTTGTGGCTTTTCTTTGCTTTTGCTTACTGTTTTTGTGTTTTTGTCCTGCAATGCCATTGTTTGTCAATACTTTAATGCGTGCATAACCTGCTTTAATGTCTCTAGCATGGCTTTTAATATGTTTTTAGTTTTTCTAGATTTTTTTTAAATTTTATTTAGCTGTATTTGACTTGAACTGCATTCTGTGCATCTAATATATCATATATGCTGTTTACAGAAAACCGCTAGGTAGTTTGCGCAGCAGGTAGGGTCTGTTCCCAAAAGCAGGCGCATACTTAAACTAAGAAAGGTGGCAAAGATCAGGAAACGATACAATCAAGTACAACACCTGACCCAGGATCCCACATGGGAAAGTAACAAAGATACAATAAACATCACCAACAAGAGCCAAGAGGCCAGTCCTGTCCCAGCAAGTGACCACATGGCAGCATTAAACAGACGCGAAAGCATGAGAAACACGAGACACAAAAGACACAAATGATCTACAAAAGAAGTACCGCCTTGGAACGGTCAGTAAAAATATTTTACTGGAGGGCTTTAACGTCGCCAACCTCACCCTTAGTTCAGATGTGGATCAAGACACGTAGATGTTTGGTTTGCATGAAAGACCCTTAGCTTATCAATGCATCATCTCCAAAAACATATAACTCAAGATATAAAAAGTAGATAAGGCCAAGATAAGGATTCAACAGTAAATAAAAGTGAATACCCGGAGCAAAAGAAATCCAACAGGTAAAACTTGGCTGCTTACCTGGCTTTCGTTGATTCAATTTATTTCTAAGTGGATGGCAAGGAATGTCTTGTTTTCCCTCACTCATTGACCCCTCCAACTTTCGACTTTCGCGCCCACCGCCTCATTCATACGTAGGTAGACAGTGAAGTTGGACAGGCCTAAGTTAACTTTTCAGACTTTTATACGGTCGTTTCTATATGGGGTCCATTGTTATATGCTGCACTGGGAGTTCATGCTGTGTGTACATTCTGCAAGGGCAGCGGCAATGATGTTTGGCATTGGTTTCCACCACATGACCGCTGTCTCGCTTGGTACATTTTAACGGAGTGATCAACTGGAGCAGACATATGGTCTCACATGGCGTAATTATTGCCGTACTATACGTTTAAACATGTATGTTCATTTAATCGTGCAATTTAAGAAATCTCAAGTGTGCATGTATTTTTATTATACAAAATGTGTGCTTTATCCTTATTTTTCAGGCACTATGTATTTAATCTGAAGCCTTAGTCTTTCAGCTTCTATTTCATATGTTATTCATTTACAATCAGGAGCGTAGCCAGAGGCTTTATCATATTGAAGCCCCCCAATTAAGAGATATCTGACCTTGTTACTTTACTCTTCAGATAGTGAATGAAAAGGGCGCTGATCAGACTGCGCGGATGCGTAGGCTGGTCTGCGCCTTTGTTGTTCGCAATCAAGAAAAGTCAGGATTTCTCGTGTCTATGTCCATATGAAGTTGAAGCCCAGGCTTCCTGGCCACCACCTGGCTACGGGTCTGACAATCGTTATTTTCATAGTCCGTTCAAAAGCTCAAAGAGAGCTTTTGTTGTATTGTTTATATATGTCTTGCTTATCTTAAGGGTGAGAACATATTAAATCATTAAATCGCTTAAGTTTTACCAAAGATTTGCGATACATTAATAGTCGACATATTAAGCTTTCATTGTAAGTAGTTCATCTTGTCCTACCAAGGGTTACGATTCACTATCTGTCGAAAGGTAAATACCGACAATACCTGCGCATGAGAAAATGTAAGTAGTTATGTTCTTTCATAACGAATTTGAAGGTTGAAATGGACCAATAAACAGAGACACAGAAACTTTATGTTCTGGCAAATGTATATAACATATAATGTAAGCCCTGAAGAGCATTTACTTCGACAAACAAGAGTATAAAAACAACATAAAGAATATCACAGCGCACGCATATAAGTTATGTACAAGAGGTACAAAGAGTTAGACTAAATACAGGCTGTAAATATTATATCTGTTTAAAAATTGGGGGCATTGCACGAAACAGGCATTAATATAAATAAAGCATAAAAATAATCAACGTATAAAAGTTTTTGGAAAGATAAATATTTAAAATGGATTTTAAACTTAGAATGTATGAATGCATAAGGCACTTAACCTAAAATCACTCTGAATGACCAAAAATCAGAGGAGTTTGGCCATTCTGATTGCTATAAGATAAGAGAATCATGGACTCCCTAGAAATATTTTAAGGTGAGATACAATGCAACACTTCAGATTATTATGATACCTTATATATGGATACAAAAAAGAAAGGCCAACTTACCTAAAACGAAATACGAAACGACAAGGCTATGCTCCCATGGGATCTCTTGTCCAAAAAGTGAAAAATAAGGCATTAGGCGTGTGAATATAACAGACACTAGTGTAAATAAATGCGAAAGCGAAAAGCAAAGGGAGAAGCAAACAAAAGCAAAGCCAAAAATGAACATAACTGGGCAAAGAAAAGCCACAATTAAATAAACTGGGCACAACACAAGGGACAGACCTGTATGATAAGTACCTTCCTACATATTTCTGGCAAGCTGTTAATACAATGTACTTATAAACATAGAAATGTTCGATTGAAACTTATACTATACTGAAGGACTTTAAAAACGCACCACCTGCTTAAATGCTAATTTATGTCAAAAATTGGATATTTTCATTATGTGAAAAATAAAATTGACAAGTTCCATCATTTAGCTTGCATTCAATAAGAAAATCGAAACGCTGTGGCTTATGTTTGCCGTGACGTCGCGATAATTCTGAGACAACTCAAATTTAAAAAGTCACAGAGTCCCCATACCTTCCATTATGAACGAAAAAAAAAAATTCGTGACGTCATTGATTTTTAACGCAATTGACCGTTTATATCCCAAGGATCAGGAATAATCAAAATATTTTTGTTGCCAACAGATACTTCCCAATCAGTTGCATGAAAGACAAAAGTATCGCGTCATACGCGGACGTCACCCGTCTGTTATTGATGTTTGAAAATTTAAGACTGACGTTAGCAAAGAAACGCTGCGAGTGGGAGTGTAATAAAACGATTATTCCTGAAAACTTTTGTGTTTTATCCATTTGTTAAGACATTTGGCTACCGTCTAAAAGCGTTTGTTTTCAAATTGAATCAAATTCACATTTGTCAGACGACAATTGTTGAAAAACACTTACGTCGATATTACGTCAGAATGAACAGCATGAGCAAAACGAAATAATGGCAATTCATGGTTCATATTGCAAGAGGATAAAAATGATAAAGAAAACATCCTCAAATTAATCATGTGGAAGAGACAGAGAATGTAAAATGGTGCGTTTTTAAAGTCCCTCAGTATATTTCTAAAAAGTATAATATCCCAATGTCAATAATGTGTTCTGCATGTCACCATATCCTTGAAGAACTTAACACATTTACTCAGCAAGTTTTAACTGGTTTCACAATTATTGCTATACAGTAGGCCTCAAGAGAAGTCTACGAATTCAAACCTCTTAGCCAAAACATATGTTCTGGGTGCTCTGGGAGACGGATCTGTTGAGCACCCAAAGCGTGTGAAAACATATATATGTTGTGGGTGTTCTCGATGTGGCGGTTTGTTTGAGCATCCAAGACAGGTGAAACATATGTCCTTGGTGCTCGGGGTGGCCGTCTCTGTAATACAGGTCTTTTGAATGTCCAGAACATGTGTATAAACTTAAAAATAAGAGAATCACAATTTTACACATTAATGTTCAGTTGTCTGGACCTATATGTGTTCTATATGTGTTCTACAAATACGTTCTTAAAAAAATAGTGAGTATGATCATCTAATCCTTAAAAAAGAGTACATTTATTCGGCAAAATTTTGATTGTTTTCACAATTGTTTGTTATACATTAGGCCTTGTGGATGATGACAAAGGTGTCTTTTTAGGGAGAAGCTTCTTGTGAGAACTCATAGCATATGAAAAGATATATACGTGTGGGTGCTCGAAACGACCGTCTCGGTAAGGCGGTTCTTGTGGGCACACAGGGCCTGTGGTTAAACTAAAGAATAAGAATATCACAGTTTTACACGTATAGTTCACTTATCTGGACCTATGTATATTATTACATGCGTAATTTTCCGATTTTATTTATTGTCTTATGTTTGCTACATTATCATTATAGTACATGTTCTAAACAAATCTGATGCCTTGAATGGGCCATGACAATATAGTGACAGACATAAGAAGACTGTACTCCTTTAGACGAGATTTCATCATGCTGTATTAACGTTGTCTCCCTTATCAAACAAATATTATAACAGTCATGATCAACACCTAAAACATCTATATGAATAAAAATCATATTTCATGACTATGTCATTAACATCCAATAGGTGACAATCTTCAAATACTGACCAATCTGATTTAAGCATTACTTGCCAGTAGTATACGTGTCTCTTTAGTGTAAATCCAAATCCTGAAAAGGGCATCAAATCCAAGACGACCACCATCCGATTAAGGGCTTACTCCCCCTCCTCCTCTCCTCCTCCATCTCCCCCTATATATATTTAACATGGCAAGGCCTATATTGGAATTCTAGAGCAACCTTTACCTACTTCCATAATATATGTATGTAAGCAACTCTGATTTCTTTTATTTGATCAGCCAATATGTTTGGTCCTTATCGCATATGCGTGAATGCCCCTAACACATACATGCATACTTTTTTGCATGCAAAGGCTCAGTTATTCGATGAGCCAGTATCTTCCTCAGGAGCTGATTGGTATACTCAATCTAGAGCTTGTTAGCATCCATTGAGGGTCAGAGTGGAGAAAATGGTGATATAACAAAATATTGCATAATGACTTATTAAAAAAAGGTAGGATAATCAAAGTTAATAGTCTTTATAGTTAATAGTTAATAGTTTACCATGTTCACTTTTCTATACCTCATTCATGTTATGAAAAACAATCAATCAATTTACTTTGATGAACTTGGAAACTCATTGGCTCTTGAAACTTACAGTGAAACGTGCACTTGATGTCATAAAAGGCATGAATTAGAATGATTATTTTTTGTTTGTTGGCTGCTTTATGTTCCAGTCAACAGCTATGGTCATGTCAGAATGGTCCATTCAGTACTACACACTGTGCAGATAAACTTCCAAGCCGTGGATGTAAACAAATGCAGATACATACAGACTCCCATTGGATTATTGATTTTTTGATGTTATAGGTCATGTTTTCGCTGTACAATGTGAGGTACTGCATTCACCTAACCACACTTTTTTTCCTGGGCAAGCTTGAACAAGTGGTTAACCATTACTTCGTGCACATACTTTCGCTTGTAACTGACAACAACCCTTCTTGAATGAATACTCAGAAGGGAGGAGAATGACCATAGAAATTATTTCATGATTAATCTCCCTGATAGTATGTGACAGGGCCAGGATCTTCAGTCAGAAAGCATCTGTAGTAAAACATGTTACGGACTGCACTACACGGCCCGGTCAAAGTGAATAGAAAAATATAAACTGCCTTCCACCACCACCACAACCACCACCACCGCCTTCCACCACCGCCACCGCCACCACCACTTTTTCTCCTCCTTCTAAATTGACATTGAGAATCAATTTGATCTTGGATAGTGACATGGAGGTAGTATGTTCTAAGAAGACTACTAGACATCACCCTATGCTGAAGAACTAGTGCGCTTACTTCTCATGAAATAAAATCCTTTCAGAAAATATTATCTGTAATGCTAAGCATATGTCCTCAAATTAAGAGGGTCGAATAGTCATTAAATGAAAGTTGTGGTGGTATATCCTACTCAACCATTTCCAAAACTGAATCTGCATCTAAAGGGGCTCTTGCATGGTATGGAAAATTAACATGGGAGTCTGCCCACGCTTGGATTTTGAAAATATTATGTTATTTAATTTTCTGGGGTATAACTTTAATATTTATGGTGCGATTGAGAATTTATGCAATTCCATTGCTAATTTATGACGTCATGAATGATATCACTATAATACCTTGGGGTACCCAGTTATAATCATTTCTTAAGTACTTGACATATCAGGTAATGGGCGGAGAAATGTTTAATTAAATAGCTTTATCATTGATAAGTTCGCTGTTACTTAAAATGGATTTGAATGTATTAACATATTGGGTGAGCATTCATTCTTATAGCATGGTACCCCAATTTTCGACTGTATTTTTTGTATTCAGTCAAATTTGAAATTAACATTTTTACAGGTTGCGGTCTTTGTCAAGATACCATTTCAACACATAAACTATCCATATATGTTAAGAATATGTAGACCAAATTTCATGAAATTCAAGGACCGGTAACATATCTTTTTAACTTTATGTAAATACATGGCCCTAATTCATCGAAATGTAAAAAAATACAATAATTATGATTCAGTGTAAAACATACTTGAATACTTGCTTAGTTTGAATCATCATGCTAGTACGTTTATATGTAGAAGTTGATATGTTCAGTGTGTTCCCCTATTATGGATTGGAAAATGAAGAAAACAACAATATTCTTTGATATTAAGTGCCACGATTCTTATTTAATTAAGTGGTTACACAATGATATTAGCAAAATGATAAATATGTTGACACCTGTACTTAACACATCTAGTTTCTAACATTAAAACTACATCTAGCCAATGTTACACTTAATATGTAACATTATTAAGAATTTTAATTCATACAGAAGAGAAACCTAATGACAAGTCAGTTCATACAGGAGAAGAACCTTATATCCATGATTTTATCATTGTAAGACTCATTAATAAACCTGCTTTACAAAAACAACCCCCCTGTCAAACATATTGGTTAAAATTAACCATTTTGGTCACAGATAACTCTTGGCTTCAAAGGTATTGCTAATTTAATGTTGAAATCTTCTCTGTTTATTCTGTTTTGTGAAACTGATGCTGATTTCCATCAAATAGCAACATTTATACTTTAGCTGGTTGTATATTCTAGGCATAAAGTTTTGTTTCTGGACCTCACTTATTCATGTAGAACACTGTTTTATGATACCTTTGATAAGACTCTGTTACATGTTATCCTGGTCACGGCACCAAAATGCAGTTCCTCTGGTTCAGTTGGAATGTAAAGGAAATATTTAGTCTTCTTGTTTTCACATGTTTATTGTTAGGATATTATGTTTCTTAAACAATATCATGCAGGACTGGAGGAAGTGATACACATTGTCTTGGCACCATAGTGCCATGACAATGGGCTATGACCTTCTGCATTTCTGACCATTGAATCATTTAAAATTGTCTAAACATGTCTTTCGTTAAGAAAAGTGGAAGTAGAGTAAAAACAGCCTCCTTATGTTGAGTTATTGATTCAGTTGAACTAAATAACTAATTTTGCTAAAACTGACCTATACCCATAAGAGGTAGGAAATGACAAAGTTACCGGTTTGGGATTTTCATGATATTTGACTCATATCAGCAGTCTATATATATGGCATGTTTTGTGATAATATGATGTCTTGACAAAGACTAGAACATATCCATCTTTTGAATTGAATGATGAATGTTTTGTAAATTTTTGAAAAAAAAATGAAGTTTTACAATCACTTCTTCTGAAAACGTAAACCATTATTTATCCAAATGGTTTCGCGGTATTAAAATATGTATATGGTATATTTTGATTCAATCTAGATGGCAAATCATAGAAATAAACAAAACTATAGATTTAGGACATGGAAATTTAGAGACAGGTACCACCTCAAAGGTGGAGTATGTCAGGGTGCTTCCTTAGCCTTATTCTTAACTATCCAATTCGATAAAAACATATTCATAGTTCGTATATAATGAGTTATTAATATGCAAAATTTGAAGAAAATCCATGCATGGGCACAGATGAAAGTACCCCTTTAGAAATGTTAACTATTTGAGTGTCAGAATAGATATGACTGGAACACACAGGATGTGACTTTTCTAGAGAGAGATCTTTTCAGATTATTCATACTATCCACAAATCCGATTGGATGGTTATGAAATGCATTCGAAATATAAAACCATGATCTCATTATAAAAATATAATTCTTAACATATATGATGATTTTATCCAAAATGACCACTGTGCATGCCCAGTATGCAGATTGAACACCTATATTAAACAACAAGATTTCGGTCCTTATCGCATATACGTGAATGCCTTTAACAAATGCCCATGTTAATGTATCCAAAGAAGCCTAAACCATCACCTACAGCCATATTTTGTAAATGTGAGCAATGAAGACTCGTTTATTTAATGAGCCAATATCTTTGGTCAATATTGCATATGCTGGAATTTCTCTAATAAAGCCCATGTTGATGTATTTCAAAGAAGCTAAATGACTAATTTTCTTCTTCATTCATAGTTTGTACATGTTAGTGACAACGGCTCATTTATTTGATGAGCCAATATCTTTCTCGGGAGCTGATTTGCACACTCAATCTAGAACTTGTAAACATCCATTGGGATAAGATGCCTCTGTCGTGCCAATCAAGAGTGACAGTGGCGTAATATTTTGTTTACAATTGTTAAGTTAAACATTAACTTGTACACTCAACTAGAGCTGCGGATAGGATGAATACACAAGTGATCAATCGATTCTAAGTCTCTGATGACTTTGTAAACAAAACATGACATCATGGTCACTCTTGGCTGGCAGGACAGTAAATAGATAGTTTTTAACTTGCGAGTAGTTTACATTTTAATGCCCCATGATAACCATACCGAATATGGCATCCAAGATGGCAGCCAAATAACTAATTTCTTTAAATTGTGCTATTGTTTGATATTTTGAACCCATTCTAGTATTATTTTGCATTTTGGTGTACCCTGATAGCATTATCCAAAACGGCATGTGCTATTGTTTGATATATTGAACCCATTCTAGTATTATTTTGCATTTTGGTGTATCCTGATAGCATTATCCAAGATGGCATGCAAGATGGTCACCATAATACATCTGACTACATGTGAGTCATTTTCTTTGTTTTATCATAATATTTTCATTTGATTAAATTGTTTCTCCTTGATGATGCATTGCGTTAGTTAGGAAGCCTTCATGCGAGCTAAACAAATTTTGTGTTTTTAAAACAACATAATCAAGGGTGTAGATTTGGTGCCTGTTAAAAACATTCAAACCCTGGGTAGCTTTGGCTGCTATCTTTTCTAAGGCGGTGGTTCTATTGTTGTAGATCTATTTTTATGTACCCCCCCCCATGTTTGTGGGGGTTCTGTGTTGGTCTGTGATTTGGTATGCATTACTTTGTGTCCTTTCTAGTTTTGCATCCATCTTGAAGAGGAAGAGAGAGCTGGTTGTCTTGCTTTTATTGTATTTTAGATGTCCTGTTACTGTAAATGTTCTGTGGCTCTTCCTCAAGATGTTGTAGGTTGGTCTGCAGTATGTGATTGTGATATTTACTGATCATACTCAATTACTTTTATGTTCAAGGAAAGGTGTACACTAAGTCTTTAAGATGGTTTTGGTATGCATAGCCAGATTGGGTGTTGTTTTTGTTGTTGTTTTTGTTGTTGTTGTTATTGTTTTTTTCATTCCCATACCGTATTCAAGATGGCCGCCTAGCACCATCTTGAAAAATGGCATTTTAACTGATTGTAGTGATAATTTGATATGTAGATATGGTTTCCTATTTTGGCATGCAGAAACCAATTCTGTTGTTGTTTTTGCAAATTAATCCACAATAGCGCCAAAACTAGTTGTTATTGCATTATATTTATTCCCACCCACCCAACTAGTCAAAAACTAGGTCATCAACAACACCTCCATCCTCATTGTTTCGTTTAAGACCATCATCAAAGTCACCTGGAAGGTTGGTATCAATGTCACTTGTTTCCATCTCCTCTTTGGCAGACTGGACAATTTCCCTGGCTGCATTAAATGAATTCAAGCAATCTTGTCCAACATTACATTTACAGAATGATGTGTGTGACATGTGATGTTTGTGTCATTCACGCACCCTTGTGTTTCGTACTGACACTGAATCGCATCAAGTAACTCAGGTGGAGCATTCAGCCTTCAGCAATGACCAGTGTAGGAATTTCATCTCAAAACTCCCACACAAAGTTTGCGATATCACTTAACTCATCTAGACCTTCACAATGACAAGCGCGGATCCACAGGGGGAGGAACAGAGGGCCTAGACCCCTCCCCTAGCAAAAACAATCATAAAAATATAGGGTTTATTAGCAAAACTAGTCAGAATCCCCTGAAAGATCACAAAGCTTCCAAGCCAGCATTCAATGTGGGGCCATCATCGACACGCCAATAAAACACCATTTAAATGGTGTGTTTTGCTGGTGGGCCAATGATGGCCTGCTTGTAGTGTTATTTGAATCCTCCCTTCCCTCATCAACTAAATAAAATACAATAGATAAATAAAGCTCGTCAAAGTTGGATCCCCTTTGACAAAACTTTCTGGATCCATACATGAAATAGATGCCCTTGAAGATGAACCCTAAGAATGTGTTGCAGAAGATTTGCAGATGTTGGTGGTAAAACCATCACTTAGGAGTTCTCTTCTTCTTTGCGAACACATTGAAACTAGTAGATTCCATGAATGCTCCTGATGGTTGACTGTATAATGCAACGAAGAACGGCTTTACTGCATTCATAAACTCTTTGCGATTGCTACCAAAATCACCTAAAGTGGTTAAACATTGTTAGTTTCCGGATGTCATAGTATTCAATGCAATGACCTTTCTTTTGCTGTCATGGTAGATAGGAATTTGTTTCACAACCATGTATGTGTAAATGTATGTTTACATGCAACAAAAATGCTAATCACCTTTGCCCCTGTCGGGTGTTCAGGCTGGGGATTGAACCAAGGCTGTGGGGCTGGAATTTAAACACTCTACCACGTCGTCATAAAAACTGGCTTGTACAGCAAGACCTTACAAGTTTTATATACGTAGCTCTACTACATGTACATACACAATAGCTGCAAGCATTTCTGACAAAGATCAGCACAAGTGGCATTGATGTCAAGTACGGATCCAACCCAGTGCTCCATCTGTACCTTGCATTGCATGTCTACCCGATTCACTCAATACACAAATATGACAAACACATCTGTTTCATCACTAAGTAGCTGCTCCTAGCACAGAGTTTCATCATGACAAAATGTACCTCCATCCCAACCTCCACTGTATTTATCTCGCCAAGATTGAAGGTACCTAATACACTGGCAAGTTTTCCCTTATTGGATTTGCTTTTCAGAATGGCGGATGATTTGCGATGGAGAGGTCATAGTCGATTACAACTTCACTAGCTTGACGCATCCTCTCATGGTCTTTGGTAGAGATGTCTTGATACTTACAGCCCGATTTGATTGACTGATCGAATTGAAACTTCCTATACGTTTTAATCTGCTGTGTACGCGACAGTTTTCAAATGCCGTTGTGTTGATGAATTACAATGAGCGACATGTTTATTTATAGCTCTCGACTTGTGTACCTAGGTATTTTGAAAACCAAAACCATTGCAATACAATGTATAAAAAAAACCTTTCTATGTGGATAGCTCTCGACTTGTGTACCTACACTTCTTGCTGACTGAGTCAGTAAAATGTCCGGCCGCGGGTCGAGAGCGAGGCACGTGCATGTCATGTCACTCAATTTGCTTACAAGTCGGACAAGTCCATTGAGAGCTTTATACTTGTACCAGACTGCCGATGAATCCGCTCTTGAGAAAATCGAACCACTTTCGCTTCGCTATGCGCAATTGCCGACTTCGACTTCCAGTCAGTCACTCAAGAATATATTGAAACCGCCAGACATATCGTACGATCATTATTTTTGCAAATATCTACACTGAAACTCTGAAACTGTCAACGCATTCCCACAGATGCTTATTTGGAGTGGTGCTTGAATAAGCGAGTGGCTCAATTAAAAAAATAACTCTCCTTGTCGATCCGCCGATGCATTGGTTACTTTGAGTTTCCCGAAAGGATGGGCATACACAGTCTCTCTCTCTCTCTCTCTCTCTCTCTCTCTCTCTCTCTCTCTTTCTCTCTCTTTACATTGGCAAACCGTTTGGATCCAGATCGGACCCGAATATAATACAGGAAAGAATGTTTCGTCGAGTGAAAAGTTTTGGCATGCGATAGAAAGCTTGCAAAGCGTTAATACTGTCGAATGTCCGACGCCAATGCGCACGATAATACATACAATGGGTCCTCATCGGAAGCATCTGTAACAAGACTGATGGACTGACCCAAAACATTGTGTTTTAAGATTTCTGAGAAACCAAGCCAAAAACACAAAATTCGTGTGCAAGCGTCTCTCTCTCTCTCTCTCCTTTAACGGCCTGCTTTCAAAGTTTGCCCAGGAGATTGCTGATACGCATATCTACATACCTCAAGAGAGGATTTTCAATCCATGTATACGAACCTGCTCGATGTTTCGTTCAAAATTGAAATGAATCTTTAAAATATCGACGGACATTGGTTACTTATCACATGCGACAAAGGCTAAGACGTGCCTGCGCAAATGTGCATTCTTAATACAGCAAGTCGGGCTACCATCGGCCCTCCAGCGAAATGCCATTCAAATGGCGGTTCGCTGGCAGGCTGGTGGTGGCCCTCTTTGGATAAAGTTGGGGAGTAGATGCCAGGCATCACTGGTTGTATGTTAAATGGTTATGTCTCATGACTCAAACCACAGCGAGGGAAAGGCCATTTTGTATAAAAGCAAACTTTCTTAGAAAATTTGCAAGCATATCAAGACCCAGTTGTTTAACGCTGTGGTTCATCTACTACTAAAATAATACTTGCAAATGTTTATCTGATCAGGCAGTGTATGGCATACGTCCTTCATGGTGAACACAAGCTTTGATGTGCGTGTTCTCGATGTTGGTAGAACTCGTGAATTATTGGCAAAGACAGACGATACCAATACATGTATGGCCTTTTGTCATGTACATGTACGAAAGTTCATGCTTTTAATGCGCTCTTGTTTTATATGCATGCATCCCACAATTAGCCGCTGAGACTCATGTTCAGACCAAAAAAAGATAAAGTCGCGCGTTCGGCAATGCGGAAAAGACCGTCAAGTGTCAGATTACCCATCTAAGTAGAATGGAAGCTTCCAAATGTCGCCTGCTTTAATCCGTATGACACAACCGCACACGTGCTGTTCGGTATAATTATACCTATCAAAGATGGGACAAACAGATCAACGGACGATTTTCCACTGAAAATATTAAACTTGTGTTCGTTATTTTAGAAATTCACTTTTTCAAAAAGGACAGTGTTCGTTTTTTTAGATGTTTAAAAAACTATTTTCGGCGATAATTTTAGGTGAACGTAATTATTTTATAAAAAAAAGTTGTGTAAGAATCTGATTGATGCAGATAAATGTTATTGACACAAATGCTAAAATTGTCTCACCCTCAGCATATTTGAAGAGATTAATTTATTACTTAAAAAGTAAAAGCCGGAAGTTACATTCGAAGTAGTCAAAATTCATGCGTACCAAGATCGACACTAATTGTTATCCTTTTCCCCCTTGTAAACAAAGGATTGAAATTCGACCCATGCCAAGCCTGGAAGAGTCCATTTTTAATGCTTATAAGATCGAGAAACCCTGTCTTCGGTGAGTTTGTGAACAACAAAGGCGCAGACCAGCCTGCGCATTCGCGCAGTCTGATCAGCGCCTTTAAACAGCATTAATACGAACAATTTGTGCATGCCGATGTAAGACATTATTCACATTTCTATTCAGAAGTAATTTCAAACCTGCGCACGGTGTTTTAACTACACACTAGGATCACATCACCGAGATGGTTCTGATGAGTACCCACAACAAACTATAGCTTTGTACATGCGTAATTATAGTATATGTTCTAAGCACACATCAGAATCGCCTCGATGAGACGGCTTTGGCGTGTATTTGGAACATCTTTTCTAATGAGACGTGCTGATATAAAAAAACAAATAACTTTTTGTGGCTTTCCCTGGGTAGTAACCAGTACCGGGCCGGAGGGTTTATGATTTGTGTGTGTATTCTCGAAGCAATATACTGCTTCGAGGTGTATTTTATGACGGGCGCATGTTAAGACAAAAAGGGATAGCGTCGCGCGTTCGGCATTGCGGAAAAGAACTTCACGTGCCAGAAAACCTATCTAAGTAGAATGGAACCTTCCAAATGTCGCCTGCTTACGTGTGACACAATCGCAGGTAGAATTACACCGATTACTGATGGGACAAACAGACCCACCGAAAATAACTTGTGTTCGTTATTTTAGAATATCACTTTTTAATCGTTTTTTGGGATGTTTTAAAAATATTTTAGGTGTCCGTAATTATTTTCGAACATTTACAGTCAATAGAGTTGTTTGAGAATCTGACTGACGCACAATCCCCTCTTTTTAGGGAGCGCAGTGGTAGAGTGTTTGACTCGAGACAGAGAGGCCACGGGTTCGAGCCTCACCGGCGTCACTGGGTTGTGGTCCTCAAGAAGGCCCGTCCCTGTTTCACTGTGAGATTGTTGATGGGACGTAAAGAATAAAATTGAACAACTATCCCCTCTTCAGATAAATGCACTTAAATTTTAGGAACGGCATATTAATTTATTAAAAGCGAAAGTTACATTTCCTAGCAGTAAAAATTGAAACTATTTTATTAACGTTGTCGAATTATCGACACTTTCTTTTTCTCTCTTTGAAGCTTGCCCTGTAAACTAGGAATTGAAATTCGATCCCTTTCAGGTGAGGTTTTAACTAAATGACCTAACACAACAGTGTTATTTAAATGGGACTCTGGATATGCTGTAAAATTGGGCCTTGGCGCAAAAGGCGCAGACCAGCCTGTGCATCCAAACAGTCTGATCAGCGCTTTTATTTTTCGCTGACGCTTGAAAAGTATCATATCTAAACTTGAAACGAGCAAAATTTCAATTTTCTAGCTGAGGAGACTGTTTGTCCGGAAATGTCGCGTCGAGACAAAATACCGGTACATGTAGTATTGGTTTTTATCAACATGATCAAAGTGTAACAGATAAAACACTTCTGTCTATAAATAAACCTGATTGTTTGTATTGGATAACGTTACGCTTTACACGCTAGAGCAAAAGGTTAAGTTTTAGTGATTCGATTACTCAATCGAATTGGGCTGTACTTGTCAAAGACAAGAACCTTCTTATTAGCATCTGGATAGTTATTTAAACGTTCATCCATGGATGCAACTTGATCAGATGCAGTGCCACCATGAGGCCATGAGATTTCAACAATACCAAGATGTTTGACCAGGCCAGATTTATTGCTTTCACGAAGTCATCCCTGTCCATCAATAAGAGCTGGGGGAACTGCACACAACTCCATGCGCGGATCCAGAAAGTTTTGTCAGAGGGGGTCCAACACTGACAACGTTTGTTTTTAGTTTTTTTAGTTGATGGGATGGAGAGAGGATCGAAATGCCACTATAAGTGGGCCATCATCGGCCCGCCAGCGAAACTCCATTGAAATGGCGTTTTGCTGGCGTGCCGATGATGGTCCACCATTGAATGCTGGCTTGGTGATAGCTTTGTGATTTTAAGGGGATCCCGATCAATATTGCTAGCAAATCCTATATTTTTGTGATTTTTCAGGAGGGGGGGTCCGGATCCCCTGTCCCACCTCTGGATCCACCCATGAACTCGTAGGCAAACAGAGGACCAAGTTCTATCTTCTAGGCCATAAGAAACCGCTTGTTCACTGCTAAGTATTTCTCCTGCAAGTTCCGGATCACATTGATTGTATCTGTAGTGCCTCTTCCTGGGACAAAGGCGAACTACTTGCAGTCGTCAATAGACAACACCTGTCTTATGAGACCATCCATACTCCTCTTAAGGATATTCATAGCCTGTTTGGTCGGCTTGAGACCATGAAGGTTTTCTCGGTCCAGAGCACCAGCATTGGTCTTGTAAATGCAGACAATGAAACTCTGCTCCCAGTTAGTTGGGACCTTGCCATCACAATTTATCGCTGTATCAAGACCATGGAGTATGGTACCACCTGTATCACCTGCTGCTCTGATCATCTCCACCACTTTGTCTGATGGGCCTGTGCCTTTGTCAAACCTCATCTTTGAGAAGGCCTTCTTCACCATGTGAATAATAATTGGAATAGGTGGGCCTTCTAGCAGCAGTTTTGACAGGTGCTCAGTGTCACAGTCGAACTCCATATTTAAAAGGCTTTGCGCTTGGCTGTGATGGCATCTTGTCACATCCTTATTCCACCACCAAGTTTCATTTCGCCATCTAAGGGCTTAGTTATGTCACATACCTCCTCTATTGTCATCAGCACACCTGTATTGAGCTTTGTCCAAATTTCATTGATTGTAGTAGCTGCTTCAGTTTCCACGGCGGGAACATATGCCTTGAAGACTTCCAGGAAGCGGCTACACATCTGAAGATCTCTAAGCTTCCACAATTTCGGACGAGAGTGAATTTGCACTTGATTTGGAGTAGCATACAAATTATCATGTCGCACACCAGAGGTTGATGCTGGAAAGCAACCTCCTCTCTAGGGATCATCTTCACTTCCATCACACGCTTGTGCTAGCTCTTTTGAAATAACACAAATTCTATCTATCTGGGTTGCTATATTACCGTGACTACTGTATACGTTATTCTTCTTCCTTCTTTTCTTGTTCTCGTTCTTCTTCTTCTTCTTCTTTTTCTTCTTCTTCTTCTTCTTCTTCTTCTTATTATTATTATTATTATTATTCTTATTATTATTATTATTATTATTATTATTATTATTATTATTATTATTATTATTATTATTATTATTATTATTATTATTATTATTATGTGTCAATTTTATTTGATTAAACTCCAGGGGTTTTCAATTGTACGAGATACTTCTTCAACACCATCTTTAAAGTTTCATTGATCAATGTCAAAAAGCTAAAATATGGATAAAAAATCTAATTAATAGTTTTGATCGCCATCTTGGATACCATATTTATTTCACATTAATGTATTACACACACTTAAATATAACACACTGGTACCATTTAAGGACTTTTTCTGAGCATCATAAAACGCAAGCTTTTACATGATACGAATCTAGTTCTGTAAGCTCTTAAAAGAAGTCAACCCTCTTGGACGCCATATTGAATTCTAGGAGTTGTCAAAGGGTGACAAAGTGGCATCAACCGGATTCTGATGTTTGAAGGTGCTGACTACCATATTCAGTTAAAACATTTTCTATATATCGCAAATCCAGGTCCAACCTTTATCTGCCAGACTATGATGATGCATTATTGCATCTGAGTCGATAATTAAGATGTTGATGTAGCACAAACCCACGTTCGGACAACGTAAATTTCCAACAAACCTGATCAACGTTGATTTCTTTCACGTCAGTCTGATCAACGCTGAATTCCAATGGTGAGTTTCTAGCATACCTGATCAACGTTGATTTCTAGCACAGCTGATCAACGCTAATTATATACTAAAACACCTGACAAATGTGACCAATGGTGATTTCAAGCACACCTGATCAACGCTGATTTCTAGCACACCTGATCAACGCTAATTATATACTAAAACACCTGACAAATGTGACCAATGGTGATTTCAAGCACACCTGATCAACGCTGATTTCTAGCACACCTGATCAACGCTAATTATATACTAAAACACCTGACAAATATGACCAATGGTGATTTCAAGCACACCTGATCAACACTGACTTCTAGCACACCTGATCAACGCTGATTCCTAGCACACCTGATCAACGCTAATTATATACTAAAACACCTGATTAATGTGACCAATGGTGAGTTTCTAGCACACCTGATCAACGCTGATTTCTAACACAACTGACCAACTTCGATTTGTAGCGAACCTGATAAGCGCTGATCATTTTAACAACTGATCTAAGTTGATTTATAGCACATCTGATCAGTGCTGATTATCAACGTCGATTTCTAGCACACCAGATAAACGCTGATTTCTAACTGTGGTATACATAATAGTTATACCATGGTTTGTCCGCCTGTACATGGAGATAATCCACGAGCTTTAGCGAGTGGATTATCTCCCGTACAGTCGGGCAACCTTGGTATAACTATTATATACCATCTATTTATCATTGTAGACCTTGCACATTATGCGATATTTCGCGCTAAAGTTGGTATGGGTGGTATAAACTGTTTTCGTTTCTGGTCACGCCGCCAAGAAGAATTTAAGCAAATATTTGTCTATATTCATATGTTACTTTTGTCACTGTTGCATTATTTGACTTGTCTATTGTTACAAACATTACTTTAGGCCCATTCCGGTCTCTCGTTACAAAAATGGTTTAACATGATCTCTCCGGTTTTTGTCAAAATTATAAAGCGTTAAAACGGTTTCATTCACCGTTTGTTCATTTCCCGAATACTTTCAGATATTTAATTTTTAACGTATTAGTTTATCGCGTTAAGATATGAATAACCGTGTCATGAGAAACCCTGTCTTCGGTGTTTGTGAAAGCCATCATGAAGTTTTGATAATCAGCAAAGGCGCAGACCAAAGTGTGCATTTGCGCTATCTGATCAGCGAATTTCGTTGTGATGTTTCTAGAAAGTATTATAGCTATTTAGTAGTTTTAAATCTTAATCCTTTAAGGACCGGAAACCCCTAAACGGGTACTTTGACAAACAGTGAAGACCCAGATGAAATGCCGCACAATGCGGCATTCCATCAAGGTCTGCACTGTTCGATCTTAAGAGAAAGCTCTAACTGAAAGGTCAATAACTACTACAGAGATAAATATATGATAAGTTATTACTTCCCGATTGCTCAGATGTATGAGTTATGTTTGAGGTCATATATTTTTTATTTCTCTATTTACTGGTCTGATACCAGTCTACCTGTTACCCCTAAATATGTACAATGGGCTATCCTGTCGTATCAACGTCGATGACGTCGCGTCGACGTTGATTTGACGTTGTTTTAGGTTGTGTGCCTGCTGGGTAGATATTATCTGTGAATGATCAGACTGGTGTACAGTTTGGTTCCATGTGTGTGTGTGTGTGTGTGTGTGTGTGTGTGTGTGTGTGTGTGTGTGTTTTTTTTTTTGCTTTTTTTTGTTTTGTTGTTGGTGGTGGTGGTGCTGATGTATTTTTCGTAAATGTATATATGTTGAAACCCCAAGCACCATGATCGAACGATGCATAATGACCTCCATATTACATTATCAGTGCAACAGTGCTGATGACCTTTGCAAACTAATTGGACCCATCTTGGGCCCGACAAGACATTGGACCTGATCTGAATCCAAAGTCTTCAGCTAGTGTCGAACTAGCGACGCTTCCATCCCAAGTCTACCACATTATACACTGCGCTCCTCAGACTGCCAGGTTGAGATAAAATTCGTGGACTACCACCAGAGTGTCAAACAGTTTGGATCCAGATCAGGCCCGACGTTTTGTCGGGCCTGATCTGGATCCAAACTGTTTACAAAGGCTATCAGCAGATGGCACAAGTAGGTAAAGAGTTAACCTACACTTAAATTAAGTGGGAATTAGCAAATTATGTAGACCTAGAGGAGATGCCACAACATGCGACATCATCAGGCTCATCAAGGTCTGCACAAATCGCTAATATAATTACGATGAATAATAAGAAATTGGGAAATTCGACCTGCAACCCGTTTTAATGAGTATCCATACACACTAAAAACAGTAAAAGTGAAAGTTTCTATAATCTGAAAGTAATAGACGCGTAATATTCCGTCTTCGACTACATTTGTACTAAAAGCAGATCGGTGTATATTTTATACCAGTTTTCCCTGTAAAAATGTCATTGTATCATTAACCACTATTTACATCAAAGCTGGCCTAAATTAACTTTATCTATTAACTTAACATCAATATTTATACAATCTCCAGAAAAGAGACTGAGAGTAAAAAAGATAGTTTGCTACATTAAAACACCCTTGCCCTTCATATAATCTAACGTCGAGACAACGTTAAAAACGTTGTTTTGACGTGCTTTCAGCGTTGTATCCCCACAGGGTATTTATGGTTTTCAAAGATTTTGCTAGCGTTCCATTTCAGACAAAACGACTAATTTACATAAGAGACAGTCTGTTTAATCAATAATTGTTGTTGGTTGGTGGCAGGTGTGCGAAATTCAGTAGCTGAAAGTTGACTATTATCTAACAAGACAAAGGTGATTGTGTTAGAACCATTGCTAACCTTGAGGAAAAAGAAGAATTATTGAAAAAAATATATGACTAACGGAGCGTAGTGGAGCTAAAAATAACTGTCTCTACTGTATTGCTTTTGTTGATGCCTGCTTCATCAGCAGTGAAACCGCGTCAGTCAAGCGATAGCTTCTGAAGTAGCACGCTGTAAGACACTAGCTCTGCACGTTCAAGAAAATTGTGACGTTTTGGAAAGAATAGTTATAAGTGTATAAAGTCGGATTATTTGTTTTAGTATATATTCAATAACGATGGAATATATGTATCTTCTTGTGCTCGTGTTTGTAGTGTCTGTGAACGGGTGTACCGACTTTGGGCCGGGCATCCGAAGGAAGGATGGGTTGGAACGGGATGAAAAGAAGGTTTTTTATTCACACCGAGTCGTCTTTGCCACGGTGACTGAAATAAAAGATGACCCGATTTTCGGTGGTTCGAAATCGAAAGCAGCAGTCGTAGATATTGTTTGTATATACAAGGGAGGAGTTTTACCGAAAAGGATTACCATCGTTGGAACAGGTAGGGTTTCTAAGTCCTTAAAGCGCCAATCGCAACAAAAGTCGTCTGCTTTACTCGTCTTTCTGAAATGTTTAAGAAGCCTCTTTGGCAAAGAGTGTGGACCCAGATTAGACTGCTCCTATAGGAGCAATCTGTTTTGGGTCCACGCTGTTTGTTTCTATACTTAATTTGTCAGTAATGTAAGGCAATTATTTGCAGCAGACGACTTCAGCAGACGACATTTTCAGATACATTTTTTCTTGGCGCTTTAAGGTTTAAAGCATTATATATATAGTCCTGTGCTTTTAGAACATGCTAGAACCCTCTGAAAAATCACAAGTTGCTATAATGTACGGACCTTCCTCGAGAAACAATTGGACCCGAGGGGTCCAATTGTTTCTCAAGAGAGAGGTCCGTCCGGCCCTCAGAGAAATAAGTTGATCACTCACTAAAAAGTTTTCAGGACCCTCAACCCCTAAACCCCCACCCTCCCCCTGACAGATTTTTCTGGATCCGCGCATGGTCCTGAAACAGTCTCTCATCCAGATTGAAACCGTTGACCATTGTACATGGTTGAAATTTTAAAATTATGAAGATTGTTTTAATTTTTGTATAAGCCACAAACAGTGTAGACCCTGATAAAATGCTGCGTTCTTGTCAAAGTACCAGCTATAATACAAATGGAAATTTGATAAGCCGCGATCGCATGTCCGCGGTCTCCCCAGGGTGTTCTTTGTTTTGACCTATCTCTAATTATTTACGAAAAAAATTGATGAGCACCCACTAAATGAAAGGACACTAGAGCCACCTATGTTGCTGGGAACCGGACTGTACGCTGAATTGGGCACAAGTCGTGCACAATTAAGGTCGTGGATAACTCAATCCGTTTTGCGTACATGTATAATTGATCCACCGTCTTAAGAAATCGTGCATTCGATGTTTTGCTCTCGGCTGCAGAGGTTATCAATTTCATTTTTCCTCAGGATTGTCCCACAACAAAGGCAACAGATCCCTTATTTTACCACAGAGAGTCAACCTCAAATTCTAAATTCATGCGTGTTTTAAACATTCAGTTTCCTTGTTGCAGGCTTAATCCCAAAAAATCAGGCATTGATGTTGTTTTAATTAACGATTGTCCTGCTGAGTCCGGATTTATCTCCTTTTTTTGAAAAAATGTAGATATAGATTAGCTGGCTTCTGACGAAGCCATCTGATCAGGATCTACCTTATTTTCCACTCTGATTTAATTTAATGCTTACAACTGGAATGCTGCAGGTTAGCAGGATGGAAATTTGGGATACACATATTCAGCATGGCAAGGGTTAAGAAACTGAATATCAGAATTCGTGAATTTGAGAACCTTCACCCCATTTTGGGTGCATTTTGTTTCGATACATGGCTGTTTAGGTAATAGTGTACACGTGTTGCTGAACTGTGAACGAGAGAGTCTGAGCAGCATGTGTGTAGTGTAGTTTGTGTCTTTCAAACACGATTTTCTCATAGCGTGGTTAAAAGATGAACATTTCGTTATTAGTCCTTAAATATTTTGTATTCTATTTGTATCAGATGGGTAAATATGACCTATGTCTTTGCGTGACATAATGGTCAAATATGAAATATGAATGGTGTTGTCACGTCTATGGGGGCTTGTCAATGGAGCTATATCACACAGAAACGTCCCTTAACGTATGTTGGTAGGGCGGAGTTTTAACCCTGTCGAACAGCAAGGCTTGGATCAGTATTACGATGTACAGTAATGGGACTACTCGTATTTGTTGTTGGTTGCCAAGGTGTTCCTTGAAATCGCCAGCACGTTACAAGACTGCATGCTTGGTAGTCAACCCAATCACGGTTGGCAACTTTGCTTTCCTCTTTAATTGCACGCCGGTGGGTCGGACTTCAGACTCTATAATGGTTCCGACTTAAAGACTTATCTATTGATGAGATGGTAGGGGCCTGATGCTTTGGCTGTTTGTCGGGCCCACCGGGGTTTACCTGTTGGATTTCTTTTGCTCCGGTATTCAGTTTAATTTACTGTTGAGTCCTTATCCTTGCTTTATCTCCTTGTTATATCTTGATTTATATGTTTTAGGAGATGATGCATTGATAAGTTAGGGGTCTTTCATGCAAACCAAATATCTATGTGTCTTGATCCACATCTGAATTAAGGGTGAGGTTGGCGCCGTTAAACCGGTTTAAGCCCTCCAGTAAAATATTTTACTGACCGTTCCAAGGCGGTACTTCTTTTGTGGATCTTTTATGTTTTTGTTCTGTCTTGTGTTTGCTATGTTTTGTGCGCGTCTGTTTATATGTGCTTTTTGGTCACCTGCTGGGAAAGGGCTGACCTCTTGGCTCTCGTTTGTGGTGTCTTCTGTGAGTTTGTCACTTTCCCATTGGTATCCTGGGTCAGGTGTGGTACTTGATTGTATCGATTCCTGATCTTTGCACCATTACTTACTTGTAAGGTGATAGTGAAAACAAACTTTGAAAACCTAGAGATGCAACAACTTAGTGTACACCTTCCTTTGAACATAAAAAGCCAGTGAGTATGATTAGGAAATACTACAATCACACACTGCAGACTAACCCATGGCAAGAGTCACAGAAAAGTAACACTCACAAGACCAGCAAAACCTAGATCGATAGATACTTTATTTGCTCTACCACAAACCCTGCTAACTTTGGTAGGTGCCTGCTTACCCAAGGTGGTTGCTACTACAGCAAACCCTGCTTAGGTGGGTCCTGGTATTAAAGAAAACCCTGCTTACTTATGGTGGGTGCTACTATTGCATTATCTATACAATGTATCCGTTTATTCAATGCTGACGCGCTGAAAACGTTACCTCTTTCCGGGATAGGGCTTATGCAATACAGGTTCACGGAAGTAAATTTACTTGTTAACAACACAAAGGGCCGTTGGGTTAATTTGACCACTTGCTGACCATTGATAATTTATTGCCTCTGGGTTGAATTGATGTCCGCCGCGTGAAGTTGATGACCGCCTGATAACTTTTCCCACCTGAATTTTCACCAGTCGTGAGTTTAGTCCCCTTCGGTGGTATTTGGCCATAGAATTGATTATTGTAGACAGACACCAGAAAATCCCTTCAAAATAGAAGTACATTCTAGTATCCTCCTTGTTTAACTTTATTGCATTGTTTTGAGCCCCTCCCCTCTTGGATAATATCACACTTTCGCCCCAACTCGTCGAAATCGGACCGAATTGCAGAACGTCAGTGTTGCGTGTCTTGTGCTGGGGCTTGGGAGGGGTATGAGTCAAATGACCATTGGAATACCCACTTAAAACAACAACAGTCTCTCTCTCTCTCTCTCTCTCTGTTACAACAAGTCTAGCCAAGGTCCTATATACATGTAGATATAAACTTGATATATGCAACATTTCAATATTCTAAGTAGTAGAGTAGTCTTTTAAGCACTATCTCGTGACAAGGCCCAATTTAGTAGCAGGACAATGCTGAATTATGAACATAGAAAGACAGACGGTCCCTATAATCTGGTTGGTGAAGATAGTTCCATATGAATATTAACAACACGCCAGCAGGCACATAAGGTCAAAACATCGTCATATCGACGTCGATGCGACGTCATGGCGTCGCATCGATGTTGATACGACGTTGTTTCAAGGTTGTCACTTGTGAGGGTGCTTGTTATATTAGAAACTTGTCAAACTTGATTCATACGATACAAATATGAGCCGTGACATGAGATTTCCAACAATGTGGTATGTGCGACAAGCAAAGCCTCAGATCAGCCTGCGCCTATGCGCAGTCTGATCAGAGCCTTTTCTTATCGCTTGAATATTCTATGAGTGTTAAGCTACTGACTGAACATCATTTGGAGTTTATAAGCTTAACAGGAGACTTCACAGGCTTGTCTGAATCTACACACGTCAAAATGCCACATTGTTGGAAATCACGCGTCGCGGCTCATATATCCTTGTCTGGAGCTCTTGTCTGGAGCTCTGACTAGGTTTTATGCACGACCCGTGCCATTTCCCATAATTACACAAAAGTGTCATGAATAAAATGTCAGCATACCAGGAAAATGATAATTTATACAAATTAAGTTCTTATTCATTTCCTTTTACAGACATTTCAGCATTTTCTGACAGAAGACCATTCGGGCTAATAACATTTGATGCTAGAATGGTTTAAGTAATGAAATGAGATAAATTTATTTTGTCTGATGTTTCACTGATTCGCCTTTCAGAAAGTCGCCATGCACGTGCACGTCTGGATTCGTGAATAAAATCCGGCCTCGATGTTATAAACTTGAGCTCATTCTCAGACTCAAAATACTGCGCAATGATTGGCTGCTTGCGGACACGTGTCCGCAAGCAGCCAATCATTGCGCTCTATTTTGATTCTGAGAATGAACTCAAGTTTTATAACCTTGTTAAACATGCATACGCATCTATCAAGTGAGAGAGGAGGCCTAAAATTCGGGTTGTGCACTATTACGCACAGACAGAACCGCAATGCAAGAAGCAAACAACGAAACTCCAAATAATGGCGGTAGCAACACTTTCAATGACATAAGCGACTATAGTGACGATCTGGCGTCTGCATTTGTTGTCTTTTGGTAAGCCTTTGTAACAAACGAGCACGCCCATGATAAGACTGTAGTGTGGAGGTTCAAATTAAGCTGACTTGCAGCAAACGACACCCACAGAACGTAGCAAGAACCCACTAATAGAAAAGAAAAAAAAAGAAAACACATCAAATGAATATTTAAGTAATTTTACTACATACAGAGTAGTCGCATATTCGTATTGTTGAATCTTAAGCCGATACCTTGGCAACCGAGCTCGTGCACTTTCGCGCGGTAATTTGACGCAGCTGCAGCCGACATACTTAGAGGTTCACGCGAGTACAAGAAAAAATGTCTTTTTAAGTTGGCATATTTCGCATAACATATTGCTTCCAGAACTTTCATATCAGACTCAGCCACTTGAAAATGCATTATTTAGACAGTTGTGTTTTTGTTTCAAAATATGAACTTCACTGAATTATAGTAGAATTTTATGAAGATTGCATTTTGAGTGAATGCCAAGACAATATGAAACTGCATGACTGCCAAGCGTCTATATCTATCCGACGTCAAGTGAACGTCAATGTGATTATATGTGTCTTTTAAAGCAAACCATCAGAGTATCAAACAGTTTGGATACAGATCAGGAACGACTCCTTGTCGGGCTTAACTGGATTCTAACTCTTTGAGACGACGACAACAGGCAAAGTTGGTTGTTGTTTTGTGAGGGCGTGTCTATAATACTGGTGCTTTGGTCGACGCCGTTTTAACGTTTAGTTTCGAGCCCCCGGTGGGATCTATTTATTTATTTATTATCTATGAGAGATCTATTATTATTATTTGTAAATTCTGTTACAAAAAACTCTTATTTTCAACACGCGCAAGGCATTTTACGTTAAACTCCCCAGCAGTAATTTCACGTTGATCTTCGATCATCCTGTAGTGAAAGTCGCAGTGACACCCACCCCTCCCCACCACCATTTGGTCATTGTGATTCATCTGCTGGAGAAAGATCATTATATGGATGCATTGCCATTTTGTCTTCAATTATCTGTCAATATTTAACGAGACAGCCAATCATATTTGCTCAAATAATTATTACAGAGCAACTGAAGCAAAAACAAACACCACTTCTAGTTAATTTAACATTCCATTACCATTGAGCCAAACAAAAGATCAACAGGGAAATTGATATTTTCTGTTCATTGTTCTAAAAAGGCCGGATGTCATAACACTAGCATCGATTGAGCATTTTAACAGCATGCCGTAATTCAAGGATGCAGCTAAAATAAGCATTCATGTACATGTGTGACGACACAACGACGCCGTTTGCATATAACGACGTCAATCTACAGTAGACGACATGTAGCAATGGCATAGCCACCTCTGTATTACTGTAAATTCGGACATTTTTCCGAGGGTTTTATCTTCGCGAAACTTCGCATCTGCGAAGTTTCGCGAAAATAAAACAGATGCGAAGTTTTGCGAAGATAAACCCTTCGCGAAATAGCTAAATCACTCTGTCGTTCAACTTCACTGATGTAGGTAAATCAGGCCTTAGCCGCGAATTTTAACGTCACAAAATATGTCTTTTAACGCTATTCGCGAAATGAAATTCTCGCGAAATTTCCGGATTAACAGTTACTACACTCGCTGAAGGCAAGGTGTTGAGGCTTTCTGCTGGGTATGGTAGATCTGGATCAGACGCACTGTTCACTGCATAACATCAGGATCTTTTTCTGCATGCTTGGTAACTCTGCATGTTTTTGCCGTCGGCTGACCCTTTTTCGCTGACCCTTTTTCGCAAATTAACTTTTTTCCCCAAGATTCTTTCAAGAATGTCATCCAAGCTTTTTGCAAATGGAAAACGGTACTCATCGCATGAAAGTGGTTCGGATTTAAAGTGCATACAAGGACCATGCGTATTCAGAAGGACCATGCGTCTATTAGACCAATGGAATTATCCAGAAAGTTTGATAAATGAAGATACAATGTAGGATGGTCATTTGTATATATTGAGGGGTCACAGGTTATACTTTCCAGAAAGTATTAATGTCTTTCTCTGAAGATAGATTTTTGTATTAGCAAACAGTGCAGACTCAGATGAAATGAGACCCCAATCGACGAATTGAGATTATTATAAACAGTTTAAGGTTATTACATTTGGCGTTATTACATTTGGCGTTGAGTGCAACGCCAAATGTAATAACGCCTAATGTAATAAACATATTTCCATTTGGCGTTGTATTACATTGGAGGTTGCCACAGCCGCCTTATGCTGACGTATTTGATGATTGTCAGTTTGAGACTAGAAAGTGAACGACAGTGAGCCTTTGTCAGCTGTTTTATATCAGATTATCTTTAATAACTTTCTCCATCGATTTCTGAACCACATCTGAATATGAAACTTCCAATCACATCAAAAGCTGTCGCACAATGAAATCTCCGCCAAGAACGTCAGATGGTTAGTTAGCTGATCGATTGCATGTATAATTCGATTTTACACCAATCGATTGACTAATTCGTTTATCGGCCTGTATCGGGCGTATATCACACATACGAACGTGATTTGATACGATTATCCTTTGGTTGTTGCTAGTGAGAGGTGTTATAATTAGATAATACAACAATAACTGATGCTACATCTAATTAACCGTGATTAACATACAAGTATAGGCTTTTAAAAAAAGGCGCGATGCTACATCTAATTAACCATGATTAACACACAAGTATATGCTTTTTAAAAAAGCTTGACATCTTTCAGCACTTTAACTAAAACTGACTGAAAGTACAATAGCCATTTGAAAGCGAAATTTCAGTAGCTGTTTCAACACACTGGTAAATGTATACGTCAATTTGCTGGTGTTTACGCTTATTGCCGGTACTTCATAGACCGGTAGTGGTAGGTATTGGTGTTAATACTATATAGAAAAAACATGCCATATGCCTAAAGGACTATAGAATTAGACCATTTTAAGTATTCGGCATGCACATGGCGATTTATGTAAGCATTTAGGAATAGATTCGAGTACCGATCTGGATGATCGGTACTCGAATCTATTCCTAAATGCTTACATAAATCGCCATGCACATACTGAATACTTAAAAATGATTGAAGTCTATAGTCCTTTAGGCATATGGCATGTTTTTCTATATAGTATTAACACCAATATCTACCACTTCTGGTCTATGAAGTACCGGCAATACGCGTAAATACCACCAAATCGACGTATACATTTACCAGTGTGTTCAAACGAAAGTGGCGATCGGAGATGGCGATGAGCGGCATGGGCGTGCCATTTTAATGTTGTGTCACCATGAGACAATACATACAGGTAATTGTCACAGAAAGAGAGCTATCTCATTCTACACAACTTAGCCGGTTGCAAACTTAGCTAGTTATAATTAACCCTTAAAGCGCCAAGAAAAAATGTGCATCTGAAAATGTCCTCTGTTGATGTCGTCTGCTGCAAATAATTGCCTAGCATTACTGACGAATTAAGTGTAGAAGCAAACAGTGTGGACCCAGAACAGACTGCTCCTATAGGAGCAGTCTGATCTGGGTCCACACTGATTGCCATAGAGGCTTCTTAAAGATTTCAGCAGACGAGAAAAGCAGACGACTTTTGTTGTGATTGGCGGATTAAGGGTTAAGATGATAGCAACAAGAGGATGACAACAACAAGTTTGAAGGATGTGACGAGGTTCATGAAGGTTGTTTACCTCACGACAAAAAAGATTCAGATAAAACCGTACACAATAGCTTGTACTAGAAGTTGAAATACCAGAGCGGTTAACCCTTAATGCGCCAATCGCAACAAAAGTCGTCTGCTTTTCTCGTCTGCTGAAATCTTTAAGAAGCCTAAATGGCAAACAGTGTGGACCCAGACCAGACTGCTCCTATAGGAACAGTCTGTTCTAGGTCCACGCTGTTTGCTTCTATACTTCATTCGTCAGTAATGTTAGGCAATTATTTGCAGCAGACGACTTCAGTAGACGACATTTTCAGATGCATTTTTTTGGCGCTTTAATGGTTAACACGATAAAAGCACTGAATGGAAAACGTACGTTTTAGGCGATTTTTTCAGCTCCATATACAGAACTGGCGGTTCTGTTTATGAAGTTTCCTACCCATGCTGGGGTAGCCATATTGGTATATTAAGCGAAGTCAGCAAATGCCAATAGGAGTCTATGTGGTCAAAGTTTGCCCTTCAAGCCCCCAAATGTCTTATTCTTGCCATGTTGGCTTGTTTTTGTTGCAATAGCAAATGCCAACGAATTTCAGTGTCAGTGACTTGTTTCATATCAAATTATTTCAACCAACGTTTGTTGTACGAGAATGTAGTCAAAGTTTGTTATTTCTTTCTTGGCATTGATCATGAGTTGACATGTTTTGTTAAGTCAGCGTATGTGTTTTAGAGTGGTGTCTGTAAAGTCAAAAGTATGTGTGCAAGAGAGAAGCATTATTATAAACACATTTTGCCCTGTATATGTTGGCAGCTCTACAACAACTAGTTACTCAAGGTCATTATTGCTGGAGAAAATAATGACATTTCCAGAGACGAAACCATCATCAAAGTGGCATTGTCATGGGAAAAATACCTTTGATACGTATAGTACATGTAAAAGGGTGCAGGTGTGAACGCAGGTAAATACGAGACCAGATAGCGCATATAATGCACATGGTCGTTCGCATTAATTTCCCTCAAATAAATCACCCTAGTACTAGTTATACCATGGGTTGTCCGCCTGTACTTAAAGCCACGTTTATATGCACAAAAACAAATTTACTCCCGGGTGCAAAATTGCACCCGGGAGTAAATTTGTTCCCCCTCATGTAGCGTTCATATGTCAATAAATTGTGTTCATATGTTATTGGATTTGCTCTTTCAAGATATCACAAATGTTTCAGTTTTACATTAAGGAAAAAATCGACGTGTTAAGATTAGTCAGTTCAAGATACCGTCGTGTGAGAAAAATGCAACTCCATTAGGTTTTATGTTCTTTATTTATTTGTACAATATTTAAAGAGGATAATGCACCAGTCATTTGTATCCACGGCCCCAACCTACGGGGATAGTCGTGGGATAGCCGGGGTAAGGTGCTAGACAGTTACTTTTTGATTGTCCCCGCAGTGCCGGGGAAGTGTGGGGGTATAACATTGGGACACTTACCCTGCTGGGATTTTCTGTTGTGTAGGGTGGGGCAAAGAGCAGGGTTGTTATCATCAGCTTGTCCCCACAGGGCGGGGCTTATACCAGGGCTCTGGAAAGTGAAAACCATTATCCCCGCCCATCCCCGTAGGTGGGGGAGCAGTGGATACAAATGACTGGTGCATAAATGGCACTTATAGAAGCTGTTGCAGCAGTACTAACTAAATATATGACTATCTGGCCAAGAAAGGTGTACGAACGTAGTGCTTGAGACTTATACATATACTGATGATCCATGGCTTCCGAATGTCACGGGCTCTGCGACAAACTGCGCAAATAGCTGCAACGGAATTCGCGTGTGCGTTAAGTTGTTTCAATTGAACTGCTGGTGACAATTTGACTTAGGACTGCGCAGAGCTGGACGATTGAGAACCTCTTCCTAATAGCAAAATAAACGTCTTGTGAATGTGTGAAACGGGTTTTGTCTTCTCTTCTAAATCTCTGTTAAGTTTCCGAAGGGAAATGGCTCAACCGAGGTTATCAAAGGCTACAAGAGGTTTGGATTCCCAACTTGGGGGCGGGGGGGGGGGTAAGATAGAGGATAGACATATTTTAATTATTGCTATGTCTGAACATCACGTTGATTACATGAATCGTAAGGGTGGTCACTCCGTTATTATGCAAGGGGGCCATTTCGCCGATGTGTACATCAGAAAGCATGGACTCGTGCATGGCGCCAGGGTTCTGGCAAACTATGATTTCTATTGCTGAGGTTAGGAAGAGATATTATTCGGAAATAGAATCGTGCAAATCGAAGCCCATAGACCAGAAATTCCAGTTGTTCTGCGTGGCAACCCGGCATAGCCGATGAAGTAGTGACTACAAAGAGAAGGCATGACCTTAAGTTTGATAAAGGGACTATTTATATAGTTTATTTTCATACACATGTACATGTTCATATAGAAAAGATGGGCTATTTATCAAAATCTAAGATCAAATTGTACATATGTGATAACAAGTTGCGTTCATGTGCGCAATTTGCACCTAGGAGCAAATGTGCACCCGGGTGCTAATTTGCTCCACCGAATTTGCACCACCTATAAAGGTGGAGCAAATTAGCACCCGGGTGCAGATTTGCACCCGGGTGCATTTTCATAAAGCACCGTTTACATGACCAAAATACACCCCCGGTGCAAATTTACACCCCGGGTGTATATTTGCACCGGGGTGTATATTGTGCATATGAACGAGGCTTTAATAATCAACTCGCTAAACCATGTGTTGTGTTCGACTGTACGTTAAGATAATCCAATAGCTTTAGCAAGTGGATTGGCTTAAGTACAGGCGGACAACCCATGGTTTAACTATTTTATACCACCTACATCCGTGTAGACCTGGCACATCCTTCATGTAAGAGATCACGAAAATAAAATATATAAAAGCTCATGTCAGTAAATTCACAGTAAACAGCAAAGCACTTCAGGAACTCCCCCAGAGTGTCGAACAGGTTCGATCCTGATCTGGTCCGACGTTTAGCAAAGGTTATCAGCAGACGGCACCAGTAGACAATGAGTTAAACCGTCTGGTATTTGGCTTGCGCCTTTTTCTATATCATTGTTGCTCCGATTGTTTGTTGGTGTTCCGTGTTTGGGAATTGTATTGTTATTTTGTTATTCAATATATACTTAGTGTCCTATCTAGTTTTTCAATCATCTTGACGAGGAAGAGAAAGCTGGTTGCTTTGTTCAATTTTTCTTCCTAATGTATCGCGACTGTGAGGGGTAAGTGGCTCTTCCTAGCGGTTCTTTTGTGGATCCTTTTTGTTAATGGTTTCGTGTTTGTTCTCGTTGTGGTACCATGTCCGTTCCTTGCAGCATTGTGATTACCTGCTGGGAAGGGCTGGCATCTTGACTTCCTTGCGTGTGAGGTTTCCTCGTATTTTTTGTCACTTTACCGTCTGGTGTCCCGAGTCAGGTGTGATATTTAATTTCCTGATCTTTGTCTTCTTCCTTTCTTTGATCTGCAGTGTGTAATTTCGTTATATCCTGATCATACTCACTTACGTGTTTGGTGTAAAGCATTATCAGGTAGAGGCAAAGGCTGCACGAGGGTGTGTAGCGAATTGGATTGGAGCTACAGCTTTGGCGACCATCTTATTCGACAGAGCAGAATGGTTTAGGCCATTTTGGTAGAGGGTGTTATGAAGAACATTTCTGTGAAATTATTTTGAATTCGGACCAGTGGTTCAGGAGGAGATGCCAACTGTTACTGCATGTCTACACGGTATGTTTAGAGTAGACCGTCGTTTGTCCATATTAAACAGTTCCCCTTTAATTTCTCAACTCTTCTGACAAGAGACTGCTGGAATACCGCTTCTGTCTATACACCGAAAAAACCAAAGATAATTTTTCATGTATGGTAAAGTCAGGTAACTTCGGACATCAGATAAATTCGGACAGCGACCTTGTTTGTTTCGTATTTCAATTACTGGAATAATAAAAAATAAATTAACTAAGCAAACAGTGAAAATCCTGATGAGACGGCTCATATGGAGCCGTCTCATCTGGATTTCCAATGTTTGCAAATGAATGTCCAAATTTATCTGATGTCCGAAGTTACCTAACTTTACCCCAGCAGTAAATTATATATGACATATTATACATTACAGTGTCTGGTGGGGAAATGGTAGCCATACCGTCTATCATTCTTCAGTGAACTTATCAGATAAGGATAACAATGTAATGGGGCATTTAATAAAACATCCATTATTGTTATTTATTTAAAACACGCCTTTTCACGGTTCTTTAGAGTAGTGACAGGAAAAAATATTGATGCCTGTGTTCATGGTGAACAAAATGAGCGACAATATTTGTACGTTTTCCACAAGTGGTGAACAGTAAAACCTTTGTAAAACGGCCACTCACAAACGGATCAAAATTGGTTTTCAAGACCAATTATCGCTTAATGCAGGTCAAAAGTATAAGGGGAGCATTCTGCAATACTTTCGACCCTTATTAAAAGCTACCATTTGTCATCAAGATCTTTGTTTTATCTATTTTGAGTGGCCGTTTTACACTGGTTTTACTGTAAACATAATACTATTTGCTTTACTTTGTCATCTGCAGTTTTTTTTTCAAAAATCAGCTTCTTCGAAAAATTCTTTCAGAAATACCACCAGAGTGTCAAACAGTTTTGATCAAGATCAGGCCCGACAAAACGTCCGTACTGGGCCTGATGTGGGTCCAAACTGTTTGCAATGGTTTCTAGCAGACGTCACTAGTAGGCAAAAAGGTGGGTATAAATGGCGAAGGTGATTCCTCAAATCGAATGTACAGCATACTGTCGTGACTCGACTCGAGATCTTATCTAGATCACCGCTGTTCGCACAAACAAATGGCTCATTTTCTCGGGGGCTGGGCCATTTTTGTATATCTCTGCTTCCATGGATACGGCAAAATGAAGCAAATACAATATAGCAGTGATTATGTTGCAATGAACAAGTTATTAAGGTAGGAAAAACAATAGAGAAGGAACTAAACACACCTACAGCGTGTTCACCATTATCTTATTACCTTGATACCCGGGACGAAAAAAGAGATCTACAGTAACAAGTCAGCCCAGAATCTGCACTCGTCACGGACCCTATATATACGGGGATTCTCTATACCCCTTTGTATAGAAAGACCCTGATATGTATGATGTAATCTAACATCCATGTCATTGTGAGATTTTACATGCTGATATCATGGATTTTAAACGAAAAAGTTTGGGTGTAAACCTGGAATTATTTTCTCATCACTTGACCAAAACTGTTTGGTTGGCATCTGATAATGAACCGTCTCGAAGAGAGAGTCCTATGACACAGGTTTAGATGAACAAAACAAAAAATCAGCTTAAAATTGCTAATATTTTCTTATCCATTTTTAACATATGTTTTGGCTGTTCAAAAGAACCGTCTCATTGAGACGGTTCTTTTGAGTACCCACAACATATGTTTTGACTGGGAAATATATATTGTTTTATTTTGTTACGCACTCTTATCTAAAGGCCTGGTCCTATAAGCATTAGAAAACAAGCATACTCGTTCTTTTCTGCTGGATCTACCAAGGGTCCTTTTATACGAGCACGGCTGCAGGGTGGAGTATGGAGATAGCCATTTATCATCCTAATTAACTGGAACCTTTTATGAGAAAGATACTGTACCTGACGAAACAATACAATGTAGATAAAACAAATGGGAGAACAATACAATTTAGTTTAGGGGTTCGTGTGATTATTGCCAGTTTAACCCATATAAGCCTTGTGTCCTTTTTAATATGGGACATAGGTAAACAGTGCAGACACAATGTTTGAGTAGGGGCATCACATTTCTACTGAATGAAAAAGTCAATGTAGCGCCTTCCAGTGCTAAAACTCTGTAGTTGCAACCCTCTGCAAACTACGATTTTGCCATTATTGAAGGTTATCTTGCGGGAAACGCAAAAATCAAAATATCGATAAAAAAGTGGTTTTCATATTCGGCGGCCCTTGACGACCGTTGCTAACAGGAAGTGCGGTCCCGAAAATTGTATTAATAGAAATCGACCGATGTGGATTGGCCCCAAATGGATCAATTTGATCCGAAAGTTGAAAATCATCTGTTCACGTCGTTCAAGCGAGACGAAGGGGCCGTGTCTATTTCGGGGATCGAACATGTTTTAACCTAAGCAGGATACACTAGCTCTTCAGGCGAACTCTCGCCTCTATTGTAAAAGGGGCCTGGGACACGTGTTTTGCACATTGGTTTATTGTCACTTGGGGATGACTCGAATGAAGGATACCATCTGTATCCTGTCTTAAGAGCAGAGATCGTAAAATAAAAGTTATTTCAATTAAGATATGAAGAAGATAAACTGGCAGAGGATTTCTGATATACGTTTCTTTTACGTACCTTATCATGTTATAGACAGTTAATAGGGCCTATTCTCTGAATCAATTGTGTCCGAAAAATCTAGGCTTAGAATTAGCGAGTAGTTCGAACATTCGGTTTTCGAATTTCCGAGGTTTTACTGTATTCTGATGATATACGGGCCTCGACGCGAGAAAATCTGTCTTCAAGGGTTTGCGAACAAGAAAGGCGCAGACCAGCCTGCGCATCCGCACAGACTGATCAGCGTCTTTGCTATTCGCTTATTGAAAAGTATAATATCTAAACTTGCAACAAGCGAAATTTCGATTTTCTAGCAAGTCTCTGTAGCTGAGGAGACTGGTTTGAATCTCACTTTGTCGGAAACCACGAAGACAGGCTTTGTGGCGTATTATATGGTTCTATAGCTCTTGGTTGTGTCAAGGTTAGCAACAGATTGACTAGCATTCAGATTCCGTCAGACGCTCTTTGATGGTTAAACTTGCATGAATAAGTATTGATTAGCATTCATAAACATGTAAAGTGTCATGGGAGATATTATACATAGTTTCTGGTTTTCATATTCATAACTTTATGGCCAAGAGTAATCGATCCTACGGCTTCACGTTTTGGGAATAATTGCTGTGATGTTAGTGAACTTCAGCTTAAATATCCGAACAGCGAATGCCTGCGCCAGCAGTTATATTCTTGCACCATTGCAATGGCGGATCCAGAGGGGGTTCGCTTTAAGCCCCCCCTCCCCCGTTAAAGTGTGCAAAATTCGATCCAAATATACCATGCGGGTCAAGGGTTATGAGCATTTTCACTATCTGACCACAACTGGCTAAAATGATGCTCAGCAAACCATTGTCCATCAAAAAAAGGCTGTTACACATACCAGTGGTTAGACAATGTTGACATGCATTTATATGCAAAACTTGATCAAAATATACTATGTGGTTTAAGAGGTATGAGCATTTTCACTAACTACTACTCCCATTGTGATTATAGTGCAGAACCAATGGTCTTGCAAGACTCACATAGTGTTTATAGTGCAGACCCAAGGGTCGTACAATATACAGTTAGCTCCCTTATCTGGAGGTCAACTATTATCAATGGGCCACGTCGCGAGAAAACCTGTCTTCGGGGTTTCCGACAAAGCGAGTTTCAAACTAGTCTCTTTAGCTACAGAGACTAGCTAGAAAATTGAAATTACACCTGCAGCAAGTCTAGATGTGATACTTTCCAAAAAGCGAATAACAAAGGCGCTGATCAGACTGCGCGGATGCGCCTTTGTTGTTCCCAAACCACCGAAGACAGGTTTTCTCACGCCAAATTTTGTACTTACAACGTAGTTTATATCGAAATACTAACGGCTACTTTTGATGGATGGAGACCTGTCTGCTTTGAAGGAAAGTGTGACGAATTACCGATGTTCAGATAGTCATTAGCAACCAATCCTAAAAGAGATATTATATATTTCATTACCCCCGGGATCCTTTGTACTTTGGGTAACATCGTTACAACAACTCTCAGAGATTAGCATAGTCTGGCTTCAGTCTTGAAAACATTGTATCAAGTAGCTGATGAAGACGCAGGGTATGTAAATCGTAAGTATGTCCTTGCGATAGCGTTATCAGCTAAAAAGGACATATTGAAATAAAACAAATCAAGACTAACATGAATAAATGAAACTTAAAGACTGTGGCCAGTAACTCAGAGATCTACTGGTGATTTATTAGCGCCTACAAAGAGGGACAGTGGCAACCCTTTTAGGCCTGCTTTAAAAACTGTTCCAACTAAA
Organism: Loripinus fragilis; assembly: GCA_964019695.1. Classification (NCBI taxonomy): domain Eukaryota; kingdom Metazoa; phylum Mollusca; class Bivalvia; order Lucinida; family Lucinidae; genus Loripinus; species Loripinus fragilis. The sequence continues at coordinate 60,103,561 of OZ026520.1, read as the reverse complement.
ACATATTTATTGTAACCACTTTATTTTGCAGACTTTGGTCGGCAAATTACATGGGCTTATTGTATTTTCTTAGCAAAAAATCCCAGCAAAAAAAAAACACAAAAAAACCAACAGAAAAATATGAGGGATTGCTGAAGTTTTCTGGAAAATTCAAACTGTTCCTCTCCCGTTTCGTCTTGGAGCTGTAAAACGCTGTACTGATACAATATGGTGCCAAAAAGCTTGCATGCAGTTTGATAATTTGAAGCTAACAGACTGTATACTTGTAAATTATTCCAAAATACAGGTACAATCTGACGTAACCTATCGAAATCGAAGAGCATTGAGGCAATCGGAGAGAAAGTATGAAAATATATATAGTGAACTGTACCTTGAGAAAAAGACATCAAAAAATTGTTACCCTTTTCTGTTATCAGTTTGAATGGGAGATGTCGACCTCTAAACAGATAGATAGATTCTTTATTTCCTCCTTTAAGGAGAGCACATAGTAATCAATACAAAGCAATGCCCGCCCTCCGTTTTTAAATGTTCTATGAAAATAAAATGATTTGGTCTCATTGAGACCAAATTATTTCATTTTCATGGGATATTTAAGATAAATGAGATAAAATCAGCAAAGCGAACTAACCCCCACACAATTATACATATGAACCCCCTTTCCAGAAATCCTGGATCCGCCCCTGCTAAATACTAGATAACCAAAATAAAAAGGGCTTTAAAATATAGTTTTGAAACCTTTTCAGTCATGTTATGGATAATGCCTTTCTTCGTCATTGTAGTTTTCATCTCGTAGTGTGGATTTCCTGTACTCTAAAGGAATATCTATTGTCATCCTGATACTATTTCTATTAGGAGTATAAGATGGTGGCATCCATCAAAGATGGATCACTGCCATGGGCATGGGCGGATCAGTAGATTCCTTCTGAGAGGCGGGGGGGGGGGGGGGGTCCTGACAGCGTTTTATTGCCATCATTGTATTTCAAAGAGGGTCGTACGAACCTCCCTCGTGAAGCAATTCAACCCTTCGGGTCCAATTGCCTCTCGAGGGGGTCCGCACCAGTATTTCTAAGGAAACCTATAGCCACTTGTGCGTTTCAGGGAGGGGGAGGGACCCCCTGTCACCACCTCTAGATCCACCAATGCAGGCTCGTCTCAGCCATTGCGACAAGTCACTAAAATTTAGATTTTAACAAGTTTAGGCTTTCACAAAAAAATGGCCTCACCGCCAGCAACTTATTTGAATTAGCAACATATAGGTGTAAGTGACTATCGCTGATTGACTGGAACGTCAAGACGTTGGAACAAAATTCTGAAAATAAAAACTGCACAAAGGTCTTGCTTGGAAGAGGAAATGTGTACAAGAAATAATACAGTAAGAGTTTTCAAAACGCAATATCATGATAATAGGATTGTTATATCTGGTTGTATGAGATAAAAATTGATTTGCCCGTTCCTTAAAACCAGGATTCAGACAAGGTGCAAATTTCATTAAAAGATGTGTATAGTGGAAGCATAGTAGTATGAGCTGTTTGGCAATGTACTCTTTGGGGACGACCTGTTTTCAAATTAACATCTGTTCGATTGACACTCTGTCTCGACCTTAGTACATTATAGTCCATCATAGTCTTTCAGCTTATCACTGTTGGAAACCAATCAGATTTAGTATGAAAGTATTTCAATTTGTAAAGATTGATTCTGACCTTCACTTCGGGGTTGGCATTCGTAGGCGCGACTCTCAGAGCTGCAACTCCCACTTTTTTCTCATGAGAGGTACATGCTTTACTTTTGTTGCTATAAAACACAGTGAATACGAACGGGAATCATGCCAGAATTGTAAAAAATCGACCTAAGTTGATTAATTATAGATGCTTGTGTCTTGTGAAACATTCCAGACATAAACATTGCACAACATATAGTCATAAAATATCAATTAGAAGAACGGCTTGTGTTTTTTAGTCCTTTCAGTAACGCTTTAGTCATTTTGAGAAAACCCGCCCCTCATACTTCGTAGGCCATTCACCATCTGGTTTGACGGCTCCATGGATGGCCAAACTACATCTTTGTCAACATTGAGTCCAAAATGTTTCGTTACAATGTACAATGTCATCTCGTTTTTGTCTATATTGTTCGCTTATGTCACATTGGCAGCACAACAGCCTGCTCGCCATTAAGTAATACTCGAATAAGGTGTGAAACAAGATTGCAGTTGTAGATTTACCTCAATGTGTACTTTGGATAATGCAAATCATCCGATTCACTTTCCTGAATTTCGATTACATAATAGGATGTGGTGACTTATAGACCCATTGGGTCGGGTGCATCTCTGGTATTATATGTTGTAAAATAATGTTGTCACGAAAATAAAGCATTTACTTACTCTACATACTTACTTTACGATTCTTTGTAAAATAAACGGTCTAATTCTGGGAAAGCGCCATATTTCGGTTTCGAGGTGTTCAATATTGCCTTGACAAGGGTCCAAATATATGTTCCACTCAATTTTACAGCATTCAATACATACTTTGGATACTGAAGACGTTGGTAAACAGCGAATACTCAATGCCGTAAACGTGGTATTTCACCAGGGTCTGTACATTTGTTAAGGTTCAGTGATACAAAAACATAATTTGATCAATATGTAAAGGTTGCATTGCAGGAGGCATTTATTCGGACCTAGCGTCCTCATACTGCAGTTGTATCAAAGTAAAATCTGACAAACGGGTGGATACATTATATTAGTGATAGCCATTCAAAATACTCGTGATACCCGAATAGACCGCCAGTAACGCCAACAGCTGTTTGCTAATAACCCCGTTCGGACCAGACTGTCCCTCACATTGTTGTCATTCATTAAGTCATCAAGATGCGATGTTGGCACCCACTGTGTGACACTTGTACTCTATTGATGGCTGGCACGCGTTTTTGTCATAAAACAAGTCACCTCCCCGCCTGTGAATAAATCACCCGTCATAGCCTCTCTCGGTAGCGGGTTAATGGGGAAATATTACACCCTTACACCGCTAATTGGTTCTAACTTCAAGGGATTATTTCTCACATAAATAATGCAAACAGATTCAGGAAAAGGCAAAGCAAAGAATGTGCACAAAATTGATTTTATCGCTGAATCCGTGAAAGGGAAACTTGAACAAAGAGAAACAAACTGGACTGACGGGGCCAAAATTAAATTGAATGATTCAACCTAGATCTTGGTCATACGGAACGCGTAGTCAGCTTCTGTATGTTTGAAGCTGGCTGAATATGGTCAGTAATGCATAATGGGTCAGCGGGACATTAATGTAGACCTACTTTGCGTGTGGTTATCATCTCATACGGATGCACAAATCATACAATGTTACACGTGTACATGTCATTTAAGATCTCAATTGTGTTTAAAATTTTGACATGAAGAAAAAAGGGTAGAATTAGCAAATAACAATATCCAGCTGGTATTATTTTCAGCAATATTTAACGTATTTCGCTGTATTATTGAGCATATCACGTTTCAGACTGAGCCGCTTATGAATATAAGCATTATTTGCGGTCAGTGGGCACCAAACAATGTGACCCACAACACGTGAAATGACCATAGCGGCGGCCAACGAAGGCTCAGGCGGGCCTGCGCATTCGCTCAGTTTCGCCAGCTTGGATACAGACTGCGTAGAAGTACATGATGGCGATGCTTTTTCGAACAAAAAATAACTATGTATGGCTGATATAATTGAGCCGCGACATGTGATTTCCAACAATGTGACATTTTGACAAGTGTAGACTCAGCCGAGCCTGTGCAGCCTCATGTTAAACTTAGAGACAGCAAATGATGTTCAGCCAGTAGCTTAATATTAATAGAATATTCAAGCGACTAGCAAAGGCTCTGATCAGACTGCGCGTACGCGCAGGCTGATCTGAGCTCTTGCTGGTCGTACATACCACATTGTTGGAAATCTCATGTGCCGTACCATGTAATGGGCCACGTCGCGAGAAAACCAGACTTCGCTGCGTGCGAACAAGAAAGGCAGAGACCAGCCTGCACATCCGCAGTCTGATAAGCGCCTTTTTATATTCGATGTCTACAAAGTATCATAATTAAACTTGCGACATGAACAATTTTAATGTTAGAGCTAGTTTCTGAAGCGGAATAGGCTGAAACCCCGAGCGGCGTTCTCTTAACTCTTTGCGTCCTGATAATTTTGCATGTTTTCATCGTCTGGGGTGTTTGCTTTTCATAAATAAAATCCTTAAATAATTCCATTCCATTGATTAGGGTCTCAAACAGTTTGGATCCAGATCTACAATATGCAGCTAAGGAATCAGTGTTTCATTTATTGTTTAATTCTAAAAGTACCAGAATCAGATAGGGAAAAAAACATGTGCAAATAAAATAGTCTCAGATCAGCCTGCTGCTAGGGGATTAGTCTTATCAGTTAGTCGGCAAATGATTTATTGATGTCCAGATCATCAGATGGAAGATTCCAGTTCAGAAATTCTAAGCAGTTAAGAGTGAACAAAGATTTTTTTGAACACGGCTTTGTAACCATAACAGCTGCTGTCGTGTGTCTGTGTGCAGTCAGTCGATTCCAGTCACAATCAATATAAGATTCATGCTTTGAATTTTATCCCACCTTTCATTTTTCTCAAGTCAAACTCGCCACGTGAAAATACGTAGACTGGCTACAGTCTGAAACATTGTCATAGTTTGACGAAACGATATCAATATTTTGCAATCATACTGATTTTTTTCTTTTATCAACAAATTCCTGCCTCTCCAGTCAGATGTTTTAAAACACAGCCATCAGAATTAGACTATAGCTACAAGTATATGAAATAACATGTTGATAGAAAAATGTTTTGAGGACTGGAGCCAGTCTAACTAATTGGCCCTGATGTGATAGATGTACAAATATATTTATTTAAGAATGGGCCGTTGGTTTGAATCCTCGTATTTCCAGTGTGTTTCCGGGGTTTCCAGTCCTAAATGTTGAACTTTTTATGGGACGTGCAGCATAAACGAACACCACCCACTTCCCTCGCCCTTCCCTTCCCCACGACACGTATAGCATGCCTGAGCCCTAGATCAGAGATGTTATTGTTATTGATTCTAGGCAATGTATTAATCACACCGGATAGGCGGCAATCAAAAACGTTAATACCATCGACGAACGTAGATAAAAATAGTCAGGAACAGAGTTTTCGATCGCCATGTGTCGCCCGACTAGCTACAAATGGCAATATAGAAAACATTGTGTCTAGCGATTTTTTATCCGCGTTAGTCGATTGTTAAGTGCGTTTAAGATTGTCGCCTATCCGGTGTGTCATTGGAGTTGATATAGATACTTTCATCGAAAAATCTATATTTTTTTTGGTTTTGAAAAAGAGTCTCGTTTGGTTTTGGAATGTGTGAACTAGATGAAGTCGTCAGCATACTTTGAACTCAAGCGACCAGGCTCTTCGTACATGTACATTTGATAGCTACCGTTTTTCTAATGAACGGGCTCATTTAGCTTGATTGAAAAGTCAGACCGTTCGTTTATTGATCGATTTATATTTTCAGTTTCCTTGGCTATATTCAAGGCTGCCGACATCAGCATGAAATTAAAAGCATGTATTTTATTGTATATCAATAGTGAGAATGCCACATTGACCTAGCTATTCGACCATTATATGGGCATCAACGTTAGAAAACGGCCTTAGTAGCATACATGGGCGATCCAAGGCCTAGGTATAGATCGGTTCGACAGGTGTCCGAACGTAAGTACCGGTTAGAAATTGTCCGCAAGTGGCAGAACTAGACCGACACAAACACTTGAGGTATAACTAAATAATGAAACATCGTACCCCGGTCGTTTCGAGCAAAACATTTGTGCATTATACATGTACATTTTCAGAACTTTGTTCCAACATCTTGACGACCCAGAAAAGCGAAAGACAGGGTGTTCAATAAAAATAAGTTGCTAACAGTGAAGCAAACTTTTTTGTGAAAGCTTAAACTGATTTTATCTATACAAATGGTACCTAGAGAAAGAAAGAGAAACAGTGATACTTGACAAATACACACACAAACAAGACCACAACAGGATCAAACAATAAACCCTACACATAAGAAGAGTACCATAGACAAAAAACTAACAGTAAATATGGGTGCCCACTGTCTGTGTGTGCTCAGTGGTGAGCACACACAGACAGTGGGCACCTATAGTTTTCTATAGGGACCAGCACAAGCCTCCTTTACCTGTCGATGCTGACGATTCCAGAGGTACTAGATGTCTAAATTCTGGTCTGAGCCTTCGTCTACATCCATATTTTATGCCTGTGAGCAGCGAAGGCTCTGGCGAGTCTGACCGTTTGCTCAGGATTGGACTCTTGCTCAGACTCTTCGTTGCTGGACACTGCGACAAGAACCAAAATGGCATGTACTTCCAATTTTGGGTTGGCTACCCTGAACTGTGACAGGTGAGCTACAAGTATTGGTAATGGTACATGAGCCAGCTCTTCATATTTTGTTAATGATTTAATATGCGAGCAGCGAAGGCTCATGCCAGGCTATAGACTTCTAGACCCACTAGATAGCTGCGCTGACATGTTCAGAGACTGTATATACGATAGGTACCAGCATCTTATGACTGGCTGGAATTAGGTATGGTGTAGCACTAGCGACTCCAAGCAAACACATGTCGTCAAAACCTTAGACCGTCGAACCTGCACGCGCCTAAGTCTTTGTGGCCTGCGTCCACAATACATGTTATGTATGGAGATACAGACCAAGAATAATCGAGCCCCACTGGGTAGCTGTGTGAGCAACTTTGAAGTGATCATCCAAGTGGCTCATTTCCTCTGGAACTGGCCAGTCATGTGTTTTATTGCATCGCGTCACCGAACTGATTATTTCTTACGATACTTAGCGCAATATCATCTTTGCCTTATATTGATGTAAATGGTGCCGTTATATCTCTGATGAGAGAATTAAATTACTTGGCGTCTCTAGAGAGATTCTTAAGAGCTAATCATTTTTTGTTGTTATTCTTACCAAAAAGTGATCTGGTATAAATCAATTGGTACGGAGTTACCAGATTAGTTGGTGCTGTCAAGCAGGTAGTTCTATGCACTCTATGAACTCAGACATGAGCTATCCAGAGCACTTTAGCCAACACATGGGGTTTTGGTACTTCTTCGCATTAATATTGTCTAGCAACGAAGGCTCGCAATGGCCTTTGCTGCTCTCATATACGTATACAATTAAATTAATAATATCTTACTATGAAAAAAAATCATCTTATAAAAATTCTATCCTCTCTGATAGTCAAATTTAGGGTCTGATGTCCAAGCCAAGAACTACTCCAAGAAAGTTTATAAATTGCTTCCTTAGAGACCAGTGTATCCATCAAGTTGCTAGGTTTATCTGCCCAACACAAGATTTATCAAAAGAGCCATAACTGAAGAACAGGTCAACCGACCATAATATGCTGACGCCATGTGCATCTACACTTGATACTAAATATTCCCGTGAAATTCCGTACGTTGCTGAGAAATGGCGTGGACAAGATTTGCAAAACGGACGGACGAACTGGCGAGTATATAATACTATCCATAATATAACCGAAAGCCATAATATTGTAAATGTGACTTGGCATTAAATGTTAAATGTTATTTTTCGTGTTAGAAAGCGAAATGTCAGTTTTCCCTAAACTATTAATATGATCATGGCGACTTTTGTCGTCTGTTGAAAACCTTTGCAGACAGATTGGACCTAGTTCATGACTGACAAAACGTCTCGACTGACCCGGATCCAGATGGTTTGACACTTTGACAGTATTCCTGAATGAAACACTTGAAAAAATTGTTTTGAAAAATAATCTGCAGATAACAATAAAAAGTGTGCAAACTTACCCAGCAGCTAGGCTAAGCTTTAATACATAATGTATGAGTTGCTTTATGAACCGAATATTAAACATCACTTATAATTAGAATATAAAGCCAACCAATGGTTTTACTGTTGGAACAATTTCCTTGGTTTGTAACATTTGCATAAAAGAGATAATGAAGTCCGGGTTCTTGTTCTAGTCCGTCTTCTGTTGCATCAATTGTATCTTGGTTAGACGAATGTAGTCTGATATGAGATATGATTTTTTATTCATATTGTTTGTTTTTATTAATAATGATGTCTTTTAACTAAATTTGTCATTCCTCTCATTTTTTTCTTCTTCTGCTGTTAGAGATGTTAGAGCCAGCATAAATTAAAATTCTGGACTGGAATGTTAGCATAAATTAAGATGTGGAATTGTAGTGGTTGGTATGGATTCATAGGGGCAATATCAACTTCTACGGACTGATATCAGTCTATATACTGGTGACTTGGCAAACAGTGAAGACCCTGATGAAATGCCGCATACCGCGGCATTTCATCTGGGTCCACACTGCTTGCCGCGAGTAAGACAAAAACGATCTTCAGAGAAAGAAATACAATATTATTTCGAAATAACATGTGGCCCCTCGATAGATACAATGAACCATTCCAACATTATTGTATCAAACCCGAAGGAAGAACCCATTATAGGTACCTAAAAGCTTGGGGGCGTGACTGATCGATTTGTATACGGGTCAATACATAGAGGTCACAACGGATCTGTAGTACTCAAAAAGGTTACATTGAACCCGTCTACGAGTGTAGCTATTGGTTGCTTCATGGAATATGGGCCTGCCAATATAGGCTCCGTCATAGGTTGATATGGCTACTTGGTCGTAGATGTGAATATTGCTTCTATGGTACCATATCAACCGCGTCCACGCCGCTCCACCACCGGTTTAATACAGAATTTAAATGTACATGTATTTACACATATATTATAAAAAATGATTATTTTCTTCCAACTTTTTATTTTGTTTCAATTTCTTTCTACTCATATTGTTCACATGTATTGTCATGTTTGTTATTTCATATATGCTATGCTTGTGTTAAGAAGGTCTCAGGGAAGATTGGTTATATCAACTGGGTCACCCTCATAAAATAAAGTCATTACTTACTCACTTATCATCCGTTTTTAACATCTCCATCGGGACCTGGCGAACGTTAATGCTTGAAAAACCATGTTTAATCCCTATACACATTATTAAAGTAATTGAGAGGAATAGAAAATAGTTATATCAAGCAGTTTGAATAAAAGCTCACATCGAATCAAACCGTCTAAGTCTAGCTTTGTCATTTAAACGCTGTTGGAATTTTTAACCCATCTTTTGACAGACTTCATTCAAAACAGTCATCGCCGCCGGTTAGAAGTGAGTAATCCATTCCTTCAGTTCCTTTTTTATTTGTTAGATGAAAGTCGAAGACATTGATTGGACTGGAATGGTGCTTATATGCTCGCTTGTCCCTCGCTTATCCAGTGGCATGGCAGCCCTCATGTATTGCATGGCTACTTTATGTATAGCAACCACTGCTGGGTAGTTTTTCAAATAATAGGATTGGAATAACATCTTTAGAAAAGAACTCCCCAACGGTGATCCCTTGTTAGCATTGCACCATGCGGTAACATGCTTTGCAATGCATTTCGATTATTTATCGTATTTATCACTAAAACGCACATTCTTTAAAAAGCCAGCCCTTTTCGAGAAAATGTATTTGTTTTGTTGGTGGTTCCTTTACAGGAAGTAAGGTTTTTAGCTTTTACAGTTCCGTTTCGACAATTCAGTGAATTAATCACTGTTTTGAAATTAGCCTTGCAGAAACAGTTTAGCTCAAAGCTAAATCACTGCATTGGCATTCCATTATTTACAAGCTGCTACGATATGACAGGAAGCAGGAACTCTGAAATTCATAAACATGCATGGGTTAAAAGTTTCAGGATTAATCCTGAACTCAGGATTGTGAAGCAGACTTTCCATAGTCTCAAAATCCTGAATTCAGGAGATTAAAATAGCTTCTTTGATTAGTTTTCAAATAACCTACACAAAATTAATCATTTTAACTTTAAATCATCCATTTTTATAGCCATCCTGCAAGTTTTAAAATTTGAATTTCCAAAGTTCTGGATTTTGGAAATTTTGAACTTTCACCAATGTACATGTACTCACCTTATTACAACATTCCAGGGGCGCTCATTTCGATGACTATGGTTCTTATTTTTACGTAATAGTATTATAGCAGTTTTAAAATAAGCTATTGCTCACTGACTGACTGAGTTTTATGAGGACACACCCATGCTATTTTAATTGAAATACGAAGCAATAATGAATGGCATTGCAGCTGTTTATAAGTATCTCGTTACTTCGAACACATCTTTCTAAGTACCTGCATATTTGTTTGAAATATCAAGGTTTAAAGATTTTGAACTTAGATTAATGCTTTATCCTTGGTAAGTAAGCCGCTTTTGCTTAGTGAACAACACAGGTGCAGGTCAGCCTGCGCATTTTTAAAGTCTGATCAGCGCCTTGTCTTTTTTAATGTGTTATGCCGTGCAAAAGTGACCAGAATAAGTAATTATTAATTTATTATCTTAGTATTTAGTATTTTATAATTTATAAATTTATTATTCATTCTGGTCACTTTTTTGCACGGCAAAATACTTGCCAAGATAGGAGCATTTGGATGGCGCAAATTCAAAAAACATCCTGATTATTAAGATTCTGACTGAAGCTGAACAGACTGCTTAGAATCTAAATTGCAACATTGAAGTCGGGTCTCCACTCCACATTATTCTGGCCAAAAACGACCATAACCATGATACTTTGCTATGGCGCAGTAGAGTTAGAACAGTATTTGTCCCATTTTACTATCTACAGTTTATGTGCTTATTTTGCTCTGTCTGATCTTAGTTGTATATTACAGAGTAGAAAGTCCAAACAATATTGCCTTTTTCTGCTTAAAATAAATGTAAAATACAGGATTAGCCCGGTTGACTTCAAATCAAACACAGCCCCATACATACTTTTTCGTGTCTTTTATTGAGCCCTATCGTCTTACCAATAGAACCAAATCTGACCAGTGTGTATATCGCCCACAGTTTATTATCAATGTCGAGGCTCTTCCGCCAGCATACTAGATATTAGTACTAAAGCACCATCCAGCAACGACGGCTCTGGTGAGTTTTCACATATGTGCAGACTCACCAGTGCATTCGCTGCTTACTCAAATTATGGATAGAGGTAAAGACTCAGACCGAGAATTAGACCTAGTCCCGCTGGATAAGTCAGCATGGGGGCATGAGACAAGTACCAAAATCTCCGAGGCCCCGGCGAAGGTCCTGTTGATATTGCATTGCCGTGCATTACAGTCGGGGCCTTCACTACCCCATACCCAAACCCTTTTCACAACGTGTCAAAGTCAAAGAAAAATCCCTTTTTAATAATTTATAATAGTTCGACAATACAGATTATCTGTCAGTGGCTTGGGGCGTTCGACATCTGTGAAATTGCACATAAATGACACCCGGGGCTTTACAAAATTGTCCAACTAAACGGGGAATTAATGGAAAAGCTTGTGACATTAGGCCTCAAAGACAGATAATGGGCATAGAACAGCTGGTAATTGCATAGCCCGATACACCATAAGGTGATAATATTTCTCTTATTTCTCCCTAATATTTCTTTTATTTCTCCCTGAAAACGTTTGCTGTGGAGACGTTTCTAATGAGTGCTCACAATATATGGGCCAACAAATGAGGTTTTGGTGCGTATGGCATTGGCGAGCAGCCAGCCCAGACGGGCAAAGTATGGAAGTAGAGAAAGCCCTGCCGCCCCCCCCCCCCCCACACACACACACTTTAACCGTCACTACCACCACCAACAATACAACCACCACCGCTCGAACAAGATGTAAATGAAGGTAAATGACATTTGTAGAACACAGAGGCGGATCAGTCAAACCCAACCTATGGTATTGAACAGATGCCCACTTAACTAAGCTACAAGATAGGGTTAAGTGTCTTGATAGTGATATGACGTTCCATTCATGCATACATATGGATTTTGGTATTGTCGAGCAACGAAGGCTCAGGCGATGCTACCAAATGCGCAGACCCGCCAGAACCTTCACTACTTGCATTTAGAGAGCTTGGATGTAGACAAACACTCGGACCAACAGTTATGTAATATTATAGTGAAACAAGCTTGCCTCTGCTCTTACAGAACCTTGAATGAGTTGGTGCCATTCATATAAATGGACCTCTAGAAAACCCAGCAGGCACACAATCTTAAAACAACGTCGTGTCAACGTCGATGCGACGTCATATGTCATGACGTCGAATCGACGTTGATACGACGTTGTTTGGCCGTCATTTGCCTGCTGGGAAGGTGATCTGTTCTTGATAAGTACGGTTAAAATATTCAAACCGCCGATCGTGTTGAACGCCAGAATTTTAATTTTCCCTAGCAAACACATATAACATCGAAACAGCGTCATATTAACGTCGATGCGACGTCGCATTGACGTTATTTGACGTTGTTCTTACGTTCTGTGTCTGCTGGCATGTGTCACAATCACGGGAAATGTAATATGAACTTAGGCACTACCTAGATGCGGACATGAGCACTTTTGAAGTTTCTCTCCTTCCTTGACGGTCTTTTCATCCACCAATCCATGTATACTATATGTATCTATCTCTTTAGCTCCATTTTGAACATTATAATGCCAGTTGTAATTAAAAAGAAAATGTTTAACTGTGTTTTACTTAGGCCATAGAAAAGAATATATGTGTTTCAGGTTAATTCAATGAGTACTTTACTCCATATTTAAAATATCAAACTGCAGAAAAGGCAAAGCCTTGTAAAAAGACCCAATATTTGCTTGACTTATTTTAAAGAAAAGTTGCTTGTATCAAATACATGTTGACTTTTTATGAAAACTTCCAAGATTTATACAATTGGTGTATTAATTAGTTTTTTCTTACTAAGAATAAAAGATTTCACCACATAAATTGAATATCAGAACTGAAACCTCAAACTACCCTTCAATTTAATTATGCTGAAATACCCTTTACCCCCTCTTATCTGGAGCCCTGAGACTGATTGGACTGGGAAATCCCATAAAAAAGATAGGGACTAAAAATCAGTGTTTATGCCACCATGTGAAAAAAAGTGAGTAGTTTACTTAAATTTTAGAATATTTTTCTTTCTTTATTATAAATTATATAAAAAGATCACATCCATCCTCAAATTTAGGGGGGTGGGGATCTTTCAAAAACTGGGGGAAGTCCCCCTGCCAAGAATGAACACTGAAAATTAGGCAGTCTGGTAACCTGAAAGTTTTTTTTTTTATTTATTTTAGGCTTAAATGACAGCCATCAAATCTGTGTTTTGGGCAGTGACTGCACACAGAAGCTATAAGTTTGGTCCTTATGTCACTTCTGTAGCATCAAAAGCTCATTACGTGATTTTCAAAGGAATGCCCCCCCCCCCCTGCCCCTCCCAACCCCTGGGTCAGGACATATACAAAATAGGGCACTATGTGATGACCTGCTAACTACTTTTTAGCTGTAAGCAGAGTTCAATTACTTGTCAACAAAGAGTCAGAGTCTTTTTGAAGAAAAGCCAAGATGATGATCCCTAATGGCTTGACAAGATATGGCCCCTCAAGCATGCCACTAATGGCCTGACAAGAGATGGCCCCTCAAGCATGCCACAGTCTCTACCCCTAGTTAGTAAACCAATATCATTTTGCCCATAGTGTGAAAGTTGAACTGATATCTTGTTGGACACACATTGATCAACTATTGGACCGATATCTGTTTAGTCAGCAGGCCAATACTTTACCCTCATTTGGTCATAAGCATGCATATCTGCAAGATATTGTAAACAACATTTGGCTGAGTGATATAGTTTTGCCATCGGCATAAAGTCGGACCAATATTGCCATAGAAGTTTTCCATTCAACAAAATGACTTTGTTTGTTTGATTTGATTCTTTAGGTCCCATCAACAATCTTTCAGTTAAACAGGGACAGGTCTTCCTGGGTTGAACCAGTACTAAGCTAGGGTAAATGTGTCTTGCTCAAGGACCACAACGCAGTGACGTCGGTGAGGCTCGGACCCGCGGCCTCTCGGTCTCGAGTCAAGCACTCTACCACTGAGCCACTGCGCTCCCTCAACAAAATGACTAAATTTGTTAGGGTACATGTATCTAGTTTCTACTGGTCCAGAACTACCAGGCAGATTTTATTTACATGTGTGAAAGTTATAAAAACTTTCAAAATCCTGAACTTAAGAAATTAAAATCTCAAAACTTGCAATCTACCTACAAAATATTAAACGGTCAGTAATGAATTGTCTTTTTAAACTGAACTGAAATCGGATAGGCTACTTTAATCCGCCTAATTCAGTGTTTTAGGTTGACTTTCTATGGAAAGTCAGCCTCAAAATCCTGAATTCTCAAAACCTGAAAACTTAACGATGTATTTAAGCATGATCTGCTGATGTATGGCTTTACACATTAACATGGCTAGCACTTATCCCTTTTTCATTTTCAGATCTAGCACTAGACAGTTATCACATCTTGGCCTATTTCAAATCATGAGTTTTAGGGCTCTAGTTTAGTGGCTTTTTTAGATAAAATTGTTCTGCTTGAAATTATTTGAAGAAAGATTATCATATTTTGATAAACAAACAACAGATCAGACTTTTTCTGAGAAAAAGAATAAAGGGACTTTATAAACAGAATCTTACTGTTATTATAGGGGTACATGTATAAAACTCTTGCATTTTGATCAAATCAAAGGTTATCAATTATTAACTCTGAGTTTTGTTCCTCAGATATTGACTATTAATTCTAAACCTTAATTTACAAGGGAGACAACTTTTTATACTTACAGATTAAGGATCTTTTTATGCATAAAATTGTTACTATTTTCTTATTTGTGTTAAAACATTTTACTTCCACCAAGATTTGAATCTGGAACACTGACTCCAAGAATGAGTATGTTTTCTATTACACCATGGAAGCTAATTTTGTTACAGTACTGGCTAGATTTTTATTAAATTTTATTAATATAATTGAGCCATCCAAATCAGTTTCCAGCTGCCAACTTTTTTTATTTCCACCAGGATTTGAACCTGGAACCCTCACTCCAAGAGTGATTATGTTTTCTTATTACACTATGGAAGCAAATTTTGTTGTACTGGCGAGATTTCTATTTTTGTTACTATAATTGAAGCATCCAAATCATTTTCCAGCTGCCAACTTTTTTTTACTTCCACCAGGATTTGAACCTGGAACCCTCACTCAAAGAGTGAGTATTTTTTCTATTACACCATGGAAGCTAATTTTGTTGTACTGGCTAGATTTCTATTTTTGTTACTATAATTGAAGCATCCAAATCAGTTTCCAGCTGCCAACTTCTTTACTTCCACCAGGATTTGAACCTGGAACCCTCACTCCAAGAGTGAGTATGTTTTCTATTACACCATGGAAGCTAATTTTGTTGTTCTGGCTAGATTTCTATTTTTGTTACTATAATTGAAGCATCCAAATCAGTTTCCAGCTGCCAACTTTTTTTTTTACTTCCACCAGGATTTGAACCTGGAACCCTCACTCAAAGAGTGAGTATGTTTTCTATTACACCATGGAAGCTAATTTTGTTGTACTGGCTAGATTTCTATTAAATCTTGTTAATATAATTGAAGCATCCAAATCAGTTTCCAGCTGCCAACTTTTTTTTTACTTCCACCAGGATTTAAAACCTGGAACCCTCACTCCAAGAGTGAGTATGTTTTTTATTACACCATGGGAGCTAATTTTGTTGTACTGGCTAGATTTCTATTTTTGTTACTTTAATTGAAGCATCCTAATCAGTTTCCAGCTGCCAACTTTTTTTTACTTCCACCAGGATTTGAACCTGGAACCCTCACTCCAAGAGTGAGTATGTTTTCTATTACACCATGGAAGCTAATTTTGTTGTTCTGGCTAGATTTCTATTTTTGTTACTATAATTGAAGCATCCAAATCAGTTTCCAGCTGCCAACTTTTTTTTTTACTTCCACCAGGATTTGAACCTGGAACCCTCACTCAAAGAGTGAGTATGTTTTCTATTACACCATGGAAGCTAATTTTGTTGTACTGGCTAGATTTCTATTAAATCTTGTTAATATAATTGAAGCATCCAAATCAGTTTCCAGCTGCCAACTTTTTTTTTACTTCCACCAGGATTTAAAACCTGGAACCCTCACTCCAAGAGTGAGTATGTTTTTTATTACACCATGGGAGCTAATTTTGTTGTACTGGCTAGATTTCTATTTTTGTTACTTTAATTGAAGCATCCTAATCAGTTTCCAGCTGCCAACTTTTTTTTACTTCCACCAGGATTTGAACCTGGAGCCCTCACTCCAAGAGTGAGTATGTTTCCTATTGCACCATGGAAGCTAATTGTGTTGAAATGGCTAGATTTCACAAAAGCAGTGTCAGCATCAAGGCTTTTATTCCATTACAGTGCTTTATATTGAAAGATAATGTGTTAAAATGAGTTCAGCTCTTAATTTTAAAATTCAACAATAAAAATGTGAAAGTTTTATGATTTCGATGATGAAAATTGGCTTTTTTTTCATCATTTGATATGCATTGAATTTCATTAATAACAGAAAAAATGCCATTTTAAATTTCCATTCATACTCTATTGCTGGAGAAAATTTGAAAGAGTTAATTGTCAAAATTATTTTCTATAATTTAAATTAAATGTGAATATTTTCAAATCTTTGCCAAATGATTTAAAGCACATTGTGTAAATAGTGTATCTAAAGCATAAAGAAAATAATCATAAATGTACTTAAAAAGTGGAAGAAGAAAAATAACAGCTTTGTCAATTATTTTTAACATTCATTCAATATTTTCATTCAATGTAGAGAAAAAAAATTTGGTCAACAAAACTTCCCTTTCCTCATTAATCTTTCTCCAATGTTCCTGGCATCCTTCCCTATCGGTATTGTTCCTTTAAATACTGCCGGGCTCTCCAATAGTCTTTCTATAATGTTCCATACCCATAGCAGTACTATTCCTCCTTTTTCTGTCTACGCCCATGCATTTTTGACAGGATATGCTGGTGTTTGTTGCAAAGAATAGTGACTGTTCAAAATTAGCTAAATATTCTCCAAATACATGTAAATACCTTCTTTGCTGATGAAAGAAGGGACAAGGGTACAATAAAATCCCTCATATTGTGCTGGTTACTTACTAACTATCCCTTGTTTTCCGTTCGTATTGCTGTAAGCAATGCCACGAAATTGTGTGACACACAATAATCGGTTTTGTTACACACATTTAGGAAAAGAACAAAAATGCAAACCATTAAATAACAAAACATGGCCTCAAACTTAGAAACTATTACATCTCTGGAATAGAAAGGCTGCACAAAACATAAATGGTCAAACAATTAAATTACCTTTTATTCCCTTTGAGACCTTTTTTCTCTTTTCTCCTGTTCCTGACGAAACATTTTTTAACAAGGGAGACAATCAAAACAATATCGGACATCTATAGGCTTTCCTAAAAATAGGGATGTATGCATGGGGATCAATATCTGGGGATCAATATTGCCAACTCCTTCGTGTATACAGGTATACGTTTGCACCCCCCCCCCCCCCCCCCCCACACACACACACTCAATCGTTTCTGTTCAGCCGGAACTTCAGGTTGCAAGGTCTTTATGAAACTCTTCAGACATTCGTTTAGAAACAAACAGACTCTAGAAGGGCAAAATCCGTTGTGAAAGTCATCGAAAACCCAGTGAAGATTTAGTGCCATCTAGCCGACGAAAGCAGATAAATCATTCAATGAAATTTCAATCAACCATTATGCCCGAGCTTCATATTGCTGATAAGAAATTTTGGACGTATTGAAAGAGCATTTAACAAAAGTAATTTTCAGTTTACCTTGTGAGAATCGTTGAGAAAGATGGGAAAATTTTGTCTTTTACTGACGATGAACGCTACCGGAAGATAAACAAAAGACCGGTACACTACTGTTTTAATCCGCGCAAGCGTACATTTTAGTATGTTATCTGGGTGAATTAAATGTTAACCAGTCAACCGGAAACGACTCAAACGAGATTCAGCTGTTCTCGCGAGAAACTTTGAGAAAATTGGCCCACAAAATTAAACTTGCATAGGTTGCATACATTCGGAACTCTTCGGCCAATTCCGTAGAAAACAGGCACCACACGTTAATCTATAGGCGGACATAAGCCGATGCCTTCGGCATCGGCTCATGTCCGTAATATAAGAGGTGTCGCATAATAGACCTCATCATTAAGAATTGAACTAGTTGTCAAATCTTAATGATGAAGTCTATAACTTAATATAACTGTTACGCATCGAATCAGAGCTACAAAAAAGTTGACTTAGATTTTCGGTAAATAAGTCTATATATTATACGCATTCTGATCCTATCTTCGTATTCATAGTTATACGCGTAACTCTTTTTGTGCTTTTTGAAGATAATTTGGTTTCGAAGTGGATTCTTGAAGACAGAATAAACACGCCCACACCCTACAATAAAGTAAGCAGCCCTCTTAACGAGACATTTCTAGCATTCTTTGGCGGTTTTGCAGTAAAATAAACATGTTGAGTCTCTTCAGGAGACTGATTGAACCTTGTTAGCTCACCTGATCCATTGGCTGATAAACATCTATTATTGTTTATACGACGCGGCGCAGAGACTATCTAAGGTTTTGGTTCGTTTCCCGGAAGTGAGACACCGGAAACAATCAGAGACGTCCCCAAGTCAAAATGCCTCGAATGGATACAGCTAAGCAGAGAAATCAGCTGGATTTCCTGAAAACATTTTTTTTTATGAAATTAGCCAAAATCAAGCCGATTTCTTCGATAAGCTATACCGCACCGAATTGGTCAATACAAAGAAAGTATGTAGTGAATTTGGGCCACACTGGCGGCTCAAGGGGTAGCTCAGTGGTTAGTCTGTTTGTATTGTCCGTCCGTCTGTATGCGCTATTCCGGTATTTAATGCTTTAATTCCAATTTAAAAGAATAAGGACGGGACAGCTTATTCATAATTCTGGGGTTGTTTGCTGGTGGAATAGTGTAAGTAACAATCCAAAGGCGGTGAATAATAAAAAGAAAACTAGTGTATGGAAATGGGACTTGCTCCAGAAAAAAAACATATCAAAGACTATTTCACATGTGTTTTTTATTTGTACCTGTGTAAATTTCATAGGCTCAGAAATAGAAACGTTTTGCTTGTAAAATGCTTACCCATCAGCTGAAACAGGTGTTTTGCATGCTCAAAGGAATCGTCTCATTGAGACGGTTCCTTTTATATTTCTCAACTTATGATGTTACTGTTTTTGTTGAGAAGTAAGACATAAACTTTTCAATATGGCACTCTTACCTGTGGTTTGGTAATGTACCTAGTCTATATCATAATATGTTTTCCTAATCATTGTGAGTGATGCCGAGCGCCAATAAATGAAAGTTGCTTCTTACTGCAAAAAGAGCATCGATAGAATAGAATGGTGCACAACCAGATGAGCTTTCTTCATTTATCGGCGTTTCCGACGGTGCTCCCAGAGGTGTTAATTGGTATTCAAGCTTTAGCATCACGTTATTTCGCCTTGTTCGACTCGGTCCCTGGGCTTCATCCGAGGTCGGAGACACAGTGTTCAACACAGGAAAACGTCAATATATGACTGAAAATTGTTGACTAGGACGTAAAATGTCAACTCAAACAAACAAATATTTCGCCTAGAAAACAAACAATAATAATAATCCCTTCTCATATTTGTCTGAGAATTCATTGACCTACTTAAGCTTGAAAGAACCGGAAGTTCTGACGTTTGCATATGGACCTCAAGAAAATGAAACGAAAAAGGTTTCCCATAGCGAAAGTTTTCTTTGTCGAGCGTTTATGCTTCTCTGGGGGTGCTCTGTGTGTATTTTGTGCATGTTACGAAGCGTTTCACACATTGCGCACCAGCAAACAGTTAAATAGACTACAACCATATTTAGCGACTGAAACTTTTGGAAAACTCGACCAGTAATTCCAACAGGGTAAACAATTTAGGTTGTAACGATTGGTTCGGCATATTTTAATTACAACCCCAAAAATCCATGCGCTAAACCTTTTTACAAAATAAGCCCTCACTAGCGACTTTGTTGCTTATCTGATAGACCAACAGAGAATGCTCAAACGAACCTGGGCAGCTGCATGTTTAGATGTGATGGTTACACGAAGGCTCAGGCCAAACTATAGACTTCTAGCCCCATTAGATAGCTACGCATATACGTTTTAAGAAAGCCATTAAGCATATGACCCACGACATGTGATTTCCAACAATGTGGCATTTTAATATATGTAAACTCAGCCTCCTGTTAAGCTTAGAAACTCCAAATGCTGTTTGTCAGTAGCTGTTAAGTTAACAGTCATAAAATATTCAAGCGACTAGCAAAGGCTCTGAACAGACTGCGCGTATGCGCAGGCTGGTCTGAGTCTTTGCTGGTCGCACATATCACATTGTTGGAAATCTCATCTCGCGGCTCATGTGTTCATGTGACAAGCCTCATTTTGTCATGTGCTGGTATACGTATGCACATACTTAAGATATCCCTATATTTGGTGTCTTTTTAACCCATTATTACTATTTGATCTTTAATGATTAATGAGGTTTTTGTAGCTTTTTTCGTATATGTGTTTTTATACACACATTTTTGGTTGAGATTGCGACTGAGGTTTAGTGCGGGATGAGCCAAAAGTGATTGTCCTCAGATTACCCGATCCTGGTATATACAAGTTCAAAGGTCAAATCAGGTGAATTGAGGGGGTAATCTCAGGACAATGCAAAGGAAAACACGTGTTTTTGCCACATGACATGTCTACGCATGTGGTAGCATGTCACTCAAACGCAGGTAATGCATGGGAAAAATTATGATTAGGATCAGGGAACCGTATGTTACAGTTGTTTGTGGAACAAACATGAACGCCAATTACTGCTACTGTCACTTACTGCTTGCAATCGAATGGCCAGTCTCTGAAAGTGTTATCAGCACCTCACAATGCTTAGATTGGCCACCCAGTCCAGAAATTTTCGCGAAGGTTTTATCTTTTTCGCGGAAATGAAACCCTTGCGAAATCGCGAAATCACTCTGTCGTGGACCATACCCCAGTCGCGAATTTACGTGTCGTTATTCGCGAACATAAAAATTTTAACAGTATATGGATGCAGTGAAGGTTCAGAAGTAAAGATGAAGTAAAGATGAATACATACCAAAAATCATACATGTTGAAAGAATGACTGCGCATATGCGATAAATACCAAAATCTCATGAGCTGGCACGTCTTCTCTTCTTCGCGATTTTGTTTCTAACCCTTGGGGCCTTGCCCTGTTAAATAAACTTATATGTTACAACCAGGGCTTATAATAATACTACCGGACTGGCCATATTAATTTCCGTTTCAAGCCAGTTGAATTCAAAGATTTTATTCTATACTGCATTGAAACAGTGTAGATCGTGATCAAGGGGGCTCTAAAGCTGATCACGATATACACTGTTATCAAAGAGGGTAAGGAAAAATGCTAAAAGAATGCAAACAAACCGTTTCAAAGGCGTATGCAGACTACAGAAAATTCGACAAACCTTCAATATATCCTTCTCAGAGGCCTATCATTCCCTTTTGCTTCAAATGTTCCTGATGTTTACTAAAAACAAAGACATAACATGCATTTCATTATCTCATGAAACGGCTAAACTGCTCTGAAGCATATAAATCAGCTCGCCTCCATCTCTCAGATATCTAATGTTGTACAGTTTCGCATTTTGTCAAATACTTGTAGATAAATGAAATATGCAGCTTTATCTTACTACCGTCTGACATCATCTGATAAACAGAGAAACGATTTTTCTCAAAAATTACCCGCCATATGCGATAATCTTTACCCTTTACCGCGGTAGGGCGCATGCTAATGTGCTTTGATGTAGTAACAACAGTTTCTATCGTCGTAAGTTCGAATCCCGGTACATCAGCATGCATTTATAGATATGTCTATCCCCCCTGGCACAAGGAGTGCAGTTGTCAGCAACTGGCAAGAATGTATAGGTCGTATCATTACAGAAACAGAATCCCGGTAAAAAGGTTGCAAACTTGACATTAAAAATAGTGTTCTGGACTCAGAAGATTGCAGTTGGACTCATTGATATGGGAAACAGCGAGCCCCAGAACCATAAGCCCAAAATTGTAAATGAATCACTGCCGTAGATACGCACCGGTTAGTGGGCAAGTGGCAGACATAGGCAGAGGTATCACTAAATACTGAAACCACGCACCATGGTCGTTTCGCCCATAACAGTATGCATTGCCTGTTCCGTGCAAAACATGTGCGCAATATTCATTTTCAGAACGTTGTTTCAACATGTTGACGACCCAGAAAATGAGCGAAAGGCAGGGCGTACATATGCAATGTACAAGTTGTTAACGTTGAGGCAAGCTTTTTTGTGAAAGCTTATACTTGTACCCAACATTAACAATTCTATCACGTCTTTGCAGTGGTTGAAATATCATTAGTAATGAAATAGCTATTAGTTGTTCCCAATCTGTTGAGGATCAAACATGAATATTAATAGCTTGTTGATGACAAAAGTGCTTGAACGTGTCCACTCTTAATCTGAACTCAGAGTTTGAAGGGCCATCTGATGACATTTAGGGCAGGTGGTAATAGCCTTTCATGGGTAGAGACTAGCAAACGTTTTGAGCGTAAAAATGTGATTTCATTCGGTTATCAGCAGACGACTCGCAGACAAAGAGTTAAAGGTAAACGCACAGTTCAATGTTGATGAAGTTTCCGGCTATTGAAGTGGGTGTCACCAATTTGAATATGTTTAGTTTGTCTCCAGTTTTAAAAACTTTAAAGCAGACATTGACTTAAAAATAGGAAGATGGCATCGTTTTCAGCGAATTAAAGATGAACCCTCCAAAACACCGAAAGATTTCAAATTGTGCATCAAATATTTAACCCTTAAAGCGCCAATCGCAACAAAAGTCGTCTGTTTTTCTCGTCTGCTGAAATGTTTAAGAAGTCTCTATGACAAACAGTGTGGACCCAAGTCAGACTGCTCCTATAGGAGCAGTCTGTTCTGGGTCCACACTGTTTGCTTCTTTGCTTAATTCGTCAGTAATGTTAGGGAATTATTTGCAGCAGACGATTTCAGCAGACGACATTTTCAGATCAGTTTTTTTCTTGGCGCTGTAAGGGTTAAGTGGGTGTCGCCAATTTGTTTCGTTTTCAGTGAATTGGATTGAATATTATAGAAGCAAAACACAGACAGGTGTCGTATTATTTCAATTTCAAATGGTACTTAAGTGTTTGCTTATAGTCTGAAACGTTTTGAATCGAAAATCAAAATTGATTTAGGGTAAAGTCAGGTAACTTCGGACATCAGGTAAATTCGGACAATTTTCTTGTTTATATTGGAACAAAACAATTAACTCAGCAAACAGTGAAAATCCTGATGAGACGGCTCATAAGGAGCCGTCTCATCTTGATTTCCACTGTTTGCAAATTAATGTCCGAATTAACCTGATGTTTAAGGTTACCTGACTTTACCCTACCTTTTTTTCTTCTATAATGCCCTTTCTTACGTTTATATCTCGTACAATTTTATTAAAAAAGTCTTCCATTCTGCGACCTAGCTTTGTTAGACCATTTATACCGCATATACAGGGAAAATAAGCTTCTTTGTAGGAACTCTCTATTCTCAGAGGGAATTAAACATACTTTCGATTTTGTCCGAATTATGCATATTATGAATCAGTGATTGTGATTAGTCTGTATCTGCTTTAACTTATTTTCAAGAAAAGTACGAAATTCTCGTCTGCTGATGTCGTCTGCTGTATATGTTTACTTACACAACCAATTATATTCAAGTAATATCAGACTGCAGCATATTATGGTGGTTTCGGTCCACACATTTTGCAAATTTGGCTTCCATAGTATAACAACATCCCAGCAATCACACAACGTCGAAAAACTTCGTATTCACGTCGATGCGACGCATCGACGTGAGTACGACGCTGTTTTTAACGTTTTGTGTCTACTGGGAGACGCCACTACATGCGATTTTATTAGACTAGGGCAGTGACAAGGCTAACCAAAGAAAGCCACCTCATGAAGACCTTTTCAGACATTATGTGACCAATAAGGACAAGTCTCACTCTTCCTAGATAGAGCGATACAATATAGGAAAAATTGGGTAAATTCGGACATCAGGTAAATTCGGACACAATCTTGCAAACAGTGGAAATCCAGATGAGACAGGATTTTCACTGTTTGCTTAGTTAATTTATTTTTTATTCCAATAATCAAACTATGAAAAAAAAACAGGGTGGCTGTCCGAATTTAGCTGTCTTTCCGAATATACCCGACTTTTCCCTAGCTACACTAGCTTTGTAGGTGGCTTAGCAGGCTGGTTTCATTACTTTCTGCTGGCAAAATACACAGTCAGGTGATTCGCGATGTATCTCAATGCATTTATATGTCGAAGTAGATCATCCCACTGTAATTTTGACTGAATGTAATGACAAACGCCTATTGCTTGGGATGCGTTTAGCTTTTTAACTCATGTCCAATATAGGGTAAAGTCAGGTATCTTCAGACAACAGGTAAATTCGATTATTGGAACAAAGCAATACATTAACCAAGTAAACAGTTTAAATCCTGATGAGACGGCTCATAAGGAGCCATCTCATCTGGATGTCCACTGTTTGCAAATGTATGTACGAATTTACATGATGTCCGAAGTTACCTGACTTTACCATAATGTCTTTGCGCGTTTACTCGTGTTGGTCTGAATCACACCAGGGTGGAATATCTTGCATAGTGGATCGGCTTAGTTATGTGGTTGTTATTCTTTTGAGATAGACATTGATTGAATTTGCAGACGATGTCCTGATTATGAGTTCTTCTTCTGTAGTTAATGAACATTCCGGTATAATTTCACTTTTGATATTTCCTATAAAACATGTTCCTTTACTATACAGCAATGTAATGTAGTTGGCTATATCCGAGGCAGATCAGCTCATAGACGCAGTAGATCAGCTCATAGGCGTAGTAGAGCTCATAGGCGTAGTAGATCAACTCATAGGTGTATCAGATCAGCTCATAGGAGTAGCAAATCTTCCTTAGAAGTCGCAGATCAACTCATATACCTAGTATACCAACTCATAGGTGTAGCAGATCAACTCATAGGTGTAGCAGATCAGCTCATATACGTAGCAGATCAACTCATATACATAGAATATCAATTCATATGAGTAGACTAACACAGAGACGTAGCAAATCAACTCATTTGTAGATCGACTCAGGAGCAGCAAATCAGCTCATAGGCGCAGCAGATCAACTCATAGGTAGTTCAACTGATAGACGTAGCAGATCAACCCATGGACGTAGCAGATCAGCTAAAAGACGTGGCAGATCAACTCATAGCATATTAACTCATAAACGTAGCAAAATCAGTTCATAGGCGTAGCAGATCAATTACCTTGTGTCTAGTTTTATTGTTCTTGTTTCACATATGTAGCACAACTTTGCGGTGCTCACAAGGTGTTTTGTTTTGTATCATTCCGACTTCACCTATGTAATACAAATTCGCCGTACTCAAGTTTATCAATTACCATGTGTGTAGTTTCTTTTGTTCTGGCTTAAACTACACTATGTAATACAACTTCGCGATGCTCACCTTAATCAATTACCACGTGTGCAGTTTTATTGGGGTTTTTTCACCTATGTAGTACAACTTTGCGATGCTCACTCTAATCAATTACCACGTGTGCAGTTTTTATCGTTTTGCCTTCACCTATGTAGTACAACTGCGATGCTCACCTTAATCAATTAACACGTGTGTAGTTTTGTATCGGTTTGGCTTCACCTATGTAATACAACTGTGCGATGCTCACCTTAATCAATTACCATGTGTGTAGTTTTGTATCGTTTTGGCTCCACCTATGAGTATGTAATACAACTTTGCGATGCTCACCTTAATCAATTACCACGTGTGTAGTTTTGTATCGTTTTGGCTTCACCTATGTAATACAACTTCGCGGTGCTCACCTTAATCAATTACCACGTGTGTAGTTTTGTATCGTTTTTGGCTTCACCTATATAATGCAACTTCGCGGTGCTCAAGTTAATCAATTGCCATGTGTGTAGTTTTGCACCGTTTTAAAACTATGTTTTTTTTTCTATATTTCACTTAATTAAAAAGTGTATATCTTAAGAAAGAAAGTCAGTAGTCTCTCTGTTTACTAACTTGTCAGGAATGATTAATTTACGAACCAGACAGGCAGATTCTTTGGCGTCACTTAAAGTTTTTGGTATTGAAAAATCCCTGCAGGAGTTCTATTATAACAGTTATGCTTGCAAATTCTTAACTTGAATGCAGAAGAAACAGACATTAAAACAAAAGAAATTTGCATAACAATCTTAAAGATTTTAACAGCTCGTTTGCTGCCTTAATTACCTTTATATAGTCGAAAAAGACAATCGTTCTTAAAGGGGATAGCTCTATTGAAATCATTGGAATCTAAATACAAGTCCTTATTAAACCTCGCAATCTGTCGCAAACCGAATCAAAATCGGACGAAAAATAAGTTACAGTTATTTTTATAGTAAAAAATGGGGATCCATAGGAGGCAGCTATTTTAGGCTGTATGACGTCACGCAACCCTAATTAAATATGTATAAATAGAATAATTAATTAATTGCCTGCTTGTTTTCAATTTTTATTGATTTTCTGTTGAAAATAGTTGATTTTTTAAAAAAAAATCTGTACAGTTTGAAATGAATGTGGTGATTTTGCTGGACTTTCAAAACCTACAGGAAAGTAGTTAAATATTCAAAATGGTCGCCTCCGTTGGCCTATTAGATTTTGAATTTCTATAACTTTCTGAATTTACGTCCGATTTTGTTCAAGTTTTGCACTAAAATCCACATCTTGATAAAGCCAAGTAATGAAATCCAGGAAACTACTGATCAAATATATTTTATATTTGATAAAAAGTTATATTTCACATGTGAAAATGAAACAAGTTGTATTTCACATGTGAAATATAAAATATAACTTTTAACGGTTATGGACATCGTCTGCTTTCTCCGTTGACTTCCCTGGGCCCACTTCAGATTTTCAGACGCCTAGGGTAAAGTCGGGTATATTCGGACAGACAGCTAAATTCGGACAGCGACCTTGTTTGTTTCATATTTCAAATTTTGGAATAAAATAAATTAACTAAGCAAACGGTGAAAATCCTGATGAGACGGCTCATAAGGAGCCGCCTCATCTGAATTTACACTGTTTGCAAATGTGTGTTCGAATTTACCTGATGTCCGAATTTACCCGACTTTACCCTATGTGGACACAAAGGCAAACTATTTGGGTTCGCTGATAAGAATTTGGTACTTATCGCATATGCGCAAACGTCTCAGTTAAACGTCCATGCTAACGGAGCCAGCGGGGCTAGAGATCTAAGTCTTCAAATGAGCCACAACATATGATTACCAACAATGTGGCAATTTGACAAATGTAGACTCTGACAAGCATGTTCAGTCTCCTTTTAAGCTTAGAAACTCCAAATGATGTTCAGTCAGTAGCTTAACACTCATAGAATATTCAAGCGATTAGCAAAGGCTCTGATCTGACTGCGCGTATGCACAGGCTGATCCGTGGCTTTGCTGGTTGCACATACCACATTGTTGGAAATCTCATGTCGCGGCTCATAACTTGCGCATGTGAGTAGCGAAGGCTCTGGTTAGAATGTAATGCAATAAGTACCAACACCTCATGTAGTCCTTGTTTTACTATATGTCCGTCATTCTTCCGTATCTGTATTATGCAATGAGCGTGTCCAGCAATTCCAGGTTAATATTATCTTGCGTAACCAGGACACTAATATTGACAGATGATGTTTATTTCTTGTAACATAATGGAAGGAACAGACCCTGAATAAACAATAAATTCTCAGTGGAGTAATATATATAATGGTACTCTGGTTTAATGGGTGCTATGAAACCAAGGAAAATAGGCATGTATTTAACGACACTAAACATTTAAAATAGTAAGTGAGTATGATCAGGAAATACCATAATCACAAACTGCAGACAAACCCGTTGCATCAAAAGGAAGAGCCACCCAACAATCACGAGACACCAGGAAGACATACAAAGCAAAACAAAGCAAAGCAAACAGCTCTCTTTTCCACATCAAGATGATTTCAAAACAAAAATGGACACAGAGAAACGCACAACAAACATAGAAAAATTACAGAACCCCACAATGGCAGCAGAAATCAACAACGAATCAACAACAACAGAACCACCGCCTTAGAACGGACAACAGTCTAAGCCACTGGGGGGGGGGGGGGCTTAAATGCATTTTACTGGTACCAAATCTTCGCCCTAGGTTCTATTGTTGTTAAAGCACAAAAAATGTTAAGCTCGCACGGATGCTCAGCCTATTCATACCATTTGTGACAACAGACTTTAAGCCTTTTATGACATATGAACCATTTGTGACATCAATTTCTAAGCCTTTTATACTATATGCGAACACAAACTTTAAGCCTTTTAATGACTTTATGCAAACTACACACTTTAAGCCTATCTACAAACATTAAGCCTATTTATAACATGCATACATCACTGTTTATAGTGCATGTATATGCGAACAAAAATCTTTAAGCATATTTATACCACATGCGAACAACAAATTTTAAGGCTATTTATGTCATTTGCAAACAAAAAACATTAAGCCTATTTATACTATACGAAAAACAAACTTTAAGCTTGTTTATATTCTAAGCGAACAACAATCTTTAAACATATTTATACTATATGTGGACACAATCTTTAAGCCTATAATACTATATGTGAACAACAATCTTTAAGCCTAGTTTTAATATATGTGAACAACAATCTTTAACACATGCAAACACACATCTTTAAGCCTATTTATACTATATACAAACAACAAATTTTAAGCCTATTTATATTGTGTACAAACAACAAATTTTAAGCGTATTTATACTATATGCAAACAAAAATATTTAAGCCTATTTATGACATATACATTGCTGGTATAGAAAAAAACATATTTCTCGCTTCTGCTAGAAAAAGGCAAGCCTTCATGCTTTTGTTATCGTCTGCTGACTTTTTTAATTAACATTAAAAAAAGAAACTCTTACAGGGGCACTACCAGTGTGTCTGTAGACGACAAAAGTTGCCGCTAGCAAGGAGCTTGCTATAGCAACTTACTAAATTGTTATGATGCATGGTAACGTAACTTATTCTGGATTTTAACTAATTTTAAAAGAAGGACATACATTTGTAACTAAAGAACGGCCCTCAGACTGGGCCCTATTCCTTTTTGATGTAGGAAATGTTATTAAACACACCTTTCTGTCACGCGTCCAAGTCATTATGTGCCAAAATTCCATCGTTAATGCTGAGAATGCACTGTTGATGTAACTTATGGCACGAACATGGAGCAGTTACTGTAATTACAGACTGACAACTGTAGCAGTAGCAACACAACACAGTCGTGCCTCCAAAAGACTGCTCTTGTGACATATTGAGACCAAGCCACCCATAGTGTTCTAGGCTGTAGCGGTCAAAAGGCTTATGCAAATGAATTTACCCTTTGTATACTTATAAACTCTCCCATCTGGTTTGATATAATGAGCATGGGATGATCCATTATACATATCAAGGTATCACATGTTAGAATATCCAAAATCTAGATGTGTTTTAGTCGCTGGAAATTGTTTTTATCGTAATAAGCAGTGCAGATCCTGATGAAATGCCGCATTATGCGGCATTTCATCTGGGTCTTCACTGTTTGCATAAGTACTCGTTTATGGGTTCCTAGTATACAAACAACCCAACCTTTTCTACTAACACCTCGTGGATACTTATATCATTGTTATGTGCAACTTGCGCATTACTATTGATGAAACATCTTGTCTATTAGCATGGTAAGTTACATAAGACATATGCATTTCAATGTAGCATAATACCAAGATGGCATTAAATTATGTGTAGATTATTAATAAGTATACCACTTAAGTTCGCGAAAAAGGTCACCTGCGAACTCTCGAACAGTTTGTAATAGGCTGTGTAGTGTATATACAACACTTTAGTTAATATCAAGATTCTACATCAGTTAAAACAAGCAAGATAAAGTTTACCCATGCATGGACATCAAACTTTCGTTCTAATCATCACCTTATTCGTTTATATTGTATATGTATGTACAAACAAAGTTGAATAACTATGTTTAAACCAAACCAAACTGAATTGTATTCATTTTGTTTATGGACTTGTTAACTTTCGAAAGAGCTCATGAACAAGGTTTCATCAGCTACTTGGTTTTGGCATGGAAAATAACCCAATTTCAAAGAAGAAAATCTGCTCCTTGATTTGTTAAGTTTTATAATACGTTGCTGGAAAGAGCAGGAGAAACCGTAATTAGCTATTTCTCCCAATTTAACTTGTTAGTGACAGTTGTAATCAGCATTCCAGACGATTCTTTACATCGGTTTGCAGACATGTTTCTATCTCAAGGATGTAGAATAATGTGCAACAGAAAGTATAAATTTCTGAACAGAGCTTTGGAAAATAAATTCCAAAAGAGACTAAGTGTATTTACGAAAGGAAACAATGAGTAAATTGCATTTTCAATAGAAATAAATGTATTTTGTGTTAAGACTCAAGAAGCTTGCCAGCCATTCCACCACTGTCTGCTTAATATTCCACTGAGAATAGTCTCGGCGATATTGTTCTTTTAACCCACATCATATTCTCTAAAGGGATATAATGCATAATTGCGCTGTGGAACTGAGAGATGGTTCCTTTGCTTAGTTTGTCCTCGCTTGCATATGGGACTTGTAGGTTAAATACGTCTGACAATCTCTATTGGTTGTGATCTACAAGTGTGGCATTTCCTCGTCATTTTCACTTTTCGATTAATCACCTATTAGATATATAATCAACCAATCAATAAGTCATCCATCAATCAAATTAACTTTAACCTTTAAAGTCACATATTTGTCAATTACTTTTAGCTCACCTAAGCCATACTATTGTGATCATCTGATGTCCCTCGTCCGGACGTCCATCAACAATTTCCTTTAAATAACATCTCCTAAACGATTTGGAGGAATTTCACAGAAATGGTTCTTGGTCGGCCCCCTTTTAAAGTTGTTTAAAGATTTCCACTCCATGCAGAATTCTGGTTGCCATGGAAACAAAAGGAAAAACTTCTTGACAAAACTACTTTGCAGATTTGAAAATAATTTGGCACAAATGGTCCTTGTGTGACTCTCGGCTAAGTTTGTTCAAATTATATTGATTGGTCAAAAACATGGTTGACAGGTGTGTTGCGCGTTTTTCCTATGTTAATATAGGGAACACTCTGAAATGGAAGAGTAAGGGAGACAACACTTGCAGTTGTGGCTGACTTTGACGTACCAGTTATCTTTCTTGATTATTGGAAAAAGTAAGTAGAGTTTTCTCCCTTGATCCTGGGTAGATGAATAACATTTATTTTTCTTAGACGATTTTAGTGTTAAATTCCCCATTATCGGATGTGTTCAATAATTATTATGCCACTGAAGCCATAAGTGGCCTGTTCTGGGGGTCATATGTTTTACATAGGCTTATATAGGGAAAACATAAAAATTTACTTGTTTGAAACCACTAGGCAAAGAGCTTTAATATTATGTATATAGCATCATCTATAAACCTCTCCCAAGTTTGATCAAATAATGTCTCTTGGGGCCAAAAGTAGTCCCTCCGCTCAGGTCACATGTTTTACTTAGACTCATATAAAGAAAAGTTGAGGTTTTACATCCTATTAATTTTGTAAACACTATTTAATGGAAACTTTTCCATGTAAAGTCTTAATGAAACTGCTGATTTATCAAAATTCATAGCTGGACCTAGGGAGAGCTCTGCTTTCCTATCACTTTAAAAACAGTTATTCTCAGATGAACAACACATGGCATGTGAGCCCTCTTGTTAAAACAAAATAGATACTAACAGATCAGAAATAAAGAAAACAAGAACATTATTCGATTTGTGTGTAGTCACGTGGTTCTTTGTTTGGATACACTGCACGGATGTTCAGATACACTAGAAGGATGTTCGAATACACTGCACAGATATTCTTATCGATGGTAAGTAGATTTTTGCACGTTTTCTCATCTATATCCAGAAAGTTATACACCATTTTCCAGCCCACATTTTTCCCGATCAAACACTACCAGGATATCCTCTTTGAGTACAGACAGTCATTAAGGAAATAACTGTCGTCCGTGCTTTTTATTTCTATAATTCAGGTTCGATCATTGCCACTAAAAATTCTGTGACAAAGTCTATACTCAATGAGGGATATTATGGTATCGTTAGAATGGGAAAAATGTGAACTGGAAAATTGTGTATAACTTTCCAGTTAACGATGAAAAAACATGGAGAAATCTATACATACTTTCGGTTAAAACATCATTGTGGAAAAGAAGTCAGACATTTTTCTAGCAGTGTATCCAAACAAAAACCACGTCACCACACACCCTGCAATACGTGGAAATGTATTATATGGCATATGCCTCCATTATCATTCTCTTGAAACGAACGTTTGACAGCCTTTATCTTTAATTATCACGAGTGAAGTGAACTAATTGAAAGCTGCCATTTTAATTCCTACCATTGTAGCGAATTGAAAACATGCTTTATAAAAATAATTAACATTAGTTGTACGTGACCAGAGTTGACATGGAGCCAATTCTGTGTCGTTTTCAGGGTTGTTGTGCAAGCTTTTTCATCTATGGAGATTAATTCCAGTTAATGACAACACTAATTGGAAAGAAAATCAATCGTTTTATCAAGCAAACTTCAAGTAGCTTATCTTGATACAACTATACGACCTTTTTTCATTTATGGGTCATAAAGGTCAGTTTTACTTTTCTCCATTCATTCACTTAATATAGCGAAACAGTTTCAGTATACATAATCTTTGTATGCAACAGAACTATCATGGACATCAGCATATACTAAGTTTGCATATAAACCAATAGCTAATATCCCTTTCATTTTTATGGATTTTCCTATGCATATTGCTACAATAAGAATGGAATTGTCCATTTTGTGATTTAAGGGGTTGCTGGTCAAAGTTTCCATAAAACGATGTATTTCTTTTTTGAAGATGGTTTTATCTTAGCAAACAGTGCATACCATGATGAAATGCCGTCTTTTTGGCAGCAATTCATCTGGGTTCTGACTGTTTGCCAAAGTACCTATTTGTTGGTATCAAGGATGAAAAAGGTTGAATGGGATCTCCGTCAAAACCGTTTGCAAAGATTATCAGCAAACATCAAAAGTGGTCACTAGAAGACACGGAGTTGAGGGATATTACAATCAACGATATTATGCAGAAGTCCCAGTTACCAGAAGTATGAATCATTTATGAGAAGATTAGTCTGACAAGTTTGCACTTGGCCAGGAAATCCATCTTGATCAAGGCTGCTTTATATTCATTGATCTTCATTGCCATCATAGAAACTGACTGATACAGGGAAACCTACATTTTCCATGTATGACCTGTTAATACAACATATTATAATTACATTAATTGGGTGGAATTTTGACCTGGTTGAGATTGTTTATAAAAGTAAGAAAGACAGCAAGGATCAGGAATCAATACAATCAAGTACCACACCTGTCCCAGGATACCAAATGGGAAAGTAACAAAATCACAATAAACAACACAAACAAGAGCCAAGAGGTCAGCCATTTCCCTTCAGGTAACCACAAGGCAGCAATGAACAGATGCGAAAGCATAACAAACACAAGACATAAATAACACAAATGATCCACAAAAGAAGCACCACCTTGGAACAGTCAGTAAAAACATTCACAGGAGGGCTTAAACCGGTTTCACGGCATGCCAACCTCACCCTTAGTTCAGATAAACTACTTAGATAACTACTTTTTGGTCCCAATAAGCAGATATGATTTAAATTTGGCATGTATATGCTTGAAATCATTCCCAACACTAGCAGCAGTTATTCTCATGACTAAGACCTATACATAGCCACTAGAAAGTCAGAAAGTGCTCTTTACAAATTATTTCATATTGGCTTTGTGGTCCTTCTGGCATTCATTTCTTCATACTGGCAACAGCGCGTATAATTTCAACATGGCTTGGGCACTAATTGTGCTCCCCTGGTTGCAGATTTATTCCTGTTTTGTTTTGAGAGGGACTTTATGATGTCTCTTTCTGATGATAAGCAGGCTGATGTTATTGATGCGTTTAACACTACATCCAGATATTTGGACGATATTTTAAATATTAAAAATGTTTATTTTGACAATATGGTTAGTCAAATATACCCTTCAGAGCTCCAACTGAATAAAGCTAATACCTCTGAATCTGAAGTCGCATTTTTAGACTTGCATTTGCCAATTTCTAATGATATTGTTTCTACCAAAATTTATGATAAACGTGACGACTTTTATTTTGAAATTGTCAATTTCCCATTTTTAGATGGTGATGTTCCTCGTTCTACATCCTATGGAGTCTATATTTCTCAACTCATTCGTTTTGCTAGAGCATCTAGCATTGTTGCTGACTTCAACACTCGCAATAAATTGTTAACTCAGAAACTTCTTATGCTAATTCAGTGCCAGAAGGAAATGTGTGGATCCTTCAGTATAATGATTGTGTTATCAGGGTTAAATATCACCTTAAACATAATATTGAACTTTAAACGCGACACAGACTAATGGTACTACTGGACCTAAAAAATTTGCAAAATATCTTCTTTACACTGATATTTTGTAAGGGCATACAAGTAGAAAAAGACTTTAGAATATGGTTTATGGCATGGAGCAAGGGCATATAATTTTTAGATTCAAAGCAGCGAGAGTTGTCTTACTTATGTGAGACACATTCCTTCAACTAAATGTACCCACCTATGAAGTTTCATGAAAGTTTGAAAATATTCCACATAGTTTAAGACTCTCAGGGATAGAGAATTTTTGAGTCCTTTATACCTTGACTATTGAGTCTAACGTGTTTTCTGAATAAAGTACACACCTAAAATTGCTTTTGTTCATGTTATGGACAATTAAAATGATATTGAAACTGATTGAAATCTGAGTTAACAAAGTATAGTTTTGTTGTATTCTATTGTATCAAATAGCACCATTGAGTGAAAATGTCATCATTTGGAAACAAAGATACAATTCAGAGTAAACTATATAGTATTTACCCTAAATATTTGGACACCTTACCGGCTCCTCACCAAACTAAATAACAGCATGGTACAACCTGTTGAAGTATGCAAATACTGTAAACCCCGATAAGATCACTGCTTAGCAAGTGCATACAAATTAGAAAAGGTATACAAATAGCAAAGTATCTAAACATGTGTTCGAATATCTAAACCAGTGAAGGGTTCCATTTGCCCAAGAGATTATATAATACGTATATATTGCCTAGTTTTGTCTGGTATGTTTTCTAATAGTTAAGATTGAGCATATAACAATTAAGTATTATATTGCATATCACATTGATAAGCCTAGAACATTTAGGATTCACTTTTCGGAATTATCCCCAATATGAATATACACAGTCTTAACTGGGTCTTTGCTTGGTGCCAGCCTTCTGTATACGTTTGGCCAGGGTAAGTTAAAGAAAAGAATTAGCTCAAAGGCGGGGGGGGGGGGGGGTAAATTATTTCTCTTAACCCTTTGTATACTGGTTACTTTGACAAACAGTGAAGGCCCTGATAAAATGCAGCATGATACCTATTGTATCAGTATGGATGGGAAAATCCACCAGAATACATAGTGCAAAAAATGGTATGCGAAAACAACATTATATGTGTACAATTTCATTACGCACGTGTGTACCGTGTTCAATTTAAGTTGACGCTACGCCTATGGGGTAGCATGCAGGATCTAGATTTGAAGGATGCTATTGGAAAGGGGGAAATGTTATTATTGAAATCTACCAAATACGGCAACAAATTACAACTCTTGCCACGTGACAAATGAGCTTTGTCAGGAACCACGTAAATTTTAATAAGGCTGGGAATCTGAGGAACCGTAGCCAGTATTAAGCACCACGTGGTTATGAATTAATTTTAAAGCTCTTTGATCCTCCGCAATAAACTGTTAAGCATGACTTATGCTGTTATGAATTGATGGTGCTATTATAAGTTGATGGTGTAAAGATCTATAGATCAGTAGACAAGCTTTAGAGTATAAGAGGTAAATTTACCAACACATTCTCCCTACCTGAAAGTAAATTCTCTACAATCATAAACCTAGTTATACAAAGTAGTATGGATATAGTTGATAATCATTTTCATATGTTTTTCGCATATTTTCGCTAGGATTTTACCTGCAGCTTCCTTTCTTACCGTTTTATGTGTAATTATGCTTGCGTTCGGTTGCATTCCAATAAACAAGTATGCACGTACATGTACGTTTTTAGCGATAGTTAATGGGTATTATCATAAGATGAAGGACCTTTTTGCCCTCGGCGTTTGTCTAAAGGCTTTTACATGTTTTAGACGGCGGTGAAAGCGATTTAAAATTTAATTCAGTGAAATATAAATACGTATATCAAGAATTGGTCAATAATTTGCAGGTCCGTAGCTGGCTTAAAATTCAATGTACGCAATTATAGGAATGTGGTTAATGCATTTTATGAAGAAGAAAGGAGCTTTAACATTTTGTATGCGTATCACCAAGAAACCTTCGGAATTGGGATAGAGTACTCCCATAGTTGGGTTCAATTGTATACTCAAATGCGTTTTTGCGTATATGGTAGCTACTCCCATGGATTGCCATCTTGGTACTATTATCATTTCAGAAAAAATATCCACATCACTTATCTCATTAAATAACTTATCAATTGTTATAATTTTATTGCGAACACATTCTGAAAATACTGCAAATTTTACATACTAATTCTGAAAATGAATGCTACAAAATATTACTGCTAAATTCTTCAAAATTGTATGCCAAAACATGCTGCTAAAATGCTACAAAATTGTACGCCTAAATATTCTGCTAAAATGTTACGAAGGAATTCTGTAAACAAATGTACAGGCTGACCAGGAAATTTGTCATGCAGGATATCAGATCAACCTGTGCAATTGAAATATTATTGAATGTCTCTGTTCTTTGGTGACAAGTGTTATTTTCTCATGAAAAAACATAATAGATGCTAGTCCATGAATACAGATATTATCCATTAATGATGACAGATCTGATCTCCTTTATTGCATTTGCTCAAAGAGCTTTCCAGCAAATTAAAATCCATTCATGACGTCCCTGACTGTCTTCATCTCAAATAACTCCTTTCACCTTCTGTTACAGCAATTTAATTTTTTATGGCTGTCATATTATATGAAGGAATATTTTTTCAAATGTATTGTTTCACAGTTCTTGCCTCTATCACCAGAGGACTATACGCATGCGTTGCTCTCTTGTGAACATTGGTTCAAGGCTATTGCTTTCATAATTAGGTTTCAGAGTCCTCATTCTCATTATTAATATTTAACCCAATATTTTCCGATTTGTATCAATTGGACAAGTATTTCCAGTTTCAGGATTGTTGGATCGTCTTTGGCGTCTAATCTGAGTATGCGCTGGTTTCCCATGTCACATAATTGGAGGTCAGGCTCATATGGGTTAAACTTGATAGCCGTGACAGCGACGTGGCTGCAATGTTCGAACGTACACATTGACATGGCATATAATGTTTGATGTGTATTGCTAGCATACTATAATGACATTGATAGCAATATACTGAATACGACTGGTTTTATATGTTTAAAATAGGTTGTTTGACGCATTTTAAACATAGTGTCCTTTAACGCGAGTGAGCAATCAGTGTAACCCCAGATCAGGCTAGTGATTGCATTGTTTGGTGTTATACTGTATACCACTTAATAATCGCGGCATAAAAACTTTGCGATTTTAAAAGACTGACATATTGACGTAGTTAATTTTGGTGGTTTCTCACTTTATGCCCTTAAGATTATTTTCTATTCTCATGGGTGCCACTTATATGCTCCCTAATCGTTCTTTTAATAGTAGCCCCTTTTAAGACGTTGTTTTCTCTACGTGGAAACGTTAGTTAGATTTTGACGATGCAGATACCGACACACTAAGGGGTGTTTCCATTTATTGTTTATTTTATAACTGAATTCGAAACTGTATTTCGCGGTCTCATTTCTTGGCGTTTTTTTTTTTTAATTTTATTTTACTGCCAAAAGCGCAAAATAAAAAATACTCGCCAAATATAAGTGTTTACAGTAAACGCTATATTCAGTAACTGATAGAACTTGCAACATCAATCCCTAATAATGAATAATAGACCAATCTAACACGATACAAGTGTGAGAATTTATACTTGGAATAAATGAATTGAGCCAGTGCATGAGATTTCCAACAATGTGGTATATGCGACCAGCAAAGCCTCAGATCAGCCTGCGCATACGCGCAGCCTGATCAGAGTATTTGCTTGTTGCCTGAGTATTCTATGAGTGTTAAGCTAATGACTGAACACCATTTGGAGTTTCTAAGCTTAAAAGGAGGCTGCAGAGGCTCATCTGAGTCTACACATGTCAAAATGTAAAATTTTTGGAAATCTCATGCACTGGCTCAATTGATATGTATGGACATGAAGAAACCTCATAGGATGGAAACCGTTGAATGAACCCTTGCATTTACATACGCATTTGCAAGGCTGCCAGGAAATGTCTGTTGAAAAGGTTTTTCTCATTCATGTTGTTGTTTCTGGCTTGGTTTGTCTCTGCTAAAGTAATTAACGCCATACAAGTATGAGTACGATACATCCAAGTTTGAGGCATATGGAACTCTGCATTATTTGTTGAGGTTTCTGAAAATACAAGCGAGCATGTTTTTAACGTTTCATCATTCTTTACCCAGTCTATTGTTTTCCAACTTTATAGGCTTTTTTTTAAGGACCACATTCTTTAGATTATTTATATTGACATTTCAGATACTTTCACAACTGAACAGGGTAGCCGTTCCTCAAAGTCAGAGGAAATCCTACTCAACATCTTAGTCAACCTGTGGTACTTGGAGTAAGATGCTGTGACAAATGTCCAACAAATAGCATGTGCATCTTGCACGACCCTTGAATCGTCGCAAAAAATAATGAGTACGTATGACCAGGAACTGTACGTGACAATCACAATCACAGATCAAAGATCAACCCATGGTACCATGAGTAAATATTAAGAGACACCAGATCGCATACAAAATATAATGTCAGC
Organism: Loripinus fragilis; assembly: GCA_964019695.1. NCBI lineage: Eukaryota > Metazoa > Mollusca > Bivalvia > Lucinida > Lucinidae > Loripinus > Loripinus fragilis. Next base: position 60,064,282 of record OZ026520.1, on the reverse strand, counting down.
CAATCAGACGTGAGCTTATTAACCAACTAACTCCATCAGTGGGAATGCATGCTCATCCACTAAGGGTGGTTTATTGCTTTACTCGCATCAATATAAAGAGCAGGGTTTGTAATTTGCATAGTACACCAAAGTATACATCTAAAACATTACACAAGCATATTATACCCGCGCATCCACATCGCTGCATTGCGTTCCTCATCGCTGCATTGCGTTCCCCTCCAAAAGGTCTCCACCCGGTTTTTGGCCTGGAAAATACACTGGTAAGGCAACTCCAGTCTCACAGTTGACATTATACTGCCGCTGCCACCAAATGTAACGTGAGCGGACCAGCCAAACAAAACCGTCAATGGAAAAGCATACTCGTGACTCGGGATCGTCACACAAACAAAAACACGCACATAAAAGCAAGGTTACAATTAAAGTAAAGGAACCAGCTCTCTGTTCCGCAGTGAATATAACTGCAGAACTACGAAGGATACAAAGATTTTTTTCACTAAGACAAGATAAAATACTAAACCGTACACCTAATGCAAGGAACTAGCAACAATACTAGTAGAATCCTGTGCCTTAGAACGGAACATAGTCGCAGCAACCGGTGGAGTGGGCTTACATATAGAAATACAAAACCAGGGTCAAACATGAACAATCCCTATGTACACCAACAAAGCAAATAAGAACATAACTATAGCCATAGCATAGCAGCAACCGTTCATGTGAGGAGGACAGGGCTGTGTAAGGAGTCCTACGTGTATTATGTTCAAAAAATCTAAAACCTAGAAGCTGGTGTTATTCAAGCATACAACATGCATACTTTGCGTTAAGGCATCATTCCTTATCTTCTTCTTCCTTCCCGTCATAGCTCTTCCCAAGGATAACAATGTACTATCGAACTGTTTGACTTTTTGCATTTGTCGCTAAATTTGATTGACAATGCAGTATAACAGCAGTTTAAACACAGATTGAAATGAATGCTGATCTTCATGTACATAGTGTTAGGTGGAAGCTGGTCTCTGGTGGTCTCCATGCTGTGTACACTGTTAAGGAGGGTAGCTGGTTCCAGATACGGGTGGCACTTGGGAAGAAGGAGTAAAGATGTGTTTTCACTGTCGAACATTTGAAGCAAATCTCCTATTATGACCTGGAAATTCTTGTTGGAATGGTGTGTTGGGGATTGAAAACAATTGATGTACCCTTCTCTACAACATAGCAGCTTTCTTTGCTCTGCATCAGCTGTTGTTGGAGAATAGTCAATTGTATGCCCACTAGCATTGTTGTACATAACACTAATGAATTTACTATAGTGACCCTTCATGAATGGCGCCGCTCTTTTCTGGACCAGAAATAGTGTGTGTCTTTTGCGTCGAGTGTGCATGTTCCATTCACGAGCCATAGTCCATGATCGATTGTACCAGTGGCTTTCTAGTAGCATCTATCATTCGCTTTGGAGTTTTCTCTTCAGGAAGTTGAGGCTAGTGGTCGCCTTCTAGGCTGTAACATTTAGTGCACCACCACGGACAATCAAACTAAATAACAACGATGGAACCAAGAACATGTTTCAAAGTTATGACATTATTTGACACCAAGTTGGCAACACTTTCTTTAACGAGTCACCTTAATGGTTTGATGATTCGTTGGAGTGTATATCAGCTGAATTTCGCTGAAAAGATTGCGAAATTTGCTTTTATTATAATCATTGACTAGCTTTTATGAGCCTGATTCACTATTATTGTTCCGGGGTTCCAGATATGAGAGGACTAGGCCATTAACCCTTTGTATACTAATGAATTCTTCCTTCTGGTTTGATACAATAAAGTTGGCATAGTCCATTGTATACATTTAGGGGTGTCAGGTTATAATTTTTTGAAAAAAAAAAAGGATTTTTTTTCATCTGTGCCTTCACTGTTTGCAAAAGTACTCGTTTTGGGGTTTTCCTGAATACAAAGGGTAAACTATCAAGAATGCCCAACAAACCGAAAGAGAGGTTTATAGATGTATGCCATGTGACTGCCAATTGAATATCATCGATTTCAATAACACTTTTCAAGACAATGCTATTTTAGAGAAGATATAAAATGCCTGCCCAATTTCTGATTATAAAAGTTCAAAAGTTAATTGATAAGTTACGTAACGTGTAGGCCTTGTATTGCATTAATCAATTATGGTCGATGCGATTAATCTTTATGATATTGCCTTTTAACCAACACATTAGAATGTAAGCACAGAGGTTTGTGAACTTTTCTCTAAACAATTTTCCAAATTGAGAACACAGGAAACCACAAAGAACATACTCATATGAATGTATGTAAATGGAAGAACGAAGTCCCTCGGACATCACCCAGAATCCGATAAGTAAACTCTGGATAATTATTTATGTAATACAATAATATTTCTGTGCATTCATGGCATCAATAATTCAAAAGCTACTAGCGATAATAGAGTCATAATACATGACATCCATCATCTTGGCAACCAGGTTATAGATTATTTTTTCTTCAATGTTACTTCTAATGGGACACCATTAAATGGCGAAAACCGAAATGTGATACTACAAAACGATATCTCATCAGGGTCTGCATAAGCAGCATTGTTTGGTGTTTTTGAAAACTCAATTTGAATGTTTGATCAGGTGTCCCTAATAATGAAAGCTGCACATTTCCAAAACGATAAAACGTTAACTGTTTGAAGCTTAGAAGTAGCGGTAACAAGCCAAAGCAAAGTAAAAAAAAAATCAGTAAATGTGTGTGCGTGTGTGTGTATGTGTGTCCTGCACGAAGGGGCATACTTATCTGAGTCTTCGCCGGTGTCATATTTGTAAGAAGTGCCTTTCATATGAATAGGCTTACTTGGTTTCCTTGAGCGGGCTGGAATTATAAAATCTAGCAAGTTGCAGGAAACAATTATTTTGGCTGAGAGCCCTCTGGAAGGCGAAATGTTAGGTATTCTGAATGCATTCATTAACACTAATTAAGCACCAGAACTTTCAGACAGGGTGGGTGCATAGACTGATGTTGATTACTTTGTTGACTCTGATTATAAGTTTCTTGCAGGTTAATGATTGATTCATACTTCAACAAACGTAAAAGAAGATGGCATAATGTACTGCATAGTGATCGTAGCAGAACTCACTTATTTATTTATACTTTTTTTTATTTCAAATCTATTTATTTATATATTTTATCTATCTATTCAAGTTTATTATTTTATGGATATGTCCAAGGAATCCCACGTTCATATATTACACAAAGACAAAAACATAGGGAAATTACAAGTGACACGTACAAACAAAACCAGCCATCTCTCTCTCACACACACTCTCTCTCTCTCTCTCTCTCTCTCTCTCTCTCTCTCTCTCTCTCTCTCTCTCTCTCTGTATTAAAATACAAGTGAGTACCAGGAAATGCTACAACCACACAAAGACTAAGAAGACAATTTAAGTTGAGCAATCAGCTCTCTCTCTCTCTCTCTCTCTCTCTCTGACCGAGATGATTGTAAATTTAGAAAGGACGCTAAGTGCTGCATAACACACAGAACCCCAACAAGCAATAAGAAGGACAATATACAATGAACCAACAATAACAACAGAACCACCACCTAAGAACGGACATCAGCCAAAGCCATCGTGTGATTAATTTTACTGGCCTAAATTTTGCACTAGCTTCTTATGATTTTAAGGAAATAGCGACCAGGCTAAGCATTGGTGGAATAATATGCCTAGACTTGACTTAACAAAATACAGTACTAGCAGTTCTATTTATGAGGCGATCATGAATGAATAGAGGTACTTGTCTTCTGTAGTATTAACCCTAAAGCGCCAAGAAAAAATTGCATCTGAAAATGTCGTCTGCTAAAGTCGTCTGCTGCAAATAATTGCCTAACATTACTGACGAATAAAGTATAGAAGCAATCAGCGTGGACCCCGAACAGACTGCTCCTATAGGAGCAGTCTGAGGAGCAGTCTGATCTGGGTCCACACTGTTTGCCATAGATGCTTCTTAAACATTTCAGCAGACGAGAAAAGCATGAATAAAGCTGTGGAGCTGGAGCTGCAAACCCAGTATACAAAAAACTATTGCCAAAGTAACAGTGTCTTGCATCTTACAGAAAAACTATTTAGTATGTTCTTGTTTAAATATAAGACACACAGAAAAGATGTAATCAATAGGAGATGATGTAAGAAGGTAATGCATTATTACCACGCTAAAAGTGGTTGCAATAGATTGCACACCATATGCTGAAACAAAAGCGGGCATATTGCCTTCTTTCTCATATTAGAGGAACTCTTAAATCTGATGGTAATAAACGTATTGATTGAGCTGCTGGTTATGTTGAATCAAGTTTACTGCCTTTTTAAAGCAAATTATACATGCAATAAAACGTTACGCTTGTCCTGCTGAACCTGCATATGTCGTCTTTTGAAAATAGTGTAGATCCTTATCAGACGGCTTCTTCAGAAGCCGTCTGATAAGGCTCCACACTATTGTCCTGCCTCAAATAAATGAAGTAAAATAACTGACCTGGCTAGAAAACATAAGCAAGTGTTGCATGTTCATTTATTTAGCCAGACAAAGGTTACTTTCAGATCTAGCGTTTCTAATATTGAACAAAGAAAGAGCATTAAAGTGTAAGTGAACCTGAAGTTATAGTTACAGCAGCTGCAGAACATGTACCGTGAAAACGTGATTAGTCAAATAGCAAGAAAATTGTAATTTCTGGAAAATGCCTTATTTTTTCCATAAAATATTTATTTTCAGCACATTGTAAGCATCAATTTTAGACACTTCCTGTTAGTAGCAGTTAGCAGAACAGAACAGAACTTTATTGAAAACTATACATCTCAGGCCACTCACAGTTGGCGTAAGAGATTAACAAAAATAAGGCAAATAATACAGGGGGTAAATGTTCACATTGTCTTACGCCTTGAAAACTTGAGAAGAAAGAAAATAGTTCTCCATTTTATGAGACACATGATTTCATTTCCTTGAACATGTTAAAAATAATCTGAAAAAAAAAAATCCGTTGATATTTCTAGCTAATAGTTTCTTCCATAACCCAACTCGCCATACAGAAACAATCAATAAACGAACAGAACAATTTCTTTTTCTGGGTTTTTGCAATTTCTGTTAATGCATGTAACACAAAAAATATGATCCAACATTTTCATCTTGAAAAATGCCTTTTACATAAAAATATTTATTGTGGGCGCATTGTTAGTGTTACTTTGAGACACATACCTGTTGCCAACTTCCTAGTCTTTGCTAGTTCACTAGCATTCTTGTTACAATGCCTCAAAACTGGTCTTGGGAAAGACTGCCATCCAAAGGGATGAAAAGTGGAGACGACGATGAAATATGCAGTGATTCATTTACAATTTTTGGCTTATGGGTCCTGGGACTCGCTTTTTCCAATATCAATGAGTCCCAACTGCAAACTTAGGAGTCCTAAGCACTATTTTTAATGACAAGTCTGCAATACTATTGCATCCCGGGACTCGCCAGGACTCGCTGAAATAAAAACTTATGCGCAAAAGATGCAGGATGCGCAGGTAACAAAATCACTGAATATGTAATGTAGGATTTATCTTAACAATCTTTTACTACACTTTGTAAATCGATAAATTTCAAATTTTACGTAAGTTTTGTTAATTTTCGTTGTTGTTTTTTACAATTTTAGAGATTGACTTATAATCATGGCAATTTAAAAGTGTAACGATTTTTAATCTACTTTTGTTTTTGCAAGAAAGGCACGTCGCTCGGAACATTGGACTGGTAGATGTGCATGGCTGGCCACGTGATTATTGATGGACTATTCAACTAAGGGCTTTGAAAAGCAAACGAGCTGTATTGTTTGATATACGTGTGAATACGTGATGTGTTTGAGTGTATCGTGCGCTAATGTATTTGTAACCTGTGAATGCCATCTGGCAACTTTAACTTTTTGCCTGTTGGTGACAACATTTGTCGCCTGCTGATAACAATTGCACACAGTTTCGACTCAGATCAAAACATCAGGCTTGATCTGTATCCAAACTATTTGACACCGTCTGATGGTATTCCTGGAAGCTTTTTGGAGAAAAAAAATAAAAATAAAATACCAGCAGTGCAGTATTACCCAGCATGTGAAGAGTTAATTCATTGCGACACCAATCAGACCGTTGCGTGTCACAACTGTATAATCTCAGGGCCAAGAGTCTGGATGACTAATTTAATTACTTCCACATATGCTTTGCAATTTGTAATTAGTTTTTCATTTAAATCATCTTTTTATAGTCTAATGAAATGATTTTGCTATCCAGAAGGTTCATTTACCTGATTGAATGTTCAAACCTCGAATGTCAGCGAGAAAGGTGAAATCTGTTTCCACGGATTTCGCAAGTGTTTTTGCGATTGGTAAGAATCTGAACGGTCGCACAAACACTTTATGAAAATAATATTACTGTTACTGCTTGTTTCAAGCAATAAAGCTGAATGTATTTTGAACCAATCAACATAATTGGTAAAGACCACAAGGAAAACTGCTGATAAAGCTTATGGCAAAGCTATCAGAAGAAAATTAAGACACATTGATGTCAAAAACAGAAGTATGGGCAACCGGATAATGGTCCAACCTTGGAGCACATGTATTTTATATAGGTTTCTGTAGAGAAAACTTAATGTAGAGAAAATTTAAAACTATCTTCTTGTTTGTGGCATAGTGCCTTGATATTTAGTAGGTAGCGTCATCTAGTGGAATTTGACTAAGTTTGTTCAAATGATGGATCTGTGGTCAACCCAGGATCACATTGTTTTTCTCAATATTACTTAAACTTTTCCATGCATGAAAAGTCTATATGCAACTGTAGATCAATCAAAGATTCATAGCTGGATGTTTGATTGGATAATGCTTTCCCCTGCCCTAATAAAACTTCACCATGCATGAAAAGTATATATGCAACTGTAGATCAATCAAAGATTCATAGCTGGATGTTTGATTGGATAATGCTTTCCCCTGCCCTTATAATCATTCACTCTCAGGTGAGCGATCCAGGGCGCAAGGACCCTCTTGTTTGAGTTATAGCTAGTCTTTGTAGATGAGCAGATAATTATATGTGTATGAAACCCCCGAGGAAAAGTTTTCTTGTGGCGTGGGCCAAAATTGTTGATACTGTAACACAACAGTAGTTTCCAGCTGAATCCTAATTAGTTAATCGAATATTGTTTTGTTTCCTTTTCTGTTGCAGTTTTTTCGCATGCCAGTTGCTACAATTAGAGCAAACCCTGTGTAAAACGGCCACTCTCAAAAAGACCAATATTTGTTTTCAAACCAATTATCGCTGAATGCAGGTCAAAAGTATTGCAGAATGCTCCAAGAGGAGCATTCTGCAATACTTTCAACCTTCATTAAGCCACCAATTGTCATTAAGATCTTATTTTTGTCTATTTTGTGTCTATTTTTGAATGGCCTCTTATGACAGGTTTTACTTTATTGTAGCCACCTGAAATATGCAAAGTAGAAAAAAAACCTAAATACAATTGCTGGGTAATTCTGCAAAAAACAAATGTAGCCACTGGCGGGTTAAGCGTTTAAACGTTAAGTGTAATTTCCACTTCAATGTGCAAGCACTTATATGACAGAAGCTATATAAAATAAGCACATGCTTAAAGATGGAATGCCATCAATATTTTCAGCAGAAAACATTGTTTTAAATGTTTAGCTTTCTGAAGCTTGCTTCTGGTTACTACTAAGCCCATAATGTTCGCGGTTTCTGTTACCAAGCTGGACCCCAGCTCCAAGTGCAAACCTAACCAAACAGTCAGTTTATGACACCTCTGAATAATTTTGGAATGCCAAGTTTCCCTCACAATGTCCACTTATTGAATGATACATTTGATATCTGTTATATTATACTCTCTACAAATAGCATAATGATCACGGAGAAAAAAGTAAAATAGACCTAACGTTTCAATGAATAAAACTAAATTTAGAATCACCGCGTCACTACAACACATATCTAAATACTTGCTAAATATTTTTTTGTGTTTTAACAACAACAGAATCTAGGGTGAATATTTGGTGCCAGTAAAATGCATTTACCCTCCCCCACCCCCCCTCCCTGTGGCTTAGGCTGCTGTCCGTTTTAAGGAAGTGGTTCTATTGTTGTTGATTTGTTGTTAATTGCTGCGCCCATTGCTTGTGGGGGTTCTGTGTTTTATCTTGTTTTATTATGCAGTGCTTAGTGTCCTTTCTAGTTTTGCAATCATCTTGATGGGGAAGAGAGAGCTGGTTGCTTAAATAATAAAACAAATGGTTTCCTGGTGTCGTGTGATTGTTAGTGCTCTGTGGCTCTTCCTCACAGTGCCGTGGGTTGGTCTGCAGTGTGTGAGTGGTAAGTAGATGCTATCATTTCCTTAAAGCAGTTACTTGTTTCGCAACACACCTTCAAACATTCATTGATTTGCCTGTATTAATTTTAGTATTAATAAGCAAGCAGGGCTGTGGAATACTTACTCCACACCTGTTTAAAATCTGGCAGTGTAATCGACTCCTCTTTCATGTTTTCGGATTTAATTGTTACCTGATAAAATTTAATTCACTGATTCCGCGGCAAATTATGTGCGCAATTACGCCCTGTAGATGACGAGTGCCAATGATAAATAACAAAACTTCGTTAATTGAAGATTCTTTAAATAGAAACGTCAGGTAAAATGTTCTTAGTAAGAAAGTGATGTTTTGCGTTGTTGACTGCTTTTTCTTTAAGTACCGTATTCGATCTATTATTTGCAAAACGTAGCTCTCAGCGGATTGAAATACGAAACTGACTTTATATAGATTAGTGGGCGGTTCGCTATGGTCAGTTATTACCCTATGGGTATGTTCTGGCTTGCAAAAGTTTCAATGATACCAAAAGAGAATGGCCCTCGAGATCGCAAAACATATTATGTTAATGGACATGAGCCACAACATATAAGGTTGAGCAAATCGAACAGCTTCAACGGCTTGTCAGATCCAATAAAATCAATATTTAGACTGGACATGTCCTAAGGCTTGTCAGACCCAATAACATCACGATTTAGGCTGGACAGGTCCAAAGGCCTGACAGATCCAATAAAATCAAGATTTAGACTGGACAGGTCCAAAGGCTTGTCAGATCCAATAATATCAAGATTTAGACTGGACGGCTCCAAGGCTTGTCAGATCCAATAAAATCAATATTTAGGCGGTACAGATCCAAATGCTTGTCGGATCCAATGATATCAAGATTTAGACTGGGCAGGTCCTAAGGCTTGTCAGACCCAATAACATCACGATTTAGGCTGGACAGGTCCAAAGGCCTGACAGATCCAATAAAATCAAGATTTAGACTGGACAGGTCCAAAGGCTTGTCAGATCCAATAATATCAAGACTTAGACTGGACAGCTCCAAGGCTTGTCAGATCCAATAACATTAAGATTTAGACTGGACAGCTCCAATGCTTGTCAGATTCAAAAATATCAAGATTTAGACTGGACAGCTCCAATGCTTGTCAGATTCAAGAACATCAAGATTTATGTGCATGCTGTGATACTTGTTATTTTAAAAAAATTAAAAATGCTTGTTTATTCTTGTTTGTCGAAGTAAAAGCCCTACTGGGCTTATGTTACATGTTTTACTATTATAATCGACACAAAATAAAATTTCTATGTCTATGTCTATGTCAAGATTTAGACCGGACAGCTCCAAGGCTTGACAGACCCGATAACATCAATATTTAGGCTGGACAGGTCCAAAGGCTAGACAGATCCATAACACCAAAATATTCAGGCAACATAGATCAGGCTAGATAGATTTCATCACACCAAGAGTTTGTGTTCAAGGTTATCTGGAATGTCAGAACAATATTTACTTGAGAAACAAAACAAATTCAATCAAGCTGTTATGTAGACTTATATCAGTCGTAGATGTTGTTATTACGCCTATGAATCCATACCAACCAATACCATTCCACATCTTATCTTTTGCCGTATTCCAGTCCAGAATTTTAATTTATGCTGGCTCAAACATGAGATAGCAGAAGAAGAAAAAGTATTTGAGAGGAAGGATAGAGTTAGTTAAAAGAAAGATAAATATTAATAATATAAAAAATATCTTTATGAATAAAATCATATCTCATCAGACTTTATAAGTCTAGCTGTTATGCTGCAGTTTCCTGCAAAGAAACTTGGACAATTCACAAAATTTCTTGTATCGTGTATATACTTCATCCTAAAATATTTTTCTTGTACAATTAAGCTTATACAAGAAAAGGGACCAGAGAAAGTGCATTTTTATAAAGTGAGATCATGGTGATTATGTGTAATAAAATAACGTAGTTCCTTGAGTAATTCCACCAATAAACTGAGATAACAGATATGACTTGGGTTCTACATTACGCAATTTGCTCCTCTGCATATTTTTGTCTTTAAATCATTCGGTTGGCATCATTTACAGAACCGCATGATAAGGCCAGATTTTTTTATTAGTTGATTTACGAACCCTCCTACTGTAAATTTTCGGAAAGTAGGAAAAAAATAAAATTTAATTTTCTAAAATTGTTTTTTTTATTTTATCGGCCTACTCTAAATATTATTTGTTTTGTTGAAAAAAAATATATTTTTGAGGTTCTGTCTGTGTATTTTTGAGAGTGACACTGTTCAAAGTGATTGTCCTGTCCAGATTTTTGGGAAAATGATGAAATATTTAAAGATAACCTTACTAGTTTTACTGTTTTTCTGGAGACATTAAAGAAAAAAAGAAAAAAAACGCTCTGGAAAAAAAAAGCTCTGAAAATGACCAGTCAACTCGTCATTTTCAGAGCTTTTTTATTTATTTTTTTTTCGTCCCCCCGACCCTAGATCTGAAAAAATATTCCCGTAAATCAACTAATTAAAAAATTCTGGCCTACTACACACACATTTAGAACACAGTCGTTTTGCACAGATGCGTTTTACCGAATCATTACCGCATTGACTAGACAGTATATGGGCTTCTTTCACAGCACCAGCCCTTCCCTCTATATTTGGGATGTGCGTCCATCAAGTTTGTGTAATGATGAACCTAGGTTGACCTTGGTGGTCAAATTTGTTTCCTAATGTGGTTAAATTTGAAGAATTTTGAAAAGTTCATTGCTGAAGTACTGTTAATGCCAAAATCATTATACTTACTAGGTATGTTTAACACAATGAGACAATGACTATAGATAAGTATATAAGGTCAAAATTGACCGTTGACCTCTGAGCCAATGTCGCTCATATGGGAGCATTCGGACGTCAGTGCAATGCTGACTCTTACATGAGTCTCGACGCTTGGAAAGTTTGCGACTTGGTGAGACTCAAACAAGCGTGCTCGGCACAGAGAGCACCTAGATCATTGAAACTTTGCATGCATGAAGCTAAGAGAGAACAAATAACAAAGCTGCGGACCAGACTGCGCGCATGTAACAAATTATTTCTCTTGTCGCGGCCCATAAAATAGCGGGGATGTGGAGTGGGTTGGGCTGTGAGGACAAGGTCACGTGCGGAAAAGCTAGCTTTATTCGTTTTATCTATAGTAGACTGGCTCTTATCCATAAAACAATTTTTCACCAATGTGTGATATCATAAACTTGTAGCTAGTCTAACTCTGATGGCTCTGTTTTATGAAACAGAGCCATCAGAGTTAGACTATCTACAAGTTTATGATATCACGCATAGGTGAAAAATTGTTCTATGGACAGGAGCCAGTCTATATCTATAGGAACGGCTTTCATACTAAAGGAACCCGCTTGGGGTGAAGCATCGTACAAGAACGACACCGTGATCGATGATATGTCTGTAAATCTTACATAATCAACCAGCAAACAATGCCAAAATTGTAGGAAACTATCCCAATCTTTAACAAGAATTCACGGGGAAAGTCTAGCCTTTGACTGACTTGAGCTACGTGTCGCCAAGACATAACCCTCTCTGCTCAGCTACAGAGACCAGTCAGACTCTTGGGAATACACGTGTAGCTAGAATAGTTAATACACTATGATTGACAGTAAAGACGCATGGAACCCATATTCGCAATTGGAAATAACATGTGATATGGATTTTTTTCGCGGTCAAAGGACCTTTTCCCTATGTTTCAACGAACCATGAATCATGAAATTTATCAAAGTCTGCTTGATAAACGGTTCCAAACAAACAATGGTCGTAGATTTTGTTCTGATTCCAATTAATCAATAAATGCAGCAGACGTCTCCCTTTATTCTGCAACCTAACATGCAGCATTAAATTGCTTTTATTGTCCGAAATTGATAGTTATCGAATCCCATTGAATTTTATGGGCGCTTTAACCAACCAATGAAATGTGGTGTTTTGTCAAAACAGCTGTTTCCGCAGTTCCGTGAAAACAAAAATCACTTGTAGAAGTGTTTTATCAGGGTTCTAGATGAGTTCCGCCAGTTCAATAGTTGATCACGGATCCTAAATGTAGGGTCGTGCATTGGTTCAGAACACCATAGTTCTCAAACTTTTGGTGATTTTTACAGTCATCATGGTATGTTTGCTTATTATTTGATTTGCGAACTCTCCTACTGTAGTTTTCCAGAAAGTAGAAAAAAATAATTTATGTTTTTTCTATTATTTTATCCGCCGACTCTAAATATTATTTGTTTTGTTGAAAAAAATACAATATATTTTTGAGGTTCTGTTTGTATATTTTTGAGAGTGACGCTGTTAAAAAAGTGATGTCCTATGCAGGAAAATTATGAAATATTTAAAGATTAAATACAGGCTGTTGGTTTACTTTCTGAGTTTAACATATTGTAAAAATAGCTCTGAAAACGAAAAACAAGCTCTGAAAATGACCAGTTAAGGTCATTTTCAGAATTTTTTCTTTATTTTCCGCCCCCCCACCCCGACCCTAAATTTGACCAAAAAAAAAATCCCGTTAATCAGCTAATAAAAAATCTGACCATAAGCAGACGAGAAAAGAGTCAACACCAGCATGAAACCGAGGGTCATCCGTACGTAGATTGAATTTTAAGTGGCCACAAATGACCATTATTTCTGACATTTTGTAAACCACCATGGGAACTACATCGAAAGGTCAGTTAAAGATACAAAGGAAGTCCACTAAACGATTTCACATATTTTTTCCTCCAAAACGCATCGAGAACAAACCAGCCTTGCATGGATAATTGCAGCAGTGTTTAGGGTCGATGATCCTTTTGAGGGGGCGATCCTCAGTCACTTTTTAAAGATAACAGGTACTGTGCAGTGGCGGATCCAGGGGGGTTCAGGGGGTTCGCTGAAACCCCGCCCCAGATTTGAAATATCCTATTAAAATCAAATAGTGAGACCAAATAATTTCATTTTCATTGGATATTTTTTTCAAAAAATGAGATAAAATCAGCAAAGCGAGCCCCCACCCCTTTTGAATATGAACTCCCTTTCCAGAAATCATGAATCCGCCTGTATGTAGCTGACTGGACATTCGGACATATTTGTACTTATTTCCCTTTTTACCAAGCGTTGGATTCATTCTTGTTCTCTTTGTCACATGTAGCTTGTTTTTTTTTCTTGGGAAACTTTGATAAAAATCATTTGATACATTGTTACGGATGTTTGTGAAACAAACATGGCTTCCAATTAACTTTTCCTTCCATCATTCACCTTTGACCTCAGATGGATCTCGGCGTGCCTGATTAAAATATGCCAAGAACTTTTTTGTTAACGGAACCGTATGTTTGCGGAAGAATTAGGATAATAATACATATCAGATACTATTCTTCTGTTTTGATTGATATACACGATGCATTCCACATCTGTTTCTCTATACATTATTTAGACTAGATGTCCATGAACGGGACACATGCAAATAGTTCAGACCCAGATGCGACGCCGCTAATTAGCGGCGTCTCATCAGGGTCAGCATTACTTGCTACGAGCTGCTTACGATAAAAATATATATCCAGTAAACAAATGATTTGGAAAAAGTGACACATGACCTCTTATAGCGCCCAAATCTGCGCACTTTAAATGACCAATTTGTTGACTGCATTATCTTTTCAAAAGTGACCATATATCAGATCATATCACCCATTTTGCAAGTAAGTTTCACTCCTAAAAACCTCGTTTAAAGCATGGACCGCTCCGTTTTTTATCCAATATTTTGTATTTATATTGCTTATAAATGTTAAAATCTCAAGAGGTGTTGACATTTTAACATTTGTGAACACGATGAGTTTCATTTTCTTGGACTCAGTTTTATATTCTCGAGGCCAGATTTCATGATAAGCTTCTTGTTTTGTTGGCACTGATAGTGCAATTGTTGCAGGTTCTTTGATTCAGTTTACAACGACATTTATAGGCTGCCTGGTACCAAGATATGATTGTTATCATGATATTTTCTATAATTAGTTTGGCATTATTAGTTTAGTGTCTGGGAATATTTGATAACTTGGGATTGAATTCAAATTGTTTGCATTTTAAAATTGGTGGCCGGTACAAATTTCATATTTACATAATATGTTTTGCAAACTCTAGGGCCATTCTCTTTTGATATATATTATTTATTTCTCCGATGAGATGAACATGAAAAAAATCAAAACCTCCTCGGGGTCCGTACATGTATTTATACGTGTATAAGAATAAGATAAGCATTAACTCTTTAAAGGGGACGGCAACCCTGATAATTACTATATTTTATATGAAAGATCTTGATAAATCATGAATTTTGATACCAGTTTCGTCTAAATCAGTTGAAAAATGTGGAAGTTATGGGCGTTTGAATATTTGCAAATGGATTGTAATGGAAGCGGCCATATTGTAGGCTTAGTGACGTCACTCAGCCTAATTAGATATGCGTAATCAAAATAAAAGACAAACCAATGGATTATTTGCATTAATCTTTAACGAAACATTTTCTTCGTGTATAAAGCTACATATCTGCTGAAACACATATGATGTGATAGTAGTGATAACTAAAAATTAAGCAGTTGAAAAAATTCTGAAAACTAATTAAATATTCAAAATGGCGGCTAAATGCTGGCCATAATGAATTTTTTTCAATGCCAAGAACTTGCCCATTTTCAACCGATTTTGATGATACTTGTATCAAAATTCATGGTTCATAGAGCTCTTTCTGATAAAACATACTTATCATTAG
Source organism: Loripinus fragilis (assembly GCA_964019695.1). NCBI lineage: Eukaryota > Metazoa > Mollusca > Bivalvia > Lucinida > Lucinidae > Loripinus > Loripinus fragilis. The sequence goes on along the minus strand of OZ026520.1, from coordinate 60,049,155 downwards.
GGTTGCTGTCCCCTTTAAAATATTGTCTCAAATATCTTAGTGACATATAAACAAAACATACAGGTGCTTACTGATGCCAAAACTATATATGAGTATAATGATACATCAGAACAGATTAAATTCGAATCAAATTAGATGTCACACGTCTAGCACGTACAGTTCGATGAATCTTATCTGTTAGTAATATGACTGATCCATTATAGTTTTCAATTAAATGTTCATATAAAGCAGCCAAATAAAGCAAACATATAGTCCCTGCTCAGACTGTTGCTCTAGCAGCAGGTTGATCTGGAATTATTTTGTTTACATACGTGTATGATTTTCTTGACTGGTTTATTTGGTTCTGGCATTCAAAGCATGGGCTGATCCGGAGGGGGGCAGAGGGTCCGGACACCCTCCCCTGGAAAATCACAAGTGGCTATAACGTTTCGTTAAAATACTGGAACAGCGGACTCCTCGAGAAGCAATTGGACCCCTCTGGTCCTATTGCTTTTTCGAGGGAGGTCCGTAATATGATGATGACTAAAGTTATTTATAACGTTTGTAGGACTCCTGACAGAATGATCCGCGCATGCAATGAAGACAAAATATGCAAGACAATAACCAATTGTATTGTATGGTAGGTAACAAGCTCAGTGGATGAGTTTGGATTGTTGTTGGAACGAAAAGCCAAATAAATAGTGTAATTATTTTCTCCACTTGTGTAAAGTTATTTCGACGTGTTGGCCTGTCAGTATGTATCTCTAGAATTATGAGAAAATCAGCATGATTCCTCTTAAAATGCTGGGAAATATTTGACAATATTCTTTTCTGTTTCAGATTATTTCGGGTAACTTTCACAAATTATCTTTGTTATCTTTTTTTATTAAATCGGTGATAATCCTCGCAATTAGAGTGCTACAGTGACGAATGTACAGTTTAAATTATAAAGCAGAGTCAAGAAGTAAAGATTAATATTCTATTCATATAAAGATTTCCTATGTCCTTCTTCAAGAGCTATTTGACTTCTAATGTTCTGGACTTGTGCATTCCCAAATACCAATTTCAGATATAGGAGTGCCTATAGACTGGCTCCAGTCCTTAAAACAATTTGTTTTATCAATGTGTCATATCATATTCTTGTAGCCAGTCTAACTCTGATGGCTCTGTTTTAAAACAGAGCCATCAGAGTTAGACTGGCTACAAGTATATGATATGACACAATGATGGAAAATTGTTTTAAGGACTGGAGCCAGTCTAGAGTGCCTTTATTGTTTGGACTGATTCCAGTGTATGCTGATCTGAGTCCTTGCATACAGAATAAATACAAGTTAAGTTTGTTTCTCCTCAGATTGTAGGAATGTTCGCGGTAATTGTTTGATTATGTAGTCGTATTCAGATGTTTTTCTTTTACATCATTAGCCTAAGAATCCCGTTATCATAACCTATCTATTCTATCTATTCTTTGTTTCTAAGAACTATTAAGTCGATTCAATGAAAAACAACACAGTGGCACATGCAACATGACAGCGAAGGCTGACCAGACTGTCCAATCGTGGCTGTCTGATCAGGAAAGTTTGCTGGTTTCTTGGCTATCATAGAAATAAGAATGGCTCTATCAGAAGGCCAATGGGTAGGCATTTTTATGCATATGACCTTTCTTTTTTAAACTATGTTGTTCAGGCTTTTATTCGTTTCTTTTGTCTAAGTTAATTACAATAGGCATAAAACGTTGCCTGACAGGCAAGTAAAAGATCCGTCTTAGACAAAAAACTGAAAAAAATGTCTAAACCAATTTAAGAAAAAAAAAATATTTGGGTGAGCCGTTCCAGATTTTTTTTTATGACTTGTGTCTAGTGATATTTGTTTTTCTCTTTCGTAACGAAGCAGTAGTAGCAAAAAAAAAAACAATACAAAGTGTCGTCCCTGTCTATCTGTCTGTTATTCTTTGCATGCTTGGAATTTTTTGTTCAAATCATTTTTAAGAAAATTCTTTCAGGAATGCCATCAGAGGGTCAAACAGTTTGGATCTAGATTAGAACCTGACCTAGGTCCTAACTGTACATAAATGTCACCATCCAGAAGGCACTAGCCTTTTCACATGCTTTGGATGTAGAGCCTAAATTGAGATATTCAATTCTGACCCATACTGTAAAACGATCTCTTAATTGTCCTGCGACACACAAGATGATGACATTCGGCACACGCAACTGGTATTAATCCAATTTCAGTTAACTTAATTATAACATTAAAGATGTGTCATTTGGTAAATGTAACTTATTTATAGACGAAGAGACCACCGTTCCAATCCAACCCATGTTTTACACAACCCCATTCCTCGGCCATGCATGACCGCCGAGGAATGGATTTGTGTAAAACATGGGTTGGATTGGAACGGTGGTCTCTTCATCCATACGCCATCGCCCTGTATGCTTCAAGCGCCCAGGGAGCTGTTGTGGGAACAAAATATTGCAGAGAACAAAGAGTGCACTGATTAACCTTTGTACAATACATGCGTTTTTTTTTATTTAACTAAGTAATCTATTGACCTGACCAGACCTAACCTGACTGGACTGAATGACTCGACTGAAATTATCATACGTTCTAGTGGGGTTTGATTTTAATGTAATTCAATTTCTTACTTTATAAGAGCCCCAATAAAGCATGTTTTTAGAGGGGTACACATATAGCTATGTTTCATGTTTCTCCAAAGAAAGCGTGTATTGGGGTACTCTTTGGAAGGTTCGAAGGAGCACCACAGCAAATATTATTATGAAAAAAGTAGGAATATATATTGTCAGTTTTGTGTTAGAAAATCATAGGCATTCTTTCTTTGTTATCAAGATAATGGTGGTCTCGTGGACCCTAATAAAACTGCTCCACAAGCACATGCATCAATAGACGACATTAGTCGCGAATGTCACTGGCGATAAACTCTGTGTTTGAGTCTTTTAAGGGTATTTCTGAATCTGACTGTAGCTTGGAGTTTTAATAATTAATTAATTGCCGTGTGGCACTCATTGGCATGTCGGATTAAAATCAAATAAATCATATCTTGGACATTTTAAATAAGATTCCTATTATCTTTGACATTTAGATCTGTTTTAATCCTACTGGCAGCGTTTAAAAACAAATTAATCATGCAGCAGATGTTTGCTATAATGAGTAGTTTTGTTTTATTGTTTTAGTTGACGGTTTGTGGCTGGCATCAACTCTCATGTTCAATCGAAATGACCGTTTGGACTGAGGGACACGGCATATTTTAAGGGACTATAGAGTCCCTACCGACTATTCAAATCATTTTTGTGTGCTTATGTTCAGTAGTTTAGCTCAAGTATGTCGCCTTGAAACTCTTCATATTCATTGATTCCAGACACCTCCTTGTATCAGTGTTGTATTTGTGTGTAAAGACCCACTAATAGCTATGGTCATATAGAGATAGCAAAAATAAGCCTTGTAAAATGTGTATCACCCACAAATCGGAATTCAATTGAGCCCTCCCAAACTATCTACAGACAACAAAAATCATGAAAAATACCCAGCATGCAATAAGTTAAATGCGTCCTTCGAATCAATTTGGCGTGACTAAGCTCAATTTGGTTTCATGAATTCTGAATATTTGGTTCATTTGCATCATAAAGGATAAAAAGTCCCAATGGAGACGAGGTTATAGCGAATTTAAATAGGTAAAAATGACTAGTCTTCGATCATGTGTGTATCTGCACGTTCTCCACGAGACAAGGGGCAACAGACCGAGATAGGGCCAACATTTACTCTCTCTCTCTCTCTCTCTCTCTCTCTCTCTCTCTCTCTCTCTCTCTCTCTCTCTCTCTCTCTCTTGTATATGACGCTGTCAAGAGCTCATCCCTTATAAGCTACCTGACGCTGTAACTCATGAGGTTTTTGTTACTTGGCGCACTGGCGACAAGTAAATGCACAGGAGAGCCTTCGCTGCCTGCATTTGCACGGACGGGCGGACGGACGGACGGATACATGGACAGCATGGAAGCAGAAGGTACGGTCTAAGAACACTCTAACATACACGTTGAAGAACCACTTTTAGGCATATTATTTCAGGGGTTGTGCCTAGTGTTTTGATTTTCTCTAATTCGGTTTTATATCACACCTTTCTAATCAGAATATGCCAAGAACACAGTAAGATTAGAGGCAGCTACAAGTTTAGTTGCAGCTGCAACTTGACTAGCTGCAGCAGCAGAAAGCATGATCGATAGCTTCTTGGCTCTTTTACCAATTAGAGAAATATAATTGTAGTCCAACTGGTTATGCTTCAGAATTAGCCAGCGTGGCATTTATAAATTTTCCAAGAGCTAATGAGACTAATATGCTATATATGGCAAGATAATTGTGCACACTTTACCAGGCAAAACCGCCTACGCTACTTGTCTAAGAGATCTGCGTTTCCTTTTCTATTTGATACGTATAGTGGAATAAGAGACTTACACAATGACATTTTTACCCATTAATTCAGAATGGAATCGTTAATCCTATATGTTTAATTCTGTTTTGGTAGTCCATTAGGCTGCCACATTTTGTGGGTGACCTATTTTTATGCACTTTCACAGAGCACACGTTTTCAAAATATTTGAGCCGTGACATGAGATTTGCAAAATGTGGTATTTTAACATGTGTAGATTCAGGCGAGCCTCTGCAGCCTCCTTTTAAGCTTAGAAACTCCAAATGGTGTTCAGTCAGTAGCTTAACAACCATAGAATACTCAAGCAACTAGCAAAGGTTCTGGTCAGACTGCGCGTAAGCGCAGGCTGATCTGAGCCTTTGCTGGTCGCACATACCACATTGTTGGAAATCGCATGCACTGGCTCAATTTCCTTCTATACTTATTCGTAATGACTTGCATACAAAATACAAGTCCAAATAGTATGCTCATTTTCGCTTAGAGCCACGGAAAAAGTAACGATAGGGAGTTACTGCATTCTATAATAATTTTGCCCAATTACTAGTCGTTGAAAAAGTGATCAGGCGCATGAGCATTGGTGTGGTAACTGTGATGAACCAAGAATGTTACAACTTTCAGGAGCCGTAGCGGGGTGGTGTTTTTTCAAGAACTGAGCCGAATTAAACGAACTAACATATGAGAAATTGTACATCTCGCATATATGTTACATATCTAGTCGGACTAGAGGCACGTGAAGCTTTATCTCTTTGCATGCTTGGTAATTTTTCATGATTTATGTCGTCTGCTGACTTTTTTTCAAAATTATCTTTTTCAAAAGATTCTTTCGGGAACACTACATGGGTGAAAGTTTTCAGGATTATTCCTGAATTCAGGATGTTGAGGCTGATAGAAAGTCAGACTCAAACTGCTGAATTCAGCAGATTAGTATAGGTTCTCTGATTTATTTCCAGTCTGTCTTAAGACAATTGACCATTTAAGCTTCAAATTGTGAATATTTAGTGGGCATATTGCAAGTTTTAAGATCGGAGTTTTGAAAGTTGAGGATTTTGGAAATTTTGAACTTTCACCCATGACACTATCATGATGATTTTTGTCGTCTGCTGACTTTTTTCAAAATTATCTTTTTCATAAAAAATATTTCAGGAACACTATCAGAATGTCAAACGGTTTGGACCCAGATCAGGCCCGACGTTATGTCGGGCCTGATCTGGGTCCAAACTGTTTGCAAAGATTATCAACAGACGACAAAGTTCGCCGCTGGCAGGCAAGGAGTTATGTATGCGCAATCTTACTGGAAGACTTTGCGATTAGTTCAAATGTTCTCCTACTTATGCTGTCAGATGTACTATTAACCTATTGGGCTCCTTAGAATCTATAAACTTACATGGATGCCAACATTCTGTACATTGTAGCAATTTTATGAAGTGAAAACATTTTACAAAGTGGTTGTTGGCAACGATTTGGGGTTTCAAGAAATAGGTTCTGCCTTCGTTTAGCGAATCTAGTAGGCCATTCCAGCTTTTCTCATGTATGCGCAGATTTTGTTGCACAAATGAGGAATATCTGATGAATTTGCAAGTAAATGTATATTGCATGTATACTGAATGGGCTAGTACACAAGACTGGGCTTGGTACTTAATGCATATTCGGAAAAACATCCATTCAACGCCAATGCGGGGCGAGAGGTCTAAAGTTTGGTATGGTTCTTCATCTACATCCATACTTTGTGTATGCAAGCAGCAAATGCTCTGGCGAGTCTGCGCATATGCACAGACTCGCATGCGCCTTCGTTGCTCGACAAAGCAATAAGTACCAAAATCTCATGTGTCGGCTCATATGAATATTGTACATGTATTATATATGTATGAATGAGTCTACCAGCTGTCACATACTGTTTCTTAGTCATTCCGTAGTAGCATTAGACATAACTTAGTGAAAATGGCAAAAATCATTCTTGAAAAACATAACGTGTAATACAGCACATTTTTATCTAAAATGGTGACATTACGCTTTTTTCTCCACGAAAATGTCAAATGAGTAATCAGTCATTTGTAAGGTGCGGTCAGTCTTGCCAAAGCCTTCGCTGCGCGCACACACACACGCACGCACATACGCATACACATCCCTATATTAGCTGCATACGAATTATCGTGGCTAAGGATGGTCTCTTTAGCAGGACACGTTTGATTAGGTCTGATCTTATTATGGCCAATATATAGCTTATTTTAGAGGACTTTTATTCAAGGTTATCCGTTCTTTAAAGCACTATTCCGGCTAAGCCATAAAATTTTCAGCAGTTCATTGCAGTAGATGAATATTTCGCCTTTGCAATTTGTGAAGCTTGGGATAACAATAAACAATGAAATAACAGGCCTCCAAGAGGAGCATTCTGCAATACTTTTGACCTGCATTACGCAATAAACAGTGATTCATTTACAATTTTGGGCTTATGGGTCCTGGGACTCACTGCTTCTGATATCAATGAGTCCCAACTGCAAACTTATGAGTCCAGAACATTATTTTAATGACAAGTCAGCAATACTATTGCATCCTAGGACTCGCTGAAATAAAAACGTTGCATCCCAGAGACAAAGTTATGCGCAAAAGATGCAGGATGCGCAGGTTACAAAATCACTGAATAAATGGTATAAAACCTAATAATCGGTCATTTAGACAGTTTTTTCTGTACTCCTCGAAACCCATTTTCGGTCATTTAGACAGCTTTTACTGTACCCCTCGAAACCAATTTTCGATCTTTCAGACGTTTACTGTACCACTCGCAACCAATTTTCGGTCATTTAGACAAGTTTTACTGTACCCTTTATGACCAATTTTTGTTCATTTACATAGGTTTTACTGTACCCCTCGAAACCAATTTTCGGTCTTTCAGACAGTGTTTACTGTACCCCTCAAACCAATTTTCGGTCTTTTAGACAGATTTTACTGTACCCCCCGAAGGCCTGAAGCAAGAACTTAGAAAGATTCACTTATGACCAAGCCAAGAAAGCCAGTTTGCAATTCTAAGAATTCTCCCTGCTGACTTAGAGTTATGACAAAGTTATGATTTACTGTCAGATCGTTTTTATATCATCCTAAGCAAGCTAATGAAAGTTGTTGTTCGCTCAGACATGTCTGGAATCCTTTCATGTTCTTGGAGATAAGTTTTGTTTAGGCAGCCAAGTGCGTATGATACATGTGTGTCAATACATTTTAATTTTCAGCGTAAAATTGTAAATATTTTCTTACCCATACTGTTTAGCATATGTTTTGTGTGCTCAAAAGAACCGTATCATCAAGACGGTTATTTTGTGTATCCTCAACATATGTTTTGGTTGAGAAATAAGAAAGTTTTTTTCTGCTTAACTTTTGATGCCTTCACTATTTATGTAGTTGTCTGTGCAAGCAATTACATTTCATACGACCCCATCTGAATTAACACAATGGAGTTCGATTAAATCCAGTTAAGACCCAGACGAGCATGTTGTACAATCTAAATTGCTAGTCTCTGTCCCTTATGAACGTCCGAATAAGCCATGTTTTTGTTGTTGTTTCTGGCAGTCCAGACAGCACCCAACTGTATATGAAACCTAATTTATACTACAGACAATCAGGCCAAATAAAAATGATGTGTTTAAGGTATCCCGACCCTACTTAAATTTACTAGTGAAACCTAGAACTTTTTCAGGTTTTCTGGAAAAAATATAATTTTATGCATTTTGAAAGGCATTTCGCCTTTCAAAATGCACAAAATTATATTTTTGCATTTTGAAAGGCATTTCGCCTTTCAAAATGCACAAAATTATATTTTTTCAGGAATAAAAAAATATATGTGTGCCTACTTTACCTTATCTAAAATTTTCAGACCCGTTACCCGAAACACACTTTTTTATTCGGCCTCATCAATTATACTATAAGGTTTATTTTCTCGTGATGTGACATGGTTTTGTTTTCTTGTTCTTCTTGCAGTGGTTACGATTGCAGTTTGATTTATGAGCATAGTTTCGTTTTCTGACAAGCCATCATAACATGTGCATATGAAACAGCAGCCTGGCTCTGATGTTATAAAACTTTTTTCATACTCAACTCAACTAAGGCACGATGGTACTAAGCATTGAACTTCAACTCCTCATGAAAACTAAAGTGTTGAACCTTAAAGGCTTTTCTTGCTTTTTAACTCTCTGATGTTGTTTTTATCATGCTAAGTTGAGTTGAGTATGAAATAAGTTTTATAAAGTCGGGGCCTGATTTGAGGGGTACAAACTGTGCAAACCTTTCGTCATTTTAGCACGTATCGTTTCTGATTTTTTACCAAGTACGCTTTCAATGAGCACATTTTAATAAATATTTGAGCCGCGACATGAGATTTCAAAAATGCGGTATATGCTGGTCGTAGTCCGATCAGAGCCTTTGCTAGTCGCTTGAATATTCTATGAATATTAAGCTACTGACCGAACATCACTTGGAATGTCTAAGCTTAAAAGAAGGTTGCACAGGCTTGTCTGAATCTACACTTGTCAAAATACCACATTGTTGGAAACCACATCTTGAAGATCTAAGAAATAAGCTACCGTTGTGTTTCATTATTCCACTATATATTGGTATGGCCAGCAAACAAGATTTTGGTACTTATCGCATATGCGCAAATGTCCCAGTGGAGTTAGAGGTCTAATTGTTTGGTCTGAGTCTAAATCTGCATCCATACTTTGTGTATACGACCTGCGCAGGACGAAGATAACTCTGTATTGGCCTATGTTGTTTTGATAGCACGTACCCCCATAATAGCTTATTGCCATTAGCCAGTTTGCCTACAAAACCAGCTTTCGGGGCACACGATGCTACAAGTTTGTGCTGTCACATGATTACAGAATTTAATTTAGCAATGGTTTTTAAAATATAAACTGTTCTTCAGAACACGAGACAGATGACACAGCTACCAACAAAATCCTTGACGCACAATCTGAAATCATCATTTAATTACACTAATCAGACAGACAGGAGCCCTGACACCAGACAAGGTCCATGTACCTTGTATCGCCGGGTCGGCCGGCGACTCTATCACAGATCTGCCAGTTTCAAGGACTAATACTTCCAGCGAGAACCCTGATCTGATCGTGTTGGTGCAGTTTGAACTAGATATAAGCTAGACTAATATCTCACCAGGTTCACTGACTGAAGCTTTTCGGTTCATTTGATTGTATTAATCGGCGATCAGAATGCCATGATGTAGATCGCTTTCCATTATAAGATGGGAAATGCCTCTTTGCCTACTGGTGTTGTCTGCTGATGACCGGCTTTTCAAACAGTTAGGACCCAGATCAGGAAATGTCGGGCCTGATCTGGATCCAAACTGTTTGACACTCTAAAAGTAATACTGATCTTTTTCGAAAAAGTTGATTTTGAAAAAAAATCAGCAGACGACAAAAACATTTTTATTATTAGCCCGCGGCAGTAGGCAAAGAGTTAAAGATTAACCCATCTTATCAGCCTAGCGTCCTTTTTGTGGGACATAAGCAAACAGTGCAGACCCAGATCAGAGTCTCCACTGTTTGCTTACAGAATATTAAATAGAAATTTGAATAATAATGTAAAATACCGCACAACCCTTAAAACGGAAATGGACCAGTAGTGGGAAATTCCATTCGGCTGAAATGGGTAAACAATGTAAACGTATTGCTTCTCACAAAATCTGAGCAAATAGTGAATAGTTATATAATGAACAAATTGGTTGAAGCATAAACAAGGACCCCTCCCCCCCCCCCCCTCTTTTTCATATATAGAACTATTGCCGGACTTAACAGGTAAGTTGTCGTTCATGATCGCCTATATAATCGATAGCCCGATTTCCCCCCTTACACCGCGGCTACTATATGACAAAATCGATTGGATCTGAGTCCAGGTATTCATGGTATTTGTGTCACATTGATAATCTTGGTTCTGATTATGATGCCTAAGAAAGAAGTCTAAAGCCCTGCTAACCCAATTTTACCTTCAAACATATTGGATAGTTTTCTTTCATATTAGTTTGCCGATGAAACATAAAATGTGCTTTTAAACGTTGTTTCAAATCGACGTATGTATGCACAACTAATTGAAATCACTTTAAAAAGAGTGTAGAGTGTTTTTTTCTTATACAAATGTTATATGTTTACTATTTGTGTGTTCTAAGTTGTGATTTAATAAAGAAAATGAACATATTTGAGCCTAATGGAATTTCCCACTATATCAACTTGATCAGTCCATTACCCTTTTAAAGGGTTGTTATGTAGTTATGTAGTGTTTTTCATTTTCATTCAAATTTTAATATAACGTTCTGTAAGCAAACAATGGAGACCCTTATCGCGGCGTCTGATCTGAGTCTGCACACTTTGCCTATGGATCCCACAGAGGCTTGAAGGACGCTAGGCTAAAATGGGTCAAGCTTTTAAAAATTATAAAAAAGAAAATATAACGTAAGTGTATTACTTCTCACAGAATCGCAAGTAAATCTATTTACCCTTAATCACAACAAAAGTTGTCTGCTTTTCTCGTCTGCTGAAATGTTTTAGAAGCCTCTATGGCAAACAGTGTGGACCCAGATCAGACTGCTCCTATAGGAGCAGCCTGTTCTGGGTCCACACTGTTTGCTTCTATACTTGATTCGTCAGTAATGCTAGGCAATTATTTGCAGCAGACGACTTCAGCAGTCGACATTTTCAGATGCATTTTTTTCGTGGCCCTTTAAGGGTTAATTAGAAGGGGGTAAAACAAATAAAGAATTTGTACCAAAGAAGACATGTCTTCACGATAAAACTGAAAAGTATAGGTTATAGATCATATTACAATTATAAAGGAATAAGAGGTTCACTCGCTTCACTCGTTCCCACGTAATTCCTTTATAATTGTAATATATGAGCTATAACCTATACATATGATCTATGACCTCATAGTTTTCTCCTCGAATTTTCTGTCTGCTCCTTTGGAAATGGTCGCATTGACCACTTAACATATTTACTTAGTTATTTCATTTAATAGATATTACAGATATTGACAAAATTAGTGATTAAGTTGGACCAAAAAAATAATTTCTGTGCAAACTGATTGGTAAAGCACGGGAAGGGGCGGAATAAACTATAAATACTGTTTAAAAGATTCAAACCAGAGATCGGGGTTCCCGCCAAAAAAGTAAAATTACTGTAGACAACTTGTAGACATTTCGTTCATGCTAAATGCTAAAACTTAGCAACATATAAAACACATTATTTTATGATGTATTGAAAAGTTGTTATAAGTCTAATTTTTCTTTCATTTTAAAGTTTTAAACATATATAACATGTATAGAGGGGCCATACATATAACAAAATAAAATTGTATTCCAAACCAACCATATGCCATTAGATGTCTGTTTATTTGACTGTTTATTCCTGCTACATGAATGTTTGTCCCTGCTTAGCAGTTATGAGGCCTTATTTGGCACAGCGTAACCAATTTCTAGCATTATATAGTCCATTAGGCAAATGAAACTCATCAAAAGTCGATTGTAGCGCTTGATGCCAATTGCAGAAAATGGCCCTTAAAGCCTCTTTGGACGCTGATATTTATGGCTTTGCAAGATAGCAGCATCATATTTAAGCCTGCGTATTATAGTTCTCACTTTTGTTGTCATTGAATACGGTCCTGCAAATGGTCCGATGCCCTGGCCCTCTACCGCAAGTCCACGACTTTAACCATTCATATTATTGAAAGGAGTGTTCATCAATGGACATGTACATATAAATAATGTATATTGTCGAGTGTCAATGAAAAATATTCTAATAAACATAGAGCGTATATGGACGTAAACAAAGTTTGCGTGGGAGGTGGTATAAATATGAAGTTACTACTGTCGTGCCAACCAAGAGTATGGGTCTTATAAACTATTTGGTATGGGTCTTATTAACTATTTGTATTCGGGAAACCCCCTTTTGCAAACAGCGAAGACCGAGATGAAATGCAGCACAATGCTGCATTTCATCAGGGTCTACACTGTCTGTAAAGGCAAAAAAAGATCTTCAGACAAAAGAATACAATATTTTTATAATATAACCTGACATCCCTAGATATGTGTAATGGACTATCCCAAGTATATTGTATTAAATCAGAAGGAATAATTCATTAGTATACAAAGGGTTAAATGTAATATTCAATGTCAATATTGTATTAATTAATTAATTAATAAGCAACCTAAAATTACCCACAATTTCTTTTTATATATATTTCAGGTAACAAGAAACAAAAGATAAGAGGATGTCCCAAAGCTGAACTTAAAACCGACCATTCGTACGTGTTTTTCCTCAACAATAAGACAGGAGATCATTACGAGGTAGAGTTCGAACCCCTAGCTGGTGAATCCGAGATCATTATTGACGATCTTACGATCATCTGTGGCCTTAAACGGGAATATCCAAAAGGTAAGATAGTGCCCATGCGCGGATCCGGAGGGGAAAGGCAAGTGCCGTTCCAGAGGGGGGGCAGGGGGTCCGGACACCCCTGGAAAATCACAAGTTATATGGGTTTCTATAGGGAATAAGCAATTGGACCCTCCTGGAAAAAGTTGGACCCCCTGGAAAATGCTGGACCCCTCTGGAACCTTCAAAAATGCTAGATTTCTTTGAAATTGAACATTTGACTTCTGTAAAATGAGCTTAGGACTAAAGTTTTTTTTAAAAAATTGTCAGAGCTTGTTTTTGTCAGACTGACCTGGACCCCCCTTGGCGAAAATTCCTTGATCCGCACATGAAAGGGGACTTGAGATCCGGATCCCTTGGTATTCAATACCATTTTTGCAGAAGTAAGTGGCATTGTACATCAAAACTAAGGGAATGGAGATTTAGACAACATGCAAGAGGAAATATATACTAGTTTGTCCCATGTGCAGACTCTGATAGCCTAAACGGCATATTTTTTTTTATTTCTATTTCATTAAATCAGCTGAGGGCGTATTTTGCACTGATTGCGATGCTCTTGCTTTTAAAGTTTCACACTTGACTGACATCTTTAAAGCTGCATACTCTGTAACTTTGAACTTTTTTCGAAAATTTTTCTTTTCTTTTTAAATCATTTGTAAAAGTAGATTTAAGCTATTTTTTCACAATAAAAATGTTCAGTACAGCTGAAAACTGCATGGAAAAGTGAATTATCTTATCAAATAGGTGTATTTTTCGCTTGTTGGTAATTATTTGCGTCCCTCCAATAATTCTAGACCGTTGAATTTTAACATAAATGCAGTTGTTTTGATAGTGATAACTTGTTAAGATTTACGGAAAAGGTAAAATGTTTACCTGAATTTGAGTAGTTTTACTGTGTTCTTGAAAAATAAAAACATTAGTTTTAAAATTAGAAGATCAAATGTTACAGACTATGCAGCTTTAAGACTGGTACAGATCGACCAGTCCTTTGGTGGGTATTTTAAACATCTGGTGGTTTCTACAATGTTACTGTGTAGGTTCTATCTATCATTGAGCCAATTACGAGATGTTGGTACCCATCGTATCGGTATATGCAAGCAGCGTGTACTCGGACGAGTGTGCTCAATTGCGCAGTCTCGCTAAAGCCACTGCTGCTCGCTTAAAAATACAAAACAAAGGAGGTGGATGAATACTCAGGCAAAAGTAAAGGCATATAGCTCCACTAAATATCTACATTTTCATGTTTACAGAATGACTCAACCCATTGAAGATCAGAAACCCCTTAAAACGGGCACTTTGACAAACAGTGAAAATCCAGAAAATTAAGGCATATAGCTCCACTAAATATCTACATTTTCATGTTTACAGAATGACTCAACCCACTTGAAGACCAGAAACCCCTTAAAACGGGCACTTTGACAAACAGTGAAAACCCAGATGAAATACCGCACAAGGCGGCATTTCATCAGGATCTGCACTGTTTGATAACACTAAATCAATCTTCAAAGAAATAAATGCAATAATTTTAGGAAATTATGACCTGTAACCCCTCAATGTATACAATGGACCATCCGGACTTACCATAAAACCCTTAATGCGCCAATCGCAACAAAGTTCGTCTGCTTCTCTCGTCTGCTGAAATGTTTAAGAAGCCTCTAAGGCAAACAGTGTGGGCCCAGATCAGGAGCAGTCTGTTCTGGGTCCACGCTGTTTGCTTCTATACTCAATTCGTCAGTAATGTTAGGCAATTATTAGCAGCAGGCGACTGCAGCAGACGACATTTTCAGATGCATTTTTTCTTGGCGCATTAAGGGTTAAACAGTCATAATAAAGGGATACCGAACAAGCTCATTTCGTCTTTTGCAGGTGTTGACGGTGCAGCTTTAGAGGACATATGTTATGAGCCTGTGGAAGATGGTCTATGTGAACCGTATGTGCCCGACCCAATAACCACTAGCACAGAGCCACCCAAAGGTCAGTGCCATTGTTATCTTACACAAATGATATGCATAGCAGAACCTGTAAAGACAATCTTTCCACATTGCTTATTTATTTTATTTATTTATATACATTATTTTAAGAGGGTATAACACATTTAGCTAATATAAAAATATTCTACCATGTGGCCATCAGTAACAAACGCAACACACATATACAAAAAGTAAATTCACATGACATATATAAAATAATAAACCTTTACTATTGTAAGCACGGTCATTATTGAAATGATCAGCATGCATCCTAGATAAGAGTAGTGACAAGCTTCTGAACTCTGGCAACGGAAAACCACTGCTCAGTCGCCCAGATCCAGCAGATGGATGCAAAAAGACAACCAGTTTTAGTGCAACCCTAGCCTGGGCCCGATCCTGAGCTGTGCATTTGTGTAAAAAGCAACTTAGAGTGGAAGGGTGTATAAAACTCAAACGTTTAAATCTTTGCAATATGGGGTTATCCTTAAAAAAACTAATAGTTTGTTTTTGAAGGCTGACCCCATATTGCTAAGATTTAAATGTTTTTAAAGAGCTTATTGTTGTTGGTAATTTTCATTATTTTCACCCATTTTGCCCACATTGTTACATTGTAGCAGGCAACCATCGTCACGTATTTACTTGTTTGTTTGGTTGCTTGGTTTGGTTATTTACGTCCCACTGAACAATTTTTCAGTC